>OZ038502.1:56845150-56847650 GCA_964036315.1 Acanthosepion esculentum
AAAGAAATATGTAAACGCCAGATATCAAAGGATATTAAAAAAAATAAAAATAAAAATCATAATGATGATGATGATGATGATGATAAAATAAAAAATAGACAAATAAATAAATAAATAAATAAACAAAGTGTTAGTTCAATGATCTTTAAATATATAAAACATTTTCAAGGGTCCCATGTGAAAAAAAAATATATTTAATTTAACCGATCGGATGGCGAGACAAATATTTTCATCGCGTTATGATGCCTAAAGTCAGTACAATCCTGTACTTACAAAATCGACGATACCCTGATTGGCTTTATTAAAGCCGCTTTCATCTTCGCTTAGAATCGCACACACTGACACAAAACATGCTTTGCAGGGGACCGTTTCTTAATTCTAAATTTCACAATCAATTTCACACAGCCTGTTTCACTACTATTACTACAACATCAGCTTTGCCGGTTTTTTTTTCCTCTTAATTTGCCAGCTTCAGTTGATCCTACATTAATTACTGTTAAACGGTAATTATTTTAATGAAAGTAAACTTAAAGAAGGAAAATATCAAATGAGTCGCTCTTTTCTGAGAATAGCTGTTGTTTCTATACGAGAAAGTATTTTTTCCCGGCCACATGATGATGGCATCGAGGAGAGAAGCGGCTTTCAATTTTGCGCCAACCACCAGCACATGACTTCTTTTACATAATATGAATTGTGAGACATTTATCTTGCAATTCATGAGACATGATTACGATAACTTATACATCATTATTGATGTATAAATTACTCTCTCATACGCGCGTGCACGCACACTCACACACACACACATACACTGGAAAATAGCAGACAAAACAGATGCATATTTTATATTTTAAAATTGTTTTTAAAATTAAGTTTTATGAATTATATTTTTATTTGTAAAATAATGCAATTATTTTACTTGGTAATGAATTTTATAAATCAACTTTTAAAAATTTTAGTGAGACCATTCTTGTAAACCTACTGATTTTTCATGAATAAATTTTAAACTTTAACTCTTTTTTGACACTTTTTTTTTAAAGAGTATTTCAAAGTTGATTTCAATTTTGTGAGCTATCTACAGAAATGTACCCCTTTATACCAGGCATATTCTGGTAGGGTTATTGCACAGATTACACAAGGTAGAGGAATTTTCTTCACTTATGGATAGAATATCAAGTTCGGGTTATTGCCATAGAAAGGAAATGCAATAAAATATCTGTAAATAATTGTATATATTTGTGTGATGGATTTTATGAATCCATTATATACTATATATACTATAATAATGATATACCATGAAACATTATATTCCATATATATACTATAATAATTATATACCATAATAAAACATTTTAGTATAATATATAATATAATATATATCATAATACAATATCCTCCATATATACTATAATAATGCAGTATATTCCATATATATACTATAATAATTATATACTATAATAAGTTTGAATCCCAATCGAGTTTTTTATATTCACTTATGCCATTGGGTAAGATGAATTCATCTCTTCTCCCTCCAGCTATGAGTTAAATAGCAGTACAGATGGGTTCTTTAGCCTTGGTGGCAACCAGTCTACTGCAGAAAGAAATGGCAGCCTACTGAGGGAAAAATTTTCTGCCTCGTCAGTCATGTATTGAAAGAGACATGATTGTCCAAGCATATATTACATGTGGCACTTTACTGACGAAATGCATATATACCATATTGTTATATAGGAATAAAGTGTCTCTGCCGACACTTGATTTTGAGCTGAGATCGCCAGTGAGCAAACACAGATGATCCCATTATTGAATTAAGTGGACCACGTGACCATAGAGGAAATGCATATATAGGAAGTTACGTGACATCTAAATGTTCGCTATTTCTAGTCTCTCCCCTGTTATTATTTGTATCATATTCTACTCTATCCTCTATTGCTATAGAGACCACTATTCTCTATTCACTATACTATTTCTCTATATGGGTTAGTTTCGAGCAAGTACTATTAGTGTGAGATTATTCAAAGGCATCTGACACCAGCATTGTTCAACGGCATTAGTATAGTTGTATCTGCGATTACAGAGTCTCTACTACAACGGGCATTATGAAAGTGACAACAGGTATTTGTTGGCATTACAAGTGTCAAACAAATGTTTGTTGACATCACAAAAATTATATAACATAATAATGAAACATTATATTACATATATACTATAATAATTAAAGCTAAGGGTCAAAAAGCAGTTGTGGCTCTTGGGGCACTGTTCCGAGGTTATCTGAATACTTGGATGAGTATCGGTGCAGAACTGAGTGAGTAGTGGCACTATATCAAGTCTAGTTTGTGTCTTCTTTGTCACTGAGGCCTGTGGTACAGTTGGTATGATGTTTGCGTTGTATCGAAACAGTCCGAGTTCGATTCTCGGTAGTGGATACGCACTGCTGATGAGTCCCAGATAGGACGAAATGGCTGTGCAGTGCTTTCTGCATTCTGTTGAGGATTATTCT
>OZ038502.1:56852650-56985150 GCA_964036315.1 Acanthosepion esculentum
ATGAACAGTGAGATAGGTAGATAGATAGCTGTCTATATTTCTGAGATGAGGTATTATAACCATTTACCCTATTTACATTGTTCAGACTGTTGTCCTCATCTTTGTGGTCATATTCAAGACAACAGCCAAAACTCTGTGAATCTGACAACAAAGATGAGGACAACAACACAAACAATGTAAATATTGTAGATAGATCAGAAAAAAATGAATAGACTGATATATATATATATATATAGAGAGAGAGAGGGCAAGAGAAAGATGAAGACGAGATAGATAAAGAGATAAATAAATAGTGGTAGACATGAAAAGATAAATATAAATAGATTTACATAGATTGTAACAGACATGAACAGATAGATAGATAGATAGATAGATAGATAAGATTGAGATAGACAGATCACATGATCAGAAGATATGTATAGTGATATATATAGAGACAAAGAGGGGCACCTAGGGGTGGTGTAATGGTTAGCAAGCTTGTCTCGCTAGAATGATTACGACTGAGTAGTGAGTTTGATCCTCACTGGGTGTCCCCTACTTTCGGCCTTGTGCCACATCTAAGCTACGCTTGGAAAATCACTACATAGAGACAAAGAGAGGGAGAGTGAGGGAGCAATAGATAGATAGTGACAGATGTAAAAACAGATAAATAAATAGATCAGAAGAAAGGAATAGACTGATATATATATAGAGAGAGACAGACAGACAGACAGAGAGGGAGGGTAAGAGAAAGATGAACATAGTGACAGACATGAATAGATAGATATGAATAGATTTATAGATTATAACAGACCTAGATAGATAGATAGATAGATAGATAGATAGATAGATAGATAGATAGATAGATAGATAGATCAAAAGGAATGAATAGACTAATATATAGAGACAGACAAAAAGAGGGTGAGGGAGAGATGGAGAGAGTGTGAGATAGTGACTTCAATAGATATAAATATAGATAGATTGTAACAGACACGAATAGATAAATAGATAGATCAGAAGAAATGAATAGACTAATATATATATATATATATATATATAGACAGACAGAGAAGAAGGGTGAGAGAGATGAACAGAGATAGATAGATAGATAGATAGATAGATAGTTAGAAGTGAATAGACTGATATAGATAGAGAATTAGAGAGAGAGAGAGAGTGTGTGTGTGTGTGTGAGAGAGAGAGAGAGCGAGACAGACACATATGAATAGATAGAATATCAAAAATGATAGATGAAAAGGGTAGGTCAGTTTATGTAAATTGTAAACTGACCCCAGCCATTTATTTCTATTTGTTTTTATTAATGACCAACAAAGATCAAAGCCTTTTAGTGCTTAACAAATCCAAGTCATTCTGATGTTTTCAATGAAGTTTATTTGTGGACAAATCCTTTGGTTTTCTTCCTCGGTGCAATTAGTTTTCTCTCTTTTTCTTTTATGCAAAAACCCTTGATTACTACGGCTCACCTGATGGCAGACAAAACAATGAAAAAGTACACTGACTCCAACAAGATGGACACACGATACAACAATGGAAGGGTCATCTGGTTGAAAACTGATGTTGTCCACAAATACATAAATTAAATACTTTAGAAAAGAAAAGCAGAAATGTATTTGTCTGGTTTTTATAGAAAAGAAGAAATTAATCAATGATTAGTGTCCGAAGGAAAAAAGGAATAATACTGGGTTGGTGCATAATTATCAGGCGTTTTTTAAACATAAAATTCCAACAATAACATTTTTAAATGATTATTCCGGAACGTATGATTATCGACATGCATTTTTATAACCTGAAAATAAAATATTTTTATTGAAAAAAGTAAACAAAACAGCAATTTTTATTAACAAATAACTCACCTACAAAAACGCCAGTCTGTTCATATCTTTATCTATTCTGCTCAAATCTGTCGGGTTGGAGCATAATTATCAGGCGTTTTTTAAACAATATTTATTATGAAAGAAAGAAACATAACAATTCAACAATAACATTTAAATGATTATTCCAGAGTGTGTGATTATCAACACGCATTTTTATAACCTGATAATAAAATATTTTTATTTAAAAAAGTAAACAACCAGTAATTTTATTAACAAATAACTCGCCTGTAAAAACGCCTGATAATTATGCACCAACCCAATATGCATTCAGCTCATATCTATATCTGAGCAGAATAGATATGAACAGACTATTCCAGTCTGTTCATACCTATTCTGCTCATATCTATCAGGTTGCTGCATAATTATCAGGCGTTTTTTAAACAATATTATGAAAAAAGAAACATAACATTCCAACAATAAAATTTTTAAATGATTATTCCGGAGCGTATGATTATCGACACGCATTTTTATAACCGGAGAATAAAATAATATTTTTATTAAAAAAAGTAAACAAAACAGCAATTTTTATTAACAAATAACTCGCCTACAAAAACGCTTGATAATTATGCACCAATCCAATAATAATAATAACAATCTTTCACCTAATACAAGGTCCAAGAGCCACCCAAGATAAAGTTACTGGGTGCAGTTGTTATATGGAGGAGGAAGTAAAAATATGAAAGTATGTAAGATACGTAATAGTTAAGCATAGACTGTTAAGATTGTAGTGATCAGGGAAGCATCCTCTCAGGAAGTAACTGCTTTTTTGGAAAAAGTCATCTGAGTAGGACTTCCTTCTTAATGTATTATATATTATTCATTATTATATTAACTTTTCTTTATTATTTGCACTATTTACATGCAGACTATTGTCCTCATCTTTGTTGTTGTTATCACAATGTTTTGACTATTGTACCCTCCAGCCTTCATCAGATGTATATCAATCCAGGTAACCTACAGGGAATTCTGAACTGAACCCTTTATTTAATCTAATGTGGTAGACACTTCTCGTTCTACTGCACATGTCTAGGGATATCTCATCTAGTTCTTATTTTTAGTATTGTTCAGTTATTATTCAGGTGTTCCATCTTTATATGTTATTCGTTATTATATTAATTTCCCTCTTAATGTATTATATATTGCTTCTTGAATTAATAGCATACAAAGGGAATAAGGATGATTTGATCCTGTGTACATAGTATGGTGGCTCACGTCTGTGTAGGTTTGAACTGGTGGAACTAAAGAGTGGCAGGGTGGCTCACGGCTGTGTAGGTTTGAACTGGTGGAACTAAGGAGTGCAATTCATCCAAACATTTGCCATGGAAATAGCAATAGAGTGGTTATAGGCTTGTGATGTTTATTCAAAGAGCATCCAAGTACCATCTTGTTGCCGATTTGAATCAACTCACAACAAAGGAAAATGTTTTAAATATAAAATATTTTTATTTTCATGTTTTTACAACTAAATTTTTTCTCAGCATGTATGATTAGTAAAGCTGTTGTGTCAAAGTTCCTTGTTTGTAGTTGTTTGTTAAGATGAAAATAAATATGATTTCTTTGCATGTATGTGTGAGAAAAAGAGAAGCAAGTTAGGAGGAAGAGTGTAAATGTCATGTTGCGTGTTGAGGAAGACAGGTGAATAAGTAAAGGAAATATGCTAAGCCATGATGTCATGAATCTGTTGCAATATGTTGCCACTCCTTCTCCTTACTGGTTTTGTTGGTCTAGAGACTTTACTTAAATACTCTTCAAAGGGATCCCAAAACATGTTTTTATTGTTAGCAGTAATCTGGCCCATTGGTTGAAAAATATTAAATATTTATTTTCAAAGGATTAATTTATTCACTGGAAGGATGAGCAGGTCCTCCAACTTAGAAACCATTTTTTTTTGTCACTTGATGTTTGACCATTTTGGTGTTTATTTTTGTTTTTGCTCTACAGCTTTTCATCTGCATTGGTGTCTATGTAGGAAGTAAAGACTTGAAGTCGATGAGAAATGGTACAGCCACAAGTGAGAGGAGGTGAAAAAAATACCTAGGTGAAGATCAGACTGTGTCCTTAAGGCCACCAAACTAGATATCACTGTCATCAACAAAGAACCAAGAGAATGTTTCCACATAGATATCAAGATCAAAGATATTGACAAGCTTATGAAGTGCACCGACCACCAGATTGAAGTTGTCAGAATGTGGGGTGTTCAGGCAACTATTGGAGTCTATATCATTGAACTTAAAGTCCTTCATTGAGAAAATCGGAATAAAACCTAATATCCCATCACTTCAGAAGTCTGCATGGCTTGACATTGGAAATATTCTGCAAAAGATGCTCACTGAGGATATACTACTTGATAGAGAACATCCATAATGCAAGATCTCCAGTTGAAAACAGAAACCAAGTGAATGAAGGTAGTAATAATAATAATAATAATCTCATAAAGTCAAATATGTATTGATTATTTGGGAAGAATGTTGAAAGAGGCTGTGGAGTGGAGAATAGGTTTTCTCTCAACAAGGCCAAGTAAATGATTTTGAATTCTGTTAATGCTGGAATGTGAAGATTGTGCAGTCCCAACCCAGATATGGTAGTGATGCATCATTTTTAATCTAATCTGATTCTTGTAAAGATAAAATATGCAGAAGCAGTCAGGTTGCTTCTGGATCTTATTAAATGGTAAAAAATAGATATAATCACAATGATGTCATTAGGCTTGTCTCTGGTTTGAAAAAGGCAAATTCTTAAACAAAGCATGCAGCGAACCTAAACCAATTAAAACAAAAATCAGAATAAAACCTAATATCTCACCACTTCAGACCTGTGCATTGCTTCACACGGCAAATATTCTGCAAAAGATGCTCTCTGAGGACCTAAAACTTTGTAGAGAACATCCACCATGTAAGAACTCTAATATAATAATAATCTCATGGAGTAAAATATGTGTAGATTATGTGGGGAAAAGTTTGTGAATTGCATGCATGTATGTAAGAAATATGTGTATGTCTGTGTTACCATGTGAGTGACTAGCATAAACAGAATTACTCCTTAAATACTTCAAAAAAGATTGTAGAAATATTTTTAGGTGTGTCATTGAATTAAAACAAACATATAAACCAAAGTGACACTGAATCTGGGAGGTGGTTAAATGTTAATTCTGAGCAGAAAAGGGTTGAGAGAGAGAGAGAGCGCACATTTTCCAAGGTAATGTGGAAGTGAAAAAAAGGGCATCTGGAATTCTCCCCCTTACAAACTGGAACAATGCACTAAAGTTTACATTGTTTTATCTATTGCAAATCTGGCATGCAGTTAAAATAAACTGGGAAATTGCTTTATCTCTTTCTAAACATGTAAGCAGTAGCAAAGGTGTTGTACAATAATGGAATCCCAAACTTCCAGGAACCAGTTCTCTAAAAGCAGGTAATCTTTGGGAACCTATTCTGCTTATTTTCTTTTCAATCTGAGAATAGAAAAAAAAAACACTTTATAGTATTAAAATGAATTAAACCATTTTGATAATTTAATAGAAAACATTGATTTATTAAGATATTTCCAGATTGAAATTCTGTTCTCATCATATTTCTGTTCAGAAGTATGATGTTTTTGACTCTAGTGTCAACAGCTGCGTTATCATTTTTTATCCACATTCAAACTGAATCACTGCAGTCCCAAAGATCCAATGGAAGACCTATCAAATTTATGACTAGAAGAATTGCCACAGTTTTTAACTTCAAGATGAATTCATTTGTCAGAATAAATTATGTTCATCACAGAAAACCCTTTTTCAGCCTCTACAGAACTTACAGTAATGGTAATAATTACATTTTAATATCGGCTATTAATATATAAGATTATCTTTGGATAATCCAACAACCTGTTCACTAAGCTTTTATCCTTTTAAGAATCAGTTCACGTGAACCGGTAGAATGCCACTACTGATGTAAATGTGCATACACATACAAACACACACACACATTCTAATAAATGGCATATTTTAAGTGGGTAAACAATTTAGATTTGAAAATTGATCACCTTGCTGTCAGCAAAGTAAGGCAACAGGTACCAAACTTCTTCTTTTATGTGTTATCTCCCTTCAGGACATAGTTGACCACATCTCCCTGTCCCTTGTAGCTCTGAATAAACTTTGCCATTTTGTTATTTCTTCCAAACCCTATTCTACCATCCATTTACTCAAGCTCATCAACTATGTTACATGCTGCTTTCCTCTGTCCCACTTTCCCTCAATCAGACCTGTGAGTATCAGGTTTTCTAAACCCTCCTCCTCATTATGTGCCCCATAAATTTCAACTGCCTCTTCCTGATGTTAAGTATAAGTTTCCTTTTTGTTGCTATTTTCTCCAAAACCTCATCGTTGCTCATATGTTTGGTTCATAGTATCCTCAGCATCTTTCTGTAGAACCACATTTCTGTTGCTTCAAGTCTCTTCTTCATCTCTGAGGAGATTGTCCTGAATTCACTGCTATACAGGAGAACAGATATTGTGGAACCTTCGACATTTGCCACTTACCACCCGTGGGGAAATGCACTCTTCCCCTGTAGTGATTATCATCACCATCACACATACATACATACAGATCATACGACAAGCATTCATTGGCTAATCTCCTCAAAACTAGCTCGCTGATTGGTCAATTCCAACCAATCAGATATCCTGCACGTGAGGAATAATATTTTCACACTTACTAAGCTCTGAGCCTGTCACATGATACACCATCTTATATAAACAAAACACGAGTGGTTCTCTGTCTCTTGCTCTCTCTTCATTCATCTCTACAGTCTCTCTTCTTTTTATCTTGCACCTCATTCCTTGCTGCCAAAATGTGACCTTCAAGAACTCCTGTCTTGACCCTGCGGTCTGACGTTAAAGAACATTACCAACATTCACGCAAGTACGAACTCTTAACTCTTCTGAACTCTTACCAACTTTTCCAATACACATTTCCTAACATGCAACAGGAACTTTATTCTTCTAAAACTACAATTTAATAATTAATTGAACTTCGTGAGCTCCGGTACAAATATTTCCCAAATCTAAGAGACGTAACTCTATCAAACCATCAGCTTATATGCATGTACATCAAAACAAATAAATTCAAATGTTATGTTTTGAACCATTACGTTCTGTCTTGTATTATTTGTTGTGGATGAAAGATTATCGAACACACCCATTTCTAAGCCTTCAAACCTTCTGATACATCCAACTCAACACACATCCCCAACAATATCATGTAACAGCTCAATACTCTTTTCTTTTTTCTAAGAAAATTTTTTCTTTTTCTTAATACTCTGCTTAGCTTTTAGAATACATCTTTGGAGTTGCTTTTAAAAAAATCAATATGTTTATGTAAGATCCAAACACAGAAATATAAAATTTTTCTGGAGCTTCTTTAAAAAAAATCCAAACCTATAACAATTGATCCTTAAGGCAGTTTGACCAGCTCAAAGAAGCAGCTTTTAGGAATGCTTACATTAATTCTGTCCACATGGCATTTTAACAACCACACCAAGATGTCTCACTGCTGTCAACTTTCATCCTTATTTGTCTCCTGTACTGAAAATAAACACGTGTCACATTATGGGGACTGGGAAGGGGAAGGAGAAGAAGAGGGAGGAGAAGGAGGAGGAGAGGAGGTGATAGTAAGGTCTATAAGAAAAGGGTATCTGGTGGGAAAGCGTGAGAAGGTAATTAACTCTTTTGGTTCTTGAGCTCAACTTAGTATAATAAAAACTCACTTAATTACCTGAGTGTTTTGTTTGATTCTTGTTCTATTTTTAAAAATATGTTTTAATCTGTTTTTTGTATTTTGTAGATTGAGATAGCGAGAGAGAGAGAAAGAGAGAGAGAGAGGGGGAGAGAGAGGGGGGATGAATAGACTGTGATAGATAGATAGATAGATCGATAGATAGATAATGAACAGACTGAGATAGATAGATAGATAATGAACAGACTGAGATAGATAGATAGATAGATAGATAGATAGATAGATGTGAGTTGATTAAGATAGAGAGATATAATTAGAATGAGACAGACAGATAAAATGTCAAGATGATAGATCATAAGGGCAGGTCAGTTTGTGTAAACAAACCACAGCATTTGCTTCTATTTGTTTTAATGACCAACAAAGATCATCACATTTGAGTGTTTACCAAAATCCAAATATTTCTGCAATGCTTGCAAATACTGGACATTAACAGCAGAATTACAGTGAAAAATATAGGCATTTGAAGTGAGATGCTTCCAGAACCATTCTAGGCATCTCCCTGTGTAGACTGCATCACCAATTATGCAATGCAAGACACCCTCAGACAAGAAACAGACTCATTGGAAAACCTCATATCCACCATCCAGAAGAGAAAGATGAAATGGTATGTGTTATAAACTAGGGAAGGTTACTGATTAGAATAATCAAATGATGTTTTGGTAATGAATGATAATACTTAGGACAAGAACAACACATATAAGATTTGCCAGCAGCACATAGAAGTAGTCAACTGCTAGAAGTGAGTCAAGTGAATTCCACAATGAATCTCCAGCTACAGACCAACATACAGTATTTACTACTGTATTTATGTAAATGTGGACATAACCATTATTGTCCGTAGGTATGCTACAATAGTATGGATATCTCATGAGAGAAAGATGAAATGGTATGGGCATCTTATGAAGATACAGATGAAATGGTAATTACACCTCAAGAAGAGAAAGACGAAATGGTATGGATACATTGTGAAGAAAAATATGAAAAAGTATGGACACCTCAATCTGTAGGAGATGCCAAGGAGTTTCTGTAGGAGATCCCAAGGAGTTTCTGTATGAAACATCAAGGAGTTTCTGTAGGAGATGCCAAGGATTTTTTGAAGGAGAAGCCAAGGAGTTTCTGTATGAGATGTCAAGGAATTTCTGTTGGATATGCCAAGGAGTTTCTGTAGGAGATGCCGAGGAGTTTCTGAAAGCTTCTCATCTGTATTGCCTATCTCTTCTCAATATCTATTCTCAAATGCCACACATGTTCAAGAATATAGAGATGACCAGGGAGCATATTTATCATCTCTTACACATTCATTATAATAATTTGCTATGACATCTGTTTGTTTAATAAGTGACTTAACAAATGTTATGAGTGAACTTATGACAAAAACTTACAAAGAAAATTAAGTAATTAAAAAATTGTTAGAATAGTTCTTCTTCTATGTAGCATGTCTCTTCAGGACATTGGTGATCATGGCTCTCCACAATTTCCTGTCCTTTCTAACACTTAATAACATTTGTCTTTTTGCCATCTCTCCTAAACCCAGCTCCACCATTTATTCAGTCAACTCTGCCAAATAGTTTGTGTCTTGCTTTACTGTGGCCCTCTTACCATCAGTCTGTCCTGTGAGTATCAAATTTTCCAAGCCCTCTTCCTAATTATGTGCCCCAGAAATTTCAGATGTCTCTTCCTGATGCCATTTTTTTGTTGCCATTGTCTCTAGAACTTTGTTGTTGCTCATATGTTCAGTCCATGGTATTCTCAGCATCCTTCTGTAGAACCAAATTTCTGTTACTTCAAGTCTCTATGAGAAGATTGTCCAGTATTTGCTGCCATATAGGAGAACTGATATTACATAACAGTTTGATACTCTTTTCTTTGTTTCTAACAATATTTTTCTGTTTCTTAATATATCGCTCTCCTTTTTGGAAGTTACTAGTTTAAAAAATAGTCCTATTTTGATTGAGTTTGATTCTATACTATCCAGCCTAGTGATTGAACTCACAATTACGAAGAATAAGTTAATGGATTAATACACTAGTTTGTGAATTTGCCTGTCTAGTAATTGTGAGTTCAATTCCTGGGTAGTATAGACTCAGCAGAATCAACACTGACTAACAATGCTAACAAAAGCTGAACAGTACTAAAAAAGAACAAGAATAAATATCTCTTGACATGGACAATGAAGCAAGAACAGTCTACTCTAGTAGATTAAATAAAGATGTTGTAGGTATTATCCTTTACTTAAATAAAGCTTTTAAAGGTAACTCTCTAAATTACATTCAAACAAAGACATGCTCATGCTGCCTGAAAGTATCAAGTGATTGTAGTAGCTGCCACTCCATTAATCCTAATAGCTGCCTCTTTTTATATGCACCTGCAAGTGAATTTCATTGGTTCTGCGGTATCCTACCTAATGTCAATTTTTGGCATTGCAAATAAGCATGACATGAAAATTCTAATTTCCGCTAATATCCTTATAGGCTTCAGTTCAAAATACCCTGAAAATTACCTAGATTGACAAGACACCTGATGAAAGTCAGAGGGCACAATGGGCAAAATATTATTATAATAACATTGGGGATGTTCTAAAAGCCCCAAGTACTAGTCTTAAGCTTTGATGATTTAACTATGAAGTTATTTTTGACACAGAAAAAGGTCACCGTAAGAATGCTTCCTTGTGGAACCCCTTCTTTTTGATTTTTCAATTCTGATAGTGTAGTTCCTATATGGACTTGAAATCTTTGGTCTTCCAGGAAATTCTCTATGAATTGAGTAGCCTTCCTTTTAAGCCCAGTTCATGCAGGTCTTTCAAGATACCAAATTTACGTGTATCATATGCCTTTTGCAAGTCAAAAAAGACTGTCATGATATGTTCCTTCCTAATGAAGGCTTCCTTACAAAGGTTTCTAGGTATTTTAAATGGTCTATGGTGCTTCTTTTATTTTTTAAAAAGCACATTGGAAGTTGCTGATTAAGCTTTTATTTTCCAGGTACAAAGTCAACCTGTTGTTTCCTATTCTCTCCATAGTTTTACATAGGCAACAGTTTAATGCTATCAGTCTGTAGTTTTCAGGGTCTGTGTCATCCTTTCCAGGTTTTGGAAGAGGGATGATGAGTGACTGTCTTCACATTTCTGGGAAGTTGCCATTTGTCCATATGTTATTATACAATCTTAATAACAGATGTAAAGATTTGTTGGGTAGCTGTTTCATAAATTCATAGTGGATAACATCGGGGCCCACCGCTGTATTGTGGGATTTCTTTAAGGATTCATTTAGTTTCTCCAGAGTGAATGGTAGGTTGCACCTCTTGGCATTATTTGATTTAAAGTTTAGTTTTTGTATTTCTGCTTTCTGTTTCAGCTTTAGAAATTGTTGGCTACCATTCTTGGCAGATGAATTTTTAGAGATTGCTTGGGCTAGTTGGTTAGTGATATCTTTTTTATGGTTATTTTAGAGTTATTTATTGAGAGATGTTTCACAGTGTTTGTTTGATATTTGCCTGCTATTTTCTTTATCATATTCTAGATAGATTTTGTTTTTGTAG
This sequence comes from Acanthosepion esculentum, assembly GCA_964036315.1. NCBI lineage: Eukaryota > Metazoa > Mollusca > Cephalopoda > Sepiida > Sepiidae > Acanthosepion > Acanthosepion esculentum. Next base: position 56,863,833 of record OZ038502.1, read on the forward strand.
CAGAATTGAGTCTGTTGATGTAGTTTTTCCAGCATTCTTTTTCTAGTTGTCTTAATTATTTTCCGTGCTTTTGGTCAGAGTTGTTTAAATTGCAGCAAATTAGATGCAGGTTGTTTGTTGAATTCTCTCAGAGCTGCTCTTCTTAGTCTGATGGCTTTTTTTTACTTTTATCATTGAACCAAGGTCTGTTCTATTTTTTTGGCGCTGAATTTTTTGGAATGCATTTTTTAGCTATAGGGATGAATATTTCTGTGAAATGTTTTAAGTCCTTGAGGCTTTGTCCTTCAACTAGATTTTCAAAACATTGTTTTTTAAATTCTTCCCTGTTCACTCCACGTAATTTCCAATGGAGAGGATTTTGTCATTAAGTTCTGAGTTTTATAGGATGATTGGCAAGTGATCACTACTGCATGTGTCTGCCAGTTCCTTTCAAAAGAAATCCATATAAATTGATGGATCACATTGGGCTGAGTCTATTGCTGAGTAGCTGCCAGAAAATGAATTTATATAAGTTGGGGTTTTATCATTTATAAATACATAAATCATTATAAATTATTTTTTCTAAGGTTCTTCCAATTTGGTTTGTGTTATTACATCCCCAAATGGTGCTGTGACAGTTAAAGTCCCCTAGTATCATAAAAAGAGACAGGGAGTTGCCTTATGATTTCATGACTTTTAGCTTCATTTACTGGTTCATTTGGTGGAATATATACAGAGCAGATGTTTATTGTCCTGTGTAAGGTCATTTTAACAGCAGTCTCCTGTAAAGTTGTTAAATTTATTTTACTTTGAGGTACATCATTCCTAACTAGAATGGATGTACTGTCTGATGCATGAAGCCCAGTGTCATTTTGTTTAAGGAATGCTTCCTGAAGTTGAACCATTTGTTGCACTTCCCCAATTGGTCTTCAAACTGGTATGTTTACAGCCATGTCTAAGTCATTATAAATTAGATCTCTTCAAACCAATTGACTCTCAGTCATCGCCTTCTAACGCCTATAAGTTGAATAGAGATGGTATTTTCCCCCGGTGTATATTTGGGGTATTGTATTTAGTTATAAAGTACTCCAAAAGTTGATATAGTTACAGGTGCTAGGGCTTGGCATGACAAGCCAATTGATCAAATTGGGCCTCTCCAGCCACCTGTCTAGTCCAAGTAAGGGCCAAAATGGTGTGTGTTTGGAATCAGAAGTATCTAACCCTGATTTCTGAAGCCCTCAACCACCAGATTCCTGCCCCCAGACATTACGGGTCGCCACCCATGGCAAAAGGTGGCCTCATTGAGGCGGTCTTATCCCTCTGCAGAGGTGCAATTGGCATATTCTGAAGCCCCAGCCAACAGGGTGGAAGTTACTTATTCCTAACAAAATTTACTGTTTAGCCATAAATCATTTCTGCCTCAGTTTATCAACTTTAATTCTTCAAAGAATAAAATACAATTACATTTTATTTAATTATATATTAACCATTTTTTGCAATGACCTGTTGCCATTTATCAGGCAGTTCTTTGATGCCTTTGCAGTAAAATTCTGTATGTTTTGATGTGAAAACATTGTTGATGAATTCTTGAATTTGATTTTCCTTAGAAAAATTTTACCCACTCAAAATGTTTTGCTGTGATCAAAAAAACTAATAATCAGTTGGTACAAGGTCAGGTGAATATGGAGGGTGCTGTAGAACAGACCAACTGAGTTCCAAAATTTTTTCCTGCATTATTCTTGCTGCATGCAGTCTTGCATTGTCCTTGTGGAAAACAACATTTTCCTACTGATGAGCACAATGCACTTTTCAACCAAACTTTTATGGACATGTTGTAGCTGCCAGACGTATAATGGAACAAACATTTGAGCAATGATGAAGTTCTAGAGACATTGGTAGCAAAAAAGGACACATGCTTAACATCAGGAATAGACAGCTGAAATTTCTGGGGCATATAATGAGGAAAGAAGGCTTGGAAAATTTGATACTCACAGGACAGATTAAAGGTAAGAGAGCCAGAGGAAAGCAACACACAAACCACATGGCGAGCTTGACCAAATGGATGGCAGAGCTAGGTTTAGGAGAGATGGCAAAAAGACAAAAGTTATTATGTATTAAAAAGGACAGGAAATTGAGGAGAGCTGTGATCGCTATCCTGAGGAGACACAGTACATAGGAGAAGAAGAAATGAATGATACCCCAATGATCTCATCACATACACATTACTTCTATGGCACTCAGCTTTTGGGGTCCATGGTTGTGAATATTTATTATTGTCAATCCACTGTGTTTTTCATTGGACATTATTATATATTAGTGTACTCCAAATTTATTACTAACTGCTGTGTATGATTTATAGTTAGGATGATATAGTTTTCTTTACAGTTGGCTACCAAAAACGGAAATTACTTATGACTCAATCTGATAACAATATCAAACACAGTTACAAGTTGGTGCTGAAAACTTCTCGGCTAGCTTATGAGAGGGTGCAGAAAAGATTTTGGTCCAATTACAAGGAGTGGGCGTGGAAAAAGTTCCTGGTTCAATTACGAGGAGAGACTGAAAAGTTCTCAGTCACCCCATGTCTCGAAAGCTGACCAAATATCTGAATTTATTTTACAAATTCCATCTTGTTTCAGGCTGGGGACTTTTTCAGCACCCCCTCACATAAACACATCACTTTAATAACATCTATTTTTGTTGATTGGAATAAGGCCGCCCACAGTCGAACAAATTAATTGCGTTTTTCATATTGATTTCTCTTTGGCTTCTACAAAGAAATGATGGACCAATCATCTTCTTGCTGTCCATTATGGCCATGCAACACAAAGACAATCCGATCAGAGGTAATCTGCCATTTCACCTTGGGGCTCACATAAGCTATGGTCATCAAACTTCTTACCATTGATAGTGAATTGGTTATTTGGTGCTCCACATGAATCTGGTTTCTGACTAAAATCTTAAAAATAAGCAAAATCATTATTTACAGTCAGACTAATATCCTGATCTTTGTTGTCACTTTAACAATGCTTTAGCCATTGTGTCTTCTGGCCCTTTTCTTCCAAAAAAGTAACCCAGATCATCAAACACCTGATGAAGGCTAGAGGCATCATCATCATCATCACTACCAAACTGGGAATGGTCATAGGAGTACTGCAGAGAGATGGAGGGTGTTGGTTTCCGATATCATCTGTGGCAGTCAGTCAGACTATGAGAATATGATGATGAATATACTTTGGTATATTTTTTATTGAAGACATCAAAAAATTTCGTCATGATAACTACCACCGCCACTACCATCATTAACATCATCAGTAGTACCATGTTTTAGTATCTTCATAGGAGTTACCACACAGCTGCGCACCTGACCAGTTCCCTCTATGTGTCTCAGTTGTGTGTCTGAGTTTCTGTAAAAGATCTTCTAGTCGACTCATTGATGTTGTCAGCCCACTTATTCCTCTTTCTGCTTCTTCTTCTTCTTCTTTTGCCTAAAGTGGTAACTTATAGAATAGTAGTGCAAATGTTGTTGGCTCTTATGACTTGGTCGTATCATTTTCAACTTTCTCTTCTCGATGGTGGATAGCGCTTAGTTTTACAACAGCTGCCATTGTTTGTGATGCATTTGAAGTTATCTCTATTCTTTGGCCCTCTTCACTGATAGTTGAGCCAACATACTTGAATTGGTTCATTACTTTAAGTTCTTGACCATCAACTTTTATCTCGGTTAAAAGTTGGTAGTCAGGAACATAAAGTAGAGAACCAATTCAAGTATAATCACAGAAATTAACACAGAAACAAAAATATAAAGACATTTGGTAAGGTTGGTTTCATATCCTTGGAATTATCCAAAACGTCAAAACAAGATGTATAGTTGTCATAATACCTTTGTTCATAACTCGTAACTTTTGATGTGTGGATAGTGTAATGAATATTGGCATGGAAAGTAGAACCAGAGAGCCAAGTTCAAATTCCAGACAAGTCTGTTGTTTTCAATTTCAGTTTCGCACAAATGCCTTCAGATAAAGCCTGAATCTATCTCTTCACCTAACTATGGACTAAATAGATGGTTAGACTGATTTTTCTAGCTTTGGGTGGCAACCAGTGTAGAAGAACCCCTACCTATTTATGTGCTACAATATATGTGGTCTGTCTATGACCGTAATGGGTTATGGCATTCATAGTTGTGATCATTAGTAACTGTTGTTATATACTAAGCTTAACCTAGTTTGGCTAAAGGACACAAGTATCTGGAACCCAATGAGAGAGACTGTTAATAATTAGTTATGTTATTACTTATGTTTTTGAAAATACTAAATTATTAATTAGTTACTTTTCTTTGTAACTAGTAACTTTTGTTAGAAATTCATAATTTTTATTTTGAATCCAAGTAACACTACTTAACATCACAAAGAGATAGTTGAAATTTCTAGGGCACATAATGAGGAAAGAGGGCTTAGAAAATTAGGCACTCACATGACATAGTGAAGGCAAGAAGGACAGAGGAAAGCAGCACATAACATACCTAACAAGCTTGTGTAAATGGCTGGCAGAATAGGGATTAGGAGAGATAGCAAAATGACAAAATTTACTAACAGCTACAAAAGATAGGAAATTGTGGAGAGCCATGATCGTCCAAGTCCTGAAGGGACATAGCACAAAGAAGAAGAAATGTGTTAGTATTTGTTAATTGATATTAAATAGTACTTTTGTTTGTAACTTTTAATTTTTGTTAATGATTATTTGCACATGGAATCAGCAGGCTGGGTTCAAATTTCAGACAAGGCTATTTGCATTCCCTTTCACACAGAGATCTTTGGTAAGAGCATGAATCAATCTTTTTTCCCATCCACCAAATATAAGTAAAATAATAGAGTAGATTTGACTCTCTAGCCTTAGTAGGACAGGAACCAGTCTAGGAGGACAACTGAATTGAAATTTCCTGTCATCCAATCATAGTCCAGATAGCTGAGTAAAACATTTTGCTCTCCATGTTTTACAGACTTTAAAGAAGGCCAGACTCCTGTAACACACTAACAAGCCTACAATGATGTACATCAGCTCCAGTCAACTGCTTTGGAATAGGAGGCAAAAAGAAAGTTTTGTTTGCTAAACAACTCCAATAGGTGATCTAGTGCCAAAAAGTCTTAATTGTTCTCTTTCTGAATTTATTTTTGAAACATTTCTTTTCCTTTGACCTATCATATTTTTGCTCTCCTCTCCAAATGGTGCCAAATTTGGACCTGTCAGTAAAGGGGGGGGTGTTTGTCTGGTTGATCAGATACAATCAAAAATCAGATTTTCATTTAGGCTTAATAAATTTCACATTTGGCATTTTTTCATCCAATAAAATCTCCAATATCAACCAGAAAATGACCCAGCCAAAAATAAAGCAAGAAAAAAAATAGTCATTTTATGCAGGAGTGAATTACTTCCTTCGGCCTAACAACCTCTTCAGTACATTAAACTGTTCAATATGATATTGGCAATTTATTTAAAGAAAATAAACTGTTTAAAATTAACCGGACAAAGTAATTATTCTGTATAATTATTCTGGCAAAGTTTAACATTCATACACAAAAAAATAAAACAGTGTGTCAAAATGAAGGTTTATTCCATATAATTATTCTAGCAAAGCTTCCCATTCATACCTGCCAAAAAAAGGATGTTTCAAAAAGACAGTTTTTCTCCTGGCATCACTATTACTGTGTACTACCATGGCAATTTTTATTGTTTTTAAAAAGCTAACTGGATTTTCATGCATTCTTTTTCTTTCATGAGGATTGACAATTGGTTCCGTCGTAGTCTACGTAATGTCTATTTTTGGCCATGCCAATAAGTGTGACATGCAAATTTTAATTTCCACCAATATTCACAAATGTTTCAGTTCAAAATACACTAAAGGTTACCCAAATTGACAAGACACTTAAAGAAGGCCAGGGGACATAATGGGTAAAATGTTATGATAGCCTGATTGTAAATCTAACTAAAAGTTACTAATGATTAATTAAGGCTTACAGCCACATCACGTTGAAACACCAGTTTCTGTATAATCATCAAAATTAAGCAACAGTGAGCCTGGTCAGTACCTAGATGAATGACCAGTTGGGAATCCCAAGTGCTGTAAGTTTGGATGTGCTGCTGGTGTAATGAATAATGGCTTGGAATTGTTAATCGGAAAATCGAATTCCAATTTCTGTTGGGTTTGTTATATTAACTTACATACAAATGCCCTTGTAAAAGATACTAATATTATTAAAGATACTAATATTATTAAACCATATTTCATCTCAAAAAAACATATATTATCTAAAAATATAATGGAAAAAATCTTACCATCTAAAAATATTTTCCGACTTTAAATAACCTGCCAAGGGTTGATAAGTCATAAAAAAACAATCAATGGTTATTAATATAATCTCATTCATTGGGTGCCCCATTCTTGTGGTCTTGTGCTAAGCCGAGCAAAAATAAATAGTCAATTACTTGTTCCTAACAAAATTTACTGTTGAGCCATAAAGAATTTCAGTTTTTGTGTATCAACCTTTATTCTTCAAAAAATATTTTATTCAATTATATATTCGCTGTTATTTGCAATAACTTGTTTTCATTTTTCAGGCTGATCTTCAATATCTTTTGAGTAAAAAGTTTTTGATGGACACTTCAATCTGGTTTTAATTAGAGAGTTTTTTCCCATTAAATCATTTTCCAGTGATTGAAATAAATGGTAATATAATTGGTTGGCAAAAGATCTGATAAATATGGTGGGTAGAGTAGAACAGACCAACTGAATTCAAAGATTTTTATCTTTGTTATTCTTGTAGTATAAAGCCTTGCATTGTCTTGGAAGAGAACAACATTTTGACCAAGTGCTTATGGACATGTTGCAGCTGTTGGAAAAAATAAATGTGCATTTAGTGTTTAAAATACCTGTAAAAAGTTGATAAACTGTAGAAAATGAATGGATCAACAATCAACTTTAATCTTCAAAGAATAAAGTACAATTATTCAATTATATATTCACCATTATTTGCAATGTCTTGTTGGCATTTATCAGGCAGCTCTTCAATACCATTTCTGTAAAATTCTGTGTTTGGATGTGAAAACATTGTCAATGAATTCTTGAACTTGGTTTTCCTTAGAGAAGGTTTTACTATTCTTGTAATTAAACAGTCTAATAGTGTTTAACATTTTTGTTGTCAGTTCTCATGAAAATAATTTTTTTTTTCTTTAGATAATCATGGTTTTAGTGATACAAGTCTTACTAATTAACCCATAGCTGTGGAGAGAAGAGATGGATCCATACTTTTCCCTTGCATGTAAGTGAATATAATGAACCCAACAGGAATTGGAACTTGGATCTCTGATTAACAATTCCAAGCCATTATCCATTACACCACCCACATATTTAAGCTTACAGAACCTGGTATTCCTAAGCATTTACCCATCTATGTACTGACCAGGCTTGACATTGCTTAACTTTAGTGATCATACGGGAACTGGTGCTTCAACATGATGTGTCCACAAGCCTTAATGGAATAAGAGGACATTTTTATAAAATAATCAACAAATATATATTATCTTTTTTTTAGTCATTTCACTCCAAGCAAGGCAATAAAACCACTAAGATGCAAATGGGGTTACTGCGAATAAAGGAAATTGAAAAAAAAAATTACTGAAGTGAAAGGATAATAAAAAGAACAGGATTCAAGTAGACAGATGATATCATTTACATTTTTGAAGCTTGTAGTTGACAGGAAAGCAAGAAGTTCGAAGAGAGTTCTAAAAAAAGATTAAAAAAGTCTTTTAAAAATATAGTATAAAATGTTAATTTTTGGTCTTGTCTGATGTTTGCCTCATTTTTTCTTTTTCCTTCCTTTTATTCCATCTTAGCTTTCCTCTCCTTTATCTTCATTTTTCTACACTTCAATTTTTCCTCTTCATTTGTTCTGTATTCAACCAGCTTCATCTCTTTTCTGCCACTTTCTTCCCGATATTTCTGTTATATACAGAAAATGTGGCACAAGGCCAATATGGGGGATGGGGAAAAGGACGGTCTTCATCTGTCTTAACTTTAAACTTAGCTAGCCACAAACAGTGTCCGAAACATACAAACAGTGTCCGAAACATACAAACAATATTCCTAACACCAAAACAATGCATTCTTACTTACCTTTCTTACTACATCCACCATAATACCTCATTGTCTCTATGAAAGTCCTAAATAGTCTCCATTTGTACAATTCATTGTCTTGGGTGGGAGGGGAATAAAACAACAATTTAAGAACAAGCCCCAATGTACAATATGAATATAATCTATTTACAAGAAGTTAAACAAAATCATACCACTTTCTTCCCACTCCTTTTTACTTTTCTTCTTTCTCTTTTATTTTTCTCCTTTTCTCTCAATTTTCCTCATAATTCTTCCCCTTTTTATTTTCCCTTTCTCTTTTTCTAAACTTTCCTAATTCTTCTTCCTTTTATTCCCTTTTCTTTTTCCTGCCACTCCTTTATATTTCTTCTTTTATCTTTTTCTTTTAATTTTCCCCATCTTGTTCTTTTCCCTCCATTTCCTACTACACCTTTATAATTCATTCTCTTTCTTTCCCCTCAATCCTTCTTTCTCCCTCTACTTTCCTCCCACTCTTTTATACTCTTTCTTTTTTTATCTCTTCTCTTCACATTCCCCAACTCCTTTATAGTTTTTCTTTTCACTTTCCTTCTACCCCTTTATATAGTTCTTTCTTCCTTTTTATTTTTTTCTTTCCACTTTCCTCCTTGAGAATTCTTTCACTTCTTCTTTTTCTTCCTCCTCCTCCTCCTCATCTTTTTTTCTCTTTTTATTTTCCCTTTTCTACTTTTCCTGCAATGCATTTATTATACTCTTTGTATTTTTACCAGTGGGATGCATTGAGGAAAGAGGAGTTGGAGTATTTGACATAATGAAGTTACGAGGGGCAGTGACAAAAGAGTAACCTACATAAAAAGCTTGTCTAAATGAATGGCAGAACATAGACTGGGAGGGATAGTAAAGAGACAATTCTTAGAGCTACAAAGGATAGGAAGTTGTGGTGGGCTAAAATCATACACGTCCTGTAGGAGCATGGCACAGAGAAGAACTTTTCTGATATTCTGTTTATCTGGTTTCTTTTTATGTTGCTACCACCCACCCCACCCCAACATTTCATCTCCCAAAAATGTCTCACCCCAATTTTGAACCAGAGTACCATATATGCTGGCATACAAGATGACTGTGCAGAAGACGCCCCCCACCCCCATTTTCAAGTTAAAATGTAGGTTTCAGGCTATATTTGCCATATAAGATGACCCAACACCAAATTGTATTTTAAAATGTATTGTATTGAATTTATTAAATAAATTCATTAAGCATATACTTTCTTTTCACTCAAATTCTAATGAAAAACGGGTGGAGAGATATTGCAAATTAACTACCACAATCTACAATACATCATGAGTGGGTGCCATATTTTTCGGTAGGCTATTATGGTAGCCTGAATAAATTTTCCTCAATAACCATACATTCGTTCCAGTTCTCAAATGCAATTTTTAAATGGCTTGTTGAGACACACATCTAGTTGTGTTTTTGTTCAACATCATTGAAAAAAGGAGGCGAGATAATGTCATTTAACTACCATACTCTACATTTATCATTCCCCCTACGATAATAATGTGAATTAAGTTGTTTTAGTACAAAATATTTGTGCTGATAATTATTAAGGTTAGGGGGTTAGCCTACCATCAAAAATCTCACTAACTAACAACATACCATAAATCACAGGATTTGAGGTTCGCATTTTATACCTGGAGTATAAGATGGCCCTCTATTGGGGGGGGGGGGGCGGATTTTTTAAGGTTAAAAGATTGCCTTGTATGCCAACATTTACATTAAGTTAAAAGTAAATAACACAGTAATCTGAGCTCCGATTTTAGTGAGTAAAAAAAACCCCAAAAAAAGAAAACAAACCACAAGTGAGAACTTGTTATCATTGACTTGAAGCACATGAAAGTAAATCCATCTCAATAACAATTAAATCTGACATATTGGCAATAAAAGACAATTACAGAGACATAAAAACATTAATAAATGATGAATTATACTTTTTGGCAATGTGACTTTTCTTCATGTCAATCAAAACAAATGTGCCTCAAGCAGAGAGTCAGTCAGTTTTTTGGGGTAAAACAAAAAATATATCATCATCATCAGCAGTATTATTATTATTATTATTATTATTATTAACAACTATTGTGAAAAGAAGAGCTATTGAGAAATGTGCTAATGATAATTTTTTAATTTTCCAATGTAGAAATTTATTTGCCAATAATTTTCAATGTTTTTGCTATAGAAATTCATTTTCCAATAATTTTTTATTTATTTTCATATAAAAATTTATTTGCCATTGATTTTCAGTTTTTGTTATAGAATCCATTCGCCAATGATTTACATTAAATTTATTAAAAAAAATAATTTACCAATAATTTTCAATGTTTTTGTTATAGAAATTTATTTATCAACAATTTTTATTCATTTTATTATAAAAATTCATTTGCCAATAATTTTCAATGTTTTTGCTATAGTAATTCATTTTCCAATAATTTTTTATTTATTTTTGTATAAAAATTTATTTGCCATTGATTTTCAGTTTTTGTTATAGAATCCATTCGCCAATGATTTACATTAAATTTATTAAAAAAAATAATTTACCAATAATTTTCAATGTTTTTGTTATAGAAATTAATTTATCAACAATTTTTATTCATTTTATTATAAACATACATTTGCCAATAATTTTCAATGTTTTTGCTATAGTAATTCATTTTCCAATAATTTTTTTATTTATTTTCGTATAAAAATTTATTTGCCATTGATTTTCAGTTTTTGTTATAGAATCCATTTGCCAATGATTTTTATTAAATTTATTAAAAAAAATAATTTACCAATAATTTTCAATGTTTTTGTTATAGAAATTAATTTATAAACAATTTTTATTCATTTTATTATAAAAATTCATTTGCCAATAATTTTCAATGTTTTTGCTATAGTAATTCATTTTCCAATAATTTTTTTATTTATTTTCGTATAAAAATTTATTTGCCATTGATTTTCAGTTTTTGTTATAGAATCCATTCGCCAATGATTTTTATTAAATTTATTAAAAAAAATAATTTACCAATAATTTTCAATGTTTTTGTTATAGAAATTAATTTATCAACAATTTTTATTCATTTTATTATAAAAATTCATTTGCCAATAATTTTCAATGTTTTTGCTATAGAAATTCATTTGCCAATGATTTTTATTCATTTTCATATAAAAATTTGTTTAACAATAATTTTCAATATTTTTGTTATAGAAATTCATTTGATTTACTCAATTTCATATAAAAATTAATTTGCTAATAATTTTTAAGATTTTACTTTAGAAATTTGCTGAGAATTTTAATATAGAAATTCATTGGACAATGTTTTAAGGATTGGGGGGGGATAGAAATTCATTAGACAATTAATTTGTAAAAGATTTCTCTGCAGGAAAGAATTGACAACTGTTTTTAATAATTAACATAGATTTGTAAGGAGTTCGCTATAAAAATTTAAGCCAATTATTTTTTACAGTTGAAATGAATTTAACAATAATTTTTACTATAGGAATAAACTGATTAATTTAAAGAGTTCACTGACCAATGATTTTTACAATAGAAATTTATTTTCCAAGAATTTTTTAGGATTTTCAAGATAGCAATTCATTGATCAATGTTTTTTTTAATAAATTATAAACCAGTGATTTTCCCTAGAGAAATTCATTTTATCACAGATAAATGAAAGCTTTCTTAAACGATAACACTTTTTTTTTTAGTTGGAAACTCTTTCATGCTCAGAAATTAGACTCAATATATTTTGTTTTTACTTTACCCACCACAATTTACTGTTGCCAGTCTTTTTTTTTTTTAATACTTGCTTAGCCGTCAGGAAAGGAATTATGGTTATTTATTGAGGTTGATTTTGGAACAAAGCCAGATGTATTGGTCACCATGTGAGGATCGAACTCATTACTAATTATCTGTAGGATCAGATGTGTAGATGTTAAAGGAATTATTTTGTAAGTGTTAGTTCGATTCGAACCCATGCACAATATCCAGTGAAAAAATTTCAAGGCAAGTAATCAGAAATTTGAACATATTACGTGTTATCTCCCTTGTTTCCCGGTTTCACATTCATTGAAAGAGAATCAATGAATAAATATTTATTGAATAATCAACGTTGGATTGTCCTATCCAGTGGTGTTTGATTATTCAATAAATATTTACGAAATTAGAAATTACGTAAATTCTTTATTCAGTAAATATTAAAAAGTCAAACGACTTCTCTGAATTATTTTATTAAAAAAAAAATCTTCAGTTTTAAAAGACTTTCAATCTTCATTTAATGTTTTTTTTACTCTTTATAAAAATGTTTTGCAGTAAATAGAATTGTTTTAATATTGTGTGAGATTTTGTTTTATGCCAACAGATAGTTTTTTTTTATCTAAGAAAGTAAGCAAAATCCATTTGACATGATTATAAACAAAGATTCATCTTTTTTTTAATTTTTTTTTTTAGTGAATGTTCCTTTATGATAGTGGCTCTCCTCAGATTCTTTTTTTATCATTATCTGTGAATTGCCATGACTTTCTGTTTGCATTCTTTATTTTTTTTAAACTATGATCTTCAAATACATTGTTGCTTGTTTCACATTTTAGCTGATCCAGTTTTCTTCAGCCTTCCTCAAGAGGATATGCTAATTAACCTAAATGAATCCTGGTGTAATTTAGATGATAGAATGCTTAACTTCAGAGTGACATCACTGAAAAATGAGAGATCCCATTGTTCATTGCAATGATTTTTTTCTTTACAATGTTCACTTTATACAAGGTCCAAGAGCCACTCGAGGTAGAGGGTTACAGAGTAAGAAGCACAATTTATTGGGACATATGGTTACACCTACTCTTGAATAGGTTAAGATTGTAATTATTGGGGAAGCATCCTCTTGGGAGTTGGTGCCAAAAAGTAGCAGTTTGTGGGAAGAAGCTCCATGAGTGGAACTTACATCTCACAAATGGAATGTGAAGAGAATGAAGATGGTATTCACTACAATGTGTGTGGCATGGTGGGTCATAGTCGTGAAGGTTAGAACTGGTGAAACTAAGAAATGTCAATCAAAAACCATACAATTTACCACCATTTTTTTAAAAAAAATGTTGAAATTCCAACAAATCGCAGCAAATAAGGAAGGGTTTCACTCAACCCTAAATGTAACTCCAGCAAACATGGACCTTTGTGTCCACAAAAATACATCAAAAGGACGTTTTTTTCTCATGACACCACTTTTATTTTAGCTATCTTTATTCTTTGGCAATGTTTATTATTTTAAAAAGTGATGATAAGAACTGGAATAAAATTAAACATATAATGAAAATGAATTTATACATTTTCTTTTGGTTCTTGAAAATTTACAACAAAAATATTAAATACTATTTATTAGATTGTTTATTTACAAGAATAATTTTATATTTACAACATTCTAAAAACTAATACAATTAAAAGTAATAAACATTAATTGCAATGCAACATTTATCATTTATTAATTAATAAAGTGTTGTGGAGTAAATAAGACACCCCTGGTAGCACAAACGAACTAGGCAAGATACCTTAAATAAAGAACTCAAAATGAGTAAAAAGAAGTCTGTTGAAGTCAGTCGAGGAGAATTTCTATTGACATCACGGCGAGTAGCCTAAGCAAGACATAATATTATAAGTGCTGGGAGCAAGTTATTACATAAAGAAACAAATATGAAAACAATTCATAAATTTATAAACATTTACTTAATTATTAAAATATGTGAACCAACTATAGAGAAATCCTTATTATTTACCATTTTATAAAGTTCAAATCAGTTGACAATTAGCCAATGTTTTGCCAACTATTCCAATAAAAAGTATAAATATAGTGTTTATTATTTTTGTTGTAAATTCTCAAAAACAAAAAAAAATATGTATAAATTCACTGTCATCCAATTATTTATTCCAATTCTAATTGTCACTTTTTAAAACAATAAAAATTGTTGAGGAGTAAAAGCATTTAAAATAAAAAATATGCAAGAGAATATTGCATTGTATCTATAGTTCCATCCAGCCAATAAAATGATGAGACCTTGCTGCCAAACCAGTACTGTGCTTAAATTCATAAAGTCTTGATACCATAGAGGAAAGTTATTTTTAAAACCAGAAAATAGATAGTCAGGATTTTTTGAGATAATGATGATTTTTACTGATAAAGTTCTTCTAATTAACCCATAGCTGGGAGGAAAAGAGCTGGATTCATACCTTTCCCAAGGATATTTGGGTTTAAGTGAATAAAACGAACCCAACTGGAATTATAACTCAGCACTCTGATTTCCATTTCCGAGCTGTTATCCATTACACTACCTGCATATACATGCTTACAGCACCTGGTATTTCCAAGCAGTTGCCCATCTAAGTATTGAATAGACTTGATGTTGCTTAAATTCCATGTTCATATGGGAACTGGTGTTTCAACATGATATGGCCATAAGCCAATAACTGATAAAATAATGACAACTTGTGTTCCCCTTTGAATTTTCTGGTGAATCTTAATTCTTAATCCTTAAGTTAATAAATGAATAAGCTCCTCGCAAATTCCACAACTATAAAAAAAACATTCAGTTTCCTTAATTACATTGTTAAATATTTGAGCTTAACAATTTTACCAAAATATTGCAATAATAATCATAAATATGAATGCTGGTCATTATTTAAAGAAGTAAGATGATACAAATTAAAAGATTTGAAATTAACATTTTTTTCCATTTCCCTGAAACAGACGTTAAAAACAGGAGAGCATTATCAATTCCTCTATCTTTTCTCTTTCTTTCTTTCCCCTTCCTAAAACCAAAGAGCACCTTTGATATATCTTTTTTTTTCTGTTTTGTAAGCAAGCTGTTACAAGTCTATGCTAGCAATCAAGCAGGAATGGTGCCTTGTTTATTTGAAGAAATGGCATTGTGTAATGTATGTGCTATACTTTCTTTAAGTTAAACCCATTAAATGCTATGAAAAAAAAAGGAGCATATGGTAACAAATAGATACAGAAGATACAAATGAACTTTCAACCCTTCCATTTAATCACTAGATTGAGAGAGTAAGAACACAAGTAATAATGTAAATGAAGATAGAAGAAAGAATTTGTTAGTGATACAGCGACAAGGTATGGATGTTATATTTAATTGTGTGTCAACAGCTTATACAGAATTTGGCAAACTTGGATGTTCATGCCTGCAAAAATGGAGTGTTTTTCCTTTGACACTGCTATTATTTTAAATACCTTCACTTCTTGCCAATGTTTGTTTTAAAAAGTGATAATTAGAATTTTAATAAAACCTGAACATGAATTTATACATTTTCTTTGTTCTTGAGAATTGATAACAAACATAATAAACACTATTTATTTATTAGATTGTTTATTTATACTATTTATTTAATATATTGTTTATTTATACTATTTATTTAATATATTGTTTACTAGAATGGTTAGTAAAACATTACCTAATTGCCTATTGATTCAAACTTTATGAAATGGTAAATTATAAGTATATAATTATAGTTAGTTCAGTCAGTTATATCAAAAGGTGCTCTTTGGTTTTAGGAAGGGGAAAGAAAGAAAAAGATAGAGGAATTGATAATGCTCTCCTGTGTTTAACGTCTGTTTCAGTGAAATGGAAAAATTGGTTAATTTCAAATCTTTTCATTTGTATCACCTTATTTCTTTAAATAATGTGCCATGCATGATACATGCTTAGGCGATCATGTATCTTTCAATACGTAACTGATGAGGCAGATTTTTTCCTACAGTAGGTTGCCATTTATTTCTGCGGTAGACCAGTTGCCATCCAAGGCTATAGAATCTGGTGTGTCCTGCTATTTTCCCATAGCTGGGGAGAGAAGAAGAGGATTCATACCTTTCCCAAGGGTATTAGCATGGAAGTGAATGTAATGGATTCAAACTGGAATACGAACTCAACTCTCTCGGCTACAATAGTTGGTTCACATATTTGAATAATTTAGTAAATGTTTATAAATTTACGTATAAAAAAATGTTTTCATATTTATTTTTTATAAATTGGTAAATGATAAATATTGAATTGCATTAATTTAAATACAATTATATTAGGCTTCAATGTTGAAAATATAAAATTATTCTTATGAATAAAGAATCTAATAAATAGTGTTTAATATTTTTGTTGTAAATTTTCAAGAACAAAAAAATGTATAAATTCACTTTCAGATGTTTGGGTTTTATTAAAATTCTAATCATTGTTTTTTCAAACAATAAACATTGCCAAGGAGGGAAGGTAGTTAATATAATAGCATTGTCAAGGGAAAACATCCTTTTGACACAAGAATGTTAAATATCGCCAAGAATTTGTTAGTAGAATATTGTAAATATATCTCACCAATTCATAGTATAAAAGAATTAAAACAGAATCTATACACCTCATGATGAACTGCTATCAGTACAGGTTGTAAAGATGCCCCGAAAACCCACTGGATTCATAAAGACTTAATATATACATTGACATTATGTAATGGCAAAACCTATGAGATCTTTAACTTCCTTCATTGTTGCTTCCGCAATTGGTGCTGCTTTTTGGCGGCCAGCCTCGAGAACATTGACAAGGTAACCCTTGTCTGCCTGTAACCGTTTAATCTCAGCTTGAATTGGAGATAAGAATTCAATAAGAACATCTGCTAGGAAAATCTTATAGCGCCCTGTATCAAGATTTGCGTGCTCTTTGCAAATCTGTTCTGGCTGAAGACCAGATATGGCGCAGTGAATGTTAATCAGGTTGGTTACACCTGGTCGACTTTCAGGCTCATAGGTCAGGGCAGAGGTACAGTCAGTTTGGGCTTTTTTGATTTTCAGTTGTATATCTTCAGCACTGTCTATCAAATCAATCCGACTGAGAGGGTTTATTGCAGATTTGCTCATTTTTACAGTTGGTTCCCGAAGACTCAGAACTTTGGCAACATCACCTGAAGACAGAAAAAAAAAGAATTGTAAAGTTAACAGAAAGTAAAGAAACCAACAGCTATTCTTGTGGTCACCAAATTGTTCTTACTAGGTCAGGAGTCATGTGTCACGAGAAAACAAACAAAACAAGATAGAAATATTTATTCTATTGGGAACATTTTCATGTAGAGAAGATTTCAAGGAATGTTCTTAAGTCTCTGTAAAGAATGAAGGAAAAGTTGAACTTATTCTATTGGTGAATATTCAAGTGAGTCAGGTGCACTGTCAACACCATGTGTGTCTATTGCACAAAGCGCTAACTTTAGCATTCTGTCACAACCTTTGCCCAAAATGAAAGTGAACTAGCCTCTTTAGGCTCATAATATGCATGCTCCCTATTTTTTTTTCAGGCATAACCAAAAGCTGAAAAGGGGTTACATTCACTGATAAGGTTTTCCATGCATATGTGACCGACAAAATTTATTTATTGAGAATATAATCATCATTAAAATATGATCACTTTACAGTCAAAATGGCTAGATGTAACTGTAAGTTCTATGTTAACAGTTTCTTTTCTCATACTTCTTGCTTGTGGAAAGCTCTTCCAGCTCCTTGCTTTTCAGTCAAGTTTGAATTTCAAAAATTTAAGTGCAACATCAATGATTATCTTCTCTTTTTTTAATTTCTATCCTTTTATTGTTCTCACTCCTTAATGTTTTTCTTATATTCTTTCACACTCAGTTACACCCTGTGTGTTAGTGGCTCTGTTGCCTTGCTTGGGGTGAAATTATATATATATATATATATATATACATATATATCACAGCTGTTTAAAAGCCTTGTTTTTGTCATATAGGAAAATCCAACATGGCGCGTAAACGAAATATTCGTTGAAAAATCTCATTTGTCAGTAACATTTTAAACACCACATAGAATGTAAAGTTCTTAAAGCAAACCTGTGCCAAACTGTTTTCCTGAATCCTTGATGACTTGGCTGTCCAAAAATGACAACATCAAGATGAAATAATAGAAACTGACTGTGAAAAACACAATTATGCGCAGCAAGTTTTCGATCAATCAGTAAACTTCTGGACCTTTTCTGGTGATGTTATAGGATCCAGATGGCTATTGTTTGCACATGGAATTATTCACTGGTAATTAATCTTCGATTTGGTTGTGGAAAATGTTGCTTGATGGTTAGCATTAAGAAATTATGCCCAATATTCTGAGAAAAATCAGTTTTTTTTTTATGAAAAAAATATTTTTGCTTCAAAATATCAATCAAACTTCATCCCTTTCTCTTTCATTTGGCGTGAACATCATTGAATAAAAGGAACGGCTAAATGGCCTGGCGATGGGAAATACGAAAGATATGCATCGAAAAAAAACAATGTCATCTGCTAAGTATTGTTGCCACGGGGTGTTAAAAAAAAAAACACATCAAGTCATTGTTCAATATAGGTTATATCAAGCCCTACTAATGCTGACCCTTTTTTTTTTCACTCTTTGCTCTTATCTGGGAGTGATGGGTTTTATTACAATTTGTTCTAAACATTTATTGCTGGCTGGCTGACCTTTGACCCAGAGATGTCAAAGTCAATTTGGTTTAATTTTCTTATCGCTGGTATTTTTTGGAAAAAAACAAAACTTTTGGTTTCTGGTGGTCAGGAATTGCAGATAAATCTTTTGCCTTTTACTAAAGATTTCCGTGGCTGGGTGTCAATTTTTTTAACCTCTGGCAGTCATATAATTGAAAATTACCAATGGATTTTGTCACATTTTGACCCCCTAGGAATGTTGATTTCCTTCAAAACTCTCAATTTTATGCCTGAAATAGTTTGATTATGATTTAGGCTTTCTGATTTTCAAAAAAAAAAAAAAGAAAAGGTTAATTTCCCATTAATGTGGAAAATATTTTGTTTAGAACTAAAAAAAAAAGCAAAATTTTCACTATTTTTTCACATTTTTACCCCCTGAAAAAAATTGAGTCATTTACACCAGCCAATTTTACTTTTAAATGAAAGAATATATCCTTTGCTTTCAGAAAATACCTAGTTTCATGGGGTTCAGATCAAAAGTTTCCTTGACATTTGTTTAGGTGATGATAAAACAGTCATTTTTCCAATATTCTATCCCTATAAAAGTATGAAAATCCATTTTTTGAGAGAAAATAAGCTGTGACAAAATGACTTGCCATTTTTGTGATGATTTTTACTTGGGATAGAAAATTTTTACCATAGCAAACCTGAATTGACTTTATTTAAGTTCAGTGGGGCTATAGGAAACCTCAAACATCTGTGATATGTCTTGAACAAAAAAAAAATGTTAAAAAATTAAAATTTTAGACACACTGTTTTGTGTATTAATATTTTTTTGTTTTATTATTTAAATTAGGTTCTTTGACTAGTTTTGGCCAGCATGGCCCTCATCAGGAGAAAAAAAAACCCTGCTTGTTAGTAGCAGTGAACTACAGGAGTGAATGACTGTCGTTAAAGAAAGTGAACTTTGTAGTTTTCATTTGTTTTTTATCATTAATTTTGGTTAGTCCTTGTTTTGGTTAAATAGCCTCTTTCAAGTTTTTTTTTTTTTTTTAAATAGAGGCTGAGAGATTCCTGAGTCACAGAATTACCTCCTTGGTCATTTTGACAGCTTTATTGGTTACTGGGAAGGGGGTGAGGGTGTTAAATGTATGTTATCTTTTAGTTTTTTGGGAGTGTGTGTATGTGTATATATTTGTTTGAATGTGTGTATGTAGGAGGCCTCAACACCTAGTGTCTGTCTAGTATGGTTGAGAAATGTGGGTGGGGGTTGAGCTATGGGATTATATATTAATTCTATCTGTGTTGTTTAATCTGTGGTTAAGTCTGTCTGGACAAAGTGTTTTGAGGTGCAAAATCCAGTTGTCTTCATGTTCTTCTAGTATTTTTCTAAGGTTATCTTTTGTGTTTATTTCTATTTTTTCAATAATAGTGAATTTTGCATGGTTATTAAAATTATGTCTTTATAGGCAAAAATGTTGTCCTACAGGTAATAATCTTTCGTGGGGAGCCTACTTAATCTGAATCTGATAATTATTAATTTTGTAGCGAAAGGGTCATTCAGTTTTTTCAAACTAAATAAACGTTAAAATCCTTTTAATTTCAAAAGACGCGATGATGTTATCACATGCATGGCGAAGATTTTTATCATGTGACAGCGATTCTTCGATCTTTTGGCTTGTATAATAAAAATATTTTTCACGCTGTCACATGATAAAAATCTTCACCATGCACGTGATAACATCATCGCGTCTTTTAAAATTAAAAGGATTTTAACGTTTATTTAGTTTGAAAAAACTGTAGCAACATGATTACGCTACAAGACAATTGGCAAATGTTTTTAAAAAAATTTTGACTAAAAAAATTTTGACCCTGAAGATGAACAATGATGTTCGAAAGTACTAGGTTATCGTACGGACAATTTTTATTTCGATATCATTTTCAAATAAAAAAGTCTCATTAGAAAATATGAGAAAATTCAAAAGAAAAATATGCAGGACGATGTTGTCTTTAACATTCAACACAACATGTTTATATATATATATATATATATATATATATATATATATATATAGTATAAAAGGATTATTTACTGGGAACAAACTGCATGTATATGGAAAATTAATTGAACAAGTTCCAAAAGTAGAAAGGGGTGTGTCTTCTTACTGTAATCATTTAACATTTACAGCAAAGCAATCTTAAGAGGACTATAAATCCTACTAGGATTTATTATCGGTGGGCACAGGCTTAACAACATAAGATATGCAAATGACACTGTGTTGATAGACAGGAAAACTGAATAGTACTTCTAGACACTAGGCTGTAGGTACTTCCATGTCACGTAATATCACTCCTATATGGTAGTGAATGCTGAACAATCTCATCATAGATGAAGAGACTTGAGGTAAGAAATGAAAATGACACTTCCAATCAGAGACAGATGAAATTTCTGGAAAACATAACAAGGAAGACGGGCTTGGAGAATTTGACACATAGGATATACTGAAGGCAAAAGGAGACAAGGGAATAACCTGCCAAATGGATTGACAAAGCAAATACTGGGAGTGATAGTAAGGAGATGAATGTTGCTTAGATCTACAAAGAACAGGAAGCTGTGGAGGAACATAGTATATAAAAGAAGAATATTTTTAATAAGATGGGAAAAAATATAAAAATAGAAACACATATTTAAAATACTGACAAGATAATTATTCATTATATTATACAATGGAAAGCAGTGAACAAATATATAGGAACTATGACTTATAATAATCGTAACAAGATAGAAAAATAAAGAGAGAAAAAAAAACTGTTTACTTCCAAATCAAGAAAGACGTTTGATGAATTATCTCCCTTTGCCCATGAAAAATAATAATACGCATAATCATACATAACTTTAGAACTTCATACATAATTTAAAAGAATCCCCATTTCTAGTTCGAGTAATACTTACAGAAAATAATATTAAAATAAATACTGGTTAAATATCTTAATAAAAATTTGAATTAAATTCTATATTTTCTTAAGGTAAGCAGTGTCAAGCCTGATCAGTATTTTGATTGGGGGTGGGGGCACTTGAGAACATCGGAGGCTGTGACTTCCTCCGATTTGAAATATGTTTCGGCTTTAAATAACCCACAAAGGGTTGATAAGACATAAAAAACAAATTAAATTTATCTATTCTTAACACTTAAATAATATTAAAAAAATAATAATAAATCACAATTTTATTTTGAATTATAAGCATTCACAATTTTCTTGGATATATGTACTTTATTTTTTTCACCATAACTTATTTTATTTACTACTTATATCAAATCACAATATTTACATTTTATTTGAACATTTCATATGCAAAAATTTCATTGATTTGTTTATGGATATTTATTTTTTTCAGGCATATAAGATTGTTTATTTACACTATTTATTATGTTGTTTATTTGAATGGTTGACAAAACATTGACTAATTGCTAATCGATTGAAACTTTATAAAATGTTAAATAACAAGGATTTCATTATAGTTAGCCCATTATTAAAATATGTTTATAAATTTATGAATAAAAAATTGTTTTCATATTTATTTCTTTATAAATTGGTAAATGATAAATACTGCATTACATTAGATTTAACACAATTGTATTAGTTCAAATTTAATATTTAGTTTTAATATAAAATTTAATTTTTTTAATTTTAATATCAGATTTCAATTTTTTAATATCAAATTTAATACACTTGTATTAGTTTTTAGAACATTGTAAATATAAAATTATTCTTGTAAACAAACAATCTAATAAAAAATAGTGTTTAATATTTTATTGTCAATTTCAAGATAAAAAAACGTCTTTTTGACACTTTTTTTTTTTTACAGGCACAAAGATTCAAGTTTACCTATTTTTGTATCTAAAAAATCCCTCAGATATCCCCAGTAGATGTGACACTTGAAGATCAATGGATGGCAAATGTCCCATTCATCTGACATTCATTATAATGCCTGATCTGAACTCCAATAATTCACATTAACTTGCTGTTAGCAGTTCAGCACTGACTCACCAGATATCAGAATACAACAGATATAGGTCTTGGCATTTCTACAATTTCAAGTTATGGTGTCACCACCTACCACTACCTTTGCATAATGCAATCCTATGACTTTTGGCATATCTGTGTATATAAGGGTTGCTAACCCTATGTATGTATTTCATTGCATGTGTAAGTTATGAATTATTTTAATATCCTTCCAAAATATATCAAGCTTGCCTAGCAGTTCTAACAGTTTTTTGTGCCATACTTTATCATATGCATTTTTTTTCTGAGTATTGCATCTTGTCTATCACCAGGGCTCTTATCTGTTGGTATGATAATAATTTTGCTTTAGAGTTGCTACAGAGTTTTGATAGCTATTATTCCTCTTTTGTGATATTTGTTCAGTTAAGTAACCCTGAGGAAGCCATAATGAACAATGGTCTCAGATTTCTAACTACTATCAAGAGGGCCCCATATTTAAGAACCATAGCCCTAAATTAGGCATCCAGGGTATGACGATAAACTACATCCGTGTTTTGGGTAAGATGATAAACTAAGTCCAACAGCAAGGTCTTGGATCAGGTGGTTTTGAGGAGCATGGGACCACCTCTTAATTGCTGGTGTTCCCAGGTCCACCCTGACCTGGGTTGGTAGCACCTTTCATTGTCCCAGCTATAGGCAAATAGTTAACCCCCAAACTGGAGTCAAAATACTATGAAAGTGTAAAAATAGGTTTTAATACCAGAAATACTTTGTAAAAAAATTATTACCAATAATAAATTTTTGAAGGAAAAAATTATCAGCAATAGTTTAAAAAGAAAATATTACCAGGAATACAAACAGCTGTACATTTTTTAAAAAATATTTACCAGCAATAGATTTAAAAAAAAAATAATTCCCAGAAATAGATTTTTGAAGAAAAAAATATTACCAGCAATACATTTTTCAAAAAAAAAAAAAAAAATATTACCAGCAATAGATTTTTCAAAAAAAAAAATATTACCAGCAATAGATTTTTAAAGAAAATATATTCCCAGAAATAGATTTTTGAAGAAAAAAATATTACCAACAATATTTTTAAAGAAAAAAATATTCCCAGAAATAGATTTTTGAAGAAAAAAATATTACCAGAACTAGAATTTTGAAGAAAAAAATATTACCAGCAATACATTTTTAAAGAAAAAAATATTCCCAGAAATAGATTTTGAAGAAAAAATATTATGAGCAATACATTTTTCGAAAAAAAAATATTACCAGCAATAAAAATCTTGATGGCATTAAATAATCCATTAAAGATGATATGATGCAAAACAAATGAAACCAAACCCTAAAACTTTTTTTCTGAGTATTGCAACTTGTCTATCACCAGTGCCCTTATCTGTTGGCATGATAATAATTTTGCTTTAACACTACAGAGTTTTGATAGCTATTTTTCCTCTTTTGTAATATTTGTTCAATTAAGTAACCCTGATGAAGCTATACTGAACAAATGTCTTAGATTTCTAGCTACTATCAAGAGGGCTTCATACTTAAGAACCTTAGCCCTAAATGAGGGGCCAACATTGAGCATTTTGAAAGCACAAACTGATGAAAACTGAGACAGCCATGACAGAGAAAGCCAAGCCTGCCAAGTAGTTCTAGTTTGATCAAAGTTTTGAAGATGAAAGTTTTGTAAATTGGCAGTCAGAAATAAGCAAAACTGGCTGGATATTCTACAAACAACGAGGTCCTACTGTGATAGGACATAGATGTAGACAGCCTTGGCAGCAGCTGGGATCACCATAAGTCTCCGCTCACAATACTTTTTCATTTGAAGTGTCATTAATATCAATACTCAACAAATCAATAATCAATGACTGTCCTCATTTTGATGGAAGTATCAATAATAAATTCGGCTAGGTTTAGTAAACACAGGCATACCATTTTCCACCCTGAAATTATTGATGTGAGAAATATTATATTTTGTTGTTTTTTATGATATGTTATGAGTTTAATCTCCTCCTCTTCTCCCGAGTTAAAATTGCCTTGTTGATATTCAACATACACAAAATGGCTCTGATTCTATTGCGAGCTATATTGCATTAATGCTGCCTCAGAAACATAGAAAGGTAAACTAGAGGAACCCTTACAGAAGGTAGTGAAGAAAAGCAAGAAGAAAAAAACTAAACATCAATTCTAAGAAGAGAATACATGTTTGTCAGCAAAAGAGCAGCCCAACATGCAAATTACAGATTGAAGATACAGCAACTTAAATATCTGGGAAGTATTTTAACAGAGGATCAAAAGTGTGACAATGAAATCCAAAGGTGTATAAGGATAGCGAAAGATGCCTTCCAAAAGTTAAGCAAAGTATTCAGAAAAAAGAAAATTTTGTTAGAAACAAAGAGTACTAAATTGTTACATAATATCAGTCCTTCTATATGACAGTGAATTATAGATGAAGAAGTGTAAGCCCAGTTAATTCTGGTCCATGGCAACCAATAATGTAACACCACTGTCAACCCTTGTTATTAGTAACCAAATATGTAACCTCATTTGTTGGTCCTCAAATTCAATCAGACCGCTGTGGTTACCATTTGAAGTGGCTGCCTCTTCACTCGCTGGTATTGTGATAGTAGCACAGTTCCACTCGACTTAGCTGGCATTTGTCTGTTCATGACCATTCATTCCTATGTCAATTTGTTTTTGATCTCAGAAGGTGAGAAGATCACTGATGAAGCAGACTGAAATGAGGACTGGTCTGACAGCTGAAGCTACACTAAAAGCAAGAATCCTTTGGAATAAAGAATTAACTTAGGTTAAAAATGTAACAACAATTTGGTTTATATATGATTTGTTGTATACAGCTGTTTTAACCCTTCCCGCTTGTTATAATCAAATGACACTGGGATCCCCTTTGGAGGCTGCAACTTATTTTAGTAGTCAATTAAATTTCTAAGTTCTGGTCTTCAGGCCCATCAGGAGGTCTTGGCGAATGATGTGGATTCCAGTAGCAGTAATGTGGGGACTCTTTTTATTGTGTGTCAGCTGTCCAAAATCTGTATGTAGTCCTGCATCCGGCAGGGGTAGGGTTGACTAGGGCTGACTTTGGTTGTCTTCTGCCCTAAGCATCAACCTTTTCTAAATTTCCATATTTAAAAATACATTTACTCAAGTGGTTTTCCAAATTTGGGGTTGTCCAGCCCTCTTTTGAGAGTGGCCAGAGGAATCAAGCCACCCCATAACTCCAACACACTTCACACCTCACCTTACACTCTAGCTCCATATAGGCGGTGCTAATCTCTCTCTTGTTTCTCCCACTTTCTCAGCAGCTAAGTTCAGCCCTCTCCTAAGGCTGATGTGACAAATCCAACTTCCAGATGGCGCAGAGAAAACAAAAGGGATTTTCACTCATTGATCCTTCTTTATCAGCTTGCTCCATGCTGGGATTTCTACATCAACTAGACAATTCAAGAATTGGAAAAGGAAAGAAAAATTATTTTCACTCTCCTTAAAATGAAAGTTTATCTTTTCTCTGCCTATGAATTTTTTACAATCAGCATCCCACACAGCCTTTTTGTCCATGGTCACTTCAAAAAAGTAAGTAATTTTTCCTTATCACTTGTATCCAAAGGAATCCAAATTAATGTGCGGATATAAAATTTTCTCTGGATAATGAATGTCACAGAAATTATAATGACGAACATGTCCAGTTGTTCTATCTCTGTGGGGATACTTCTCTTCTGAGTGGCTGATTCAAAACAGATGTTTTTTCTGGTCTCGTTATTGGAAACATGTTTCTATTTTATCTAACATCTTCATGGATACCGTAATAGTCTATTTTTTATTGACAGGAAGTGGGGAAGGACGGATAGTCTTGGTTTTGCTTAATCTTAGTGAATTCCGTCTAGTTAAATTTGAGTTTGATTCACCTTGGAATTATCTTAAAACATGATTTTTCAACACATTTTGTTTTTAATTTTCTTCAACTTTTTAATCCATCTTATTGCGAATTTCAACAATTACCATCCGGTTAGGAGACTCTCTCCTCTTCTTTCTTTCTCTTTTTTTTGTTTGATCAACCTCTGGAGATATCAGTGTTACAGAAGAGATTTAAAGCAAAAGAAATGTGATTCTACAGAAGGATGCTGAGAATGCCATGGACTGAAAATGTAGACAATGACAATATTTTAGAGGAAACAAAAAGGACATTTATAATTAATATCTGAAAGAGATAGTTGAAATTTCTAGGTCACATAACGAGGAAAGAGGGCTTGGAAAATTTGATACTCATGAAGACAAGAGGGCCGGAAGAAAATGATGCATAACCTACCAAGCGAGCTTGAGTAAATGGATGGCAGAAAAGGGTTTAAGAGAGATAACAAAAAGATGATTTATTAAGAGCTACAAAAGGACAAGAAATTGTGGAGAGCCATGATCATCTATGTCCGGAAGGGTCACAGCCCACAGGAAAAATATAGCTTAAGGCATGATCGGCAACATGGCAACCAATAATGTAACACCACTGTCAACCCATGTTATTAGTAACCAAATATGTAACCTCATTTGTTGGTCCTCAAATTCAATCAGACCGCTGTGGTTACCATTTGAATTGGCTGCCTCTTCACTCGCTGGTATTGTGATAGTAGCACAGTTCCACTCGACTTAGCTGGCATTTGTCTGTTCATGACCATTCATTCCTATGTCAATTTGTTTTTGATCTCAGAGGGTGAGAAGATCACTGATGAAGCAGGCACATAGAAGAAGAAGAAGAGGAAAAAAGTATGGATAACCAAAAAATGACAAAACTCTGATATTACTCACAATAGGAAAAGTGTTCTGTTATCACATTACAGCACCTCTATTGTTTTATTTTTCCCTTGATTGCCCCCTTTTTTATGTTAGGTACATTTTAAATTAGTCATCATTTTCCAGTTTAGCTCTTAGTAATTATTGGAACCAGCGCAATAAACCAGAGGGGCTCAAAACACACAGTTCCTATTTTCTTATCCTCTTAAATCTAACGAAATGATAGCATCACCAGAAGGAACTGGAAACCTTAACCCTAAGCAGAGTAAGGAAGAAAATATAAACAAATCTACTGTTGTTGCCATGTTGGATATTTAAAAACAACAGCAATAAAAACAAAAACAAAAGCGTTGAGAAACTGAATAAGGTTGGCTGTGAGGTTGCATCAAGACATGTTGGATGCCAGAAATTTTAAAATTGAAATTAAAAATTTAGCATCCCTACATCTCAGTGCATAATTTATTTAGCATCCCTACATCTCAGTGCATAATTTATTTAGCATCCCTATATCTCAGTGCATAATTTATTTAGCATCCCTACATCTCAGTGCATAATTTATTTAGCATCCCTACATCTCAGTGCATAATTTATTTAGCATCCCTATATCTCAGTGCATAATTATAATCAACATTTTTCATTTATATTCCCATCCATCCCCTACATAGAAACTATTGGCCAAAATTTTAGGGGCAAATCTCTGGATTTTGAAGAACAGTCTAAGGTTGTGTGCTTTTTGCAAAACTAATTTACTAGCTCACTTCAGGCCATAGGGACTTTCTCTCCTTGAAGGGTTCTATCTTATATTCAATAATAATAACAAAATTAATCTATTGCTGCATAAAGTTTCCTTAAAATTTTATCTCTTTCTGCCTAATCTATCTTGCTAGCTAATGGTCACCTTAGAACTGGCAGGTTTGGTAATTTTGGAATAACTCCTGCTATAAAAATTTGAACGCTATGCACTAATGGATTAAATAGTATCCTTGCTTAGTAGGAATTAATTCAACCAAACGTATGAAATTTACTAAATACTAATGACGCTTTAATAAAAGTGAAACATGTTAAATTGGTAAACATTTCCTACGCGTTCATTATCATTCTGGTGGATTTTGATCTCTATTTGATCCCAACTCACGTAATTTTATCAATATGAACATTATTTTAGTTTGATGAGGTCCTTTTAAAGGACTGAATCTGTTATATAGAATTTTTTCCATGAAAAGCTTAAAATAATAACCGAGAGAAAATTATAGATAGGGAAAAAAAATGTTTTCTATTCAGGTAAATCTGGAAACTTCACCCACAAACTTCAGACATTTACCAACCAATATCTCAGGAACATCCTTAATATCAGGTGTGGCTGGAACTCGTCTCCAACAACCAACTGTTGGACAGGACCAGACAAACCCAATCGAGATTGACATCAAGAAATGGAAATGGGGGATGGTTCAGCCACACACTCCGCAAGTCTGCTTCTAGTGTCACCAGGCAGGCCCTTGACTGGAATCCACAAGGGAAGCAAAAAGTGGGTCAACCAAAACAGACTTGGTGCAGAAGTGTTGACGCAGAGGTGAAGGCAACCTGTACATTTGAGAGGTGTTGTTGAAGCCCTATATTCCTCAAGGAATCAAGAAGCATAATATATATATATATATATATATATACATATATCTGGAAAGTGGGAATTATAATTATGAACCTCTTATTTTCTCTTGATTGCCTATCTGGAGTCAAATGGCCTCACCCTGAACTATTCTGGACCAGAAAAATTTTACCTTTAAGAATATCTGGTTTCTCAAATAATTTTCCATATTTTTGGTTGAAGTGATGTGCAATATCCCGGGCAAGTTCAATCTGTATCACTTGGTCTTCTCCAACTGGAACCAGATTGGATCTGGAAAATAAAAACCATTTATTTGAATTTGGAGGATTTAAGAAAATTCCTCATTGGATCATGGCAATTTAACAACAAATCATAATCTATATTCCTTTCTATTATAAGATAAACAAATTTTTTGTGTTTTCCAAAGTAACTTATCCATCCATACTGGAAGGGTATCTAATCAAAGAGTGAAATAAAAATTTAGCATTTGAAATTTGAAATAAAGTCTTTATTTCATATTTCACATGTTTTTACATATTTAAAATATCTTCCTTTCTCACATTTCTCAGTACTAGGCCCTATAGGCCCTCCTACTTGAGTCTTGGGGGCATACAATCAAGAAGTTGACCCCAAGCATCACCAAAACTCTGCACACCACAGTTTTTCTCATATTCTCTCACATTTTATAAATCTTTGCATCTTAGTAGCTTTATCACCTTGGAGTGAAATCATAAAAACAAAAACAAAAAACAAAAAAAAACAAAGTTAAAAAATCATTTGATTTTGGTACAGTTTAAAATTTTTGGGGATCATTAATGCTGTTTTACAAGACAGTTCTGGGACAATGGTGAAAAAAAATAGTCTGGAGTCCTGCCCTTGTGCCTGATAAGAAAAAAACAATAGCTACCTATAAAGCAGAATATCAGCAGCCTGGAGGATTGGATAGGAGAAGAGTCCAACTGAAGCATCTTTGAAAATTTTTGATTTTTCCTGTCAAACAAAATAGTAGACATTTTGCAATTATTTACCTGTTGACTATTGTCCTCATCTTTGTAGTCATTATCACAATGTTTCAGCCACTGTACCCTCTGGCCTTCATCAGGTACCTGTTGATCCAATTTTTTTAATTGCTAGGAGGTATAGTGTTTTCATTCGGTTGATCATGTCTAGTTCCTATTTAGTACTGTTCCACTGAATCTATTACCCAGCTCAAAATTACTGTCATCAAATTCATGAAGCAATGCTTTAATCCAAAAATCTGTTGTCCTGTGGGACAATCCTGAGTGGAGAATATAAAGCCTTAAACCTAATCTACTTGCTGATGAGACTTCAGTATTAAACAGGAACTAGAAAAAATATCCCTAGACAGTGAAAAATCTATCACTGTCAATTAAATAAAGGGTTCAGTTTGAAATTCTAAATGAAAGGTGGATGCCTGCTTAACCATTACCAAAAATAATGTGCTGCCTTAGATTTTGATTGAGACATTATTTCTTTGGGATAATTTTTTTTTTTCACTCAGTAATTTACTCATACAGACCACAGCTAATTTTCTGTGAGCAATGTGGCCTTTCATATTTTTCAATTGAATAGGCTTGGCCTAAAAGAATAAAGCATTGGTTTATGAATTTGGTGACATAATAATTGAGTTCAGTCCCTGGGCTGAGTAGTACAGACTTAGTATCAGTGGAAACAGAGCAAACAATAACTGAGTGATACTGAAAACAATAAGGCGAGATAACCTTAGACATGAACAGTGGAATGTGAACAATCTATCCCCATAGATTAAATAAAAGCCTCAGTTTGAAATCCCCTGAAGGTTACCTAGATCGATAGACACCTCAAGATTGGATGGTTAATTTTGTTTCGCGGCATATCAACTTCTATGGGTTATTTAATGTCAAATTTTTAATTATTTTGAACACAATTTTATGGCTTCAACTAAATATATTTTGAAAACAATTGCATGCCTTCAAATACAGATAAAATGTATTGTTGGTAATTTTGCTATAAATAGGTATGGCTGGTAATTTTCACTATAAATAGGTATTGCTACAAATAGGTACTGCTGGTAATTTTACTATAAATAGGTACTGCTGGTAATTTTACTATAAATAGATACTGCTGGTAATTTTACTATAAATAGGTATTGTTGATAATTTTACTTTAAATAGGTATTGTTGATAATTTTACTATAAATAGGTATTGTTGATAATTTTACTATAAAAATTTATTTTTATACTTTTATAGTGTTTTGTTCTTGTTTGAGGGTTCAGTATCTTCCCATAACTGGGACCCTAACAGGTGCTACCACCCTGAGTCAGTGTGTACCTGAGAACAACACCAATTAAGAGGTGGTTCCACACTCCTCAAAAGCTCCAATTTCCCAATCAGAGGCCTTACTGCTGGATGTAGTTTATCATCACACCTAGGACGACACACCTGAAGAAGGCTTGAGAGTAAAAAAACTGAAACATTGTGATAATAACAACAAAGATGGAAGAACAAGGAATGGGAGGGATAAAAAAAGAGAAAAACATTACTTAGAGCTACAAAGGATAGGAAGTTGTGGGGAGCCATGTTCACCTATATTTTGAGCAGATACAGTCCATAAAGAAGAGGAAGAAGAATGAATGTAAATAGTTTTGATTAGTTTGTTCATTTCTTTTAAGCATTTCAATTTATATTTTCAAACACAGTTTAAAAGTTGATCTTGTAATTTAACAGCCAAAGAAACGCAGATGAGCTAAAAACGTGAAGGGAATCAATTTTCAGTAACAAAACCAACTTACCTTCCACTGAGGAAGATGTTTCAACCGAAGTAATGAACAGTGACATCCAAGGATCCAGGCCAATTCTGAATGCTGTGGAATCTGCAAATGGAACAACGTAGTTAAGTGCCAAACCAAAGTCCAAGTCCAACTGAGCTTTCATTTAATATCCATTTGATTGAAGGTAAATTATACTGATTAATAAAAATCAGAATCCATATCTCTACAAATTTATTTGCTATAGACATTAAGCGATAGATATGAATTGTCATAAACTGACTAATATGGTAAGAAAACAGTTGGCATTAATTAACTGAGCAGCCAGCGATACTGTTGGTTGACATTTATAAAATCTTTCTCTTAAAACAATTTTTCAGAAAAAAAAATAGGTTTCTTAAGTCCAGTAACTGTTATCACTCTTTCCAATATTGATGGGGACTTCCTACCTAACCTTTTGTTTGAACTAGTGTGGAACGTCAACATCTTGATTATGTCATTATTTTCTCTTCAAGTTACATGTGATATCCATTTCAGTTGTTACCATTGCTGAAAGTCCTCAAGTGATGGGGGTTTCTATTATTTGGTACAGTGATTTGTGATTTTGTAGTGCCAATCCACAAGGTTTGAAGACAGATGGTGATCACTATTATTTACATGTTTTACTTGATCAAAGCCATTTTTAAGCATTAATCTAAGAAAATGGTTGTATAAAGCAGACAGTTTAAATATTTCTGAACAAGTTTTGCTCCATTTATTGCATCCATTAGAAAGTCTTGATCGGACAAGACTATTTAAGAATATGACTTGACTTTTTAGCAATTTGTGACAAGGGAGAAAACCAAGACTTTGAAAAAGAATTTGTATTCTCTGTTCTAATTGTCGAAAAAGAAAATCAGAATCAAAACTGTGTCAACATTAGTTGACCTCGAAATATGGTAACTGTTTGAGCTTCCCTACTAGTCTTGACTAATCATAACCTTTTACACCAATAAAAGCACACTACTTTTGATAACAGGAGGGGCTCTTGGTTCTTTGGGTGAAGAAGGTTGTTGTGCATTATGTGTTTTGGATACTGATTTTTTTCACCTTTTTTGATTTATGAGCCTGGCATTTTCTGACTTTGGACTTGTGAGACTAATTTATGACCCTTGGAATTATAACCAGAAATACAACCCTTGCTATTTTCTTCTGTTATTGGATGAAACTACCCCTAGCGTAGCCTATTCTATGTTCAGTTTAAATTTGTTACAACTTACCCGTACACTGAATTCTTTGAAGTGTTTAGTATTTACTAATTCCACATCCTGAATTTTTATGAGGGATTCAGGGTATACACTGTCACTGCTTTCATCCCAATCCTAGATCATAGTTTCTGCTTTGGAAAGGTTTGAAAATAGATAAAGATATGAAACATATATTTACTGAGATATCAAGAGATAGACAGTCACAGACAGACATGTGAACAAACTGTAATAGATATATTTATGCACAGGCATATGTATTTTAAACATAGTATATTTAGGCAGCAATCCATCATTTCTGCTTCTTTTATGTGCTGTGTCTCTTCAAAGTATAGGCGATCATGGCTCTCTACAACTTCCTATCTTTTGTAGTTCTAAGCAATGTTTGTCTCCTATCTCTCCCAATCCCTTTTCTGCCATCCATTTACACATGCTCATCATTAGGTATGTTACTTGCTGTTTCCCTCTGCCCCTCTTGTCTACATGTCTTATGAGTGTCAAATTCTTCTCCAAGCCATCTTTCCTCATCATGTGTCCTAAAAATTTCAACTGTCTTTCTGATTCTAACCACAAGTGCCATTTTTGCTTCCATTTTTCTTAAAATTTCCTCCTTGTTCATATACAGGATGCGATAGATAAATAGTCATCTAAATTGCACAAAAATGAAAATAAAATTGACATCTCATTTTAACAGATATACTAACCAAAACTACACGAAAATATCTTGAAATACTAAAGAGAAAATTTATTCAATAAACTCATCATTGGCTTCAACCACAACCTCCAGATGACTTTGGAATCTCCTGCAACTCTTCTGGACAGTGTCCTTGTTTAAGTTGAATGAATGCTGCCATAATCCTTACTTTCACTTCATCTTTGGTGTTACAAAGAGTTTTGTTGGTCTCTTGCTTAACTGTGCCCCATGCATAATAATCAAGGGGATGCAGTCTGGGGAGTTATGTGGCCAGATGTAAGAGGTGATGTGGTCACAAAAATTTTCTGACTGGGTTCTCCCGCTTGTGTGGCATGGTGCAGAATCCTGTTGCCTGATATGAGGTCTTCCAGCAGCTGCCCTCTTGGCCCAAGGCAGTGCTATATCCTTAAGGCATTTGACGAAGGTCTCCGTGTTGAGTCTGAGGCGCTGTGGGGAAGACGATTGGAGGCATAACGTCGCTATCACTCCAAACACCCTGATGTTGACTGAATATATCATCCAACTCTTTCTGAATTCTCTGCACTGTCCTCAGACTGACACCCAAACAAACTGAAATGTTCATATTGGAGTTTCTGGCATGAATGCCAAGCAGTGCAGCTGGCTGTTGCTAAATTTTTGGTAGAGTGTATTGTGTCATGGTACTCTTTTGCTCACAGATAGTGCCCAACTGACCCTATTATACTGTGCAGTCAACAAAATAAAAAACAAACAACACACACGCGTGAAATTAAAAATATAAAATGGCAACTATTTACCCATTGCACCCTGTAGATAGGCCGATATCTGTTACCTCAAGTCTCTTCTTCATCTGTGAGGAAAATATCCAATATTCATTGCTCTGAGAGAGGTTCAATCCTTTAACATATTTTATTAAATAGGATGGACAGGGAATGTTTGTTAAGCCTTTTATTGAGTTTCTCAGTACTCTAAGAAAAAAAAAAGAGATAAAAATTTTGGAGGCTCTTTACATGAAAAGACAGCAAAATCTCTATCATATCAATAAAATTTATTTCAATCTTGCTGTACACATGTTAAAATGCTTTTGAACTGCAAGGTCATTTTAGTCATGGAAATTTAAAATCTATTACATCCCCATAGCATGTGAACCCAAGTTCATTTAAAACTCTGGACTGTTAACAACCATTAGCTAACTCTCAACTTCTACTGTCTTTCCTTGAAAATGACATTAGTTGAAAGTACTTGGGATGTTACACACAATTTTAGTAAGTTCCTTTACAAATTTCTACCTAACATCAAATGACTAAGGACTATAAAATTTTTTTTTTTACTAAATGTTCACCCAAGACTATGCACAAGAGCCACTCAAGGTAGAGGATTAATGAATAAGGTTGTCATAAGAGAAAGTAAGTGCAGATTATGAGGATATGTAGGATAAATAACAGTTGACCGTTTGAAGAGTTTAAGATTACATTGATTGGGGAAGCCTCCTCTTGAGTATGAGTGGAACTTTATCCTTAGCAATGGAATATGAAGAAAATGAGGATGATTTGACTCTCCATATGCGGCATAGCAGGTCCTAGCTGTGAAGGTCTGAACTGATAGAACTAAGGGATTGTCAGAACATTTACCATGGAAATAGTGATAGGCTTGTGAGTTTTCATCTTTTCGAAAAGGGCTGTAGAGTTAAAAATAATTAATTGCCAACAAGGCCGTGTAAAAATGCTTTTGGACTGTCAAAGTTAGAAAATAAGGATCGTGCAGCTCCAGCCCAGATATGGCAACAATACTCCATTTTGGGTTTGATCTGACTTTTGTAAAAATAGAATATGACAGAAGGAGCCAGGTATTTTCTGGAATGGAACAAGGAGCTGATCATTTTTCTAGCATCTTTAATGATAAAGGTGACGTCAAAGCATGTTTTATGGCTGGCAAGGTAAATGAGTCCTTCTTACTCTATGAGGATTATAGTCACAACCTCACCAAAGGGCCACAGACTCACCACACTAGTAGTGTTGTTGTAGTTCTCATAGTATGTAGATTTTTTAAAGGGTGGAAATGCTAGCTACACACCCTACCAGTTCTTTTCCATTTTTTTTTTTAATACCATAACTTTTCAGGACACAGGCGATCATGGTTGTCCACAGCTTACATTTTATTTTAATTGAATAATTATAACTTCTTGGGAAAGATGATGGTTTTCTACTGCCTTCTCCAAGGTTTTGAATTCAGAGTTATTCTCCTTCTTAACTGGTTGCCAACCAAAGCTAGTGAGCCTAGTTTGCACTGTTATTTAATCCATAGCTGAGGAAGGGAAGAAATGAATTCAGCCCAAGGGTATTTGTGCAAAAATGGCCACGATGATCTCAGCAAGAATGAATTTGGCACGATGATCCTACTTTCTGCACTGATAGCCACTTCATAACATGAAAACTTTGTGGCTGAGATAGTCGCAATTTTTTTTATCAGTGCCAGAATGCTGACACTCATGAAAAAGGCAGGATTTCAAATGCTGATTTTCAAAAGCTAGCAGACAGGTCTCCTCTGCTCTATGATGGCAATCTTTCTCTCCCAGGTCCTCACACCATCTGCATTATCCTATATTTTTCCCCATGTGCTGGTTCTCTTCAGGACATAGGTGATCAATCTTTTGTCCTTTGTAGCTCTTAGTAAATCTTGCCTTTTTGTTATCTCCCCTAAACCTTGTTCTGCCATCAATTTATACAAGCCCACTAGGTAGGTTATGAGGTGTTTTCTTCTGTCTCTTTTGCCTTCAATATGTCCTATGAGTATAAAGTTTTCTAAACCTCCTTTCCTTCCCTAGAAATTTCAACTTTTTCTTTCTGGTGTTAAGTATAGGTGTCCTTTTTGTTTACATTTTCTGTAAAATTTACTCACATGTTCAGTCCATGATATTCTTAGCATCCTTCTGTAGAACAACATTTCTGTTGCTTCAAGTCTCTTCTTCATCTGTGAGGAGATTGTCCAGTATTCATTATGATATAGGAGGACTGATATTACATAACAGTTCAGTACTCTTTCCTTTGTTTCGAACAAAATTTCTCTGTTTCTTAATACTTTGCTTAGCTTTTGGAAGGCATCTTTCATTATCCCAATGCACCTTCAGATTTCATTGTTGCACTTTCCATCCTCTGTTAAAACACTTCCCAGATATTTAAATTGTTGTACTTGTTTAATTTTGGCATCTCCAATTTGTAATTAGCATGTTGGCTGTCCCTTTTGCTGACAACCATATATTGTCATTTTATATTCTTACACTTGATGATGCAATCTATCTCGCCCAATTCATCACACTGTCTTATGCCATACTAAAATCAGGAAAAAATGTAAAAACACTTAATTTCTACTTACTTGAGATTGTTGAAATAATATACACTTATCAGGATTTATCCCACATGCCAACAAACATGCAGTCATATCGAGCAAATTGTTCCTGAAAAGAAATTTATTAAACATGGCTTCAATAAAAATTGTTCCTGAACAGTTAGAAAAAAAAGTTTTAAGAAGTAAATAAATTCCATCAATAGGTGCGGGGTTGTCTTATATAAACAATCGCCTTATAAGGAAGCATTCAGTATTCATTGACAAAACGGTCAGTGCTATGATCGGTTGAAATTTAAATCTTTCTTGAAATTTATAAAATCTTTCTCTTAAAACAATTTTTCAGAAAAAAGAATAGGTTTCTCAGGTTCAGTAACTGTTATCACTCTTTTCAGTAATGCCAGAGATTTCCTTCCTAACCTTTTGTTTGAAGTAGTGTGGAATGTCAACATCCTGATTATGTCATTATTTTCTCTTCGAGTTATTAGGTTGGTGCAAAAATAATGTCGTTTTTTGACGTTCGACTTCATGTGAGAAAACGACATTATTTTTGCACCAACCTAATACATGTGATATCCAATTTTAGTTGTTGCTGTTGTTGAAAGTTCTTAAGTGATGTGGTTTCTCTTATTTGGTATAGTTCTTTGTGATTCTGTAGGTTCACAGAAGTATGATTCCTGCTATGACCTACAGGCTATTTGCTCAAACCACCTTTAACTAATGATCTGAGAAAGTGGTTGTATACAGCTGCCAGTCTAGATATTTCTGAACAAGTTTGATACCAAGAATGACACTTTAAGAAAGTCTTAATCTGGTGAGGCAATTTAAGAATATTACTCAAGTTTTTATGTTAATGTTTTGGCTTTGTAGCAACTTGTGGTGTTGGATGAAACTACCCCTAGTGCAATTTCCTTACCTGCTATACTAAATTTGTTATAACTTAACTATACACTGAGGTTTTTGAAATGTTTAGTATTTACTAATTCCATATCCTAAATTTTTATGATGGATTCAGGATATGAGTCATTGCTGCTTTCATTCCAATTCCAGTTCATAGTTTCAGTTTTGGGAAGATTTATCAGGAACTAACATGTCATATGGTTGTCAGCAAAAGGGACAGCACAACATGCAACTTACAAATTGGAGATGCCAAAATCAAATAGGTACAACAATTTAAATATCTGGGAATTGTCTTAAGAGAGGATGGAAAGTGTGACACTTGTATCCAAAGGTGCATTGTGAAAAAAGTGAAATAAGTCTTCCAAAAGCTAAGCACAGTATTAAGAAACAGGAAAATTTTGTTAGGAACAAAGAATATACTGAATTGTTACATAATATCAGTCCTCCTATATGACAGTGAATGCTGAACAATCTCCTCAACGATGAAGAAGAGACTTGAAGCAACAGAAATATGGTTCTATGAAAAGATGTTGAGGATACCATGGACTGAACATGTGAGCAACAATGAAGTTTTAGAGAAAATGGAAACAAAATGGACATTTATACTTAACATCAGAAAGAGAGAGTTGAAATTTCTAGGGCACATAGTGAGGAAAGAGGGCTTGGAAAATTTGATACAGACAGGACAGACTGAAGGCAAGAACACATAACCGAAATAATGAGAGTGTATAAATTGATGGCAGAACAAGGTTTAGGGGAGATAACAAAAAGACAAGATTTACTAAAAGCTGCAAAGGACAGGAAATTGTAGAGAGCCATGTATTTTTTTAATTTTTTTTTTTTAAGTGATTTCATCCCAAGCAAAGCAGTAAAGCCACTGAGACACAAGGGGTTACTGGGGGGGGGGGGGGGTAGAAGAGTTAGAAACAGAAATAATTGCTAGGGAGTGAGAACAAAAAGAAGAGTAATCAGGAGGACAGTAGATAGCGATTGACATTGCATTTAAATTTTTACAAATAAAAGTTGGTCGGAAAGCAAGGTGCTGGAAGGGAGTTCCACAAGCGAGAAGTGCAAGAAAAAAAAAATGGCCCAAATTATTTTATTTTATGGCATTCCTTTCTTTTTTTCATTTTTCTTTATGCATGGAGCCTCTCTGATTTTTGGTAGTTTTCAGTTACAAATAAGTAGGCTCTGATCCTGCAAACTTCCAGCAATTTTTGGTCAGTTTCAGTCTTTTCTTCTTCTTCCTCTTTTTATTTGAGGGTTGCCTTCTCATTAGTTGAAAGAAGCATAGAAAAAAAAGTTTAGAGTGAGAGAGAAAATGGTTTTAAAGGAAAGTGCAAATGCCTTATTTTAGTTTGAATTCTTTTTATTTTTGGTCTTATATTTTATTTTTATTGGGATTCACTACACTCTCATCAACAAGGCTCAATATGATCTATTGATGAAAGTGGAGCTGAATCAACAAAATCTCATTCATTTGTGGACAATTTGTTTTCCTATTGCTGTACAAATATGCTTTCTGGTATATATCCATTACAGAAGCCATTTTAACCAACCATTTGGATTTTAGCCGATTCATTTTGGTATATTTGTGGAATAATTGGACATGTCTAAGTGCAATTGGAAAAAATGCCTAACAAACAGAATTGACAAAATTCTCAACAAACAACAAGCAAGAAAAAAGAATGGGGCAAAATAATATGAAGCAAACACTATATATGCAAGTCAAAACTAGACAAAGAAACAATAATGAGGCAAAATTTTCACAAAGTAAGAATCAAATTCTGTCTATATTTCTGAGATGAGGTATTATGTACAGTATTTACATTAGTCGGACTATTGTCCTCATCTTTGTCGCCATATTTGTCACAACGTTTCGGCCGTTGTACGCTCCGGCCTTCTTCAGGTGGTTGGAATTTCAAACCGAACCCTTTATTTCGATCACTGGGGTAGACTGTTCTAGTTCCACGAGCCATGTTTGATGGATGTCAGTTATCAGTTATCTCCTGGTAATTTTCCCTCTGAAAGTTCTCCACTGCCTGAACCGGGTATTGAACTCACAATCTTTGGGTCTGTTACTGGATCTAACCAACGCCTTTATCCACCGAAACGTTGTGACAAATATGGCAACAAAGATGAGGACAATAGTCCGAATAATGTAAATACTGTACATAATACCTCATCTCAGAAATATAGACAGACTCATTTTGGTATACTTGTGGAATAATTGGCCATGTCTAAGGGCAATTGGAAAAAATGCCTAACAAACAGAATTGACAAAATTCTCAACAAACAACAAGCAAGAAAAAAGAATGGGGCAAAATAATATGAAGCAAACACTATATATGCAAGTCAAAACTAGACAAAGAAACAATAATGAGGCAAAATTTTCACAAAGTAAGAATCAAATGGTTATAGTGTTCTGACTTCAAGACAAGAGTGAACAAAAATATGGGAGATGAGATAGAGAATTGTCCACTTTTTGGTTAGGAAGAAATTCCAGCATACAT
Source organism: Acanthosepion esculentum (assembly GCA_964036315.1). Lineage (NCBI taxonomy): Eukaryota > Metazoa > Mollusca > Cephalopoda > Sepiida > Sepiidae > Acanthosepion > Acanthosepion esculentum. The sequence goes on from OZ038502.1 coordinate 56,904,283, forward strand.
TTGTAGGATTTGTCTATAAATTTCGGGAGGAGCTATTCTTATCAGTAATTCCTCATAGTGTGATGAGTCTGTGGCAGTATACTCCATATGGTGTGATAAAGCCTTATTCCTCTTATCCCTATTGTTTGTTTAATACATAGAGCTGTAGTAGTAATTACGTAATAGTTGAGAGAGGTGCTGGAGAAGAAACCTTTTCTAGTAATTCTTCTCTCCTTCCTCAAGCATATATATTGTAGCCATAGTTATGTGTATTTGACAAAATTCTCAACAAGTGGAATTGACAAAGCTCTCAATAAACAATAAGAAAAGAAAAAAGAAAGAACAGGGCAAAATAATACTAAGCAAACAATATATATGCAAGTTAAAACTAGACAAAGAAAAAATAATAAACCAAAAAGTTCACAAAGAATTGTGTTCACATGCAAAATGGATAGTCAAGTAGATATAGTGTTCTGACTTTAAGACTAGAAAGGTTAAAAATATGGCGAATGAGACTGAGATTTGTCCATTTTTATTGGTTAGGAAGAAATCCCAGCATGCATCTGTATGTGTCTATAAATTTGGGGAGGGTATGTTCTTAGCATGGAATGTTCTGGAGGCACAGTGGAGTAATGGATAGCAGCTCGGATTGAGGAATTGGAGAGCTGAGTTCAAATTCCACTTGAATCCATTACATTCACTTACTTGCTAATACCCTTGGAAAAGGTATGAATCCATTTCTTCTTCCCCCAACTATGGGTAACCAGCAGGACAGACCAGGTTCTATAGCCTTGGATAGCGACTAGACTACCACAGAGAGAAATGGCAACCTATTAAGGAAAAAATCTGCCTCGTCAGTCATGTATCAAAATATCTATGATCGCGTGATGTTCTTAGCAGTCATTCTGACTGATTGAAACCAACAATACTAAATAACAAAACCTTCTTTTTGGATTTAGAAATCTAAATTATAGCAGGACGACTTGGATACAATGGGGGACTTGGGGACAATCTTTGCAAAATTAAGCTGTTTTTTTTTCTATAAGGTGCTGAGATACCTGCTGAATGTTTGTCCAGTCTCAATGGAATCAAAATATTCATTATTTGATCACATATAGCCCACTTTAATCTAGACAATATTTTGTTCATAAATGGACTCATTTATGATTTTCATTCAATATATTTAAAACTACTTCTAGTATTGTCATGTAATTTGGACAACATTCAATAAAAATTTAACAAAATCACCAAATTTCTTTGTTTTTGCCCAATTTGTCTGTGGGCATCTAGGGTTGTTTCATTTACGAACAGGTTCATACATGGTTATTCTGCTATAAAGAAGTCGAAGTTTTAACAAGTTAATCAAGAAAAGGTATCTGAAAGTGATCAGTTATCAAAATTTAATATCCTTACCGAAGTTGTTCTGGAGAATAAGGTAAAGTAATGGAATGGAGATCAACTAGGCTGAATATAACAGAGGAATATTTTTCTTGGAGGCTCACCCATTGTTTGATAGCACCAAGGTAGTTACCCAAGTGGGGACAATTCGATGTCGGTTGGATTCCAGAGAATAAACACACAGATTTAGAGGTAGGAGGAGATCCAGAGATCTGAAATTTAAAATAAAAATACAAAAGATTTATTGGTGTGATTCATCATTTTCATTCAAAGTGAATGAATGTGGTTTAATGGCACACTGACTCCTATATAATGGACATACAGAGCCAAACAAGTTATTTTAAGTAGATTTCTAGTGTCTTTTAAACACATATCTAAAGTTTTCATAATGAAAATAATTTAACAGCACCCTGATTTGTACTTAATGGCCTTATAGAGCCAAACAAGATAGATTCTAAGTCTTTAACCCATTAATGGCCATCATAAAATCAGGTATTAATTATAAAAATTAAAAATTTGTGACCTTTTGAAATTAAAATCTTTCTTTAATAATTATAATCATTTTGCAATTTAATAAAAACATGTTCAAAAATCCTATTAAACCATGACTGTGAGGTAAACAGAAAGAGAGTGTGAGTCAAGAAGAGAGTGTGATACAGAGAGATATTGGTGGGGGTGGCATCTTAGAAGTGAGGCATTAAATCATGTTTTGTGACTTGTTCTGTTGAGGACAATTCGTTATTTTTAAGAGAGATTATATCACTTTTCTCAAACCAGTGCAGAGTGCAGCATTAAAAAGAATTATCAGTAAATCTGTGTAATTTACACAGGATTAGGGTTAGGGTTGTATCCTTAAAGAAGGTTACAAAGAGACGAAGGTGGTACTCGAGTGAAAGGAACAGCAACACGCACATCGATGAAAGAAAGAGAGGTTTATTGTGAAAGAGAATACACTACTGAAATACAGGGAATTGGTTAGAAAGCTAGTAATTCCCGAAGCAAGGATATCTACCGACCACCTCATGTGGTCAGATGTGGCACAAGACTGAATATAATGTGGGGTATCTGAGCCCGAATCCTTGTGCAAAAATTCCCCATAGACCCCATATAAAACGAGGTCAGGTAGCTGTTTCCCCAAGACAAGACCTTGCTGTTCAACATAACCTCGTCTGGGGATCCTCTCTGACGAATCTCCAACTAATTGCCAAAGCAAGGATATTTACCTTACCTCTCTGCACAAGGCCATTTTTTAATGCAGGGCAAAACTGAGCCTGTATGCTCGGGCAAAAATTCCCCGTAGACCCCGTATACATGGGATCGGGTAGCAGTCTACCACCACAGACAAGACGCTACCCTTCGGCATATAAATTAGGTACACCAAAATAGATGCATTTTTATATAAAAAAAAAATCACTGAAGATATTATTTCAGTAAAAAATTTATGCAATATCAAGTGTCAACATATGGAAAATTCAACCTGCATCTTACCAAAAATAATTCAATAAAGCTCAAAAAATAAAGTTTTTTGAGAATTCATGCTTGCATAATTTAATGTTTTATTAAATTAAATAATTCCTCATTTTCTTTCAGAATAGACAAAAATAAAAACTCTACACTTAATATTTAAAAAAAAATGACTTATATTTTTCAGTGCAATTTTGAAATTCATCCCATTGCTGTTCCTCACAAGTTTCTTTTATTAAATAAAGAAATGTTTGAAGAATCAAAATTGTAAAGTTCAATGCAATTTTCAAGTGTGAACCTTTTTTAAAAGATTGGTTCGTTAATTTTGTTTAGCAACATATCAATCTCTATGGGTTATTTAATACTGAAATCAAAATATTTTGAATGCAATTTTATGCCTTCAACTACAGATATTGCTGGTCATTTTGTTTTAAAAATGTATTGTTAGTAACTTTATATAAAAATTGCTGGTATTTTTATGATAAAAAATATTTTTATATCTTTTATAGTGTTTTGTTTTTGTTTGGAGTTCACTATTTATCCATAGCTGGAGGAAACCTAACAAGGGTCTACCACTCCAGGTTAGAGTGGACCTGGGAACAACAGCAATTTAGTAAATTCTATGCTCCTCAAAACCTCTAATCTACCAGAGTCCTTAATGCCGGATGTAGTTTCTCATATCCAGGACTATTTTTTAAAAGAAATTTATTTTATTTTTATAGCAACTGTTAGATTATAATTCTAAATATCTTCGACTAATTCAATATTGGAAGAATGTTGCATTTTTTAATGAGAATTTTAAATTTGTTGTTTACATTTTAGTTTCGTATATACAATGATGGATCGAAAAGTCAATGAGTGACGAAAAAAAACGTGCCAATGTTTCTAAAAATGACTAAAAAAAATATTTATATACGGAAACTAATTTTCCTTTTCATTCGGATTAGATTTTTAGGTCATTATCTTTCAAATAGAACCAAAATTTAGGTTCAAAGAAGGAAGGCATTCAAATCATACTCCGTTTTACTCGTGTTTTGAGATTTTTTTTAGAAAGTCTGTGGCAGTACCTAAAATTACAATTGCGTTTTCTTTCCAAGCAGTCAGTGATCCTACTTACTTAACATATAAAATAAAATGTTTATCGATTTTAGAAGTTTAAGACTGACGGCTAGAAAAAGAAAGCTAATTTTTTTTAATGCGAATTCAGTGCAGCTGTGTCAACAAGTATCATGAACCAACATAATTTAGAGTGGTCCGAAAGTCTTGTCACCAAAAAGCAATAATTAAATACAAAGCACGTCATGTACTGGATTCAGTTTATTCACTTTCATTGACGCTATCACACATCGAGAAGGTCTTTATGAACACCATCATTTTCATGGCAAAAAATGATGCGGCACCCTGTCTTGTGTGATATTTTACGAAGCTGTGCTTTGTTGATTGTTGCAAAGGTTCTCCGAACGAGACCCTTCAACTGATGAGTATTCTGGTATCGTTCATGTGAAACTCTCCTTGAAAATTCCCTACAGAGCGTTGAAATAGAGACACTTAGGGATGACAAGACTTTCGGACCACCACAAATGTTGAAGCATGAGTTTTTCTCTTAATGAAGAAAAAGTTTGTAACTTATGGCAAAACTTTTGATAATGAAGGATCCACTCACACTAGTAGAATAAAGTTTGGCAGTAAAAGGCAGCGAACATTTTCGAAGAGCACGAAGTTGCCGCTTGAAAACATGGGCCACATGTCGGTACGTCAAGGTCGACGCCATGTTGTTTCCTAACTAAGGGGAATTACTCCAGATACTTCGTGAATTCTCTCCCTTAGTTGTCGTTTTCGTGTCTTTGTTCTTTTATTATGTATCGTGTCCCTTCAGGATGTGGGTGATCACGGCTCTCCACAACTTCGTATCGTTTGTAACTTTTAGCAGTGTTTGTATTTTTGCTATCCTTCCAGTTCTATTCTGCTATCCTTTTACTCAAGCTTGTTAGGTAGGTTATTCGGGTTTCCTCTGTCACCCTACCTTCAGTTATGTCCTGTGAGTGTCAAAGTCTCCAATCCTTCTTTCCTCATTGTGTCCTAGAGATTTCAACTGTCACTTTTTGATTCTAAGTACAAGTGTGTCTTTGTTTTCATTTTTATTAAAAAATTCGTGTTGCTCATTTATTCCGTCCGTGATGTTCTCAGCATACATCTCTCTGCAATTTGAGATATTCTGTCTGGAGTTTGTCTTATTGTAGTTTAGGCGTTGCTTTTGGTTTTAATTTCCGTAATTTTATGACGGAAAGGTAGTCGCTCCAAATATTCGCATTTGGATACAATATGTGTAGAACGACATTCCTGAATGTTCTTTTATTGATTTGTTATAGTCGATCTGGTGGTTCGTGTCTCCTTCTCAGCTTCTTCATATTCAATTATTCACAAACATCTTGGATGCTCTTGAAACCGGGTGTTATAATTTTTGCTAATAATAACATGTAGTTTAAATAAGTCTGTACTGCTATGACGTCACTTGTACAAATCAAAATACCGCTGGTTCAATTCACTGTTCTCGCTTTCTGAACACGTATAGCCGTCGTTCCCAATATTTATTATGTAAGAATTACATAATTGTGACACAAGGCCGAAAGTGGCGGGGTTGAGCCTGGTCCACACTAACTATCTTATACCTAGCTAATCCGATTCAAGACCCATTCGATCATTACAATTTACCCACTCACCATAGGAACTCGTCCATCACAATCAATACTCCGTTCACCATAATATCACATCCTCTCTAGGGGACCCACAAAACGCAAAAAATTAATGATACTAAATATACATAAAAATCTATGATGAAAAAAATGAGAGGGGAGGGATATGAACCCAATAACAAACTAAAATATTAACATAAATCAAATTAAACATAACTGCTGTTAGTCGGGCCCGTCCAACCCTCAAAACAGAGAGGCCGCTGTATTCTGCCCATTGGGCAAAATCAAGAGGCTCTCTCGCTAAGGAAGTGGGAAAGTGAAAATATAGACGTGCATGGGGAATAAAAAGCTGACCCAGTCGAGATCAAAAGGGGGCCAAAACAAACTGGGGAGGTTGGGAATCTCAAGCTGGATCATAACCAAAGATGTGCCCGGGGTCATGCCAGGAACAACACTTACTCACATTAACTAGGTACACAAAAGCTTGTCTAACTTAACCAAGGGGAGGGCTCCACAGGAAACCACCCCGATATGACATAGGCTTGACCTAAAAGAGAAAATCAAGGCTAGCCCCGTTCAAACGAACCAAGCTCGCCTCAGTCACCCACCTTTCGCTGAAGACTGTTGAATGCAAGCGTTTTTTATTAGTTCTAATCTTCATCTTGAGCTGATGCTCAAAGAATCGGATCAGATCGCGACACATTGTCACACGCGTATGCGCGATCAATGGGCACGAGATTTTCGGGAGCGAGACGAGCCGTCAGCTCGCCGACATGGTCCATAGGGGGCAGACCTGGGGACAATGGTAGAAGGAGTGCGAAGCCGTTTCTTCTAAACCAAGGCCACACCGTTCAGTCTGGCAAATCGGCCAAGTCCCATATGAAGGCCTTGTCATTGAGAGGCAGCTGATTCCGAGCAAAATCGCCAGGTAAGCGAAAACTAAGAGCGAAACTCAACCTCCGACACGTCGAGCCGCTCACGTAGGGAATCCTTGGCGACCCCCTCCACTAAATAACGATAGAAGACCTTCCTAGGCTGTGAAAGGTAAATATTGTGAAAATTACACAATTGAGGCACATGGCCTAAAATGGGGGGGATGGTCAGCACTAACTATCCTATACCTAGCTAATCTGATTCACGACCCATTCACTCATTACAATTTTCACATTCACCATAAAAACTCGTCCGTCACCACTCAATCCTCCATACACCACAATACCGCATTCTCTCAAGGGGGGACCTACAAAACGCGCCCCATGCCATAAAAATGTATTGATAATAAATAATACATAAAAATTTAATAATGAAGAATGAGAGGGGAGTGAGATGAACCCAATAATAAACTAAAAATCAACACAAAGCAAACTAAACATAACTGATGTTAGTCGGACCAGTCCAACCCTCAAAACAGAGAGGTCGCTGTATTCTGCCCATGGGGCAAAATCAAGAGACACTCTCGATAAGGGAATGGGAAAAGGATAGAAAAATCATACGGGAATGGGAAAATATAAAGCTGATCCCGACGAGATAAAAAGAGCCAAAACAAACTGGGGAGGTTGGGAATCTCAACCTGGATCATAACCAAAGATGTGGCCGGGAACAGGCCGGGAACAACACTTACTCACATTAACTAGGTACACAAAGCTTGTCTGACCTAACCAAGGGGAGGGCTCCACAGGAAACCGTCCCGATGTGACGTAGGCTGACCTAAAAGAGAAAATCAAGGCTAGCCCCGTTCAAATGAACCAAGCTCGCCTCAGTGACCCACCTTTCGCTGAAGACTGTCGAATGCAAGCGTTTTCTATCAGTTCTGATCTTCCGCTTTAGCTGATGCTCAAAGAATCGGATCAGATCCTGATGAAAAAGACGGGTGCCTTTGAATTCTGAATAGATGGCGCGTTTTCATTCCGGGTAGTATGCTTGCATTTTCTTCTCTTCTGGATTGTTTGTCTTCAAGGGTGCTGAAGTTAGACGTCTTCTTTTGGTGCTAACCTCCTGTTAGCCAAGGATCCGAACTTCAGGGTAACTTCTGAGGAGGCTATCCCATCAGTCGGTGCATAATATTTGGGTCATTGTACAGCCATTTTGTGAATGGGATCTGGACCGTGTAGTAGTTTCCGGTGGGATTTCTCGATGCGATGATGAACTGTACAGTTACGGCTGTACATCCGGGTTATTTAATCCAGCTAATTGATGCACGTACTACTTGAGGGTGTGGCTGCTTCGCTACCTAGTCTTCACTCATTTTAAAATTTCAGTATATCTAATTATGTCTAAAACAAATTCAAATAGAAGATAAAAATTCCGCAAAAACAAAAGTAGATCCCACGTCCTGAGTATGACGATAAACTGCAGCCGCGTCCTGGGTAAGACGATAAACTACATCCAACAGCAAGGCCTCTGATCTGAAGGGTTTGAGGAGCGTGGAACCACCTCTTAATTGCTGTTGTTCCCAGGTTCACCCTGATCCGAGATGGTAGCACCTGTTAGGGTCCCAGCTATGGGCAAATAGTTAACCCTCAAACTGGGGTCAAAACAGTATGAAAGTGTAAAAATCGGTTTTAATCCCAGAAATACTTTGTAAAAAATTATTACCAGCAATACATTTTTGAAGGAAAAAAATATTACCAGCAATACATTGTTGAAGGAAAATATTACCAGCAATAAAAATTGTCGGCATTAAATAACCCATTTTGGTTGGTATGTGTTGAATCTTGACTAATGCATGGAATAATAATGCAAACACAAAATGTAGTTAGAATAAAATGTATTGAAACAAGAAAGTGTACACAATATTTGCATATAGTCTTTTGTATATTTCTGGGAAGACCGTTCCTGGAGAATGTGTTGACTAAGTCGCAGTCGGGCAGAGTCTCTAGTTGGATCTCTTGATTTGCCTCCATGTCTTCCGGTACCAACCATATTTATATCGTCGGTACTCCACTATGCAAATTAGGTGGATCCTACCACAACAGTATGCCGTAAAACAAACCAAACCAAACGAAGTCCTTTGTAAAAAAAATATTACCAGCAATAAATTTTTGAAGAAAAAAATTATTACCAGCAATTTATTATTACCAGCAATTTATTATTACCAGCTATACATTTTTGAAAAAAATTTACTAGCTATACATTTTTGAAAAATATTACCAGCGATGCATTTTAAAAAAAAAAAAACATTACTAGAAATAAATTTTTGAAGAAAAAAAAGTATTACCAACAATATATTTTGAAAAAAAAAAAAAATTACCGGCAATAAAAATTGTCGGCATTAAATAGCCCATTGAGGTTGATATGCCGTAAACAAAACAAAAAGTAGATCTCAAGTTCACCCACAGGATAATGGAATTGTAATGTAGCTGAGAGGATTGACGATATCCTCTCTGAGCATGTCTCAATTAACATTCATATTTGTAGTGACCGCAATATTCACCACGAGGATTTGTTATTCCACTCAGACTTCTCTCGATTGATTATGACGTGACTCAGATCGTTGATAAGACCACTTATATTCCTGACACAACGGGACATCACGCAAACATTCTCGACCCTTTTCGGACATTTTGCCATGCAAATTTGCTCCAATGAAGTGCTACCTCCATTCGTCAAGTCTGACCACTCACTGTTATCAATGTTAAAGTTGAGGCCAAACCGAAAGCATCACCTGATTTCATAGGACAATCTTTCAGGAAGGCAAAGCTGACTAGACAGCTTCAAATTTCACAATGAGAAAAGCTTTCTTTTCAGCGCATTTCAGAAATTGACTTTTCAGAATTATCTCTTATATTTGAATGGATCCACTCGGCCATGTATAATTTTATCCTAAAGAAAAATAGCCAGCCTTGATTCACGCCGAAATGTGCTACAGCTAAAGTTCATCATAACCACTACTACTATCTCTGCCGCAGAGAACGGTGTAGTTGGACTCTTGCTGCATTCCAAAATGCTGGCAATCATTGCATGAAAGTTCCTAGTAAATGCAAAGAACAGCTATGCACAATCAGTCCAAGCCAAGATTGAAAGCAAAAGACTTCGTACTTCGAGTTCTAAAATCTAGAATAAAATTCTCAATAGCGGCAAAGCGTTAGTGAAAAATAGCCATGTAATTATTACATCCTCATATGACAAAACAAGTCTCTTTGCAATGAAATTTGCGTCTAATTCTACATTAAATGATAAGGACCACCCTTTACCTGACTTCCCCCTATCACGTAGCACAAACTTTGTAATATCTCAATCATGACACGGGAAGTTTCCAGACTTCTCAAAAGCCTTAACTTTAAGAAGGCAATCGGTTCGGATAAACCCCAGTAGTTTTTCTTAAGAATATCAGCCTAGAGGTATCTCCAAACTTGGCAAAACTGTTTAACCGCTATCTGAAAGAGAAATGTTTTCCAAACCTATGGAAGATGTCAACTGTGTGTTCTGTTTTAAGAATGTGCAATAACGACCTATTAGCCTCCTTCGTGGCATCAACATACACTTCGAATCTATGATCAACAAGAAGGTTGTTGAACACCTGAACAGGATAAAACATCTTGCGCGATAACCAGTATTGGTTTCGTCCTGTGAGATCCACTGCTAATGTTTTACTTGACATTATTCACAAAATCAGCGAAGCACTAGACAATGAATACATCACGAGGATCACTGTTTTAGATATATCAAAGGCCTTTGACATGGTATTGCATCCGCGGCTGCTACATAAAATCTCCAGCTATGAAGTCTATGGAAGAGTTTTCTCAATTATCAAGTCTTTCCTAACAGGTAATCCCTAGAATGCCGTTGCTAATGGCAGTAATTGGAAGTCCACGAGATCAATGCTGGCATTCCTCAGGGTTCTCTTAGTCCTTTCCTCTTTCTGCTCTGTATTAACGATCTGTTCAAGAACATGTTCCGATATTTAGTGAATAACTATGCGAGTAATAGAACAGTTTATATGGGCGCCTCCAAAAATCTGGATGACCAGAACCTGGCAGCTGCTCACTCCTTTGACCTAGTCTTGGTGGCTCAATGGGGTGCTGGTTTTTAAAAATCAATATGTCCCAAATCAAACTAGTAAGGTCTGCCATCACTGAGCAGACACTGAATTTTCACCTGTCATGATATATGGGTGTTCTCTCAAGGAGACTTCTTAACTTGACCGTCTATTAGGACTCAAGCTCACCCAAGACCTCAGTGGAACTCATATATCCGATCTATTACTAAAGATGATGGAATGATAGATGGGTGTTCTCTCAAGGAGACTCCTTGCCTTGAAAGTCTATTGGGATTCAAGATCATCCAAAACCTCAAGTGAAACTCGTATATCCGATCTATTGCTAAAGATGATGGAAAAATGGTCGGTTCCTTTTACCGCACAAATAAGCATCTGACTCTATTCTCTGTCTTTGCAAGAGCCGGACCAGAACACGTATTCTATCGTTATTTTCATAGCCAGTATTCTGACGGGCTACATTTCTTGGTTCCACCGGTCCTGATCTTTGCAGCTGGGATCCGCCATGTCATATACACGCGGGTAAATCACCATCATACCATTCGTATTCCAATAGTAAGTAGTAATACTCGAAGAGCTTTTTTCCCAAGGATTGCTGTTTTGAGGAACAGACTGGATATTTTCCTAATCGCTACAATCTGAAACACTTCAATTTTAGGGTTAGCCGTTGTCTGTCCTATACACTCGTTTTAGCAATTTTAGCACTTATTCTATAAGTTGTACCCTGGAAATCTAGAGGAAAGGAATTGTCAGGGGCCAAGAATGAATGCAAAACATTACTATCAGAACAGTTATTATATGTAAAATGTAAGTAGATTGCTAATGATTTAGTAATAGAAATGCATTGGAAATACGGAAGAAAGGGATTGGTAGCGGTCATGAACTAATGCAGGTATCACACAGAATAGGCTATGTATTGTCTGTTGTTCACTATCTATCTATCTATCTATCTGTGTGTACCTGAGAAAGAGTTTGTCTATCCTTTTTATAAAGACGCCTGGAAAATGATTGATCGATACAAAATAATTTGACAAGCGTTTTCTGTGATGTAGTAGGAAAAAAGTTTACATAAATTTATACGGGATTGGAGGCGCTGAAACGATAGCTCGAGATTGGAACACCCACACGAGTGTGTGTGTGTGTGAGAGAGAGAGAGAGAGAGGGGGATAGAGAGAGGGTGCTGAAAAATTCTCCGTCCAACCAAGAAGTCTTTCCCACAAAATCCGAATTTCTGATCGTCAGATTTCCAGAAGTGGATTAGTACAAGCAGAGCCAGTGCAAGAGTCTCGTGTCTCTCCCCAATCTATGATACGGCCCCCACTCTACTACATATCAATTTTTATAATGTAAAATTAATACAGAATACAAATTTTTATTGTAACCTAATTATGTACAATAACGGATCCTATCGCATATAGGTGAACAAGGCAACTAGAAAAATTGAAAATAAATACAATGTATTTAAATACAAATTGAAGACATGTCACAATAGATCATTTCACCTTAAATAAACAATATTTTGCGACAATTTTTAACATCATCTTGAGATTTTTCTTGTTAAAAAATTGAATAATCTTAATACATGCAACATTATGGATAAAAAATAGTGAATTTTATATATTGTGTAATTTCAAGACTTAGCATAAGTAAAACAAATTCATGGATTTGAACGAAAAAAAAAAAGACCGCAGAATGACGTCAAAATAACTCGATAATTTTTTTTCATCCTTCAATAGTCAGTTGTGCTTAGTTTAATTTGTAACGTATATAAATGTAGGTAGAAAAAAAAAGCAAAAGTTGATAAAAAAATGACGGACACAAAACACTGCCCAGGGTCTCCAATCAGGCTTACCACACCCCTCTCCCCACCAGTCGGAGGAGCGGTCGGGGATACTACGCGCCGGCACACAGAACCTTTCAGCAAGAGAGGGAGAGAGAGGTGAGGGAGGGGGATAGATGGATAGAGAGATATAGATACAGATATATAGAGAGAATTGTAGCGCCCCCAAATATGCGTTTCAATTAGATATCGTTGTATTGATCATATATGCATATCAATACATGCATTGATTAGAAAATAAGCGGTGTGTCAACATTTCTCAGACAACATATGAATACACTGTATATCAGTGGTTCTCAAACTTTGTCAAGTCGGGGCGTACTTGAAATCCTACCAATAATTGTTGGCGCACTATATACAAATTTCTGAAAAATATATAATGAAGTCAAATATTGCAGAAAAGAAATAATGCAATAAAAAAATGAAACATACCATAAGTTTATTCATTCTTGTGTTCATGAGAAACATGAGCCTGATGAGTCTTAACGATTTTTTCAATGTTTGGGCGTATATTTGATAGGCAAACTCTCATTTCTTCGGCAATACATTGAAGAGTTCCTCTCTTTTCGCACTTAATTGTGGTGAGAGCAGAAAAGCCTAATTCATATAAATATGATACTGCAAACTGTAGTAAAATGGTCAGAGCTTTTTTTCTTTTTTTTTTATTGACACATATTCTTGTTTTATAGAAATCCAAAAAGCTTCAAGAGACAATTCATTGTTTAATCATCAACCCACGATCAATGGATCTAGCTACCAGTTCTTCAGTTAATATTAAACCAAAATCACTTGAAGATTTTCCCCCAGACTTGTTAAATGTTCAACAATTATTGGAAGTATTTCATTTATGCAAGTGTTACCAATGGCAACATTTCCAAATTAATTTCAACAGCTGTTCTTTTCCAAATCTGTAGTTTTCTCTGAAACGCTTTCATTTTGTCAGTGGAGGTGAGAATGTTTTCCTCTTTCCCTTGCATGCTAGTATTCAAAATATTGAGCTGCTGAAATATATCGGTCAAATACGGTAACCTGGCAATCCAAAATTCGTACCGAAGGAAGTCGCAATAATGTAATTGTTTCATCTCTTTTAAAAACGCAATAACTTCATGTCGTAATTCGTATACACGAGTATGTACTCCCCTCGTGACAGACACCTCACCCCGTCTGTGTTGAGAATTCATTTCGATTCAAAGTTGTTCGAATAAACGCGATTTGATAGGCCTTGTTCTAATAAAATTTACCATCTGAACAACTTGATCGAAAACTTCTCTTAATTTTTTCCCTAATGTTTTTTACCATCAAGCCTCCCTATGAAGAAAGCAGTGAGTTATGATAACATTCCCATTTTGTTTTTTTATAAAAGACTTAACGCCCTTCATACAACCTACCATGAAATGGGCTCCATCTGTACAAATGCCTACACATGTCTTCCATGATAATTGCCAGTTATTCAGAATGTTAAAAACGTTTGTAGTCACATTTAATTCTTTGCAAAAAAACTGATTTACTATTTGGTTTTCACTAATAAAACGAATGATTGCTAATAGTTGTGCCTTGTCGATAATGTCTGTTGGCTCGTCAATTTGCAATGCAAAATTTTAATACTGAAGTTTATTACTGCATACATTTTTCTAAATATCTAGACATTTCTAAAATACGTCTGTGAACTGTATTGTTGGACAGAGGATCTTGCTTATTTTCATTGCTGCTTCATTTCCCAGCATTGTCATGATAATTTAATGCATACATGCAAAATAAGTGACTCACCTAAAGTATGAGTTGTCATATTTTGTGCTATCAGTTCTGAGACTTGATAAGAAGCGATTTGAACTTTCTCAGAAACAGTCATTATATTTTAAAAGAATTTGCAGTTTTTGTTTACTATCTCTTGAAATAACTTGTAGATTTATTTTGCGAGTGTTTGGTTTTTAAATATTTACTCAATTTACTAGGAAGCAATGATTCATTTGCCATTTTACATCCATTTACTAAACATTTCATTGTATTTGCGAGTAACACGCGGTTTTGCTTCCTTACTTGCACTTATGTTTTGCTCACTTCCAGAATCGGATTCTTCAATTTTTCAGAAACCTATAAAATTTGTATGGGTGTATTTATCGGAAAATAAGTAGTATACATAACACTTTCACTTTTAATGCTTGTTAGAGCCACACTGAAGCCTTCTGAGTTGGCAGTGCTGTAGAAATTTCCGAAGAAAGGCGCTATATTTGAATGTAAAAAATATTGTAATGTTATTTTTATATATGTGGGTGGAGGGATAAATTGTCCAAAACAAGACCCCCACTAAAAATAAAAGCATTTGAAAAAACGAAACAAAAATGTAGTTATGCTAATTTTCATAATTAAATGATTTCCCACGACAGTCTGTTTGATTAAGCGCCGCTAATTTAAATCTTTCTAAAGTTCTATCATGAAATTGCCTAGAAAATCTGAAAGACGTGTTTCAATGATATTTAATGGTCGGTTGGCAGAAATCTGCTCAGTTGCTGAGTCAGGTTTAAAAATTTTCTTTGAATGAAAAAAAGGAAAGAATGGTTTTAGCGCAGACTGAAATCTTTCGCATTTTTAATTCAGAAATGAGATTGCAATGCACCCACTTCATAGAATAAGTAATCCAGACTGATGTCTTTATGATAAAAGGAAAGAATGGTTTTAGCGCAGACTGAAATCTTTCGCATTTTTAATTCAGAAATGAGATTGCAATGCACCCACTTCATAGAATAAGTAATCCAGACTGATGTCTTTATGATTAAGTAACTAATTTATCACATTTGCTTATAAACAAATAAGTGATAAATTATAAATGATAAATTACTATGAAAGTATAAATAAGACAACTTTTAAATAAACAATTCTGATCCTGTTACATAATACATTTTTTCGTAACCACTTTCTCGAACTAGGCATGGAGGATCGACCAGCGACACCTACTAGTTCAATACAGCAAAACAAAAGCTTCCTATCATTGAAGCTTTCCTCGAGGGCTATTCGCAACGAGACGGGTACCTCAATATAATAAAGTAAATATATTTATTCTTATATATGGACACATATTTCTCTAGGGCGCACCTAGACATCTTCCAGGGCACGCCAGTGCGCCCAAGCGCACCATTTGAGAACCAATGCTGTATATTCTCTTTGGATGTTAACACGGTTATATGACCGTGCAGATGATGCATACTGTCCTGGCAAATATAATTTCATGCTTCTTAAACGTGTTCACACAATACTGCAAGAGTTGGAGGTGGGCCAACAGAATGAATCAAGTATTGTCCCATAGACAGTGATGGTCCGAGGGTTGCTGACTCCCCGAGCAAGCTGAACTTCGGCGCCCTTTACAAGTATAACTTTTAAAACTTTTCACCGGGAGAAAAACTGAAAAAGTATAATAACGAGTTTATTACAATATACAACTTAATACAAGCTAAAGAAAGCATTCATTATCCAACCTAAAACATTTTTCTAGCTTTTAGATCTGCAAATCTTTTCATGGCACATTCTACACCTATCTGAAGATCGTTTTCTATTGACAAAATAGCCAAAGAATTTAAATGACTTGAGTCATGGACGACAGCAAGTATGTTTTTATAAACTTTATTTTTGGAAGATCCCAAACACTTGACATAGCAGCATGATGACGCCTTCGGCCTTGATGGCGCCTCCGGGTGATTGTTAGAGTTGCCATTACCTAGAGCCGGCCCTTCCCATAGATGTTCAATTGAGACTATAAAAGAATGGAAACAGTGGTTCAGAACTTTTCAAAAATCTTTTTGTGTCATCATCAGACAATAACAAATTCCACCTTACAGATTTTGTCACGCCTACAATATATAAGATATATTCGAGTGTACTGCTGATAAAAATGCGATTAGCATACTACAATCACAGTTTGTCAAAACGATAAATAAAATTTGTATTCGGCATTGCTTCGTCGTCCGTCCGCAACAAATAGAGATCACAAACGAATATTTCCAAACTATAAATGCTTTAAGCAAGGTCTGTATTTTTAAAGCCGTAACCACAACTCAGCTCCGACAGTTGACTTTGTTTTGCAGTTGTCCTTGATTCTTCAACGATTATTGGAAAAATTAAAAGAATAAAGTGATTTGAGCCAAAATGTTCAACCAGGAGAGAGCACTAGAAGCAGCACCGAAAATTTCAGATAAAGATACGTTTATCCTGTATACGAAGCTGTAAGAAATGTAAGAAGCAGGAAAATCATAACTTGAACACGTTTCGATCTTTCACTTCATCAGAAATTCGTGGAAATAATACGGAATTGTTTTAATATTTAATTCTAGTTTTTCTTGTTTTCATTGGTTGTGTAGACGTCACGTGTACACCTTATGGCCTTAGCGTTTATGCATGTATCAAATTTTAAATTCTGTTTGTTTAAATTTCATTGGTTGTGTTTATGTTTAATTCTTGAAATGTTAATGTAATTTATGTTTTCGTCAATTAAATTCGTAAAGTCCAGTAACCAAAGAGGAAAGCTCACTAGAACAATTATCATGAAAATATTTAGTTTCCATTATTCCGCTCGTGGTAATATATCTTAAGACATACGATTGATATTGTATTTACATTTTCTGAAGATCAAAGTTGGCAGAAAAGCAAAAAGTCGGAAGAGTCCCAAAAAAGCGAGAAGTGGGAGAAAAGAAACTGTTAGCATAGAACTCAGTTACATCTTTCAACTGTAAAATGATGAAATCTAACTGCCAATATAGTAAAACGCTTAAATGCGAAAATCAAGGTACCAAAGAGGAAAGCTCACCTGGACAATTACCATGAAAGTATTTATAAAAAAGGCATATGTTACGGCGGTAGGAAATGACTGAGGCCAAGATGCCAGGTCAGGACCGATAACATTGCAGATTATTCTTTGGATTTTATCAAGAAGCTCAAAATACATAGCAGGAGCACCGGACCAGATTTGACAGCAATATTCAATACGTGAACGAACGGTAAACTTATAAATGTGTAAGATAGATTCTGGAGAGAAAGACTTTTAGTTTTCGAGATGTCTCACTTATATATTACTTTTGACATTGCAGGCAGTTTGTCTTCTATATCGCAGCTTCCGGCGCCTTGTAGAAATGTATGTGTGCGTGTGATTTACACATATGCAATCCGTTCGCTATCGATTGATTGATTTGTTTATTACGGCTTATCAACCTTTTGCAGGTTGTTTTCAAAGTCAGTATTTTTAGATTATATGATTTTTTTTTTGAGATAATAAGGACTTACTGATATAAATTAACACAACTTGGTGGAAAAGAGGTGCATTAATTCATTTCCTAAGGGTATTTGCTCGTAAGTGAATATAACAAACCCGACTGGAGTTAGAATTCAGCTCTAATATTCCCAAACGGACAACCATCTAGGTACTGACCAGGACGTTGATTAATGTCCTTGATCGTACAAGAACCGTTGCTTCAAGGTTATATGATCATAAGCCTCAATTTGCTGTCATTCAAATATAAAAGATATAGAAATAGCACCATGTTCTCAACATTATAATTTCTTGTTTGTTTATCAGATTCTGATTAGGTATGAATCCACATCTTCCACCCCAGCTCTGGGTTAATTAGTAAGACTTGTATCAGTAAAAATCATTATTTTCTTACAAATAAATTCTTACAATCTAAAAATATTTTCTGGTTTTAAATAACCTGCAAAGAGTTGATATGTCGTAAAAAACGAATAAATCCAAAGTTCTCGTCCTACTGCCCCTGTCCCTGGAAATCTCGTCTAGTTATTATTTTTATTACTGCTCAGTTATTGCTCTCCCTGTTTCCACTGAATCCAAGTACACACTACCCGGCCCAGGGATTGGACTCACAATGGCTAGTGGATTAAAGTGTTGGTTCGTGAATTTGATGACATAGTTAATGGGTAATTAAACAAATGGGTTAAATTACAGGGTAGACTGGACTCTCTTGCCTTTGTAAGCAACCAGTCTGAGAGAAAGAAATTCTTATTCAAAGCCATGGAGATGGAAACCAGAAACCATTCAACCATCATTCCCAAGAAACCATAACAATTCACAGATAATAAAAAAGCAAAGGAATCTGTGAAGAGTCATAGTCGGCTACCTCCTGAAGTGACATGGCATCTCAAATAGAGCAAAAGAAAGAAAATATGGGTGTGAAAACTACAACGACTAAGTTCCTTGGAAATTCGAATCCAAGACTGGGTTCGAACTCCGAACATACGTCACATAGAAGCGACTATATCTGCCAGGAAGCAGCCTTTGGTAATGGAAATGGTAATATTACCCGTTTCCCTACAAGGAAACATTTAACATTCATTGACTGAGCAACTAGTAATACGCGTTACGCATTTCTTCAATCCCTGGCCATCAGGATGGGATCAAAGTGTAGTATCTATTTTCCTCATCTCTAATGGTAATGGTAATATTAACCGTTTCACTTCAAGGAAACATTTGACATTCATTGACCGAGCAGCCAGTACTGCTTTTGGCTGAAATTTATAAAATCTTTCTCTTAAAACAATTTTTTTCAGGAAAATAGGTTTCTCAAGTCCAGTAGCTGTTATCGATCTTTCCAGTGTTGATGGGAGTTTTCTTCCTAACCATTTATTTGAAGTAGTGTGGAATACCGACATCTTAATTATGTTATTATTTTCTCTTCGCGTTACATGTGCTATCCGATTTAGTTATTACTGCTGTTGGTAGTTTCAATGATGTGGCTTCTGTTATTTGGTACAGTTCTTTGTGATTCTGTAGCGCCAGTCCACAATGTTCAAAGAAGGGTGATTTTTGCCAAGACCCCCAGAATTCACTCGCTCAAAGTCATTGATCTTATAAAGCAGTTGTATACAGCTGGGAGTTTAAATATTTCAGAACGGGTTTGGTGCCATGCTTGACATCCATATGAAAGTCTCGAGCTTTGAGGTTATTTAAGAACATGACTCGAGTTTTACTAAATTTGTTATAACTGATCCATACACCGAAGTATTCTTTTGATCGTCTTAGAGAACCCTTTTTGCCTTCCAACAACATGGCTCACGTTAACGTCAAGTGACTCATTGCGTCTTCCCGGGCTAACGTTTTCCATTGACACGAAATCAAAAGAGTATAGAGAGGTCATATCAGTTGCTAGGTCTGCTGTTAGTTGGTCCATTAATCATGTTTCTCACCAGAATCTATCTTACACATACATAAATCTACTATTCTGCCATGCATTGAATATTGCTGCCACATCTGGTCTGGTGCTTCTGCTATATGGACTCTTATAAAATACAAAGAAGAATCTGCAATGTTATTGGTCCTGACCTGGTATCTAGGCTTCACATTCCCACCTCCGTAACATAGCTTCCCTGTGCCTTTTCTATAAATATTTTCATGGTAATTGTTCTGACTGAGCTTTCCTCTATAATACCTAGACTTCCTGAATTTAAGCGCAGTACTAGATTGGCGGCAAGATTTCATCATTTTACAGTTGAAATGGTTATATGTAACCGTAAGTTTTATGCTAACACGCCCGCACTTCTCACCTGTGGAATTCTCTTCTGGCTTCTTGCTTTCCAGTAAAATTTAATCTTCAAAAATTTAAATGCAATATCAACCGTTAACTTCTTAATTCCTGTTCTTTTATTGTTCTTTTTCCTTAATAATGTTTCTCCTCATATTCTCTCACACTCAGTAACCTCTTGAGTCTTAGCTACTTTATTGTCTTGCCTGGTGTGAACTGATTAAAAAATCATTTGAAGTGTTTAGTATTTCCTATTTCCTCATCCTGAATATTTATGATGGATTCAGAGCATGTGCCATCTCTGCTTCCATTCCAGTACCAGAAAATATAACTCACTTTTATTGTCATTACATTCAAGCTAATGATGAAGTTTGTAGAAACACGTTATTTTCTGGAGAAACAAATTCAATATTGACAAAAACTGTCCGGATCAAAGACTCTTTGGCTTTTAACCGGTATGTAAAACCAACGGACTTGTGCCGATCCGGTGGTTCGATCTTTTTTAATGATATTTTTTGGAATAAATCTTAATTATCTCTTGAGTTGGTAATAACCTATTCGAGTTTGCTTTTCCATCGATTTATATCTTCTCGCTTGATTATCTTTATCTTAAACTACTCTCTCTCCCAACTTTATTCTTTTCTTTCTTTCCTTCCTTCATTTTCTTTTCCTCTTCCTTTGCTTTTTCCTTCCTTTTCTTTCTTTTTTCCCTTTCATCCTTGCTTTTCTTTCCTGCCTCCCCCCTTCTTTCCATCCTTTTCTTTTCCAGCCTTTACTTTTTCCTTTTTCCTTTTTCTCTTTCATTTTCGTTTCCTTTTTTTTTATTTCCTTTCTTTCTTCCTTATTTCACTTTCTTCCTTATTTTCCTCCCATATTTTCCTTTCTGTTCTTCCATATTTTCCTTTCTGTCCTTCCATATTTTCCTTTCTGTCCTTCCATATTTTTCTTTCTGTTCTTCCATATTTTCCTTCCTTATTGTTGTTTCTTATTGTTCTTTCTGTTCTGTCTTTCTGTTCTTTCTTTCTGTCTTTCTGTCCTTTTTTCTGTCTTTTTGTTCTTTCTTTCTGTTCTTTCTTTCTTTCTTTCTTTCTTTCTGTTCTTTCTTTCTTTCTTTCTGTTCTTTCTTTCTGTTCTTTCTTCAGCACAAAATATTCATTTCGATCTCAATGTGATTTCTTTCTTTTTTGTTGAACGACTCTATTTATTACGGCCTGTTCAACATTCAACACGATCGATATATTTTATGCCAGTCTTTCCACATATCAATATATAGGCGTGTGTGTACACGTGCGTATACGGCGCATAAAACTGGTTTAAACAAGCCACACAGCTGGATATACTGAAACACTCATCTACACAGAAGCAAGTCTGCATTTGTATACTTTGCACATACACACGCACACACTTGTTACGCAAGAAAGTTCCACAATCATACATTTTTTTTTTTTCATTTTTGTTTTACTTTTTTGCTGGAGCCAGTCTAAACTTGCTTTCAACAATATTTTATTTGATTTTGTATTCAATTTTGTTCAATAAAAATAAATATTCTGCCTAAATCTCGTCATGTTCTGCAAGTTTTTAAGATTTTTATTGTATTAAAATAACCGGAAAATCTGGCTTTACAAGTTCATTTATTTAGTTTAAGGACTGTTTAAAAGCAGAAACAAAAAAACAAAAAAACAAAAAAACGTGGCGTCTATTTCAAAGACGAGCATCCACTAAAATAATATTTGAAGCAATAAAAGCCACGGGCGCGCGCGCGTGTGTGACGCTGGAAGTCAAAATGGCTACAATTGGAAAAAAAGAGAAAAGGTTAAGGAGTGTAAAGTGAAAAAAAAAATGACGAAAAGTAAAAAAAAAACACGACTTTCTACATGTACGCACTGACGGGTTCATAGGCGCACGGGAATGCACACACGCATGCATACACATGAAAAGAAAAACTTGGACTAATAAAAAGTGCATATAAAAAAAATCGAGATATAAACAGTCAGTTGCTGATACCCCTTGACGAGTAAGATGGAGTGAATCCTGGAGCTTCCAACTGCGAAACTCTGGAGTTGAAATGCTGAAGGTAACATCACTCTGTTAAGTGACAAACCTTTTACATATATATATATATATATATATATATATATATATATATATATATATATATATATATATATATATATATATATATATATATATATATATATATATATATATACCCAAGTTTAGGATTGGTATATGAATTCCAATAACCAACAATTACTATTCTTTAAAGAGTGCTCAATACAGAGTAGAGCAGATATAATTATTTATTTGAATATTACAACATAAATATGTTATAAAATCACGACAAAAATAGCCATTTTGTTTCAACACTTCTGGTGTCTTGTCAAGACACCAGAAGTGTTGAAACAAAATGGCTATTTTTGTCGTGATTTTATAACATATTTATGTTGTAATATTCAAATAAATAATTATATATATATATATATATATATATATATATATATATATATATATATATATATATATATATATATATATATATATATATATATATATATATATATATATATATATATCGTAGAGTAGTTAGAACGTTTGCTTTCTGACCATGAGACCCGGGTTCGAATCTCACCGAGAGTTCCTAATGTTATCGGTCTTTTGGAAAGTGCCTGAAAACCATACCGCGGGTGAGTGAAATTGACGAAACAATTGAGGGTGTCGATAGCTGTGCTAGCACGAAGTCACAAGTCATCGTGACCGAGGGTGTGAGTTTGCTGGCCTTGTTCAGATTGTTGATCTCGCTAGATAAAACGCTTGAACAAACACAAATGTGCCTGACCGAGCGTCTGCAATAGGGATTGGCTAGCCGCCCTAATACGAGTGGCCAAGTCTAATATATATATATATATATATATAGGCATGTTTCATATATATATATAGGCATGTTTCATTCAGTAATTCAGACAAGTTTTGTTTACTCATTTTTAATTGGTTCCTTTCATATTCAAGGACAAGCTTTTTGGTGTCATTAGTAAAGGAAATTAGTAAAGTTAGTTTTTTTTTTACTTGTGAAACGTAGAACGGTGAGTTGAGTACTGTGTGATTGTCTAGAATAACGCTTCAGGGGAGGTAACTAAGTTATGGTGTTATCGAGTTTTTTTTTTAAGAAATAAGTATAACACGGTAATTTTCTCTCTTCCTTTAACAATGACACCAAAAAGCTTGTCTGTGAATATGAAAGGATCCAAGTGAAAATAAGTAGACAAAACTTCCCTAAATTATTCAATGAAATGTCTCAATGAATAAATGCTGCCAAAATATACGCTATATATATATATATATATATATATATATATATATATATATATATATATATATATATATATAATATCGCACATTGAGTGCTGCTGTTAATAAAATAGTGCTCGTTGTAATATAACAGAACTATAAATATATTAATAAATATACATTTTTTCCTCACCAGTAGCACGACTCTGAGTTGTTTTTTTTTAAAATAAAACACAAGAACGAACACAACAACCTAAAGGAAGCCGAGCATTATGGATTTAAATCAACAAAAACACTACCACCTGATGAACAGCTAATGGACTTCGAGAAGGATCTATTCGTGATAATCAACAAAATTAAATTTACAAAAGCTACCAACGAACTACATCAAAAATGCATAAGGACATTTTAAAGATTAAGAAATCAGATAAAATAATAAAGCAGACAAGACGGGTAATCAATATAAAATCGATGTGGATACGGAGCACAAAGCTATTAACAAAGAAGTTGATAAATTTTATAAAAAGGCACCTGGCAGTTTGGAAAACATCAACAATAAAGCCAAAAATAACCACAGAATTAAAGATTGATGATAGGATCTGTAAATTCCATAAAGAGCAAGCATTTATCACAATTAAGGACCATAAACTAATTTCCTAAACAATCCCGATTACTCAATTCAACTAAAGGTAATATTGATAAAATTAGTAAAAGTACACTTAAAAGAGCATGCAATTATACGAAAGATGCTCTATGAATTAACCAGTGGAATAATACAGCAAAAGCTATAGAATGGTTTAATAATATATAAAAAAGAATACGCTAATCCAATTCGATATTTGTAATTTTTAGCCATCTATCACCGAAAATCTGCTCATGTCTGCTATCAGTTTAACTAAAGAATATAGTTCTATTATCGATAATCAGATTAAAATTATAAAGTAGGGGAAAAAAACCCATGTTATATCATAATGGTTGTCTGCGGACCGAAAGAAACAATACAGAATTTAACATTTTAATGGGTTCTTTTGATTCTGTCGAGGCATGCGAACTAGTTGGAATTTTGTCATTGTGACTCTCGGCAATGTAAGATACATGAATAGCACTATTCTCTCCAAACGTTTCTAGCAATTAAATAATGTTGGTAATATACCCATTATTACGTGGAATATTGTAGCAAAAAACAAATCTTACAACGGGAAAGGCAATAGATATAATGTATGCCTTGTAGAAAAATTACCTTAAAACACTTAAATAACCCTAACTTATTAAAGAAGAGAAATGAATTGATGGCCGCATGTAGGCATAAAAATAAATAACTGTTGAAATATGTTGATCTAGATACATTTCTACGGCCGATTATAACATTTCCTTTATTTTCTTATGTCGACGATATATATTTTATATAACTTGTATTTCCATTAGCGCTGATAATTTTCTGCCTACTTGTATATATATCTTGAAATTTTTTTATAGTTATAAGTACGTTTATTTTAAATACAAAATTTAAAAAAATGAATCCCCGTTTATTTTAAATATAAAATATAAGTCTCGTTTATTTTAAATACGAATTTAAAAAACAAAAACAGAACAGTAATCCCCGTATAATATGGATTGTGGTAACATTGTATTAACCAGATATATTTATTAAAATTGCAATTATGTAACGGTCACTCTATTCAGCACGTGAAGATTGCGTTGTGCATGAAACTTCGAGTCGTGATACCGGCGAGGAAAAAAATATTAATATATAATTTATAACGCTGTTATATTATATCGAACATGATCTTATTAATACCACTACCACTCAATGTGCGATATGATATATCCATATTTATTAATATACACACACACACACACACACACACACACACACACACACACACACACACACACATATATATATATATATATATATATATATATATATATATATATAATAGCTGACCACTCGTATTCGAGGATACTCGTCTACTAGGACGGCTAGCCAATCCTTATTGCAGACGCTCGCTCAGGCACATTTGTGATTGTTCAACACCCACAGAGCCCACCTGCGGTTTATACTGTAACTATGCTGAGCAGATCTTAGTTACAGTTTCCAGGGAAGAGCGCGTTAGCTAGCGTGATCAACAATCTGAACAAGTTCAGCACACTCAAGCCCTCGGTCACGATGACTTGTGACTTCGTGTTAGCATAGCTATCGATGGTCCCACAAGTGTTACGTCTACCCAATTTCACTCACAAGGCTTGGGTAAACCTGTGGTATGGCCTTCAGGCACTTCCCAAAGGTACCGCACTCATATATATATATATATATATATATATATATATATATATATATATATATATATATATAGCCTTAAACAAAACGGACGTCATACCTAAGGTACCTTTCGGCCAACGCTTTTTCAAAGGTATTCGTTGGCAATATTAAATATAAATGAATATAAAGACACACTTAATAAAATAAATGCGGAGGGGAAGGTGGAACTCGACTAAAAGACAAATTTTTATTACACGAAATTAAAATTGAACAAGATGAAAATAAGTAGTTCCACAAGAGTATAAAATAGAAAATGGGGAACTCACAACCCCTCCAACAGACGCAAGGAACGTAAGAAATGTTCCTTTTGTCTACACAGGCTAGGCTGGTGACACTTAATAAAAACAGCTTCAGAGACTCGAAGATGGTGTATTGAGCGAGCACTGTGTAAAACTGAAAACCACGTGTTTTCGTATTCAGAGGCACAAGCATGGTTGTCAAGCAAATGTTGACCAATTGCAGACTCATGGACTGCCTGAGTAGTTCTTCTTATAGGCTGGTTCAGACTACCAGGACGCAAAAAGGCGGGAACATGCCGCGCGACCTGCGTCTCCAACCTTAGATTGGTTCGTCCTATGTACACCGCGTCACAACGACATTTGAATTTATAAACAGCTAAATTTTTATGAAAGTAGGACAACCTATCTTTAGTAAAGGACGGAAGCAAAGGTCTAGTCTGAAAAACTGTGCGCAACTTAACCGCATTTTATAGGCAGACGAAATAGACGCCGAAATTTTGTCCGATACTAGCTGACATTTCCTACCAAGCCAAGGTAATTTTAAATCGATAGGGCACTGACTCGGACCAAACACCACAGGTTCTTTAAACCGCCTGGTTTTGCTATCAATCACACGTCTGATAACATTGATGGGATATCCATTACTTTCGAAAATATTCCGAATTTTAGTAAGTTCACCATCGAACAGTTCAGGGGAATAAAGCATGATAGTACGATGGAAAAAGTCGCAATCAGACCAAATCTTACGGACTTAGGAACAAACGAGTTTCAACTCGTGTATAGTCCAGTAAATGTGGGCTTACGAAAAACATTGGTAACGAAAGCCCCCGTCCTTGCGTTCAACAAGGACATCCAAAAAGAGGAGAGCCCTATCCTTCTCAACTTCCATTGTAAACTTAAGGGAACGATGGCGAGAATTAAGTTGAGCCAGAAAATTTGTAGCATCTATAGCAGAATCAAAGATGGAAAATGTGGCGACCACATATCTCATATAGACGTAAGTATTTTGGACATTGTCAAACAGGATTCGTTCATAATAGTCCACGAAAATATTGACTAAAACCGGACCCAAAGGGCTACCTATCGCAACCCCATCTGTCTGGACATACATCATCTCGTTGAAGCTCATTTACTTTATTAAGTGTGTCTTTATATTCATTTATATTTAATATTGCCAATGAATACCCTTGAAAAAGTGTTGGCCGAAAGGTACCTTAGGTATGACGTCCGTTTTGTTTAAGGCTATATATCAGTTCTTTGGGTACAAATCTCTGTTTGTATAAATATATCAAATAAAGTTCTCGAGTCGACGTGCAGTTAATTAAAACTGTAAAGAATAGTATTTTCTATAAAATTCAAGGAGGTACAGAAAAAGTTTCCATCTAACCAAGAAGGAATTAGTCTGATTTGGAGGTACGGGTTAATCCAAGAGGTTTTTAGCACAAGTGCACAATGACTGGGCATTCAGTAAAGTTATATACTGAGTTTGATAGTAACGCACCCCTTGAGGATTCAACTTTTGTTTACTACCAAATTAGCATTCCAGACCAGATTGCTAACCATTGTGGTGTAATTGGCGCCTTTCTCTCGAGATAGTCTACTGATAAGTAAAACTTAACCTTTGGAAAAGATTCCTGTATCAATTTCACATTGTGCTTAAGGATACTGACAGCTGTTTTCTCTTCTGCTCAGGAATTATAAAACAACGTAATTTCCAGTTCAAAATCGTTAACTCAGCCTTGTGGGTGGTGAATTATTTTCCACCCTACAGCTCCTTTCTCACAGACGAAATGTCGCAAGCCTATCGCAACTCTATCACTGGCAAATGTTCTGACTGGCTACATTGCTTAGTACCATCAGTTCAGACCTTTACAGCTAGGACCTGCTAAACCACGTACACAGGGTTGAATCATCTTCATTCCCCCCGTATTCTCTTGGTAAGGAAGTTCTACTCAAACAGCTTCTTTGCGAAAACCGCCTCTTTAGGAAACACTTCCGGAGGATGTTTCTTTGACCACTCCAATCTTAACCTCGTAAGTCTAGAGTCAACCTCATTATCTATCGTACATATCCTCATAATCTGCACTCACTTTTTCCCCTGGTGTATATACAACAACCTCGTATTGCGAAAAAAAATTAGCCCCCCCCTCAAGAAAAAAAAATTTTGCGCAATAAATTCGAACAGAAAAGAACATCAGGGCGAAAGGTATTTTCCCACTGTTTTTTGTTGTTTTGTGTGCGATTCTTTAAGAAAATCTAATACAGATTTTAAAAACTATTTTGAATATTGCTGCCATATCTGGTCTCGTGCTCCTGCTATATATTTAGAGATTTTTTGATAAAATCTAAAATGTCTTCAATGTTATTGGTCCTGACCTGGCATCTCGACTTCAGTGTTCTACCGTAACGTAACTTCTCTGTGCCTTTTCTATAAATACTTTCATGGTAATTGTTCTGGTGAACTTCCCGCTATTTTCATTGGGGTTTCATTTTTAAAAGTTGTTTGTTTTTAATCCCCACCTCCATAGACATGTTGTACATAAGGCAACTAGTTCGGACTTCATAGAGACTTTGAGGCATTATGGTGGTAGTAGTAAGAATGGTAGGTAAAAATGCTTTGGTGTAAGGAATAAACTGGTATACTTGGGTCAGTAATCGTGGTTGGCTAAGTTTAAGAAAAGAAAGATTGAAGACCAGCCTTCCCCATCCCCCTTTTGGCCTTGTGCCACATATTTGTATTTTTCAAAATAAATTTTACTAGATTTTAGGAATTTAAGCGTAGTACTAGATTGGCGGCAAGGTCTCATCATTTTACAGTTGACATGGCTAGATGTAACCGCAAGTTCTGTGCTAACAGTTTCTTCTATCGCACTTCTCGCTTGTGAAACTCTTCCGGCTTCTTGCTTTCCAGTCAAATTTGATCTTCAAAAAATGTAAATATAAATGCAATATTAATCGTTATCTTCTATCTTAATTCTTGTTCTTTTATTGTCCTCTCCTCTTAATAGTAGTTTCTCTCTTATTCTCTAACACACAGTAATCCCTTTTGTCTTAGTGGCTTTATTGCCTTTCTTGGTGTGAAATGATTAATAAAAGAAGCCTAAATTAAGTCCGCCAGTAGCCGGGCAATTTATTTAAAACTGTAAATAAGATTTTTCCGTAGTGTACAAGAAGGTTCTGAAAAGATTTCCGTCTAAACAGGAGATGGGCCAGATTTAATACAAAGTTTTTTTTTTAACACTCCATCGTCTCTATACATATAGTGGACTATCCGGTCGATTTCGGCGCCTAAGGGCGTAACGGTTCTGTGTGACGACCAACACATATGATTTAATTATAGTAGTGAAGGCTCGTATAAAGCCAACCAAACTTTTCGGAAGAGCAGAGAAATTAGAGCACAGTGAGCCATGAATTCACTAAAAAAGCCCTCCTCAAGTTTGAATTCAGAGTTTTCCTTCTCCTAGAGCCAATCTAAAGGAAGAAGAAATTAATTCAGGCATTGGATTTATTTAAATAAAACATCTTTCACCACAGAAGTCGATGTTTCAAAATATTATTAATAATGAAGATAATAGTTGTTATATAGGAATAAAGTGTCGGTGCCGACACTTGAGTTTGAACATAGATCGCCCGTAAGCAAACACAGGCGATCCCATTATTGAATTAAGTAGACCACGTGACCATAGAGGAAACGCATATATGGGAGGTAGCGTGCGTCTAATTGATCACTATTCTAATCTATCCTCTATACAATACGGATCACTATATCTATTCTATCCTCTAATACGATACGGCCAGTTATTCTCTACTCTTTTCTCTATATTTCACTATACAGATTACTATTCGAGCTAGTATTATCGAGCAAGTACTATTTGTAGGCGTTTGAAACCAGAATTGTTCAACGGCGTACTATAGTTATATCTGCGATTACAAAGTTTCTACTCCAACAAGCATTTACGAAAGTGACAACGAGTATCTGTTGGCATTACAAAAGTGGCAACGAGTGTTCGTTGACATCGCAAAAATAATAATGCCTACAAATATTTGAGGTATTTTACAGTGCTATATAGCTCCTTGTAACCGTTTGATACATGTGGTCACTCATATGATACGCATATGACGGGATTAATTTGAATTCCGGCATTCAAAATGCCAGCATGTAGCCAATACAATCTTGACTAGCATACTGACATTACCCAGTTCTTGATAATGACTGAGACGGTCAAAAGTACTTCAACAAAAACATGAAGTTTGTTCAGTTTATCCACAATTTTTATTCTGATGTACATCTTAATTGAAAATTTTATATATATATATATGTGTGTGTGTGTGTGTGTGTGTGTGTGAAAATTAATGGATTTTTATTTAAAAATCCGACATATTTTTATTAATTTAAACGTTATTTTTAGTAGATACCCATACTTGAATATACGCTCCGTTTATTTCAGGCCGGCAAATGAAATAAAATACTGCTTAAAATAAGCGGAGCGTCTACTCAAATATGAGTATACACTAAAAATAAATTTTTAAATAATATATATTTGGGCAGAATGCTCGCTTTCTGACCATGAGACGCGGATTCGAATCTCATCATGGTCGAAATGTCTGGAAGGTGACCTTGATGTTATCAGTCTGGTGGAAGCGATCCCAGCGTGAAGCAGCTTTGGAAAGTACCTGAAAGTCATGCCACGGGTTGACTCAAGTTTTGTGAGTGAAATTGGGTAGACGACAAGGAACTCTTGGGGGCTGTCGATGGCTACGCTAGGACTAAGTCACAAGTCAGTCGTGACCGAGGGTTTGATCGTGTTGGCCTTATTCAGATTGTTGATCGCGCTAGATAACACGCTTCTCTCCCAGAAACTATAACAAAGGTCTGCTCAGTATAGATGTTCTGTGAGTTTTGAACAAAGAGATTAACTAGACGCCCTAATAGACGGGTCTCCTCGAATACGAATGGCCAGACATTAAAAAATTTATATATATATATATATATATATATATATATATATATATATATATATATATATATATATATATATATATAACCGAATGGGCAAATATACGTAAGTGTATGAGCGAGAATTTTTATTTACAACATTATTTTCAATCCTAAAAGTTAATCTAAGCTTAAATTAAAATTCAGAATTAAATTACAATTCTTTTACATTTTCTAACTCCAATAATATTCCACCCCAACACTAATATATCTCATGCGATCCAGATAAAACAAAAAAAATGGTGTCCACTCACCATATAAATAGAAATAAAAATAAATATTATTATAACTTGAAAATTGTTTCGGCAAGAAACTCCGAGTTGTGCAATTAATTATAATGTATCTTAATATTATGTATATCGCTTAATATATATATATATATATATATATATATATATATATATTCTTTTATACAAAATGGCAGTTGATAACAGCAGGATATGCATGTGATAAAAACAATATTTCTACCCCAATCACCTTCGACATAGCTCCCTAAAACAATCTTAATTGTTAAATCTTTGCCTTTAATCTTGAAGCCTGTATCCTTTGGTAATAATCAGACACCCGTCGCATACATTAAGGCTGAATTTATCCTGCAATATCTTTTCAAGAAAATCATCGTTGCAAGCCTATCGCTATTACCGTGGCGAATGTTCAGATGAGTTTCGTTCGTTCTTTCCCCCAGTTCAGACTTTTACAGCGAGGATACGCCATACTACTTCAATCTCCTTTCCCCCGTATTCCAAATGTAAATCAAATGTACTATCCAGCAGGCCTTTTGTTTCCCAAGAACTTCTGCTTTGTACAACAGACTTCACCGAACACTACAACCTTAAACACTTCAAATCAAGAGGTCAATCGCTATCTATCCACTTTATACTCGGAATATTCCCTTCTTACCAACTCTTATATTTTCACACCGCATTCTTCATATCGGTCACCGCGAATATCGTAATAATTTTAACAGTGACCCTCTAGCATGACTGACTACCTTGAATGTTTAACATTATAAAGTCGGATCCATTACATTCACTTACGTGCTAATACCCTTGGGAAAGGTGTGAATCCTCTTCTTCTCCCTCCAACTATGGGTAAATAGCAGGACAGACTGGGTTATTATAATCCGGGATGTTATAAAGAAAGGCTTCACTGAACTGTAAAGACATACATGCACTATCTGAAGCGTAGACATCTTAGCGACCAACTTGATTCTGACGAAGTCATATTTACATTACAAGAACTGCAATTTACCCATTGCACCATATATATATATATATATATATATATATATATATATATATATATATATATATATATATATATTATTTTTTTTTAACATACAACGTGTGTTAGCACGTGCGATACCCTGTCTTCATCAGCCGCCGACCAGGGGTGATCTCACGGTTTCGGTTGCTATGGCGGGATCGCCACCCTAGGCGCCACCAGCAGCATTTGCCACCAGGCAGGGTATGAAGAAAAGCTAATTGATCGTTCCTCTTTGTAAATTCTCGTAATGAAATAAATAAAACGATTGTTCCTCTTCGCCGCTTCTGTCCGTAATGAAAGTTCCTGAACGCGTTTGCCGTTATTGACGCGCTCGTAAAAATCGTTATAGACGACTACGCAAATATTCCACTTGCGCATGTTAGGTCGTGATGTTGTGCGCATAATATTTCAGTAATCTTTGTTCAGATCGTAACTTTCCTTTCTGGATTTGTCGTCGATTTGGTCGTTTTCCCTCATTTTTATCTTTCATTTCCATTACTGGTCCAAACCTCTCAATCGTCTTATATTATTCTACAAAAGGAACTGATCTGTTGCCCTATGTGACCCTTAAGATTGCTATTAAGGATAAAAGAAAGCTCTTTGTCAAGATTTGTCCAAATAGTCTTCTGGTTACCTTTGGGCCACTGGATTCTTGGTTTACTTAGGATTTCTTCAGGATGCTGTCGCTTAACTATGGAATCCTGAACGCTGTGGGTGTATTCCAGATTCATAATCCCACCACTCGATTTACATTCTCCGATAGGAGAATTACGTTGTTTGCACCAGCGTGCCTTATGGATACGTAAACCGTTAAATCTTCTGCCGCAATCATACGTTGTAGCCGGGTCCATATCCAGGTCCATATCCAGGTCGTTTCCATTAAAATCAGTCTGATGGGTGATATATTCTTCCTCCCCGTTACAGTCACCCAGTGGGCATTCTGCGTCTCTTGTATTCTTCATATATATATATATATATATGCATATTTCATTAAATGATATAGACGAGTTTTGTCTATTTTATGCAAATTTCTAAAAAATTTGGTAAATACTAATATATCTACAACAGATTCTAGCAAAAAAATTAAGTTAATCATATACTACACTAAATCTAGTATATCCAACTCAATTATTCGCAATGATTCTTCCCCCACCGTTAGCGATTTGCAAAAAACCAACATAGTTTACAAATTCAAGTGCCCTTTGGGAGATTGTATCTCCAACGGATTAAATAATATTTGTTGGTCACACCACAAACTCGCATTCACGACGCTTGACTCTACATTTGGATAATAACTCTAACATTTTTAGGCATTTAAAACAACATGCCTGGCCGCATACACAATTCTGGAAAATCCGTGTGGAAAACACACTATACTTTAACATGAAAACAAACAAAAACTAAAAATTTTTAAGCTATATACATAAAACAGTCGAAACATAACCTGAACAAAATAAACTATGAAAACTCCACAAATATACTTAAATGCTTATAATTCATAACAGAAGCCATTGGTTTATACCAACGGCTTCCCATACTTAACATTTCTCGTTTTCACTCTCACGTGATCATGTGTGATGTCATGAGCTGCGGTGCGATTTTCGCTTCCAACGTCTCGTATGCCCGAGTTTGTCGGTACTTGGAAATCTTCCATGCAAACAAAAACAGACTATTATTATTGCTATGTCCGTGTATTGTTTAAAATATTGTAATTTTATTGTCATCTTTGATGATGGCTTATGTAAGCCGAATGCTTAGATAGGATTAAGAAACATGTATTAATATGGTGAATTTCTTTCGTCTTTCAATGATAATGTTATTAAGCTTATCAGACGATAAGGAATTTGCATAAAATAGACAAAATTTGTCTATATTATTTAATGAAACATTAATGAAAAAATGCTGCCTAAATACACACACACAATATATATATATATATATATATATATATATATATATATATATATATATATATATATATATATATATATATATATATAAGAAATATAGTCTTAAGGTGTGCTATATTTATGGGGTAAAGTGCTCAATATCAGAGATAGAGCGTGTGTAAATATAAAAGTGAACATAGAAGTCAACACTTAGAAGCGACAGTCTGTTTCATGCTAGACACAATCGTCAGGCCACTAACGAAAAAAAAAAAAATTGTCGAACATTTGGATATTTTTTTTATTATGCTGTTCCTTGATCTAAGATTTCGGCTCACATGAGCCATCTTCAGAGTGGTTATATGGACATTTAAACAAAGATATTCACCATCAAAGATGATATTCTGTTATGCTGACATAGAAGATTGCTATGCGACGATAACGGAAGCTTAGATCGAGGAGCAGCATAATAAAAAATATCCAAATGTTGGACAGTTTTTGTTTTTATTTTCTCCCGAAGTTAATACAACTATACGAAGTTTAGAACGGCTCTTGACCAGACATAATAGATATTCGTTGTCTGCTATATTAACAATATATGTTTGAATAATGATCTACTGCCACAATACACTATATATATATATATATATATATATATATATATATATATATATATATATATATAGTGAATAAAATTTACGAGCTCAGATGGAGACGTTAGAAGTATAGAGTTGAACCAGGAAAGAAGTATGAACCGGACGATAGGCGAACCTATCTACTCCTACTGGGAGAGAAAAAAGTAATAATAATAAAAATAATTTGTGATTTCGGAGGTTAGCTTCGAATATATGCGCTAGAGTTATAAAACTGACAGCATGACAGATTATCTATTAAGTTTTAACTTCGGATAAGTTCGAATATCCTCTATCCAAAAATTTTTTTTTGTGATAAAAGACAATGTACAAGAAATATGGCGACATATGCGTACAAATAAGTCCAAATTTTGGTCAAACTGTTTAGGTTAGCAAAAGATGATTTTTTTACAGTAAGGTTCACTCTGTACAAGGCCCGAGGCCACTCGAGGTAGAGGGTAACGTTAAGGAGTAGTTTATATGAATAGGAAGGGAAGATAACGGTTAACTCTAGACTTGAACAGGTTAAGATTGTATGATGGGGGAAAACACCCAATTGGGAGTTTGTTCCACAGGGCAGTGGTTCACGGGAAGAAGCTGATTGAGTAGAAATTACTTCTTGTCGGTGGAATACGGAGGGAATGTGGGTGTTTTACTACAATGTAAGCGGTATGGCGGGTCTTAGCCGTGAAGGACTGACCTGTCGGAACCAAGGAATGTAGTTCGTCCGAGCACTTTTCATGGTAGCAATAGAGCAGTGATAAACACGCCACATCCCGCTTGTGAGAGAAAGAGATTGGAAGGTGGAAAATAATTCTTCCCCGACAAGGACTCGGAGACGCTTTTGAAGCACTGGAAAGTGAGGACGGGGCAGCTCCTGTCCAAATATTGCAAGAGTACTCCATTTTCGGCCTGATCTGGTATTACAAAAGTAGAGGATAACATGAGGAGTCAGCTACTGGAGTTTTCACTCCTTGCCGTTTCCTACGCTCATACAACAATAACCTATCTTGAGTGGCTCTTGGGCCTTGCATTGGTTGAACAGCAGTAGAAAAATATAATCTAAGTAGGACTTAAGATAAACCTTTCCTAGACAGAAAATATGATCTGGAATTGGAATGAAAGTAGTGTGAGGATATGCTGAAAAGTTAATAGGTTGTTCAATGAAGGAGTGATGCTAGAGCTGTGAAACCTGCCATGCACTAATTATCTAACTCTCCTTATTAATAACTGCATTTTTTATTTCTAGGTAAACTGATATCTGACTTCAAAGAAATCTTAAAAAGTAACAAGTTGCTACTTCTCTTGAAATTGGACAAAATTTGGCATCGTACTGTTATCAAGTACCTGCAGAAAAAGGGTTTAGCCCCCAAGAACATTCATACTGACATGGTTGCTACATTAGGGGATGTCGCCTCAGCATGAGAATGTGTGAGTGAACAAGTGAGAACGAAAGGAAACAAACAACAATTTAATAAACGCTATTTTCCCTAGGAAATTAAGCGTGCAATCCAGGAAGCCAATCGGGCCGCATGTGGCCCGCGGGCTGCAGTTTTCTTAGCTTTCCATCGTTTTTTGTTTTTTTTTAGCTCTGTGCCAAATTTGTGAAAATGAAACCAAATCAATTTTCTTTTATGAAAATTGAAAGTAAAAAGAAATAACTGCAAGAAAGACATTGATCTTCATAACGTGAAAGATTGTGGGTGGGGTCCTTCTTCTTCTTCTTCTTCTTCTTCTTCTTCTTCTTCTTCTTCTTCTTCTTCTTCTTCTTCTTCTTCTTCTTCTATGTGCCGTGTTCCTTCAGCATGTGGGAAATCTTGACTCTCCACATCCTATCATTTCTTGTGTTCCTTAGCAGTGTTTCTTTACTAAGCCTCCTGTCTCCACCCATTTCACTATCCATTCACACAAGCTCATCAGGTAGGTTGATGTCTGCCTTCCCCTATCTCTCTTGACCCCGGAAGCCCTGTGAGGGTCACATTCTCCAAAACCCCAATTCCTAATTATGTATTGAAAAAATTTCAGCTGTCACTGATTCTGACTATAAGTGTTCTTTTTGTTAACATTTTCTTTAAGCATTTCGTTACTTTCTCACTCAATACATGAAATTCTCAACATCCTTCTGTAGAATCACATTTCTGTTGCTTCCTGTTTCCTCTTCATTTGTGGGGAGATTGTCCAGCATTCACTGTCATACAACATGATTGATATTACATAGCAGTTCAGCAAACTTTTCTTTGTTTCTAACTAAATTTTCTTGTTTCTTAATACTTTGTTTCGCTTTAGGAATACATCTTTTGCTAATCCAATGTGCATTCGGATTTCGGTGTCATATTTTTATCCTCTGTTAAAACACTGGCCAGATATTTAAACATTTGTACCTGTTTGATGCTGACATCGCCGACTTGTAGCTCGTATCTTGGGCTTTTCTTTCTGATAATTATAATTTATGTCTTCTTGCAGTTAGACCATTTTTGTAGCATTCCATTACTACATCGTCTGGGAGGTTCTGTAGTTTTCTCCTTGTGTTGGTCATCAACCTAGCGTCATCTGCGTATCTTATATTGCTAAGGTTATACGATGATTTGTTCCGGTAGCGTCTCC
Organism: Acanthosepion esculentum; assembly: GCA_964036315.1. Classification (NCBI taxonomy): domain Eukaryota; kingdom Metazoa; phylum Mollusca; class Cephalopoda; order Sepiida; family Sepiidae; genus Acanthosepion; species Acanthosepion esculentum. The sequence goes on from OZ038502.1 coordinate 56,941,401, forward strand.
AGATCCCTTATGAAAACCTCACTGTGTAAGTCTGGAGAGAATCATCCTTGTCTTACGCTCCTTTCTATTTTTGCGTACCTACTCAATTACTGTTCTATCCATACAAAGGCAGTTTGCTCCTAGTATAAGTTCTGGATTATTTTAACATCCTTTCCGAGTAGATCTAGTTTTCCTAACAGTTCAAAAAGATCCTTGTGCCGTACCTTGTCAAATGTTTTTGCGTAATCTATAAAACATAAGCGCACATCATTCTGTATTTGTCGGGTGGGTTTCACAACACAAAACAATCTTGTTGGACTGGTTTTTCTGGGAAAATATTTACCCATGCTTCACTAGTTCTCACGTATAACTGTACACCACCCCCGCATGTGTATGTGACTATAAATACTTGCACATTCCTAGGACTGGATTGAAAATTTCTAGGCTCGACCATAAGCTTGTCTAAAAAGAAAAATTCTGACGTTTAATCATTTGAACATATTTTTGGGTGTGGGTCGGGCTAATAATATTTCAGCCCACCATCTTAAATCACGCACGCACACACACACACACATACACACACACACACACACACACACACACACACACACACACACACACACACACAAACACACACACACGAGCGCGCGCGAGCCTAATTGGAGAGCAAATTTGTCTCACAGATCATTACTGCTGTTGTAAGTTTGACAGCCACTGAGTGCTCCATACTTGAGATCTTATGCCATACTAACATAAGCTTAGTAATAAGAAGGTAAAAAAATATCGACCCGTGAAGACGCGATATTTGAAAAAAACAAAAAAAAAACGATAAACACGGCATAACACAAAACAAACTCTTTGATAATGACTTGGGAGACCCGTAAGTACTCAGACATTGGACAATTTAAAGAAAATTGTCCCAAATAATTAAAAAAAAAATAATAAAAAGAATCTTCGCTTTCTTGTTTTCCTCCGCTGAATGTTTAACTAGTCCGAGGATTGATCTCATGATCCAATGTTCAACCTCCGATGGATTTTAAAATTATTAGAATCTTAATTTTTTAAAGTTATAAAGCATAAAGTATTGGGAATCCCAAGAGAAAAATTTGTGGGGTTACCTTCACCTTTCCTAGCAAAAATCCTCTTTCAAAGTGATTGTCATAGAATTTCTGTTTCTGAAAAGTAAAAATACTGCAAGTATTCACAGGTGGTTATGGAGATGGGTCAGTAGTGTTAATGAAAATTCTAAAAAGAAAACAAAAGGAGAAACTAACCATAACTGGTTGTTGCTGTAAATGATACTAAGGTCAAAGAAGCTGATGCTCTAAAGTCTATGCAAAGTGGGGCCCTGGAATGCTGGCAGACTCCATAAGGGGGCAGAGGGTGATAGCTGCTCAAGCGCTTTAGCACAACTCGAAAAGAACAAAAGGCACAGTAGTCCTCCAATGATGATGAGATGAAAGATGCATCGCACACATAGCTAAGAAAGCATATATGAGGAGAGTAGATAAGCCCTTAGTAAGAGGAAGGTTACCAAAATTGAGAAGGAAAGAAACGATGAAGGAGACTAGGTTTGGAATCCTGACACTTTTGCGTTCATTTTGGTATGCTTTGTGTGCTTCTATTTAAATCTGTTGTAATTAAAGAACAAGCCTTGCTTTTTGACCGACTCTAGTAATTTACTCGGTTTAGCATAGTTTGACACAAGGCTGAGTGACCACTGATGAGAATGAGAAGACTTTAGTGAGGAGAAAGGACAATAAAGAAACTGGTTTCAGAACGACAGATGACGATTGACACTGCATTTAAATTTTTGAAAATGGCTGGAGCCAGGAAGCAAGAAATTGGAAGAGATTTCCACGGGAGAGAAGTACGAAAAAAGAAACTATTAGAATAGAACTGACGCTTTCAGCTAGCTCGTTCGACAGTAAAACGTTGATTTCTAGTAGCCAATCTAGTAGCACGCTTAAATTCAAGAAGTCGAGACACTAAGGAAAAATGTTCATCGGAACAGTTGCCATGAGAATATTTGTAGAAATGACAGAGGGAAGCCACGTCACGTCGTTGAGAAAGTGACTGATGTCGAGATGCCAGTTCAGTATCGATTACCCTTGCTTGAATTTTATTAAGAATCCAGAAATATATAGTAGAAGCACCAGACCAGATATGGCAACAATATTCAATGCCCGGACGAATGGTAGATTTATAAATGTGCAAGATGGATTCTGACGAGAAAAATTGTCTAGCACGACACAGTGAACCAACTACGCTTAGAGCAAGTCCATAGTTGTGAGACACCCAAAGAGGATTATACTCACTACAATATCAAACTGTTTTGCGAGATGTACCTTCTAACCGTAGCAACAACAGTATTTACAAAACTTTATTTAGTCTGACATAAGACTTTTGAAACAACTTGTGAAAATCGAAATTAATACAATACAACTGGCGCCCTTTACAATGAAATTTATTGACAATAAATTTGACAAGCTACGAGTTATTGTCTCTCATAACTCTCTATTCAGTGACAAGCAGGATGACTGGCAATAGAACCTGGCCCCAAAAGAAGTCTATTTCCTACGGTAAGTGAGAAAGTGATTGTAGGTAGAATTTGATCTTCTCGCTCATTTAGCGCGTTCGTATAGACGCCATTAAGAGGGATATGCCTCACGATGCCGGTCAACTGTGGTCGTCGTCTTTTTCACTTGAGACCTTGTGGAATGTCCACGTGAGATGAGTGTGGGCGGGAAAGACACGTCACATAGAATCTTGTCACGGCAAAAAAGAGCCGTGTTGCTTGACGTGGCACGTTGCGCAAACGTGTGGATCGGGGTACGCCCACATATTTCAATCCCGCGGCTTGGCACGTTCGCCCGCATTCGAAGTAGATGTACCAAGAACATACGCTTTTACAACTCTCAGCACACACCGGTGTAGAATGACACGCACACCAATATACAGATATTGAAGATGACACGCACACATATGTAGATATAGAAGATGACACGCACACATATATAGATATATAAAATGGCACACATAAACATATATTGGGGAAGAATGTATGACAAAGTGGAAAAAGTTTTCTTGTGACGCGATTTGTGCGTTAGAAGAACATCGCGAAACGCGTTACAAGAAACTTTTTCCACTTTGTCATACATTCTTCTCCAATATTATTCATCAGGCGCCTGATGAGATTCTTTGATGGGCATCGAAACATGGATGCATTAATGTAGCGGGTATATATGTTCGATTGTAATATCCTATAATAAAGTATTTAAAAATATATATCGTTATTTCGTATATACTTTTTCAATGTGTAGTGTCCCTTCAGGGCATTGGCGCTCATGGCTCTCCACAATTTCTGGTCCTTTGTTGCTCTTAGCAAATGTTGTCTTTTTGCTATATCTCCTAGTTCTGCCATCTCTCCTAATCCCGATTCTCTCATTTATTTACACAACTTCGTTAAGTAGGTTAGGCGCTGTTTTAATCTGTTCCTCTTCCATTCAGTATGTCCTGTGAGTGTCAAAATTTCCAAGCTCTCTTTCCTTATGTAACCTAGAAATTTCACGTGTCTCCTTTTGATGTTAAGTATAAGTGTCCTTTTTGCTTTCATTTTCTCTCACCGCTGCTCATATATTTAGTCCATGGTATTCTCAGCATCCTTCTGTAGAATCGTATTTCTGTTGCTTCAAGTCTCTTCATCAATGAGGAGATTGTCCAACGTTCACTGCCATATAGGAGGACTGATACTACATAACAGCTCATTGCTCTTTTCTTTGTTTCTAACGAAAAAACAACTCTCTGTGGTAATTGTAATATTTTCATGTTTACTGTTCGGAAAGGTTCAGTGGTAAAAACCAAGATCTTGAATGTTGATTTCCCACATACGCAGACCCTATCCATTTGTAAGATTGGCGCAACACAATCTGACACACATATAAGCCAGTTTGAGCAAACATATCTACACAAGATTACTCATTAATACAAATGCGGAAGATTTTATTACATTTAGAAATTCTTTTGAGATACTTTTGGTAAAATGGAGGCATGGTAGAGTAATGGATAGTGGCTTGGATTGAGGAATCGGAGAGCCAAGTTCGAATTCGAGCCGGGTTCATTATATTCACTTATGTGCTAATGCCCTTGGGAAAGATATGAATCTGTCTCTTCTCTCACCAGCTTTGGATAAATAGCAGGACAGACTGAGTCCTATAGCCTTGGGTGGCAACCAGTTTAGGAGAAGGACAACTCTAAACTCAGAACCCGAGTGCCTAGTGTACGGACCGACATTCCGAGGTCTTTGGCTGTCGGTCAAGAGGTTGGAGAGGAGATGGGCGCCGCCAAGCTATCTTAAACCCAACTGAGGAAGAATAATCAAATTCTGTTTCTTCTGCCCTCAGCCCCCACCCCACCCCGACGATTGAAGCAGTCGAGGAGATGATGATGATGATAATGAAAACGTCTTAGACAAAGGTACTGAATTCAATTCATTACTGCCAGTGATTGAAACGATACTATGTTGACATCGAAAAGTGTAAACCCGCTTGAGAATTGTATCTAACTATGACAAACAAGAGAGTCAATATAAAATTTCCACTATTTTTTTAACGTTTCTCTCTGTGGGACCGGCTTCTCAGCCATAGGTACCATTACGACTCATTCTGTTACTATGTCATGTCGCTTGTTTACAAAATAATATCAATGTATAGGAGAAACTCAATACCCTGGCGAATGGTAAGCACATCGAATTTCTTTTACAGTCAGTGCTGATATGCGAACCGTAACCAATAAATAGCTGCTAACAATGAAGAGAAGCCATTTTTTTCAGAAAACTAAAATGCAAGCCCGCTGAAAGCATTTCGACTATTTTTTCAGCATTTCTCTGTGTGACTGGCTTCTTAGTCATAGGTGTCATTACAACTCATTCTTTTTTACTGTCATGTCGCTTGTTTACAAAATAATATAATTTAAAAACAACTAGTTCGGTTTGTGCTCCTTCGCTGATGCAAGACGCACAGATTTCAAATTGAAATTGTTAGTCCATTTAAAATACTATATAATTATTATTAAATATATTCGGTTTAATTACAGGAAAAATCTGCATTTAAACGGACCGTTCCATTTCGGCTTATACTCTTTTTCTGTTCCATGTCGGCCTGAACACTTTTTCTGTTCCATTTCGACTTGTACACTTTTTCTCTTTCCTTTCGGTTTCTACTCTTTTTCTGATCCATTTTGGCTTGTACTCTTTTTCTGATCCATTTTGGCTTGTACTCTTTTTCTATTCCATTTTGGCTCGTACTCTTTTTCTGTTCCATTTTGGCTCGTACTCTTTTTCTGTTCCATTTTGGCTTGTACTCTTTTTCTGTTCCATTTTGGCTCGTACTCTTTTTCTGTTCTATTTTGGCTCTTACTCTTTTTCTATTCCATTTTGGCTTGTACTCTTTTTCTGTTCCATTTTCGGAATATGAATGATGAAAAAAGACCCCAAACTTAATAAAACAATGTTTAATCGTCACAATCTTTGTTATTATCAAGTGTAAAAACTAAAGGTTTTTTTATTAAATTATATTTTTTAATCCTTTTTAGAACCTTCAAAATTTTGGTTAAAAATTTTGTTTTTCTTGCTTCAATGTATGTATGAATTAGTATAGGAAATTTTAACGTCTTTTTGTGAAAGAAAAAACGAACTGATTTGGGAATTCTTGCAAAAATCAGATAATTGTCGAATTTTAATGAAACTTACAGGATTTATTCACAGATGAATGACATTATTTTAGAAAAGTTTCTTTTTTTTTTTAGAAAGACTTGGTAAAAAATAGTTTTCTTCGTACATCTGTTGACCCCCCCACCCCTTATTTAATTTTATGAAATTCCGAGAAATTCATTTTCTAGAGCTTAATGTTTATATTAGTTATAAGGACAAGTTCTCAAAAAATCTGCTGATTTGTACATTTTTCCAATTTGTCCAGGTTTTGATACCTCTGTGTTTTGGCCTACTCTGCTTCCTCTGCCTCATCTTCTCCTTCCTCCTCGTCTTCCTTCACATTATTATAATTAGTTTTCGCTCATTGAGTCATTTTCTAAGTCAGCGGCAATTATATATTTTCTGAATGCCTTTATTCAGTCTACTTCTCGGTCTGATGAATGTGTTTCGCCCTAACTACTCGTGGAATTGAACGCCCTGTCCTAATTACATCACAAGTTTATGCTGTCAAAAATGATGCCATATTCAATGTTATTACTATTAGAAGATATTCACATGTAAGCCTTTTTAAATAGATGTTTTCAATTACTATATTAATATATAGTAATCTTTGGGGATCATTTTAATACTTAAAACCAAAAGGATATTGATCCCTCACTTTATTTTGAATCATTAATATCCGCTTACACATACTGTCAAAAATTACAACATATTTTGCTTAAGTCTTTACTATTATTAAAAAAATTCATATGTGAGTCATTATTTTCTAGTTATTATGAAGTAATTCCTGGGGGATCTGTCTAATACTTAATAACAAACGTAAAATGCCCCCCCCCTTATAGGCTCATGTTAATATTAGTTTACCCATGCTGTCAAAAATGAAAATATATTTGTTTAATATGTAGTAATTAATGGGGGGAGTCAGTTTAATACTTGAAAACAATAGAAAATTGATCTCTCACTTTATGTAGAATCAAATTAATATTAGTTTACCCATGCTGTCAAACAATAAATGTATATTTTGTTAAGCCTTTATCATTATTAAAAGATTTCACATATGAGCTTTTTTCATTTTTCAGTTATTATATTAATATGAAGTAATTACTGGGAGATTAGTTTAATACTTAAAAACAACAGGAAATTGATCCCCCACTTTATGTAGAATCATATTAATATTAGTTTACCCATGTTATAAAAATGGCTGTATATTTCGTTATGTCGTTACTGTTATAAAAATGTTTAATTTGCGAGTTTTTAGATGTTTTTCTTTCAAGTATTTCTTTTGTACGCTGTTCTTTTTTCTTGCAGTGACCAGATGACGTAATAGCAAGGGAGATAACTTTCGTACAGCAAAAAGATACAGGTATTAAGACATATAAAATATACAAACTTACAACTGCACTTGGCATATTAAGACTGAAAAGTTTAGTTAAGAACAAAAAACTCTGATTTCGCTACGTGTTTTTTTAATGAATTATCAACCAAATACCGTTATCCGAACCCGGATAATTTTTTTCGCATTTGTTTAGCCGACACACACTTCTGACAACCTCGTTGTGTTGCAATGCTTATCGAGTTAGTTTGGTTGACTATTACTACTGAATAGTGAATTCGATCCTCACTGGGTGCCACATACTTGTAACCTTGGGTCAAACTATGCTTAGTAAACAGCAGCTGTTGGGGAGGTCGGTTGTTGATGCACGATGAAAAATGTTTCGACAGAAGGTAAAATTGTTAATAATATATTTCAGAAGTTGTACAGAAAATAATGCGCTGAGGTAGTTTTGCAATTATTTTTTTTTAATTTCGAGAAAAACGTATCCAGTAAGTTTTAAAAAAAAATATCATTGCCAACGATTTTTACTAAAAAGCTGAATTGTCAAATATCATTATTTAAAAAAAAAGGCACTGCAATTTAATAATTTGTCGACTGTGGCAATAATTATTTTAAATACCTGAATGAGGTCGACTGATTATGGCTGTCCAAAAGGTTATTTTTGGCTTGAAGCGAGAAGTATAGATCATCATCATCATTATCATCATTATCATCATCATCAGTCTCATGACAAGGTTGTAGGATCGCTGCATAGCTGAACACCTAATAAGTTCCCTCTAAACATCTGGCGTCCTGGGTATGACATCTGGCAGCAAGGCCTCTGATCGGGAGGTTTTGAGTAGCGTTTTGAGTAGTGTGGAACCACGTCTTAATTGCTGTCGTCCCCAGGTTCACCCTGACCCCGTGTGGTAGCATATGTTAGGGTCCCAGCTATGGGCAAAATAGTGAACAACCAAACTGTGGTCAAAACAACATGAAAGTATAAAAATAAATTTTTTATAGTAAAAATACCAACAATACATTTTTGAAAAACAAAAACAAATTGGCGACGGGAACTGGTCTAGTCACCTACAACCCGACCATGCAGCAGATAGTAATGGGTTACATGATACCAATATCACTCGTAGACTAACATGGCATTTCGTTTTGATATTTAAAAGTAATAGCTTTTCATTAGTGTACATTTAAAAATTGTGATTTTTGTTTATTATTTATTTATAAAAAAGGTGAAGACGTAACTTAAAACATACACAAAAAGACTGATGCACCACTGCCCTGTGGAACAGACTCCCAAAAGGATATTTTCCCGATCACTACAATCTTAACCTATACAAGTCTAGAGCTAACTGTTATCTTCCCCTCCTATCTATATAAACTACCCTTTAACGTATCCCTATACATCGAGCAGCCTCCGAGCCTTGTACCGGGTAAACCTCACAGTAAAAAGAATATGGAGAAGGTTATGTGAATAACTAAACATGACAAAAGTGGTTTGCTGGGGATTTCCTGCCTATTTCGCCATAGTCGGTTTCACCAGATGAAGTGGGTAGTGATTAAATCAAGATTTTACTTTAGAATAAGCTATACTATGTGTAAGATAGCCAATATATTGAAAATATCCATGGCATGCACCGAGAATTATTCCCATCAGCCTGGTTATGCTAATTATACTGATGTGTGCCTTCCAAATAAGTTTTAAAAAATTACTGGATTATATTTAAATGTTTTGCTTTTTAAATAAATTGGAACGGGTAATGAATTGAATACAACTTGAGTCACTACTTAAATTTCACGCTTTCGCGATCTTCAGGCGACCAGTTCTAGTTTCTTGAATATATATATTCTTCAACCGAATTGAATTGAGTTCTCCGAGCCACTGACGTATTTCGCGTAGAAAACGTTAAAATTTGCCTTCCTCTCTGCCGTGCGACGATAGGGGTAGAATCTTTGACTGATACCGAATCGGTCGGGTTCCGATCCCGGCTTGATGCAATCGGACGTCTAGCCACACTGAAGAGAAACAGTCTGTCTGTGGATGACTATATGTATATGTATGTGTGTGTGTGTGTGTGTGTGTGTGTGTGTGTGTGTGTGTGTGTGTGTGTGTGTGTGTGTGTACCCATATTATATATAATCACTTATGCATGTGTGTTTCTATATATGTACATGTTGTGGCCTTGTTAGGGCCAGAAATAAAGACACAAAGAAAGGAATTGAGTTAAACAAACATATTAACAGAAACAGTAATACAAACATATACAAACGAGTGTTACAGCAAGAATGCTCGATTCGACTGTCAGAGCTGACTGCTGGAAACTTCCCTCCCCAAAAGGCAGTAACTGCTCCTATTTATAGCTGGACGAGTCCATGGGTGCGTGGGTAAATTACCATAACAGTACATAATTTAATAAATGCATATATGGTAAGATAAAGAACAAATAAGAAATATATCAATCTAATACTTTTATTAAAGCTTCGTCAGATACTGAGAAAAACAAACAAGAAGAGAGAAACTTTGGTATTTTCAATTTTGTTTGGGCCAAATCTCATTGGTCAGTCACTTATCACGTGCATTAAAACCGTAGATAATTCTATATGTATGTAAGTTTGTGGAGATTCTTGTATGTCTAAGCGTGCATCGGATAGTAATGTGTATTCATTGTGTATATGTATCTGTCTAGTAGGCGGTGTCTAATGTGCGCTCAGTGTGAATACAGATGTGAGGGTATATGTGCAAACAAATATTAATTTATGCATGTAGTTCTATCATAAAAACATCTAAAAATTTCGAAATTTCTATATTTGCCCGAAAGTTGTGCAATCAATTTGAAGACAGATTTTCCATGAGAAAATGTCATACTTAAGTTTACCAAATATATGCTGGGAGGCCTTGGTAGTATTTGAACGTCGGTACTCAAACATTTATGATGAAAATATAAAGTCGGTTAAAAAAAGTTGAAAGAACGTAAATTAATTTTTTTTTTTTTAGAAAAAAGGAGAACACGCTAACAAAGTAATGTTACATACCTTCTCTCCTACCCTAAAAAGAAAAACTAGTGGATGTTGCAAAATGTCGACTTTACTCACAATTCTGGCACATTATGCTGAAAAGGTCTCTCACCACATTGCCCATTGAGGTTGACTGTCCAAGCGCAGTGCTTATTTACTGGGTAAGAAGAATTAATGTTATTCAAACAACAACAGTGGGAAACACATAAAATTGTAGGCGAGGCGAAGTAGAGCACGTCTAACATTACAAAAGACTGAGAATGCAATTTATCAAGTAAAATAAAAGAGAATATAGAATTAACTCTGAACAAACGAGTGAGTAGAAGTATTCCCAATCAAACTAATTTAAAACAGTAACTGACAGTCGAAAAGATAAAACGTACAATACTCCAACATGAACAGACGTGATCGGATGTTATTTTTAAATCAAAACTAATGAACATCGAGATAAAACGAATTAATGAAAAAAATGAATTTCCTTGGAAAACTGCAAATATTACCTACAGCAATCCTTTCTCCGAAACTTTTGGAGCAACGACAGGACCGGATTTACCTATGGACAGCGGCCCAGGGACCCCAAGATCAGAGGAGTCTTGGGGCCCTGATAAAACTAAAATAAAAATAAAAAAAAGATAAAGAGTGTTCCAATAACTTGTACGAATTTTAAATGTAAATTAAATTAAAAATCGGTTCAAGTTATTGGAACACCCTTTATAAGAACATAGGAGATTTATTTTCAAATTTAATGGGACTCATTTGAACTAATTTGAAACAATTTTACTATTGAATTTGAATCCTAGAATTTCATGTCCTTCATTTCTGTAGGATGTAAGGTTCGGATAAAATATATAATAATGTTGCTAATGAAATAAATTGGATGACTTCCAAAATCAGTAAAATTTTTAGCTGAAATGTTTTATCCAAATAAAAGTATCCTCTAAAAATATACCTTTTTTTTATAGCCACATTGGGCAAACAGGGAACTTACATAAGGAAGGGGGCCCCCAAATTCTATTAGCCCAGCGGCCTCTGAAGGCATAAATCCAGTCATAAGCAACGGAATTATGAAGCTGTCTGAAAGGTGAAGAAAACAGCTAGATAAAAACGTAATGTCGAAAATAAAATTAAATATATCTTTTTTATATACTTAACAAAATGAACAATTATGAGATTTTCTCTTTATTTTAATAATGAAAAAAAAACCCACCAGAAATTAATAATAAAAAACTAAACAACAAAAAAGCATCAGAAATTAATAAACTAAACAACAACAAAAAAAAGCATCAGAAATTAATAATAAAAAACTAAACAACAAAAAAAAAAGCATCAGAAATTAATAATAAAAAACTAAACAACAAAAAATCATCAGAAATTAATAATAAAAAACTAAACAACAACAAAAAAGCATCAGAAATTAATAAGCTAAACAACAACAAAAAAAGCATCAGAATAATAAAAAACTAAACAACAACAAAAAGCATCAGAAATTAATAATAAAAAACTAAACACCAAAAAAGCATCAGAAATTAATAAACTAAACAACAACAAAAAAAGCATCAGAAATTAATAATAAACAACTAAACAACAACAAAAAAGCATCAGAAATTAATAAACTAAAAAACAACAAAAAAAGCATCAGAAATTAATAATAAAAAACTAAACAACAAAAAAAGCATCAGAAATTAATAATAAAAAAACTAAACAACAACAAAAAAGCATCAGAAATTAATAAACTAAACAACAACAAAAAAAGCATCAGAAATTAATAATAAAAAACTAAACAACAAAAAAAGCATCAGAAATTAATAATAAAAAACTAAACAACAACAAAAAAGCATCAGAAATTAATAAACTAAACAACAACAAAAAAAGCATCAGAATAATAAAAAACTAAACAACAACAAAAAGCATCAGAAATTAATAATAAAAAACTAAACAACAAAAAAGCATCAGAAATTAATAAACTAAACAACAATAAAAAAAGCATCAGAAATTAATAATAAAAAACTAAACAACAAAAAAAGCATCAGAAATTAATAATAAAAAACTAAACAACAAAGAAAAGCATCAGAAATTAATGATAAAAAACTAAACAACAAAAAAAAGCGTCAGAAATTAATAAACTAAACAACAACAAAAAAAAGCATCAGAAATTAATAATAAAAAACTAAACACCAAAAAAAAAAGCATCAGAAATTAATAATAAAAAACTAAACAACAACAAAAAAGCATCAGAAATTAATAAACTAAACAACAACAAAAAATAGCATCAGAAATTAATAATAAAAAACTAAACAACAACAAAAAAGCATCAGAAATTAATAAACTAAACAACAACAAAAAAATAGCATCAGAAATTAATAATAAAAAACTAAACAACAACAAAAAAGCATCAGAAATTAATAAACTAAACAACAACAAAAAAATAGCATCAGAAATTAATAATAAAAAACTAAACAACAACAAAAAAGCATCAGAAATTAATAAACTAAACAACAACAAAAAAATAGCATCAGAAATTAATAATAAAAAACTAAACAACAAAGAAAAGCATCAGAAATTAATAATAAAAAACTAAACAACAAAAAAAGCGTCAGAAATTAATAAACTAAACAACAACAAAAAAAGCATCAGAAATTAATAATAAAAAACTAAACAACAAAAAAAAAGCATCAGAAATTAATAATAAAAAACTAAACAACAACAAAAAAGCATCAGAAATTAATAAACTAAACAACAACAAAAAAATAGCATCAGAAATTAATAATAAAAAACTAAACAAAAAAGCATCAGAAATTAATAATAAAAGACTAAACAACAACAAAAAAACATCAGAAATTAATAATAAAAAACTAAACAACAAAGAAAAGCATCAGAAATTAATAATAAAAAACTAAACAACAAAAAAAGCGTCAGAAATTAATAAACTAAACAACAACAAAAAAAGCATCAGAAATTAATAATAAAAAACTAAACACCAAAAAAAAAAAGCATCAGAAATTAATAATAAAAAACTAAACAACAACAAAAAAGCATCAGAAATTAATAAATTAAACAACAACAAAAAAATAGCATCAGAAATTAATAATAAAAAACTAAACAACAACAAAAAAGCATCAGAAATTAATAAACTAAACAACAACAAAAATAGCATCAGAAATTAATAATAAAAAACTAAACAAAAAAAGCATCAGAAATTAATAAAAAACTAAACAACAACAAAAAAGCATCAGAAATGAATAATAAAAAATTAAACAACAAAAAAAAAAACACCAGAAATTAATAATAAACTAAGCAACAACAAAAAGAAAAGCATCAGAAATTGTTCACCGGTGCGACAAAAAAAAAAAAATTATTTCGCACATGATATGCACTCACCAACTACACTCTTACCATCTTGGACTTGCCTCGAAGTATAAGGGTTCCTATTTTCACACACTACGGTCACCGACCGCCCGATGATTGCGTGAAAGCCTATGAAACTGGCAGTCCTGTTTGGTCACTGCCTGCCGATTTGCAATTTTTATTTTCTGAAACTACATTACCAAGGGTACTTGAATAAGTATATTTCATTTTAATCAAAGGTGGGAGGGTCTCCGGAGGGTACGCCCCTCTTTGAATTTGTTTTTCTCTTTGATATAAATTAAATTAAAATTTGAACGAGGGAATCACTCTAAGGGTATTTCAAGGAGTACAACCCCCACTCCCACTGGAAATTTTTTCCCTTTCATTTAAATTAAATTTAAACTTGAACAAGGGAATGACTCCTATCCAATTTATAGAAGGAGAAAGCTAGAAGATGGAGGTCACATCGGCAAGAGCAAAATCAGACAATATGGGCGTCAAGTTGAGCAAGAAATCACCAAAGGCTTGTCTTTCAATACATATTTGTTGCAATAATTCAACTGTCATATCAATGTTGATCTGCTCACCAATTCATCGAACTCTTCCTAGAGTTTTGGGGGTAGACCCTCATAACCACATATATTTTAAAACTACATTACTCAGGATACTTGGATAAGTATATTTAATTATGGACGAAGGGGTCCCCGTTGGGTACCGGAAACCATTGAAATTTTCCCCGAGGGACACAAACCCTCGACTGAAACTTTTCTCCTTTTGATTTAAATTAATTTTAAATTTGAACCAGGGAATGACTCCTATCCAAAATATAGAAAGAGAAAGCCAGAAGATGGAGGTGACATTGGCAAGATAGAATTGAGACTATGGGCATCAAATGCATATAAAAAATCAAGCTGTTTTGGCACAGATCCCCCACAGAATGCCCCCCCTGATTTAAATTAAATTTAAATTTGAACAAGGGAATGACTTCTATCCAAAATGTAGAAGGAGAAAGCTAGATGGAGGTCACATCGACAAGATCATTGAGTGATATTGAAATGCATCATTTTTCTCCACAAATTATAACAATAATTTAAAATCAATCTTCATTTTCTTACAAAAAAAATGTGGCACGCAGCAAGGCGCGGGTAATTCGTCTAGCATATATATATATATATATATATATATATATATATATATATATATTACGCACTCAAACACACACATATACACACACTTACAAAATATATGACCCGAAAATAATGCCTCCTGTTTATTTGCAGGAAACACAATAACACCGTGGGATAGATAAAGTTTTCAACCCCTCAAAATTGTTTCTATACTTTGTTACAGCAGTGATGTGATTGTTGGGAAAATATCGTCCGTGTAGTCTATCTTTTATCGGCCTGACTATAAATTGTCAAATACATAGTTGGCAGTACTGCTTCAAGGCATAACCCATCGCCTAACTGTGCTCACAATTAGTGATTGGTCACCATAAACATTCAGCAATCGTTGATGAATGTAAGGGGCGTCTATGTTTTACACGTAGAGTAATTCATTAACACATCTCTGCTTTGTATGCACTTTCATGTCAGATAAAATTCTGCCAAACTGCCACTGATTAGCAAAACCAAAAACTATGGGTTATTAGTACCAATACCTCTACTGAGACACAACCAACGCCGTGTGCCAACGTATTAAAGTGATCATTTGTAGATATGATGGACTCTCCCGTCGAACTCGACGTATGAGGGTCAGACAGATCAGTTCCCAGAAACTGAAAGCCGGACACCCACACAGGATTTGATTATAGTGGTGAAGGCTTTGTGCAGGGCCATCCACACTTTTTTGGAGGGACGAATACAGGGACCTGGTGCAACGAATGCCACAAGGTCCCCAAACGACCCTCTGCAGGTTTTGAATTCAGAGTTGTCCTTCTCCTAGACCAGTTGCCATCCAAGGTTATAGAACCCAGTCCGTCCTGCTATTTACCCATAGTTGGAGGGAGAAGAAGAGGATTCACACCTTTCCCAAGGGTGTTAGCACGTAAGTGAATGTAATGGATTCAACTGGAATTCGAACTCGGCTCTCCGATTCCTCAATCCAAGCCTTTATCCATTACTCCACCGTGTAGATATAGATATGAATATAAAGTGTTAATAAGGCTTACGGTCATATCACTATCTTCTAGAAAACAAAAAAACTATGGGTTATTGGTGGGAAGACTCAACCCCTACTGCCATACAACCAATATTTTTTATATACTATGTCGCCTATTATGCCAGCATAACAGGCGACATTACTTTCAAAGTGACCAAAGTCAAAGTAGATTTAGATATGATTATGAACAGCGTTAAGAAGGCTTACAGCCATATCACATTTAAACACCAGTTCTCGTATGATCACCGAAGTTAAGCAATTTCGAGCTTGATCAGTATCAAGATGAGTGACCGCTTGGAAATACCAGAGGATGTAAGCTTGGATGTTCGGTGGTTTAATGGATAATGGCTCGGAATTGGAATGGAGAGTTGTTATCCAATTCCGGTCGAGTTCGCTATATTCCATTATACACAAATACTCTTGGGAATAGTATGAGTCCACCTCTACTCTCTCCAGCGATGGGTTAATTAGTAGGACGTGTATCAGAATATCATTATTATCGCCCCAAAATTCTTAAATCTAAAAATATTTTCTGGCTTTAAATAATCTGCAACAGTTTGATAAGCCGTAAAAAAACAAACCAATCAATTAGTGTCAACAAAGAAACCAACACTGCATGGCGATTGTAAGTTTTACGATGAGCTGAAGCTTAAGGTGTGTCGTTTAATAAGTCTACACTGTTTATATCTATAAAATCTCTATCGTCAATACTTAGCTTCAATCCCCCACTATACAATTATCCTCTCTCTGTTTTCCATCTCTCTCATGCTTTATATATATATATATATATATATATATATATATATATATATATATATACACGCCCCCGAAAAATAAGTTTCGGTCGAGCACTTTGGAGAGAAAGCGCGAATTTGTAAACAGTGACTGCTACTGCTGACAATGCAAAGCTCTTCTATGAATGGAGCACTCTGAGTCACTGGCATGTTTATAACGAAATAAATACGTAAAATTCACTTTCCTCTCCGCCGATAGCTTAGGGGAAAAACCTCCGACTGATGCCAAATCAATGGGATTTCGATCCTGGCTTGAGGCATTCGAATGTCTAGTCACACTGATGAGCTGTGATACAGCGAAACAGTCTCTTGTAAAGTAAAGCCGCTCAGTAATGATAAATGTAGACAACTGCGTTGAGAGTGTTAGGAGAAAGTTTTGCTGTCCTTAAAACGGTTGCAGCAACAAAAAGAGCAAGGTAACAGCCAAATTAAGATGTAAATTAGTTGCTTATTTGCCGCTATAGGTTCTGCAACTCCGCTCATCGGGCAGTATGCGCTTAGGAAAAATGTTTACCTTACAATGCCATCAACATATGTTTTATATCATAGAAGAACATAAAATGTTCAACCCATTAATCTGGCGACAGGTGTGTTGACAGATATTTTCTTTTATGCTGACAATTCATCAATATTTCACACCTTTTGTTGAATAAATTCTTATGCTTGGGAAAGGTGGTGATGATCAATTTTTCTTCTTGGCTAATCCTGCAGTACACCCAACACGCATTATAGATCTCTGTCCTTTCCATTTCATCGATGGGTGTATGTTTTCTCTTTCTTTAACTTCCCTTATGAGTCTGTCTATATTTCTGAGATGAGGTATTATGTACAGTATTTACATTAGTCGGACTATTGTCCTCATCAAACGACCGAAACGTTGTGACAAATATGGCGACAAAGATGAGGACAATAGTCCGACTAATGTAAATACTGAACTTCCCTTATGTATCTCAAAATGCCGATACAATTATGTTTCTCCAAATTTAAGAATAATTTTTTATTGCAGTTCCTCTGTTTGAAAGCTTCTCGGTAGGCCTGGTGTACATTTTTTTTCGGGGAGGCTCTTGAATTTAACAGTGGCTCTGTATATTATGATTTTAACTTGACAGTCGCTATCTAGTGGGCATGCGTAAAAGACATGAATAAAGGAACAAGAAATATAACTGCAGGAAAATTAATGATTGATAATTGTTGTAATTATCTACATAAAATAGAATCATGAGGAATTACGGACGTCTTTCTACCTCTTATGGCACATCATGTCTCTATTTTTCTGAGTACAACAACAGATTTAGGGTAGGGAAAACTGATACCACATTGTTGAATTCGATAATATTTTAATAGAATTGGTTTGACTTAAGTTTTTCATAAAATGAAAAAAGATCAGATTACTGGAAATGTATGTGATGCATGCCATTTTTGAAAATATCGGGAGAAAATGACACGCGCGGTCGGTAATCAGCATTTAAAACTGCTTGGCTCGGTTCGTTTATACTAATGGTTCGTAACCGAGGTTCATATCGACCCCGGGGTCCCTGTAACATTACTAGGGTTCACAAATAATAATAAATTGAGGGCCCATGGTAATATTTTAGTGGTCCATAGAGTAATTTCACTTCGGAACGGTTATTACAACTGAGAACTGGAATTTCCACAGAAATCGGCGCCATATTAAAATACTAAAAGTAGAAAAAAACAGCTCTAAAACTGGCAGAAAACGAGATCAAGCGACATAAGTTAGTGTTCCTTTTACTCTACCAGATGTTTTGATTGTAAAATCATCTTACCTTGTTGAATCGAGTTTTAGTCGTGTGTCTGACTTACTATCGTAATAGACTCGACATTGTGAAAAGGGATGATCTTCGACGATGGAGCTGAATATAAAAAAAATTCGCAGAGTTGGATCAACCACAGGGATTTTATTGAATAAATCTGCATTTCTTAAATTTATTACTCACATATTTTAAAATAGTTTATTACGTGTAGTGTAGTAGAAGTTTACTAGTGAACATAAACGTTCCATAGAATTTAGTCGTTAAATACAAGTTTATTTTCATTAATTTAGTTTTACTCCAAAATAAAGCATATACATTTACTGTTTCTGTAATACAGTTTCTAAACTTATCTATTAGTAAAAAAATAAAATAAGCTTTTTTTTCCATCGAATTGTTATGGAGGTCCATCAAAAAGAATTAAGAGTAAAAGTGGTGTCTGGGTAAAATAAAGGTTGACAACCATTGGTTTATACATACCCCTCCGTTGTATTCGGTTTCTTTATTCAAGTTTGAAATGAAAAAGAATATCCAAGTTTGAAAAAGAAAACATTTTTATTGAAAATGGGTCCCAATTTCAGTTTTTGCTGACGTGATTTTCAACTTTCGCTGACACAAATTTCGAGACATTCAGTCCATTGATTTCGCCACTAAATCACTCTTTGGAGGCTGGACACATCAGTTCGCTTCAATGATGCAGTACCAAACAATGCTAAAGGCTAAATTGATTATGGACGACCATCCTGACGAAGAAAGAGTTATTCAACCAGCCTTTTTTATAGCCGCCCCCGAAAAAAATCTCTCAATAGCTAAAAGAGAGCACGAGATAAAATCTATCGCTAATTCATGTATAATTCATGATATTTAACAAACAAAAACATTATTGATCAGATTTTGGAAAATAATTCCCAATGAGATTTAAGAACACTGGTTAGCATAATGGACTAGTAGTCTGAAGGTCTGAGAGATTTAAATATTTGAAGTAATGATCACAAAAATCTATATTTTAGTAGTCAGAGCTCTTGGCTAGTTTGATAATAGTTGAGTGGTGTGGGCATTGGATTGGGCTTTCACTTCAATTTACGGCTATGACTGTCCAGAACACAGAACTAAAGTTATTAGAGCGATAAAAGCAAATATAACTGAGAGCAATTTATTAAAAAAAATAAGCAATTCATAACAAAAAGGAGGGGATAACAAAACTTATATATTACCGTAAAATGGTAAGATCCAAATATAACCATGATTAAAAAACAGCTAAACCGGTTTCTCGGTTCCATAAAAGATCACGGAGGCTTCAGTATTTAAGTTGGACAAGTTTTGATTAGAAATCGGGTGTCTGTTTTAATTTGACCATCCATGACTGAGTAGAATAAGGGGTTAAAAAAAATTAACTTTTCAAACATTCTAATAGCGGTTATGTAACAGATTGAGGTAAACCCACTACCTGTAGAAGCATGCAACTCCTCCAAAAGTTACAATGTAAAGTGATAAGTAATGTATCGTATTATTTTGGAACGTCAGACCAAGAGATAAATAATAAAAAACGTATTGATTATTAAATCTGAATATGGAATGGAACAAATTATCGAAAGAATATATATATATATATATATATATATATGCAGTGTTACATTAGAACATGCAGATACCCATTACAAAACTGTACATCTTGTTTCAACGTTAAAAATATCTTTTTTAACGTTTCATCAGGTGGGGAATCAGGTAGAGCGTGATTCCCCACTAGATGAAACGTTAAAAAAAAATTTTTTAACGTTGAAACAAGATGTACAATTTTGTAATAGGTATGTGCATGTTCTAATGTAACACTGCATAGTAAATATTTACAGCTCTAATTTTGTATTGAGCCCTGTTTTAAATTAATATTTTGAACACTGAAATCTTACTCTTCGTTCTTTTACATTTGGATATATATATATATATATATATATATTTGAATTGGACATAGTCCGACAATTTATTTAAAGACATTTATAATATGTTTAACGTTCTTTTTATAGATACAAGTATTTAAGCAAATGCTCTGTTTTATAATAAACAGTATTAAATAACTGTTACCGGCCTGAATGTCCGAAAAATTTTCATAGAAAATTTTCGTTCTCCGACAGGAATCGAACCTGTATCCTATACGGAACCATCATTTCGCGTGATGTGGCCGAACGTTTAAGGCACATCACGCGAAATGATGGTTCCGTATAGGATACAGATTCGATTCCTGTCGGAGAGCGAAAATTTTCTATGATAATTTCTTTGGATTTTTGTCAAGAATCTCGAGATATACAGCAGGAACACCAGGCCAGACATGGCAACAGTATTCAATGCATGGCTCTTAAATTGTTAATTAGTAAGAAAGAAATCGGTTAAAAATAAGATGAGGGCAGATGGCAAGTGGAAAACTTAATCTTAATAAAACACATTAAACTGTTCCCAACTAGGTAAATCCCCAACTACATTCGCTTCATTTCTACTTTTGCCTTAGTTGATTGACATGGCGAATAGAACCAGCACAACGTCAATCTTGTCAATCTTTACACTAGAAATTCGCTGGCGGGAGAGATGGGAGCAAAAGTTGCGTTTACTTGAATCCTCACCTAAAATTCCTTACGAAAAAAAAAAAATCGGTCAGAATATTTTACAAACAAAACTCTTGGTTATCAACAAATAGGCTTCTGATTTTCGAACAATGATCGCATTCATAACCAGGAAAATTCATGAGTAATTCCGCTTAATACATCTTATTGACATCCATACGATAAATTGAAGAAACGTTTTGGAACAGGCGATGTGAGTTCGTCGAAGCATTTTGTTTGTTCATTTAGATCTTATCTGCTTATTCACCCTAAATTAAAAAGAATTTATATTTACTAAAATTCACAACAAATTATCCCAGAGCGAGGTCCTACCATTGTACTCCGGCTGGCTTGACCGCCCCGAATGTGGGCGACTCAGGTGTGTTATTTCTAAGTATGGGGTCTACGTTCGCGCTCACCCCGATAAACAAGCCTAAAATAGATTTATTCTTTTTTTTATTTAAATTGTAAAAATTTAGGTACCTCGAATATCATCCGCACTTACGAAATGTGAATAACTCCCTGATTTTTGGTAATTTTTTATTCTGGGGTTGGAGTTGTTGCGAGGTAAGCTAAACAAATTTTAACTTAAAATGTATAATTTCAAGAGTGCCAAAAATTTAATAAAAAATAAACAAACTTTGATTTAAAATTTATAATTTCTTGGGGTGTAATAATAATATTTGCGATAAGTAACTTTACATTATTTGGGGTGAATTAATAGAAAAGATGCTTTTATTTATTTTATTTTATTTATTTATTTATTTGTTTTTGCAATGGGGGGATTCAAGTTTTTCAAGGTCCATAGAATGAAACAGTCGGATTGTAACCACCGCTCGTAGTCACGTGATAAATTGCTTAATGAACGCTGTTGTTGCGTATCACGAGGAGACTTGTAACGAACATGGGCACATAATACATACGATGAAAACACTGACGAATCATAATTCCGAGAAGTGGTACGATTTTAGTTGTCACAAGTTCTGTGAGACTTATTAAATTTTCACTGAATCTCCAAACCGTAATTAAAAGTGTTGTTGGAGGAAGTTTAATGTTAATTACAGCATAGCCTTTGTTTTGTGTACGTAATCACCGCTCGACTGGAACATCACTGGGGGACATTTCGACTGGCGCTGAGAGATTTCATCTCGGTGTCCAGATCGAATTCATCGATAGGAAGAACATCTTCAATTCTAGCGAGCCATGCAAGTGTCAATGACCATGATTTTCCTCGAGTTAAATATCACAATTGTCATCAATTACCAGAGAGGCGAATCTTGAGCTAATCCCGGCCTAATAGACGGTAGCAGGATAAGATAGGATTACACTTATAGCCTTGAGCAAAATGCCACAAACTCGATGCCAATTAGAGATCTGATGAGAAGTCCTCATAGGTATATAAAAGAAAGATTATTTTAAAGGTTATTTAAAAGTTTTATACACAGTGAAATTAAAAATGTTAAGAATATTACTATTTCTGAATAATATAGTCTGTGGATATAATAATATACCTGTGGATAGGATGAAATATAGCGGTCCGGATTTACCTTCCGGATTGTAGTTTATCGACCCTCCCAATTTCGAGTTAGAGAGTAGAAACCACAACGTTCGTTAAATAGTCTAAGAAAACAAAACAAAAAACAAAGATAATATGAGAATCGTAATTTGAAAAAAAATCATTTTACCCCAAGTAAGGTAATAAAGCCACTAAGATGAAACGGTCATTGAGTGTGAAAAAAATGAGAAAAAGAAAAACGCTATTAAATAGAGAGGATAATAAAAGAACAGAAATTAAGAAAACAGAAGATAACGATTGACATTGTATTTAAATGTTTGAAAGCAAGAAGCCGGAAGAGAGTTCCACAAGCGAAAAGCGCAGGCGAAGAAAGTGTTAGCATAGAACTTACGGTTACATCTAGCAATTTCACCTGTAAAATAATGAGACCTAGCCGCCAATGTAGTACTGCGCTTAAATTCGTAAAGTCCAGGTACCAATAGAGGAAAGCTCATCAGAACAATTATCATGAAAATATTTAGTGAGATTTTAGTGACAATTATTCCACTAGTGGAAATGTATCTTAAAATATTTTTTAATGCCAGACACACATTAATTTTGTTTATTTTATCGATAATATACACGGAAAAGACTAAAATAGAACATACTTTTACATCGTTTGAAAATACAATACTTATCATTTCATACTGCTTTTCGTTAAATTTTGCAATCATGTCCTGGTACTAATTTTTAGTTCTAAAATGATGAGTTAACTTCCAATCAAGAGCTGAGTTTAAATACGTAAAGTCCGGGTACCAAAGAGGAAAGCTCATCAGAACAATTATCATGAAAATATTTATAAGAAAGGAAAAGTGAAACTACGTTACGTCAATGGGAAAGTGACTGAAGCCGAAATGCCAGGTCGGGACCGATAACATTGCAGATTCTTCTTTGGATTTTATCAAGAATCTCTAAATATATTGTAGAAACACCAGATCAGATGTGGCAGCAATATTCAATGATTGTGAGTAAAAACGGCCTTTTCAGGATCGGGGAGAAGGTGCCTAGTACATTTTTATACTTTTCTGGCGTGTTCCCTTTCACACTATGGCCGATTTGTCAGGAAAGTAAGCTTGATGTTATCAGTCTGGAGGAGGTGATCTCAGTGTGCGACACGTTTGGAAAGTGTGTCTGAAAACCATACTTGTGAGTTAAATTGGATAGATGGAACTCTTTTGGATCATGAAGTCACAAGTCATGACTGAAGGTTTGAGTGTACTGGCCTTTCAGACTGTTGATTACGCTAGATAACGTGCTTTCTCCCAGAAACTTTAACTAAGGTCCGTTCAGCATAGTTGCAGTATAAACCACAGGTAAGCACACTGTGTATCAAACACAAATATGCCTGAGCAACAGGGATTAGCTAGCAGTCCTCGTAGACGGGAATCTATCAATCCTCTTTCTAGGAAATAAAAATTTCAATCACTTTCTTCTGACTTCTCAATTCATTTATTTATTTTTATAAATTTTCTGCTAATTATTAGGTTGGTGCAAAAATAATGTCGTTTTCTCACATGAAGTTGAACGTCAAAAAACGACATTATTTTTGCACCAACCTAATACTTACTTTTGACGGCCAGATACAACCAAGGTCACCCAACATATATTTGGTAACACAACATCGAGTCCTTACTATTAATCTGATTTTTATTATCTCCATTATTTTCTGTAAATCACTTTAAAAAAATTGTTGATTTATATCTAGAATTTGTTACCATCATGGGTGTATTATTAGACCCCCTGTGAAAATGTGGTATTTTGGTACATATTCGAACTGTATGGAGAAGGGCGAATTCTTGTAGTGAATGTGTCAATTGTTAGAATGAATGGGTGGTGAATCGAACTAGCTAGGAGTAAGATAGTTAATGGTGACCACACTATTCCCCCGTCTCCCGTCGGCCTTGTGTCATGAGCGAATTCTGAATGCTTTCTAATACTTTGTTTTTGGTAGTTTCGCTTTAACTATTGCGTACTCATTATTCCACTAGTGGAACATACCTTAAGACATGTTTTTTTTTTTTTTTGCCAGACGGGCATCAAATTTATTTATTTTTATCGGTTGTTATAACAACATCAATATTGTCGATTGTGATTATGATAATTGTAAGCACTTCCGGTCTTAGGGAATGCTGGGATCAAGACGGATCAAGACTGATCCAGCGGTCAGTTTGAATAATAAAGTTGTTGAGCTTACCACATCTCGTGTCGTTTTTGTGTTGCTTCGACCTTTCAGCGGTCAGTCTCATAAACATACCTTTCTACTCGAAGCCCAGTGGAACATCGATAAAGATTAAAATGCAACATATGCATGTGCATCGTTTTCACATACAATACTTATCAATTTATACTGATTTTCCTTAAATTTTACAGCCATGTCCGGACACTAAATGGTTCAGTCAGTCAGTTATGTGCCATGCGTAAGACACGCTTAGGCGATCATGTATTTTTCGATACATGACTGATGAGGCAGATTTTTTTCCCGCAGTAGGTTGCCATTTCTTTCTACGGTAGACCACTTGTCATCCAAGGCTATAGAACCCGATCTATAGCTGGGGAAGAAGAGGATTCATACCTTTCCCAAGGTATTAGCACGTAAGTTAATGTAATGGATTCGACTGGAATTCGAACTCGGCTATCCATTACTCCACTGTACCTTAAGTGGCTATTATAGCAATTTATTAAGCATAGCTTAGATGTGGCACAAGGCCGAAAATATGGAGCATCCACTGAGGATCGAACTCAGTCGTAACTTGCGAGGCCAGCTTGCTAATTATTATACAATGCCGAAGTATCCATTAAGGAGGCTATTATATGTGTTAGGAGACATGTTTAAACAGCAAATGGGAGACAGAAGTTTTAACGGTATTTTTCAAGAAGACCTGATGTGATTGACGCTGTGTTGATAAACCATTAGACAAGTTGATAAAAGCTCAATTCATTAGTATTCGGGGATCAATTCCATTATCTGTAAGTAGTATTGGCGAATATCTCGGTAGTTAGAATTTTGAATAATAAAAACGTTGGTTTCAGTCCTGTACACAAAAGCATGACTTTGGTAGTTATGCTTTTATTATTATTGCTATTGTATACTTGTAAAATCTATTCTACCAAATATTAAAAAAATACAAAGCAAGTGCAATTTATATAAAACTATTGATCGTAAATTCTGTGACAGTTTTCACGAAAGAGATTATATTGAGAGAAAATGAATAATCTAAGCAAATTAAATATATTCAATATTATTTATTAATTAATGTATTAATGTCATTTGAATGCGTGGGTGTATATGTGTGGGCGTGTCTATTAGAGGGAAAGAGAAAATCGAAAGGGATGTTTTGTGATGTCAACGAACATACGTTTGGTACTTTTGTGATGTCAACGAATACTTGTTGTCACTTTCGTAAATGCTCGTTGTAGTAGAGACTTTGTAATCACAGACACAACTATAGTAACTCTGTTGAACAATACTGGTGTCAGACGCCTTTGAATAAGTCTCGCACTAATAGTACTAATAGTACTTGCTCGATATTACTGGCTCGAATAGTAGCCACCGTATAGTAATCCGAATAGAGAAATAGTATAGTGAATAGAGTAGAGAATAGCGGTCCGTATAGTAATAGAGGATAGACTAGAAACAAATCGTTAGTCGTCAGCTACTTCCTTCATATATGCGTTTCCTCTATGTTCACGTGGTCTACTTAATTCAATAATGGGATCGCCTGTGTTTGCTTACTGGCGATCTATGTTCAAACTCAAGTGTCGGCAGCGACAGTTTATTCCTAGATAACATGTAATATGTGTGTTGTTTCAAAGAATTTATTAGTTTCAGGGTCTTTTTTTCGTATAATTTTTCATGTAGATTTATCGAGACTTAAAATGGGTTAACCGACACTTATATATATATATATATATATATATATATATATATATATATATATATATGCCAAATATTGTCAATAAATTAATATGGTTTAGTTGACTTACCTTTCGACCGACTTCAAAGTTTCGAGTTCACACCGCTCATCAGGGATAGATAAATCTATTAAATTATTAACAGATATATTTTTACGCTAGATAAGAAGCGCTGATTATAGATTCCAAACAAAGATCAAACTTGAAATTCGTACAAGTGATAAAATCTGTTAAGAAAGTGAAATACGTTAAGTTCTAGTAATTTTACGTATTTTGACAGGTGTTATTGATTTGTCCGCTGGATTGGCCACGTCATCCGCATGGTGCAACACTGCATTCCCAGGCGCCCGTTGTACAGAGAGCTTCTATGTGGCAGAAAACGTCAAGGCCAACCGAAGATACAATATAAAGACTCAATCAAAGTAAATCTCGACTTGTGCAAGATCCGACTAAAGGAGATAGAGGAGTGTGTTGCCGGCCAGTCGCGTTTGGCGTGTCATTGGTTGTAACCTTCGAAGAAGACCGGCGTAAAAAAAAACACTCACTACGCAAATAGAATAGCGCCAACGTGCAAATTTGGCAGTGGTCATACCTGACGCATCCTGAAGAATTGATCGGCTAAAAATGATCTTGACAACTGAAAGTTTATGAAGAAAACCTTTAAATATAAAAAAATGTTAACAAACGTCTCTCTTATAAGCAATTAAACGTTATATATATATATATATATATATATATATATATATGTATATATATATATATATATATATATATATATATATATATATATATATGCGCGCGCGTGTGTATATACAGGGTGCGATTGATAAATTGTCGTACAAATTAAACAAAAATGAAAATAACACTGACATCTCATTTTAACAGATATATTTATCAAAATTACACAAAAATGTCTTGAAATACGAAAGAGTAAATTTATTCAATAAAATCGCCATTAGATCCAACCACAGCCTCCAGATAAATTCATGATCTCCTGCAACTCTTCTGGACGGTCTCTTTGTTTAAGTTGGTGAATGCTGTTATAATCCTTGCCTTCAGTTCATCTTTGGTGTTACAAGGAGTTTTTTTTTGGTTTCCCGTTCAACTGCGTCCCACACATAATAACCAAGGGGTGCAGTCTGGGGAGTTAGGTTGCCAGATGTAAGAGTTGATGTGGTCGCAGAAATTGTTCTCCTGTTGTGTGGCATGGTGCGGAGTCCTGTTGCCATAGTCTTCCGGCACCCATCCTCTTGACCCAGGGCAGCATAACCTTCTCTGATGTAAGCCTCCGTGTTGAATGAGGACCTCACCAACAAATTCTGGAGTTTATTATCAGAACGATCAGTTTTTCGAGCGGCCGTACCTTCGTAATTACCATTAGACTTGCCCAACTCTTTCCGAGTCCTCTGCACTGTCCTCGGATCGACGCCAAAACACTTTGAAATGTTCGTATTGGAGCTTTCGGTGCGAATGCCAAACAGCAGTACAGCATGCCGTTTCCAAATTTCTGGCGGAGTGAATTGCGTCATGGTGCTGCTTTTCTCACAGACGGTGCCCAACCGACCCTACTATACCATGCAGTCAACAAAATAAAAAACAAACAACGCGCATGCGCGAAATCAAAAATATAAAATAGTGACAATTTACTCATCGCACCCTGTATTAATCATTTCAGTCCAATTAAAGCGAAAATGAGAAGACTTGAGTGAGGAAAGGCTAATAAA
Organism: Acanthosepion esculentum; assembly: GCA_964036315.1. Lineage (NCBI taxonomy): Eukaryota > Metazoa > Mollusca > Cephalopoda > Sepiida > Sepiidae > Acanthosepion > Acanthosepion esculentum. Next base: position 56,969,288 of record OZ038502.1, read on the forward strand.
GGAACAGGGTTCAGGAAGTCAGAAGATGGTGACTGACATAGCATTTAAATTTTTGACGATTGTCGGCGGCAGGGAACTAAGAAATCGGAAAAGAGTTCCACTAGCGAGAAGAAAAAGAAACTGTTAGAACAGAAGAGATGGTTGCATCTAGTTGTTTCAACAGTAAAATGGTGAGACCTAGTTGCCAATCTAGTAGCACGCTTAAATTCATGCAGTCGAAGCAAAAAGAAAAAAAACTCGCCAGAACCGTTGCCATGAAAATATTTGTAGAGAAGACAAAGGGAAGCCACGTCTGTTCCTTCTTTGAATTTTGTCAAGAATCTCGAGATATATAACAGGAACATCCAACCAGATATGCCAGCAATATTCAATGCACAGATAATATCTTTTCAACTTTGAAATGTAATAAAAAGAATTTACAACATTGTGATTACATTTGAAGAAAATTGTTAGTTTTGAGGCAAAAAGAACGAATTTCCTTACAAATGAAGAGAAGTCAACAGAAATGTAGTCCTACAGAAGCACGTTGAGAATCTCATGGACAGTGTGTGTAAGCAACGAGGAAATAAGGACACTTATAGTTAGAAATCAAAAAGAGACACCTGAAATTTCTGTGTCCCATGAGAAATGAGAAAATAAGGCTTGGAAAATTTGACACCCACATGGCATATCGAAGACAAAAGGGTCATAGGAAACAGCGAATCACCTACCTAATGAGTTTGTGTAAATGGATGGCAAAACAGGAATGGGAGGGAGAGTAAAAAGATAAACATTGCAAAGAACTATTTACGCTACATCGTGCGGACTGCTGTTTTCATCTTTATTGCCATATTCACAACATGGCCCAGCGTATAAAAGCATTGGTTTAATGAACCTAAAAGTGACAACCTAAAGAGTTGCGAGTTCTATACCGGGCCAGGGTAGAGGGAACAAAAACTTGGAGAGTTGAGATATCCAAAGGCATGGAACGCGGAATTAGAACAATCTACCCACGTGGATTAAATAAAGGGTTCGGTTCGAAAGTCCAAATAATATTACCTGAAGAAGGCCGGAACGTACAACGGCCGAAACGTCGTGAATATGGCAATAAAGATGAGGACGATAGTGTAAATGTAAATAGTTACAATACCTCATCTCAGAAATATAGACAGATATTGCCAAGAGATATAAACGATAAGAAGTTTCGAAAGCCACGATCGCCTACGTCCTGAAGAAAAAAACACTCTTCTTGTTGTTACACTTTATTACAACACTTTGGGTCGATATACTCTTCAACAGCTAACTGGTTGAAATGAGAACTAAAATTAACTTCTGACAAGACTTGAACTTATATAGACTTTGGAAATTGCATTTTATTTTTTACTTTGTGGAAAGAAACCTCCTTTTTGATATCCTTAACATAATTCTTTTGATTTTGTTTCTAAAACTAAAAATACATTAAATCGGACACAAATTGATCTTTCTCTGTCAAAGGATATAACATATATTTCGTTACTTTTGACAGATTAGAGATAGAATATGTATACCTTTTAAATTTTCCCTCTTCTAATCTACCGTTGTAGTCCAATGTCAGAATGACTGGAGAGAAGACAAAGTTTAGGGAAAATTAGTTTTATGTCAGTTAGCCATGGATACAAACGTGGCATTAATTGCTAGTATCCTCATTTGAACCCCTTGTCTCCAACCTGATTCCCCCCCCCAAAAAAGGACCCGCAAATATCCTTGGGAAAGGCATGAATCCATCTATTCACCGCCAGCTATGTTTATAGGAGTGGTGTCAAGAATAAATAATTGTTATCTCCAAAAATTGTTAATGTGTACCGAGTCTCAATAAAATAAAATATAAAGATAAAATATATAAACTAAAATAAAATAAAAAGAATTCAAATTAGACATTTGCGCTTTTCTTTAAAACTCTTATCTCTTTCTTTCTTTCTTTCTTTCTTTCTCTTTCTAAACCTCTATATATATACTTCTCTCTCAACTAACGAGAAGGCAAGCCCCAAACAAAAAGAGGAAGAAAAAACCGGCCGAAAAACGCTGGAAGTTTTCGGGACCAGAGCCTACTAATTTGTGATTGAAAACTACCAAAGATTAGTGAGGCTCCACGCATAACGTTATGAAAAAAAAATAAAATAAAATAAAAAAGGGACACCGGAGAATATAATAATTTTGGCCAATCAAAAAAATTAGCACAAAGAGACTTTTGATGTTAGCTGAAACCAAGTCTTGCGCCGGATTCTCGGAGCCTGATTAAAAGGATATAAGCTCATATCTCTGATCTAGACGAGAAGAACGGACGTGGAGAGTGACGACACTAGACGAGACCGCTAGAGAAACTAGTCATGCGTGACGCATGAAGAAATAGTTAAGAGGTCATCTGCAAATGAGAATTTCTACCCATTTTAGGGCCGAGAAAAACATAGTTGGTTGAAACTGACCTATTTCTAAGATGACTACTTCCACGAGCACGGTCTGACAACGAAACTACCCACTATCGAACCGAAACGTGAACTTCTCCAGACTGCAGCCAATATCCGACTTATAAACTATAAAATAAAATTTTCCTACACCGAACACCAAAGGACTTACTCTAAAGCAAATAAATTAAACTGTATTATTTATTTTATACTCTTGAGATCCAATCCAAAGTTTCCGGTAAATAAATATCAAAAGTACAATCACAAAATTATCACAAATGCAATATCCACCCGCGGAAAAATTATTCTTACATTACAAAATGTTTCTGTTTTAAATAATCCACTAAGGGTTGATAAACTGTAAAAAACAAATCAATCAGTCAAAAAGAAAAGCCACATTTTGTAATATATAAGACGTGCTGGGAGAACATATGGTCCTACCAGACAGTCACCTACAATTCCAGACTACACATTAATCTTAAACTGATGCTGGTGTCTGGCTTGTCTCTTCCAAATGTTGCCTCATCCATAAACAAGACTGAAGAGACAAACAACGGATCAGCAGTTTGTGCAATAAACCATCGGAAAGAAAGACCCTGAAAACGTCGCAAATGATACGGATAAAGGAGCTGCTTGCGATATTATGAGCATGATACTACATGCTAGGACCACTTGACGTGTGCTGATACCTGGATCGTCTCAGACAGACTGTAGAATATGTTCTTCGTGGTCAAGCGTATGAGCACAGTTTGGGGTGCCACGGATCTTGTCTCAGCAACGAAGGTTGGATTATTCGGTTGCCTTCGGTCTGGAAACGCAACCTGATACAGCCTTGCAGCCTCGCGTCCATTACCATTCGCGTGGCCGTAAGTTAAAAACATATCTGCCTGCTCACGATATGAATATCTTGACATTGTTAAACGGAAAACTTCCCAGTTAACTAACTACTACACATGCTAAAAGTTGAAGACAGAGAAGCCACAAATATACACAAATTACAAATGTAACCTAATCTACATGACAACACAGCATCATCTACCGTAAACTTTCCTTAAACTTAATAACTCAAAAACAAAGGATTTGCGGACATGAACTTGTTTATATGAACTTTTGTTCTTGCTTTGGTGAGAGGAACCCGCCCCCAAAGTTTGTAAAAGTATTTTGATATATATAACAAACGATAATGTATGCATTAACAAAACAAAAGGTGTACATAGACGGTATCTACCAACTGCCCTACGCAGTCAGATGTGGCACAAGGTCGAATTTAATGTGGGGTTCCCGAGCCCGTAGGCTCGGTTAAAAATTCCCCGCAGACTCCGTATAAAACGGGGTCGGGTAGTTGTTTCCCGAGACGAGACTCTGCCCTTCGGTATAGCCCTGTCTGGGGTTGCTGACCAGCCCAGCTGAAGACGAACCTCCAACTGCAGACTGGCTGACATATACATAGACAGTAGAAAATTGTTGTGTGTTACAAAACGATGAATATGAATGAAAACATTTAAAGATTAAAGAATGTATTTGTATGTGTAAAATGTGTGTAGAAGTCCTAGAGAAAATGAAGTAAAAGGTGCGTACGTGTGTGTGTGTGTGTGTGTGTGTGTGTGTGTGTGTGTGTGTGTGTGTAAGCGTAAAAAAGGCAAAAGAGTGAGAGAAAATATTACAGTCTATTTATGGTCTTAGAAAGCGCCCTCTGGCGGTGTTTTTTATTCGGAAAGTGAGGGGTAATTCCACAAAGTAACTCACAAAGGGTTGATAAGCCGTAAAAAAGCAACTTAATCTCAATCTCTCTTTACATATAATATTTAGGAGTTAGACTAGGTACAAATACTGATAGTCAGGGTGGGATTATCCTTTAGGCTCGTAGTATAGGCTGCAACCTAGGACCGGATTATCCTTTAGGCTAGTATAGGCTGCAGCCTAGAGCCCTTTTACGAAGTAATGATTTTAATTTTCTAGATGTTATAACTCCTTCATAAACTGAAATCATATCAATATGACAAACACGTATTTATTTGACTTTGCAGGAAGCAAAGCAAGGAAAATAATGTTTTAGTATGTGTCATCGTGTTTCAAGTAGATAACATGTTTGATTTTAGTTTAGACTGTCTAAATCTTGTAAATTTTTATAAAGTAAGACTTTTAATTTTCTAGATGTTATAACTTCTAAATAGTTTATAAAATGAAATGATATCAATATGACGAACTCATACATATTTTATTGTCATAATGCAGTTTTTTTACTACGTCATGATTTATTGTCATAAATCAGTTTTATTATTATTATTATTATTATTATTATTATTATTTATTACCGTTGTGTTGAAACAGAGGAGGCACGGTAGAGTAATGGATAGCGGCTCGGATTGAGGAATCTGGGAGCCGAGTCCGAATTCCATTGCTAATACCCTTGGGAAAGGTATGAATCCTCTTCCATACCCCCGAGCTATGGGTAAATAGCAGGACAGACCGGGTTCTATAGAAAGAAAATGGCAACCTACTGCGGGAAAAATCTGCCTCGTCAGTCATGTATCTTTCGATACATGATCGCCTAAGCGGTAACTGACTGTTGAAATATGTGCTAATTTGAAAAATTTAAAGAATATATTTATCGACAAACAAAATATAGGTATTGTAGATTATTTGCAAGAATTTGCAATAAGTTTACTTCAAGCTATAAAAATGTCGATAAAATATATAACGAGTAAAAGATATTCAAGACAAGTGCGGGCGAATTAGAAAATGACTCTGTTTGAGAGGGGCACAATTTCATTAGCCTAGGGGCCTTAAAAGGACATAATACGGCCCTGTTGATCGTATACGGTGCCTGGGAAAATTTTAGCTTACAACATCGAGTTTTGGGCGAAGTGTCGGTGTCTTATATACCAGCAAATACGAGAATTAAACAAACATTTAATATGAAATGAAATTGAAGCTTTTTAACTGCTTTAAACGTGAAATGCTTTCCTTCTCTCAAGATGCCTAGGCAAAGAATCATAATCGCACGTTCGTGCATGCGCGTACACATGCTCGCCTATATGCGCATATGCAGACACACACATAAACGAAAGTCAAAGACAAATGTACTGTTGTAGATTAAGGTCAACTATTGAGGATTTCCGTGAAAGCTGCCTCTTTTTAATCTCTTTACGGATTCAGCCTGTGTTCATCTGCATATCTGTGTTTATCGGCCAAATGTTAGGCAGCAAAAATAAATCAATAAATAAAAAAAAAAAACTGGTGCTGCAACAAAAACAAAAAAAAAAAAAGGAAAAAAAAAAGGAGGGACGAGGTAGCCTTTGAAGATCCAACCCACAGTGAAATTTGTCAAAACAATTCATCTCTTCTTTTGCAACAAATTTTATTAATGGATTCATTTATTTTTGACGCGTGACATTTCGCTGATAAACACAGAGATGTCGACGAACAGACAGAATTTAAAAAAAGAAAGGAAAGAGAAGAGGACGAGGAATAGGACGAGTCCAATATATAAAAGGTATTATAAGAGTAAATCCTTAGACAGTCATAACAGAAACTAACAAAGAAATGTGAGTGAAACATAGTTCTAAGTTAATTCCACATTTTTTAAATTATTCGGTCCAGTTTAGACACACACACATACATACATATATATATATATACATATATATATATATATATATATATATATATATATATATATATATATATATGATGAAAATGTGGAAAGACAAAGCAAAATCCGAATATGTGAGTTTACTGTTTTTTATTTTGTTTTTGTTTTTGTTATTCTGTCGACGTCAGACGTTTCGGTCAAATAGACCTTCCTCAGGACATGGTTAATGGAGACATATTTATATTAGATTTAAGTTAAATGAAGAGACGATATATACAGGACTAGTCAGAAATAGAAAAACTGAAATTCTAAAGTCAGAGTATTCTTTCTTGGAGTCGGATACGCTGGCGCCGCGTGGGCGGCGATGCGAAAACCTGCTCCCAGGGAAGAGATTTTATCCTAAGTGGAAAGGGGGGGACCTATTTAAAACTATAGCTTATCGGTACGTTTGTCAAGCATTAATCTTGCTAGAAAAGTTGATATATTAAAGAAACCTTGTCTGGTGTTTATTGTGTGTGAGGTTGATATCATGCCAGCCTCGTAAATAGCAAGATTAATACTTGACAAACGTACCGATAAGCTATAGTTTTTAAATAGGTTTTCTGTTGTGTTAATCTGAAAGTTAATTTTTTTTTAACTGTGAAGTGAAAAACGCTAAGGTTATAGGTTTAGGTTTAAATTTCCCTTTGCAAACGCCAGGGGAGGTAACTAAGTTTGAAATGTCCATATGTTTAAAAAAAACTTTTAGTGAAAGAACTAGATTTTTTAAAACTGTAAACATTTTAAAACATTTGCGCAATATTCATAATTAATTTTATTATGGGTTGGTTTCAATTTTTTAATAAGGACAGCTTCAAGAATTTTTAGTTTATGTTTATTATTTTTCATGAAAAATTATGGACGTATGTAGAACAAGGCCGAAAGCATGAAGCACCCAGTGAGGATCGAACTCACTACTCTGTCGTAATTGAAATAGCGAGACAAGCTTGCTAACCATTAAACCACCTCGAAGTGCGTCCCAGACGTATATAGAGAGATATTTATACTGTTTAAAAACAGGGACGTCTAGTCAAACACGTGCATCTACTAAATACAACGTTTAAAATAACCAGAAATATTGTCGGATTATAAATAAAATACATAAATTTCTTAGAAATCACGTTGTTTCCGTTTTGGATAACAAAATAATTAAAAAGAATGGCTAATATGGGCTTCGAGATTTCCGAATGAGAGATACGCATTTCACAAATATGCTAAGTGAACACGGCTTGATTGGGAAATCCATACGTAGTTTAGCATTTTAAGATAAATCCTGCATTAAGAGTGGTTTCCCTTACAAGGGGGACGTAGGTTTGAAACCCTCCAAAAAGTGCATTCTTTTTTTTAAGACTCTCGAGTTCACAGGCTGGTAGATAGATTTGCAATGTTTAAAAACATTGATGTCTACTCAAATACGTGTATCAACTAAATATGATGCTTAAAGTAATAAGAGTAAACTTTAGATGAAAATCAGCCAGAATTGTCGATATGTTTAGACAATTTGTAGAACTTCTATTTTGACATTTTTTTAATCATTTCTCCCCAAGCAAGGTAACAGAGCCACTAAAACGCAGGGATTTACAGAGTGTGAAAGAATATAAGAAAAACATTATTAAGGAGCAAGAAGAACTATAAAAGAACAGAATTTAAGAAGATAACGACTGACATTACATTAAAATTTTTGAAAGCAAGAAGTCGGAAGAGAGTTCCACAAGCGAGAAGTGCGGGCGGAGAAAGTAACTTACGGTTACGTCTAGAAATTTCAACTGCCAAATTGACTGAAAAAACTTGACTGGAAAGCAGAAAAACTACGGAAGAGAGTTTGTGGTAATAAGCACATTCCATCTCCCCTCTCGTTTGTAACCATTAATAAAAGTGAACGTTTTCAGCGTTAAAGCTGAATTAGTCGAATAAAGCTTCAAAAGCTTCTAGTTAGAATTGCTACGATTTTACAGAGTTCCACAAGCAAGATTTCGCCGATGGATAGACGTCATCAGAAAATAGATTTTAGCTCGACAACACTTGTTAGTGAGACAAACGTAGCTGATGTTAAGGACATTAACGTTTGGTTGTTACTTTGACTGTATCGTTATAGAAATTGGATTTTAAATTGGATTTCATCTCAGTTTTTATTTAATTTGAGTTCCTCTTTTAAGTATAATCAACTCTTGACATTTGAAAAAGTCTGGTGGTCTCGTCAGCATATTGAAAAACAAATATGAAAAGTAAAATCATAGCTAGTTTATATATAAAATTTTTATATTTGAACATACCAATTTGCAAATGTTTCAGTTTTCTAAGGAACAATCTCACGAAATCAAAATCCCTACTGACTAATAATGTCGTCTTAGGTTAAGATTGTAGTTATCGGGGAAAGATCCAGTTGAGAGTCGATTCCACAGGGCAGTGGTTCTCAGGAAGAAGCTGTTCGAGTGGTTAGTTCATAGGCAATGGAGAAGTCTCCGTAATATCTTCGGTTTTCTTGGAGTTGACTAACCATTTTTATGGTGGATGTTAAAATCACCGCAGATGTGAAAGCTGAGCGAGGGGGAGGATATTATTAATCTTCTCAGATATTCGAAGATTATTGTCCCTTCGTCATGAGGACGGTAGAGAGCAAAGATGAATGTGGTACGATGTATAAGTGCGTTGCGAAACAAATTATAACTAGGATCTGGTCAACATGCTAGATGGTCTAAACATTTATTATTTTAAAGAATTCTTTCTTGAAGTTTAATTACGTTGGTTTTTATCGATTTGGTTTGCACTTATATAACCTTAAGAACATAGGGACCTCTTCTCTTTTCACTGCCTATGAATGAACTACATCATACGTTCTTTGAACCGTTTATTTTATTCTTCTATTATGCAGCTAATACAGATGTAAGTCTGCCCTGCTGACACTCCTCCAGCATACTCTATCAAGTGACAGATTCTAGAATCTGTTCAAGTGCGGAGTACCTATAGGGATGAAAAAAAAATTAATCATATAATCGTACATGTTGTCACGTGACAAACCAGTACAAACAGGAAGATAAAACCAATAGAAGCAGGTCCAAACCGGGAGGCGACCGAGATGGACGTCTCTTTCATTATCTCTCCCAGTTCGAGAGAAATCTTAACATTACAGTTTGATATCATATTCCAGTTGATTTTCCATTCCGTTATCTTTGCTTATGTGTGTGTGTGTGTGTAATGGTTGCAAGACAACTCAAGACCGCCGACTCAATATCGTCGACAAGCGCCGGGACAACTCAGGATCGAGGCAACTCACTACCAGAAAAAACATAACCTTTTTTTGTTTATAACCGAACAAAAGTAATTTATTAAGGATTAAAACCTTAATTAGTGAATATTTTTCTTCAAATAAGGCATAGGAAAAGGCATTATGTAAAATACGAAGCAGGTTTTTCTTTTTAATTATTTTTAATAAAGTAAATCGCAAAGAAATTTATTTATAAAGTAATTCCACAAAACACTTGTTTTTAAAAAATAAATTATATTACGATTTACTTTATTAAAACTAACTTAAAAACCAAATACTTCTTGATTTTGTTTTGCATTTTTCGATTTACTTTATTAAAACATAATTCAAAACAAGTTTGTTTTATTGAATTATTTCTGTTGTGTTATGGTGAAAAACATACCCGAAAGTAGAATGAGGTCATTATAGATAATTCGCAAAAAATAGTTTTATCAGTAAATTATTGTTTGTAAAGGTAGTGTAGCGGTTATCGACGCGGAAAGAGAAATCAGCGGGCAGTGTTTGAATTCCAGTCGAGTTCGTTGCATTCACTTTCGCACAAAAGGTATAAACCTATCTCTCTTCCTAGCTATGGGTTAAATAGCAGAGAAGACTGGTTTTTCTCTCTAGCCGTGGATGGTAACTGGTCTAAGAGAAGAGCCACTCTGAATTCAAAACTGTATACGAGAGTGGATGGAAAGTTCATTGGCTATGAAGGTATGATGTTATATTTACGACATCTTGCATGCGTTAATTTCAACTTATTAATGACTGTTACTTGATAAATGCCACGACAATTATTCATCTAAAAGGGGAAATATATAATTATCAAGAAGTGGTATGAACCCGCCATGATAACAAAATGTCGATACCATTCGACAGTGAATAAAAAAAAAACAAAAACAAAAAAATAACACCATTTATGTCTTTCGGGGCGGTGTCGTACGAAATGAAGGAGTGATACGCGAGTTGCATGCATTAATTTCAACTCTTCTTATTAATACGAGGGTGGACTGAAAAGTTCCTAGGCGGAATATGAAAGATTGATACTCAAGCTGTGAAATCATACATTTTTTTTTAAGCAAATCATTCCAAACAAGGCGAGAGTGCCACTAGCACGCAAGGGGTTACAGAGGGTGAGAGTGAGAGTAAAGAGGAGTGATTGGAAAAAGGATAAAAAGAAGAACAGAGATGAAGGTCAAGGCAATCAGAAGTTGTCGATTGACATTACATTTGAACATTTGAAGATTATAGCTATCAGGGAAGCAAGTGATAGGAAGGGCGTTCCACTGACGGGAAGTGCGAGGTGAGAAGCTGTTGGAGTAGAAGATATGGCTACATTTAGCGTTTCCAAGTAGCACGCTTAAATTCATGCAGTTTGGGAACCAGTAAAAGTAGCTCATCGGAGAAACAGCTAGGAACAAGCATAATTTCTTATTTAAATTACCAGGCATAGTTGTAAATATAAAACTAAAAAACAACCGGTTTCTTCCCAGCTAATCAAGTTTTATTCTGGGAATTAAAAACGTGTAAATCAATTATAGAGTGAGCTAATGAGGTGGAAGTAGCTAATCGGAGCAATTGCCATGAAAGTACTTGTAGAAAAGACAGAGGGAAGCCACAGCACGTTTGCGAGATAGCGACTGCAGACAGGATGCCAGATCAGGACCAACCACGTTGGATGCATTAATTTCAACTCTTCTTATTAATGCGAGGGTCGCTGAAAAGTTCATAGGCTGACTAATAAGTGTGAAATCTTGCAGGCATAAACTCTTCAGCCCACTCTCATAAGTATAAGTGACTTTTGTGCTTCCATTTAAAAACAATTATTTCCGATTAAACTGACATCTGAATGTTCAAAGAAGACTACAAAGCTAACTAGTAGCGACTTCTCTTTAAAATGGGTGGAATTTGGTATTATGGTATTATCAAATAACATGAATGCATGCATGATTTCACAGCTCTAGCATCACTCCTTCATAGTCAGCCCATGAGCTTTTCAGCCCACCTTCGTATGTAGCCACTGAATAGATTATGTTGCCCATAATTAAGTGTGACGCGGTTTGTGGACTCTACGATTTATACTGAGATCAAATTCAAAAAGGAAATGTAAATTATTGAAAAGAATTCGATTTCATGCTCGACAGAAAGTCTCCAGGCCAACAAAGTGTAACGACAGAAAAGCATTTGACTACATGAAAATGAACTCTGTATAGAATATACAAGGTCGGATAAAAAAGTATCGGGACTGTTGCTATGGCAACGGACCTACAGTACTCAGAGTGAAGCCGGTTGGCACTAATTGACTTTGAACTCTGTCGCGCATACACACTAAGTGCTTGGAAGGAAAGGGTGTAGAGTGTTGCCGTCTCACCACACCACTGAGATTCGATCAGTGACTATGGCTTGTGCAGCAGTTTTTGGCCAAGTACAAAATACCCCAGGTCCGACAACCGCCACCATCTTCAGATATCGACTTTTTTCTTTTCAAAAATCAAATGCCACTTGAAACGAACAAGATTTCAAGATGTCGAGGAAATGCAAAAGAATGCAACGAAGCAGCTTCTTCAGAAGAAAAGGAGTTTAAGGAACGCTTCTATCAATAGAAACGACGCTGGCTTCAGTGTGTGGCTTCAGACGGGGTCTACTTCGAAAGAAATTAAATACGGAATTGATATATGCTATAGTTTTCTTCACCGGTCCCGAGGCCTTTTGATAAGACGTCGTATATATATATCTTTAATTCTGTTAGTAAATAACAAAGTCGATAAAATCTGACATCATCTCCCTTGGACTTTGTTAACTTTACAGATTCGCTGACTGATAAATTAACGATTACGAAGCAGAGATTTTGTACTTATTTATCTCAACCTTTCTTACGATAACAAAATCAAAGCTTGAATTTCCAAACATCCTCAACCATTCAGATGGTACTTAGTGCATTGTTTTCCTTTCCACCATGTATAGAATGCAAACAAAAATTATCTTAATTTTATTGAGTGTTAACGTGTTCAATCCAATCATTGAGGTCAGTTTGATAAGAGAGGGAACACCCCCACCATATATATATATATATATATATATATATATATATATATATATATATATATATATATATATATATATATATATATATATATATAAATGTATGTTAGGAAAATTAATGATAATGTGGAAAAAAGTGTTTATTTTTTTTTTGTCTGGGATGTTTCGTTCTTTACGACTCTACGTACTAAAATGTTGTTTACGTTAAATGTAACAATATATGCGCCCGAACTAGAATGGACGTATAAATGTTAAAATTTTAAATTAACACGAGGGTGTTTGGCATATAGTCTGACCAATTTAATTTAGTTTATATATAAATATATAAATTTCCAGTTAAACAAAACTTGATAACAGCTAGGAACAAGCGTAATTTCTTATTTAAATTACCAGGCATAGTTGTAAATATAAGACTAAAAACAACCGGTTTCTTCACAGCTTATCAAGTTTTATCCTGGGAATTAAAAACGTGTAAATCCATTATAGAGTGAGCTAATGAATGAGGCGGAAGAAAAAAAAATATTCAAGGAAACTATAGGCCAAATTCAGACCCAGCAAGCAATCCCTCTGTTTAACAGAGAGAAGGCTTGTGGGATCTGATATACAGAGACTCTAGAACCTTGAGATGATATAGAGAGTGTGACCGAAACAAAATTGAATATATATATATATATATATATATATATATATGTGTGTGTGTGTGTGTGTGTGTGTGTGTGTGTGTGTGTGTGTGTGTGTGTGTGTGTGTGTGTGTGTGTGTTAGAAAAATTAATGATAAACTGTAAAAAAGTGTATTTTTTTGTGTTTGAGGCGTTCCGTATTTTAGGACTCCATCGAACGAAAGTGATGTTTACGTTAATGTAATAACATATGAGCACGACGGTGTTTGGTTATATAGTCTGACCAATTTAATTTAGTTTCATTTTCTGTATATCATTACATATAATTTTCTTCCATGTGTGTGTGTATATATATGTGTGTGTGTGTGTGTGTGTGTGAGAGAGAGAGAGAGAGAGAAAGTGAGTGTGTGTTAGTAAAATTAGTGTCAAAGTATAAAAAGTGCATTTATTTGTGTGGGTCATTTTGTTCTTAAGGACTTCATCGCAATAAAATGTGGTTTATGTTAATGTAATAACATGTGCACACGAAGAAGGGACGCAAATATTTAAATTTTAATATGTGTTTGGATATATATGATCAGACTATATATCCAAACATGTATTAAAATTTAAATATTATATATATATATATATATATATATATATATATATATGTGTGTGTGTGTGTGTGTGTGTGTGTGTGTGTGTGTGTGTGTGTGTGTGTGTGTGTGTGTGTGTAAGGGATGGAAAAATAATGTGAACACTTGGCTTAAACATTTTATTTATTGACTAATAAGCTGTTGGACTTCCATTAGCTTCTAAAACTGCTTTGATTCTACGTGTAATGAATTCAAATAAATTTTGAATTGTTTCATGTGGAATTTTATCCCATTCTTTTATCAAAATCTTGTAAAGTTGCTTCTGCGACGATGGGGAGGTAATATGTTCCTCGGTCCCTGCTCTTGAACTCCCCATAATGGTTTAATTATGTTGAGATGTGGTGAAAATTAATCATGGAATATGTTTAATTACCTTATGATGCTCATCTAACCCTGATTTCACTTGTTTTGCAGTGTGTTTTTATCATCTTGGAATATGGCAATTTCTGGCAACAGGATGGTAGCCATTTTAAGGACGTTGTCATTGAGAATGTACAGATATCTGCAGCAATTCTATCATTAAGGTTGATGATAGGACCAGAAAAATACCAGAAAATTGCTACCGAAAATCTTTACTGATCCAGCTCCGTGTTTGACTGTGTAATCCGGATCATAGGCTTCACGCGGCGGTGTTCTCCAGACACAAACACGCCCCTTTGTAGGAAATAACGTGAAAGAAGACTCATCAGACCAAATAATGTTTTTCTATTCCTCGTGTGTTCAATTTTTGTGATCATCACACCATTTTTTTCGCAATTTGGCGTTCGACTTTGTGATCAGAGGTTTAGGAATCGCAACCCTTCAGTGGATACCAGCTTAGTGGTGCTCCTGACGTACTGTGGGTGAAGAAACTGTATTGTTTAAGTGAGTAATGAGTTCTGATGTCACTTTCGCTGCAGTAGTTTTATGATTTTATACTACAGTTCGTTTTTAAGCTTGTCGGTCTCTTTCGGTAAACTTTGGTTTCCGTCCACTGTTACTCTTTGCTTGTGGTGTTTCGCCTTGTTTTGTGTAAGCTGTCATAACCGCGGACACTACAACTCATGACACATTCAATAATTCAGACGTTTTGGTCACAGATGCACTTGCTAATAGAGCACCAACTATTGCCCACTTTCAAATCCGACCGGTCACTCATTTTATTATGCAACTCTTTTACCTGAAGGACTTAATTAAGCAGAAAAGCAAGGTAAAGTGCTGATCAGTTACCTTTTATGCCGGTTTGATGTTTACAATACCCAAAAATGCCGGAATTGAAAAATGCTATTTTTCAAGCTGTTGACATTATTTTGTCTCATATATATATATATATATATATATATATATATATATATATATATATATATATATATATATATATATATATATAATACTAAGAAAGAACAGTAAGATTTACAATCCGGCGTTCTTAGCAATTTTTTTTTTTTTAAAAGTGCTCGATACATAAACCGTAGCGCATAAATTATAATTAATCGCTACACAGGAATTACCATGTTTCGAAACAGAAACTAAAATTTTAAATTTAATTATAAAATTAAATTTAAAATCCATAATTCCATTCCATTATTAAGCGATTTTTGGAATAACCTAATTAAGGAGTTTACTTCACTCATAAGCACAAATTTAATATTTTAAACTGCTAAAAAATTTAATCATTTATATATATATATATATATATATATATATATATATATATATATATATATATATATATATATATAATACCAAATCCACAAGTGGTATGAATCTTCCAAAGAAGGCCTTTTTAATATAGAAATATTAAAAGGTCAGACACAAGAAGAGAGCTCAATGTATAAGATATACAGCGCAATATAATTCATAGTAAAAAAACACTTAAAATCACATTAAAGATGGTAATAAATTAATTTCGACAAATAATTTTTACCTGCCTCTTCAGACCGATATATTTTTATAAATAAATTCAGCCAGACATTTCAAAATGTATTATTATTTAATTGTCTGGCTGAATTTATTTATTAAAATGTATCGGTCTGAAAAGGCAGGTAAAAATTATCTGTCGAAATTAATTTATTACCATCTTTAATGTGATTTTAAGTGTTTTTTCTTACTGTGAATTATATATATATATGTATGTATATATATATACTAACTTACATTGAGAGTCAATATATATATATATGGGTATAGTGAATCCTGGTGGTAATAAAACAGTACTCGACGTCGGATAATATAACAGAGCTAAAATGTATACTATTAATAAAGATACATACCAGCTTGACT
>OZ038502.1:56990150-57202650 GCA_964036315.1 Acanthosepion esculentum
ATGAATGATATCCGCATGGAAGTGTTGATCTGACAAGGTTATTTAAGAACAATTTACGGTGTTGGGCATAACTACCTCGTACAGTGTTCAGTTTCCCTAACTCCTATACTTAATTTGTTATAACCGATTCATAAGCCGAAGTGTTTAGTATATACTAAATCCACATACTGAATTTTTATGATGCATTTAGGGTATTTACCATAACTGTTTTCCAATTCCAGATCAGAGTTTCTGTTTTGGAAAGGTTTATCTTTAGTCCTCTTTCTTGGAACACTTGGAAGAGGACATTGATTTTCTGTTCTAAATAATTCTTCTCCTAACTATGAATATCTATGTCATCAGCATAGCCCTCTCATTATCAGTACATTGACCTTGGCAGGGCAAGCAAGTTTTCTGTTTTCTGTTGGTAGATTCATGTGGTATGGAATGATGATTAAAAGAGAGTAGTTTCGTCTTGGAGACATTAAAATGTACAAGCCATTTCTTTCCCCAGTTAACAACTGATTGGAGGTAATTTTCGAGATCAGCTGCAAGTTTTACTTTATCGGACCAATCAGACGTACTATTAAGACAGGAGTAGATAGTTGTGTCATCAGCATAAATAGCTAGTTGGGAACTGATGACATCGGTAAGTTTGTTGATGAAGATAAGAAACAACGTAGGTCCAAGGATAGAGCCCTGGGGAACACCCGCATTAATCTGAAAGGATCTAAGGGTACACGTGGTTATTACAATAGATGACTGAATTTAACAATTTTAACTGAAATCTTGTGCTTTTATCTTTGGTATTATCCATTTGGGATTTTTTAATGTTACCCAGAATGCCATTACGGATAAAAAGGGTAATTGTATTTGACGTTCAAATTAATAATACATATAAAAATATATAACGGCTTAATTTGTTTATTTCTGTTACTCTGATAAAGAGAAACTGTATATTCTGTAAAAACGATACGATAACGATATAAAGTTTATCTCTACTTTCCTAACAATACTATTACTACACTTATTTTTCTTCTCCCACCTTGAATTATTCCGTAGTTGACTTCATATCTTTCCTCTATATTACAATGCAGTGCTGACTGCGCTGGTGTCACATGTTTCTAGATGTCAACTCATTGTTTTGTTATGGATTTGTGTCAGTCTTAACATAATCCATCAAGCTTTTATTACAGTTGGAATTATTGTTAGTTTTATCTTTTTCGCATCGAAATAACTTTTTTTCCTGGATAGGTACCTTAATTCCCAGGATATGCTGGTAGCGCAACGCATATCGGTGCCGACAATAGAATCGGCTGAATCAAGTTCAAATTCCGCCTAGTCTGTGCAGTTCACTTTTGCACAAAAGCCATGGGTTAAATAGTAGAGTAGACTGGGCTCTCTAAATTTCAGTGGTAAATAGTTTGATGGGAAACGTGGGGGAAAGGATTCTATCTTTTTCCAATCAATTCACCCCAAGCAAAGTAATACTGCCACTAAGACGAAAGGAGATACTGAGAGTGTGAGAGAATGAAAAAAACTTTAGAAGGAACCGGAAACCCAACCGTAGACAGGAAACAAAGGATAAACTAGGTTTATCCCTGTAAAGGTCTTACTCCTGTTCAAAAGACCGGGGAAGAGTGTGAACCGAAAAAATGGCAAACCTATCTACTCCTATTGAGAAAAAAATAATAAATAGTAAATAAGATTGGCGGATATGAGATAGGAAGAGTTTATGCAGAGACGTTAGAAGTATAGAATTGAAGTAGGCTTTAGAAGGAACCAGAAACCTAATCCTAAACAGGAAACAAGGGATAAGCCTCTACTCCTGTGATTCTCCACAACCGCTGGAAGAATTGTGGCGGGATGCTCGTATGTTTGGGTAAATATTAGTTCCTTTTTATTTTGTGGGAATCAACACATTGGATACTAAATATTTATGAGTCCCTGGAACATTTATCCTGCAAACAATATGAGTGGACTCATGTATGGGTCAGGTAAAGTAAGTAACACAAAACAATGGCTAAAACATGCAACAATGTTAGTTGTTAGCAAAAGGAACTGCATGTGTACACATTTGTAATGAAAGGAAAAAACATTAAAACTAGCTGTAAGAAGAATGTGCTTGTTTGCGTATGTGTGAAATAAACGTGCGTAATATACACATGTGTGTATATGCGCGTGTGTGAGAGAGTTCAAAAGTTAACAGAGGACCAAGGAAACGAACACGCCTAGTAGGCAGCGTTCCTATCTACGTGCGACTACAGCTGAAAGCCAGGGCTAAAAAGGAGAAAGGGTGAGAATATCACTGCCTATTTATAGACTTAAAGAACGCCCCCTAGCAGGCGCTTTGGCAAAGCCAAGTAGGACAACCCACAGATTAATCAGCTTTAACGTGAACCCTCTAAACCAACAAGGTCATTACTTAGCGGAATAGTATTTGACAAATACAGAATCCAACAAGCTTTTAACATCTTAAGTTGAATGGAATATATTGTAGAAAAGATATTCTTCATCAGTTTATAATGAATTGTTAGAACCTTAACAAGCTATTGCTGTGCTATGCGACAGTGTGCTTGTTTGAATGACTCATGAAAAAAAAACCTTTTTCTAGACAATGATGTCGACCCGTGATTTTTGTGACGTTCGATTTCCTGACGTCAATGCAGTGCAGATAACAATCATGGAGCTAAGATTCTTCCACAGGCAACGTATTTTCCAAAGCTGCTATCGTCAAGCAACAAAAGTGTACAATTCACAATCGCAGTTTCGCTTTCGCCATTTCTCAGTTGCCTTTCTATAAACGAAAATTGCAACCTTTTATATTTTAACAATGGTCGAAATTTTAAGCCTGAATGTTTGTTGAAATAGTCAAATTTGGCGTGCCTAATTACTAAAACAATAGATAGCTCTTAACGCAAGCTTTTGTGCATCATGTAGAAAGAGTCAATTAACATCCTTTTTAAAATAATATTTATTTTTATTACGCCCAGCTAGGCGCAGTTGGAAAGAATGAAGGTTGCGTAAATACGTGTGCTCGTACGTATGAATGTGTAACTGAGCCTAACCCAAACTTATGAATATGGGTGTGTATGTACGAATTAACATGCCTACGCCTGTATGCATGTGTGTCTATGGATATGTGAGTGTCATCCCAAACAAACACAGAAGAAATCTTTCTACCCCTCCACCACACACAATCAAACACAAATAAAGCATAAATAGAACCAATTTTTAAATATATATATATATATATATATAACCGCCGTGCTGCGACTATGAACGGCCTTAACTCCAGCCGTATTCCAATTGCAAGAAGTTCCACTCCGTTTTTCACAAGAACTGCCGCTATGTAGAACAGACTTTAGGCGTGGTTGCATCACCGAACACTACAATCTTTATCGTTTTACATCAAAGGTGAGTTGTTAACTGTCCTCCATACCCTCAATATCCTAATTCCCTACTCCCTCGTCTTATATTTATATCACACCCCTTATTCACTAATACTCTACATTGAGTGACTCTTAATCTTAATTACGAATTGTTAGAAGAGTGAGCAACTGGCTCGTTTGATTGCCTCAATGAAACTACAGCTAATCCACCATGCTGCCTCAACTCGATGAACACTCACAATGCGCGCGCGCACACACACACACACACACACACACATATATATATATATATATATATATATATATATATATATATATATATATAGGTTTATGGTATGTGTTATGATCCCAGGGGGTAAAATGTGGCTGTGTGAAGAAAGATAAGAAGATGGATCGAAAGGATAAACTGTTAACAATTTTTTATGAATGGATGCCTAATGTCAATATGTGCCCCTTCCGTCATCTGTGCAGCTGGGTGTCATGGTCGAACTCCCTACCCAGAATGCCCTGTGCTTTAAAACAGAGGTGACAAAAACCGTTTTTTTCATCCCACCAGTCTTGATTTTTGTGCGTTGCCCAACTTGTACATCATGGATGTATTGTCCCTTTCATGAATGGTGCCAGGTGTCCAGTTCTGCTAATCAGACTTGTAATTCCCGGCAAATACCGATGTGCCAAGTGGAAATGTATTTCCTTCCTTTTGGCTTGTGTGGTGCTGTTGTTGATGTTGTTGTGTCCGTAAGGCGTCCAGTGTAATACGGAGCTTTCGACCCATGAGTGCCTCTGCTGGTGATAGGCCATCCCACACTTCTCTTTTTCTGTTGATCGGTAAGAAAGGAGGAAAGTGTGCAATGTCTCCTCTGTTGTTGCTTCCTCCCACTTTGCTTTAAGTAGAGTACGTAGAGTACGTTTTAACGTGTCCACAAACCGTTCAGCTTGACCGTTGGATTGTGGGTGTTAAGGTGGTGCCCAGATGTTTGTAATGCAACATGAGATGCAGAAGTGACGAAACAACTATGTAAATTGTGACCCTTTGTCTGAGACCAGTGTCTCAGGCAGGCCGTGTTGACTAAATAGTCGTTTGAGGATTGCAATCGTTGAACGAATGTCGGTCTGTTGCATCGGAAATATTTTTTGCCATTTGGAATGAGCATCCACAACAAAAAAACTAAGGCCATTGAGAGGGCCAGCAAAATCAATATGCACCGAGACCATAGTCGCTCTGAGTATGTTCAGTGTGAGGCAACAATCCGAGGACGATTTTCTTGTCTTTTCATGCATTCGATTCAACTCTTAACGGCATGTTCTATGTCTGTGTTAGGCCAATACACCACATTGCGGGCTATGGCTTTCATCCGATTAATGCCTAGGTGTTCTGAATGTAGTTGTTTCAGAACTGCCTGTCTGTGCTTAGTGGGGGAAAAGACACTATCTGCGAACATGAGAAAATCATCAATTACCGATGGCGAGTCCCTGCGACGCTGAAACTGTTGGGGGACTCCTGTGGTGTCAGGGGGGGGGCATGAATGCATGCCGGGGAAACTTGAAAACATATTGTATTATTGAGTCTTGTGTTTCCCGTTTTATGCCAGCACTTGTCACAGGAATTGTTCTGATGCAATCAGTGAACGTGCGTTTGAAGTCGTCTTCAACGCTGATGGCGGCGATGATGGTATCGTCGTCTGGCGCTATTTGTGTACTGATGAGACATGATAAGGTGTAAGCTTAACCAAATTCCGTTGTCTTGCGGTGCTGGATGTTAAAATCGTACCCCAATAATATGATCGCCCAACTTTGTAATCGGCTAGCTGAGTATACAGAGATAACGTTTTTGAACCAAATGTGGAAAGTAATGGCTTGCGGTCCATCAGGAGGGAGAAAGAACGTCCAAACATTAGTGCAAGGGATTCCTTATCCATTTGGCTATAGTTACGTTCAGCAGCTGTCAGGGACCTAGCTGCATGCATCATGGCTTTCTCAGTTCTGTCTGCAAATATATGTGGAATCACCGCTCCCGCCCCATGACTTGAAACATCAGCCGCCACCACTGTGTTGGGTCGAAATGTGTGAGTAGGATGTACGAGTTTAACAATGATTTGATTTTGTCAAAAGATTGTTGGCAGTCTCGAGGACAGACCATTTGGTGTCATTCACCAACAGTTTGTTGAGTGGTGACTTAATTTGGTGAAGATAAGAAACTACCATAGTGACTCACGAACCCGTGAAATGAGCGTAAACTGCTGACATCAGTTGGGAGTGGCATTCGTTGAATAGCTGCAACATTTGTAGGATTTGGATGACGACTTTTTTTGTCACATATAAAGCCTAGGTATTTTATTGATGGTAAGTAAAACTGGCACTTTTCCGGTCGGAGATGTAAACTAAAGTCTTGATTGCGTTTCCGGACATTACTGATCAGTTTGACTAACTCGTTACTTGATCGATCGTTAACTATAATATCGTCTACGTACGCAGCTGCAGCATCTATCCCTGTTAGCATCGTATCAATAATCTGCTGGAATATAGCTGGGGCTATTTTTACTCCAAAAGGGGGTCTCGTAAATTGAAATAACCCATGATGCGTGTTAATGGTAAGTAGTTCTCTGGCGGCTTTAGAAACTTTCACCTGTAAATAGGCCACTGTGAGATCTAGTTTCGTAAAGCAGGTTCCGTTATTGAGTATGGTGAAAAGATCATCTGGGACCGGTAGTGGGTATTGGTGGTCCTGAAATCCTGTGTTGAGCCCCGTTGAAAAATCAGTACACAATCGAATTGTGGCTTTTTTAACCACTACAAAGGGGGCTGTCCACTGTGAATATTTTACAGTTATAATGGCTTTCATTTCTTTCAGATGTTTTCATTCCTTGTCTACCAGTGGCAAGGCAGCACCGGTCGTTTGAGTCGGAAGACAGGTTTAGTGGATGGTTTGAGTGAGAATGTAGCTTCTGCCTGAGTGCAGCATCTCAGGTCATTGGTGAAAACTGCAGAATATTTACTGATTATATGCTTGGTCAGGTCGGTAATGGTGACCTGAGATGATGGTCTGGCTACCACATTACACACAGAATTGAGTGGAATGTCCAGAAGACCCAGTGACTCAATAAAATCAAGTCCCAATAGGCTGTGGTTAGAGTATGAAACGTAAATAATTCCAGATACAGTTTTGCCCCTGACTGTGATGGTTGATGGTAATTCATCTGTGATATGGACGCAATCACCAGACACATTTTGCGCTACGTGTCTGGTTTGTGTTAGTGAAGGCTGGCCTATGGCTATCCACAGTGTTTTGGATATGACTCCTTATCCGAGGCCGTGTCAATTTGTAGGCGAATAGGATAGCCATTCAGTTCTACCGCTGCATATTTGCGGTTTGACTTAGAGTTTGGGAGAAAAGTTGCTACCATAATGTTTTTGCAAGTTTTTTTTATGCTGACTGTATTTGTTATGTGGCTGCCATGTTATGTGTTGGTTTGCGCCATGGTGGGGTGCAGAATCCCTCTTTGTGTTCCATTCGGTTACATTCCCGAAAGCGATGTAATTTGAATGGACAATACTGAACAAAATGCCAGCTGACACAATTCCAGCAAGTAGATAGAACTATCTTGTCTGTCGAACCCGGTGGTGTAGTACTGCGTTGTCTTTGAACAGTGTTGACTGCGGACACGATTGAAGGTACCGACTGTTGTATCATAGTCGAATCCCGTTTAAGATTCACCAATCGTTGACACTTCATTGTAACTTGCTGCAGAGTAATATCAGGATTTTGTTCGATTTTGGATAGAATCTTTGTGCGGAGATCCACATGTCAAGCCACATACAAAGATTAAACACTTAAACTCTGCAACTGCGATTGAGATGATTTTAAATCGCTCGCATTCTTTGTTCACGACGCCAGCATACGTAACAAAATCGACTGATATGCACTTTGTAAAATCAAGGTAATCAAACCGCATATTAAAAAGAAAAGTTTGTTCACAGAACATCTGGTGTAGTGTCTCAACTGTTTCATCGAAATTGTTGTCGCATGTGTGCATTGGTAAAATGTAGTTTGCGCAGCGGTCGTCTTCAGAGGGTTCAAGTTTCCGTAAAAGGAGCCTTACTTTCCAATCTACCGCCTGTTCTTTAAATTGCACCCGGAAAAGATCATCGAATCGTGCAAACAATGTGCAGAAAGTCTGTTTCTCAGTCGGCTCATAGTAAAACTACGTGACTGAACACGCCACCGCTTCTATTGATGTGGATATTTTTGTTTTTGATAGAGTTGTTGTGGACGTAGAAAATCTCTCGGGGAATAATTCCATCAAGTGTAATTGTTATTAGAAGAGTTGCTAAATTGATTGAATCCATCTTTGTGTATGCGTCTGCGTTGTTAAGACGTACCTCGTTGCCAATTTATGCTATGTTCCCAGATGATGAAATGTGGAAGAAAGATAGGAAGAAAAGAAACGAAAGAATAAACTGTTAACAAACTTTATTAAAATGAAATACAGTTCGGATGGTGAGTGGAGCCGCTGGATGCCTAATGATAAGATGTGGTCCTCGGACATCTGTGAAGCTCACCTTGGTGTCATGGCCGAACTCCTACCCAGCATGCCCTGTGTGATAAAAATCAGGGGAAGTGATAAAACTTTTTTTTCATTCCTCCGGTTTAAGAGGGATAACTTTTCGTAATGATGGAAAATAAGGAAAAGAACATCAGCCTACAACAATCAATCCAAAAACTGTAAACTCTGCCTGGAGGGAAAATAGCTATAATTACCTTCCTAGACTAAAACAAACTACTAAATAAAGGATCAGAACTCATCTCAAAATACAGACATGAAAACAAATTTTTACTACGTTACTTAAAATTCGAAAACTGAAAACAAACAAGAATAAACTAAAATAAAAAAAATAAAATAAAATAAAAACTAAAAACAAGTAAAATAATTTAATTCAAATAAATAAATAAACTAAGTAAATAATAAACAGATTGACAAACTTATGTACGCACAGATAAACACAGGAAAACGCAGTAATAACAACCAACAATAAAATGATCAATAATAAATAAAATAAGTTAACTAACAACATTACAAAGAGCCCCCTGTATTCGAATCCAGTATTTTCCCCACTCAACAGTCCCCAGATTAATTCGAAACCGTTAACGACCACCAAAATAAATGTTAAAATAATACAATAGACTACCCACAATGCACCACTGACCTGTATATATAAATAGTCGAGGAAAAACACAAAGCACAAGGCCTGACGATTAGCATGAAAAAGACTGGGTGTTGACTTCAATGTACACACACACACACACACATATATATATATATATATATTTGTCATCCACAGACAGACTGTTTCGCTGTTTCACAGCTCATCAGTGTGGCTAGACGTCCCGTTGCCTCTAGCTAGGATCGAAACCCGACTGAATTTGCGTCAGTCGGAACTACTACCACTAAGCCGTCGGCGCACGGCAGGGATGAAGGTGAATTTTAGCGTGTTTATTTTTAGATTTAGATAAACACATTTAAAAAAAAATATGATTCCTTCGCTACATAAGAGTTCTGATGTTTCAAAAGCGAGAGCAGAGACCCATAATATAATTTTTGAAATTAATTTGAATTGAGGTGTATGGTCTCGCTTCCTCGTCAAGCGAGAATTTGGGAATAAGCTATCTTGTGGTTTGCGCGTGTTTATAAGTATGGTCGCTTGCAACATTAGTTACTATGGAAACGGCTAGGGTCGGCTATATTGGTTAGGCGGTCTAAGAGTTAAGAATTAATTTTTATCTACAGACCAGTCCCCGTCGAAAAGTTTATGTCAGATTATGTTGGGGGGACCCCAACATAATCTTTCAAGTCTGATAGTAGCGGTCGCCGTCTAGTTGGTCAAAAAGGCATTTTTGTGGCCTTGATGCAGGTTGTTAAGTGTCGAGAGGATTCTGTTTCATTAATATCTGTCTATTAATCTCTTTATTTATTTGTTTATTCAAATGGCTATTTTCTTTTACAAACGTGTTGAAATGGACTAGAATTTGTTTTCTTGTTTGTTTTTGGCGACTCCACAAAGGGTTTTCTATTTAATGATTGGGCTGAGCTTTTAAAGCTTTTATTAAACTATAGAATTTATTTGTTTATATTTTTTGTTGTTTTTATTAAATATTTAATGCGAAAATTTGTTGATGTCGGCAAAAAACCGTTAACTCCTGTCTATGGTTTAATAACTTTTCATTATTTAGAAACTTAATGATGTGTAGTTTTTCATGTAGGCATTTGACAGTATCAATAGAACAAGTAAAATAATTACTGAGAATTTAAAAATAAGTGATAGTTGGAAAACTGGCTGAAAAGGAATGCTACGTCACGCTTAAGGACCATAAACAAGATTTTGAGGAAAACCACACTACCAGAATGATTAACCCAACTAGACCCGACATAGGAAAGATCAGCAAAAAAATCCTAGAAAGGATCACCAGCCAAATTAAAAAACGACCCGGATTAACACTCTGGATGAATACCAAAGAAGTCGTCAACTGGTTTACCAACATCGACAATAAGCCTGATTGCACCCTAATTCAGTTCGATATTGTGGATTACTAGCAGTCTATATCGAAGGACTTCTTCACAACTACGCTGGGGTTTGTTACAGTATATTCTGACTTAACTAAGGAAGAAACAAACATAATCCTCAGTGCCAAGAAATCTGTCCTCATCCATAATGGGGAGCAGTGGATTAAAAACACTACTGAAAATTTTGACATCACCATACGATCTCTGGACTCTGCAGAATCTTCGGACCTTGTTGGTCTATTTATACTGTACAACCTAACCGCGCACAGTGAATTAGACATTAAGGACATCGGGCTATACCGAGATGACGGGCTCATGGTAGTGAGGAGCTCCACAAATTTTAAAACAGATAAGATTAGAAAGATAATTTATAGTGAATTCAGAAAACTAGATCTAAAACTATAGTAAACACTAAATTAAAAAGGGTAAACTTCCTCGACGTAATTCTAGACTTAATAAACAACAATTACACGCCCTACAGAAAACCTAACACTAACCCCTTGTATGTGCACCCTAAGTCAAACCACCCTTCATCCATAATTAAGCATATACCCACATCAATAGAGAAAAGAATAAGAATGAACTCCGCAAATAAGGAAATATTCCCAAAACACAGTAATTTTTATAACACAGCCCTGAAAAGTAGCGGATACAAAAGCGCTGACATAAGCTATACAAACAATAGTACCAATAGTAAGAAAAACAGGAAAAGAAAGATCATATGGTATACCCCTCCGTTCAACCAAATGGTCAGTACTAAACTTGGGCATAAGTTCCTAGCTTTAATTGGAAAACACTTCCCCACAAATAGCAAACTGAGCGAAATATTTAATAAAAACACCTTAAAATTAAGTTACAGCTGCACTGAAAACCTAGAAAGAATCATAAAAAAGCATAATAATAAAATCATAGAAAAACACGCATGCCAAAACAGTGTCAATAAAACTCCTAAACTGCAATTAGACAAAAATAATGAAAAATTATGTGATTGTAGAAACCCTAATGACTGCCCGTTAGAAAACAAATGCCTCACTAAATCCGTGGTATACCAATGCACCATCTCATCCATTGATAATCCTAACACTGACAGGATATACATTGGGTCAACGAAGAATAAATTTAAAATTAGATGGAGACAACCCAAGAGCTCCTTCAACAATATCCAAAATAGAAATCAGACATCTCTATCCCAATACTACTGGCATTTAAAAGAAACGAATAAAACACCGAAAGTAAAATGGAAAATAATAAATAGAACAAGAACTTGTAAAACCTGGGACGACCCATGCCCTTTATGCCTACATGAAAAACTACACATCATTAAGTTTCTAAATAATGAAAAGTTATTAAACCATAGACAGGAGTTAACGTTTTTTTGCCGACATCAACAAATTTTCGCATTAAATAATTAATAAAAACAACAAAAAAATATAAACAAATAAATTCTATAGTTTAATAAAAGCTTTAAAAGCTCAGCCCAATCATTAAATAGAAAACCCTTTGTGGAGTCGCCAAAAACAAACAAGAAAACAAATTCTAGTTCATTTCAACACGTTTGTAAAAGAAAATAGCCATTTGAATAAACAAATAAATAAAGAGATTAATAGACAGATAATAATGAAACAGAATCCTCTCGACATTTAACGACCTGCCGCAAGGCCATAAAATGCCTTTTTGACCAACTAGACGGCGACCGCTACTATCAGACTTGAAATAGGGACCCCAACATAACCTGACATAAACTTTTCGAAGGGGACTTGTCTGTAGATAAAAATGAATTCTTAACTCTTAGACCGCCTAAACAATATAGCCGACCCTAGCCGTTTCCATAGTAACTAATGTTGCAAGCGACCATACTTATAAACACGCGCAAACCACAAGAAAAAATATTATAATATAAGCTCTACTTCTGTATGGAGCACTGTCTTTTTAAAAATAAAAAAATAAAAATTTTTTTAATATGTGTTTTAGGTATATAATATAGCTTATTTCATTTAGATTCTTTTTGCTTCAATCACTTTTGTTATTAATTATCCTACATAGAAAATCTGCCAAGAAAAGTGAAACGCTATAATAACGTGAACGTAAATTTACTCAGGATGAACTAGAGATTAAAGCACTTTCTATACACTTTCGTCTCTGTAAATTGCTTTCCCTTTTAATTTTTTTTAATAACGCCTCCCTCAAGTTTTAGCTTTTTGTTTTGTTTTGCATTAAGTCTTTTATTGTTTTAGATGTGGTCGTGACACATTTTATGTTGAGTTTAGATAAATTCTTTTCAATTGTAGTTGTGATAGAGTCAGCGGGTAGAACAATATATTTTTGTTTCGTTGGATATGTCGAAAGAGGCAACTTTTCTGTTTTGGAATATTTTATGAAACTTTTCTTTCTCATTCTGTGATGTTCGTTCTATATGACATATAATGAATAGCTGAGTTAAGTCAATTAATAACGAAAGAGGTTATATTTAATATTTAAGTCTGTTCTACTACTTACCCACAGTTAGGATAGACGAGATGGATTCATTCCTTTCCCAAGCATATTTGCGCATAAGTGCCTGTAACGAACTCGACTGGATTTCGAACTCGGCTCTCCAATATATATATATATATATATATATATATATATATATATATATATACATATATATATATATATATATATATATACACATACTCTATTATTCTATCGGATTCCGATCCATATGGGATACGTATTTTATCTCAATTTATATATATATATATATATATATATATATATATATATATATATATATATATATATATATATATATATATATAAATCGACCGAAATATATCAGCCGATATCATAAGATTAGACATTAATCTCTATTTTCAAAGGTAACAAAGAATCTCCCGGCGCTTGGGTGGGGAAAAGAGGATGGGGATGGCGAAAAGAAAACGTCAAACGAAATTGTTAACGTTTTACAACATTCAAAGTTGGATGATTGATAATCAATAAATCGACTTTTCATTGCATGATCAGATCGGCAAAGAAGCTCATTAGCTAACTAAACACCAGTAACGTCGTTATTATTATTATTATTATTATTTTATTATTATTATTATTATTATTATTTTATTATTATTATTATTATTATTATTATTATTATTAGAATATCTTAGCCTATGCAATTCTTCACATACAATATATTTTCAGTCATAAGGTGTTTCATCGAATCAATGAAAATGTTATTCCAAATTTTGTTCGGACAATTGCTTCGTCTTCTTTCAGTGGCCGCATATTTTTCAACCGATCATTTCTATTTATAAACTTTAAATGAACCTTTCCGTTAGTTAAAACGGTAGAAAATAAAATTAAAGCACCCAGTCACGTCCGTGTTTCGTAACAAGAGTGGTTGTGTCTGGGACAAGTCAGCTTGATGAATCCCAACCCTCTTCAGGCTGACTTTGAAGTCAAAGCTTCCCTTCTTCGAGACTGGTTGCCACTCGAGGTTAGAGAGCCCAGTCTCCCCTGCTATTAATCCACACCAGTGAGTTTGGAAAAATAGATAGATTCATAGGCTATTTCTGCGAAAGTGAACGCAATAGCCTCGATTGAATTTGAACTACGCAACAAATACATTCCAAAGAAACAGTACTGCTTACCAGGGATTGAACTCGCATTCCTTTTTAACTTTCAGCCTCGGAGACACTACATACTTAGTATAAAAGTTTTCAAACACTGATTTCTTTTAAAGAATCGAAAATGTTATTCAGTTCTAAAGATCAACCAGACTAGACTCGTTAACCATTACCCTATACCAAGTTGCCTACTACAACAAGGGAGTGTATATTGATATTGATAGATATTGTAATGTAGTAAACAACACCACGACTAATTCAGCTTTAGCACTGAACACGTTTATTTTATTACGGTGAATAGTTACAAGCAAGAGGGGAGATGAGATTTGCTTATTTTATTACCACAGATATGAATATATGTAAGCAAATAGGTTACGTTGCCCTGGTTGATATTACGACGTCAATCTTTGTTGGGTTTATTTGACCTCAAAATCGTTTTTTTTGTTATTATAGAACGAGAAAGCAACGCGCAAATTGAAACCCATCATGAAACTCAGTCTGATAAGGGTATAGCAGGCACATGCACGACAGCCAAAAGTGTGCGATATGGAGAGTTAAAGGGAGAAAACTAAGATATCCGGAAGAGGCATGGTAAGGGAACTAGAACAATCTACCCCGGTAGACGGAATAAAGGGCTCAGTTCGAAATTTCAATCACCTGAAGAAGGCCGGGGCATACAACGGCGGAAACGTCGTGAATATGGCAATAAAGATGAGGACAACAGTTTGAACATTGTAAATAATGTAAATAGTGACAGATTTTGATAAAAGCAGCTCATAACCTTGTGGGCAGGGTTCCAGTTAAAAATATATTCAGGCTAGGTAACCCTATCCGCACAGATGGTCTCCAATTTAGGGTGGTTCCAAGCATCTAGATGTGATTCCCAAGTCGCCTTAGCTGCTTCATCCTTCATACTTGATGCTCCTCCTCTATTATTATTATTATTATTATTATTATTATTATTATTATTATTATTCCTCTTGATTTCTGTTGTGTACTCATTTTCTTCCGGATCCCAACAAGAAACCTAAGGTTAGAAATGGCAGCAGGATATTTTCTACTGAGCATTTTTGTAAAAAAAATTACAACCAAAGACCATACACATTTTGCATAGATAAAGCCATTCGTAAGGTGTGGAGCTGTACTTGTGAATACAATTTTATGTAGTTTTAAGGCGTGGGCAACCAAGGATCCCTTCAATGAGTCTATGGGAACTTTTTCTAATCAAAGCGAGGGCTCTAACAGCAGTTGAAAATATTGATATCCTCATGTGACGCATTTTTGATATTTCCACTTCAAGATGCTTGTATTTTGATAGTTTTTTTAAGATCTTCAAAGATACATTACACTCTGCAAAAACTGCCATGTAAATAAGAAAGCACATTCTGTTTTTGTGTTCTTTGATCACGACGTCTGGGCGATTAAATTTGATTGTCCCTTCTGTGTGCATTGTAAAGTCCTATGAAATTGCGACAGGTCCTATGTTTGTAACCGGGTATGGATGGAATTAATACCAGTTATTATTATTATTATTGTTATAATTATTATTATTATTATTATTATTATTAATAATAATATTATTTATATCATTAGTATTATTATTACTTGAGTCTATAAGCATTAATTTGGTTCGTGTATAGGTAAATATTATTCGATTATATATTCGAATCTTTCTAAAGGATTAATAGATTTATATTTTGATTACATCAAAAATTATTTCATAGACTGACAGATACATAGATAGAAACAGATTGAGAAAGAAATAGACAGATAGATAGATATGAAAATACTGATATATATAGAGATAGATAGATAGATAGATATGAAAAGATTGAGAAAGAAAGAAAGAAACAGATATAGATAGATAGAAACATATTAAGAAAGAAACAGACTGACAGGCAGACAAACATAGGTAGAAACATGAAAAGATTGAGATAGATACATAAATAGATAGATATGAAAAGATTGAGAAAGAATGGAATAGATATAAATAGAAATTGAGAAAGAAACAGGCAGATAGATACATATGAAAAGATTGTGATAGAAAGATAAATATATATGAAAAGATTGGGATAGATAATGAAAAGATTGAGATAGATAGATAGACCTGAAAAGACTGAGATAGATAGATAGTAAGATATGAAAAGATTGAGAAAGAATGAAATAGATATAGATAGAAACAGATTGAGAAAGAAACAGAATGACAAACATGCATGGATATATATGAAAAGATTGAGATAGATAAATCGAGAGATATGAAAAGATTGAGATAGATATCAATCTTTAGGCCACGTGTATTGTGTGTTGACTATTTATGCTCGTCAATGAGTTATTATGAGTAGCAAGGTCTATAGCATTATCCTAACGCTTATTGAGTAGGCAGTAATGGTTATATTTTGAATTATTCTCGAGACTAATAAGTAAAATCAATTGTGGATCCGAATGCAGTTATTTGTAACCTTTTTAAAGTGCATTTTACTCATTATTTATTATTTATTACTTAATTATACGTTGCTGATTATTATTATTATTATTATTATTATTATTATTATTATTATTATTACTTGTGTTCAGGCATGCATTTGTAGTTTGCTAATTTGTTTATTTTTACTTAATTTGTTGATATATTTGTTTTGATTTTTGTTTATTTGTTATTTGATTTCAGTGTTGATTATCTTATTTGTTTTTTTTAAGTATTGACTTTATGTATGTTATATTATCCGCATTGGATATAGTGAGTATATTTGCATTTTTTCACGGTGATATTTTACAAGGTATTCGTTTTTAGTTGTCGACTTTTAAGTAACGTAGTAAAAATCTCTTTTCGCCTCTGCATTTTGAGATAAGTTCTGATCGTTTATTTAGTTATTTGCGACGATCGGGAAAGGTTATTATAGCTATTTTCATCTTCATACATTGTTTACAGTTTTTGGATTTATTGTTGTAGGCTGATGCTATTTTCCTTATTTTATATGCTATTTTCGGTTTGATTTGTTTTTTGTTTTTAATTTACCATATATGTTTAGAAAGCATTGTGCAGTTCGCGTATTTACTATTTGTAAATGCTGTTTTGTGTGCGTAGTTTCTACGTTTCCAGTGTATTCCTATATACATATATATTTTTTTTCCTTATTTGATGATTTTACAGTGACTTGGTATATTCTATTATTTGGCAAGCAATTGCCATTTAAGGGAAATTCTAGCTTTGCTTGGCAGTTAGTGGTTTTGATTTGTGCGAGTGATTTGTTGGTTAATCTTCTGTTGTGCGTTTTTATTATCTGAGTCTTGTTCTCGGTGCATCTGTGACGAATTTCTATTGTGTTTCTGTTGAATAGCTTGTGAAGAGGGCTTGATGGGAGAAGCGTTTGTGCATGAATAAGTTTATTTTTACGTTGTTTTTACTTGTACGGTGGGTTAAAGTATATGGTGTTTCTTATCTGTTGGCTTTTTTTGTACAGTATTCGGCTGTGCTTAATGATATTTTTTTTTTACTTCGTTTGTGCTTATTTTTATTTGTTCTTGAGCTAAAGAGATGGCCTTATCTTTTTGGGTTCGATTATTGAAGGGTAGAAATCTTTTATATCAAATTGTATAAATTCGCAATTATGTTCATTTTTTAGGCTACGGAAGCAGTCTATGGTTGTTATTTTTTTCCACTGGTTTACACCTAACTTGGCTCTGATTTAATTCTTTCTAGTCTTATGTCACTTAATTTTGCGTAGTTCACTTTTAGTTCGATTTATGAGTCTGCATGTTGGGTTTGTTTTGAAGTTTTTAGTGTAACTAATGCTTGTGATTTCGCGGTGCATTTTATTTGGTCGTCTAGGTTTAATGTTTGGACGCTTTTTTTAGCTTCCATGTTAATATCGTATTCTGTAATTTTTAGTGCTTTTCTGTATGTTTTAGTTATGTTGTCCTGGAGTAGTTTGTTGCGTTTTGGTGTTTTAGTTCGTATAAATTTCTAGTTTTGTTCGCAGTGATGGATGCGTTAGGTGAATTATTTATTTTGATTAAATCTCCTTTTAGTCATTTTCTGGAAAGCATGAAATGTTATGTTTCTTACTAAGTTAGTTAAGTCTCTTTCGAAGTTGTGTTTCGGGGGACGTTTTGTTTTAAAACCGTATTTTTCTTAAGTGTGACATTTGTGTTAAATTCTTGGCTTAAGAAGAAATGCGCTTTCCATCTCATTGTTTTTATGAGGTTTTCTATTAATTTCATTTTGTAAGTGAATGGTTTTTGGATGTCTATGATGGTTAGGGAGTAATCAAGGTTACATCTTTCAATGTCCATGATAGGTTAGAAATATAGTGAACGTTCTCTAGTGTTTATCAGAAGCTAAATGACAAAAATATAGTTTTATGGTATATTATATTTATGGATAAAAGTGCTCAGTATCACGGATAGTAAGTAGGTAAAAATAAAAGTGGACATCAAGGTCAACACAGAGCGGTGACTGTCTGTTTTATGACTGAACGCAGTGTACACGGCATGTGTTGGCTTGACAATCTATTTATGCTGGGCAGTGATGCATTATGGGTAGTAAGATCTATTGTAGTATCCTGACAGCTATTAAGTAGGTGGTAACGGTTATATTTCAAATTATTCTTGAGGCCATGTGTATTGTATTTTGGCTCAACTATTTTTATATGCTGGTCGATGATGCATTATGGGTAGCAAGGCCTATTGTATTATTCTAACGGGTAGGCACTAATGCCTATATTTCAATATTTTGATCCTAGACAATGCGCGCAGATATTAAACTAATCCAAGGGAGCAACTTTTTTATTCTAGCCAGAGCGCTCCACTACGGCATTGATCCTAGGCTAAAGCGCACAGACGCTACGGTTATCCGAGCCCGATGAGCGACTTTCTTTATTCTAGTCAAAGCGATCCTACAGAAACTACACTGATTTGTAGACTGAAGAGTGGGAGTAATTACCTGATCTCCATCCAACTCAAGGCAGAACGTGACACAAGGTGTTTTTTTTTTCACGGGGTACCCATACGAATACATATGGGACAAGGACAAAAATTGGCCAATTCATGCGACCACTGTCACACTGGCTTCGATATTACACCGACCTCACCTCTCTTAGTACAACGAAAAGGTAGGGTTGGAATCTCCGGGATCGGACGTTTTCTTTCATATGAAATGAAGGGAGAACAGATACTACGCTTTGATCCCAGTCAAAAGGCCGTGGATTTACTTGACCTCCCACACGGTCAGGTTGTGACACAAGGTCGGTGTTTAACGTGGGACGTGAGGGGGAGTGGAGCCGAGTTTTCACCCGGGCCGCAGTGCTTTGGCTTTAGCTGGTCTTAGCTTGTCCAAGCTGGTCAGAGCTGGTCATAGCTAGTCATAGCTGGTCATGGCTGGTCTTAGCTGGTCATAGCTAGTCCAAGCTGGTCAGAGCTAGTCAGACGTAGCCGCGATACTACCAGCGCAGGGACGAATCTCTGCGACCGGCCTGTATCAGTGATCGAACCCGGCCTAAAGGCGATCATTCAGCGAGTAATCTGCGAACAGATACTACACTTTGATCTTAGCCAAAAGGCCGTGGATTTACTTGACCTCCCACACGGTCAGGTTGTGACACAAGGTCGGGGTTTAACGTGGGACGGGAGGGGGAGTGGACCCGAGTTTTCACCCGGGCCGCAGTGCTTTGGCTTTAGCTGGTCTTAGCTTGTCCAAGCTAGTCTTTAGCTGGTCATAGCTAGTCTTAGCTGCGATACTACCAGCGCAGGGACGAATCCCTGCGACCGGCCTGTATCAGTGATCGATCCCGGCCTAAAGGCGATCATTCAGCGAGTAATCTGCGAACAGATACTACACTTTGATCTTAGCCAAAAGGCCGGGGATTTACTTGACCTCCCACACGGTCAGGTTGTGACACAAGGTCGGGGTTTAACGTGGGACGGGAGGGGGAGTGGACCCGAGTTTTCACCCGGGCCGCAGTGCTTTAGCTGGTCTTAGCTTGTCCAAGCTGGTCAGAGCTGGTCTTAGCTAGTCAGACGTAGCCCCGATACTACCAGCGCAGGGACGAATCCCTGCGACCGGCCTGTATCAGTGATCGCTCCCGGCCTAAAGGCGATCATTCAGCGAGTAATCTGCGAACAGATACTACACTTTGATATTGTTTACTAGACCTCCCACGCAGTCCAGATGTGGCACAAGGCCGGTTTAATGTGGGAAAAGGGGGATGTGGGGATAGCCCCGGGCGTTTCCACCCAGGCCACTGGTCAATAGCTGGTCAAAGCTAATCATAGCTGGTCATTGCTGGTCATAATTGGTCATAGCTTGTCCGAACTGGTCAGAGTTGGTCAAAACTAGTCATAGCTAAAGACCCAGCCCCGATACTACCAGCGCAGGGACGAATCCCTGCGACCGGCCTGTATCAGTGATCGATCCCGGCCTAAAGGCGATCATTCAGCGAGTAATCTGCGAACAGATACTACACGGGATTTACTTGACCTCCCACAGGGCCAGGTTGTGACACAAGGTCGGAGTTTAACGTGGGAAGGGAGGGGGAATGGACCCGAGTTTTCACCCGGGTCGCAGTGCTTTGGCTTTAGCTAGTCATAGCTGGTCTTGGCTGGTCTTAGCTGGTCATAGCTTGTCCAAGCTGGTCATAGCTAGTCAGACATAGCCACGATACTACCAGCGCAGGGACGAATCCCTGCCGCCGGCCTGTATCGGAGAAGGAATCCCGGCCCCATAGGCGATCATTCAGTGAGTAATCTGCGAACAGATACTACACGAGATTCACTTGACCTCCCACAGGGCCAGGTTGTGACACAAGGTCGGAGTTTAACGTGGGAAGGGGAAGGGGAATGGACCCGAGTTTTCACCCGGGTCGCAGTGCTTTGGCTTTAGCTAGTCATAGCTGGTCTTGGCTGGTCTTAGCTGGTCATAGCTTGTCCAAGCTGGTCATACGTAGCCACGATACCACCAGCGCAGGGACGAATCCCTGCCGCCGGCCAGTATCGGAGAAGGAATCCCGGCCCCATAGGCGATCATTCAGTGAGTAATCTGCGAACAGATACTACACTTTGATCTTAGCCAAAAGGCCGTGGATTTACTTGACCTCCCACACGGTCAGGTTGTGACACAAGGTCGGGGTTTAACGTGGGACTGGAGGGGGAGTGGACCCGAGCTTTCACCCGGGCCGCAGTGCTTTAGCTGGTCTTAGCTTGTCCAAGCTGGTCAGAGCTGGTCTTAGCTAGTCATAGCTGGTCATGGCTGGTCTTAGCTTGTCATAGCTAGTCAGACGTAGCCCCCGATACTACCAACGCAGGGACGAATCCCTGCGACCGGCCTGTATCAGTGATCGCTCCCGGCCTAAAGGCGATCATTCAGCGAGTAATCTGCGAACAGATACTACACGGGATTTACTTGACCTCCCACAGGGCCAGGTTGTGACACAAGGTCGGAGTTTAACGTGGGAAGGGAGGGGGAATGGACCCGAGTTTTCACCCGGGTCGCAGTGCTTTGGCTTAGCTGGTCATAGCTTGTCCAAGCTGGTCAGAGCTAGTCAGACGTAGCCACGATACTACCAGCGCAGGGACGAATCCCTGCCGCCGGCCTGTATCGGAGAAGGAATCCCGGCCCCATAGGCGATCATTCAGTGAGCAATCTGCGAACAGATACTACACTTTGATCTTAGCCAAAAGGCCGGGGATTTACTTGACCTCCCACACGGTCAGGTTGTGACACAAGGTCGGGGTTTAACGTGGGACGGGAGGGGGAATGGACCCGAGTTTTCACCCGGGCCGCAGTGCTTTGGCTTTAGCAGGTCATAGCTTGTCCAAGCTGGTCTTTAGCTTTGGCTTTAGCTAATCTAGCTATGATACTACCAGCGCAGGGACGAATCCCTGCGACCGGCCTGTATCGGTGACCGCTCCCGGCCTAAAGGCGATCATTCAGCGAGTAATCTGCGAACAGATACTACACGGGATTTACTTGACCTCCCACACGGTCAGGTTGTGACACAAGGTCGGGGTTTAACGTGGGACGGGAGGGGGAATGGACCCGAGTTTTCACCCGGGCCGCAGTGCTTTGGCTTTAGCTGGTCATAGCTTGTCCAAGCTGGTCTTTAGCTTTGGCTTTAGCTAATCTAGCTATGATACTACCAGCGCAGGGACGAATCCCTGCGACCGGCCTGTATTGGTGATCACTCCCAGCCTAAAGGCGATCATTCAGCGAGTAATCTGAGAACAGATACTACACGGGATTTACTTGACCTCCCACACGGTCAGGTTGTGACACAAGGTCGGAGTTTAACGTGGGAAGGGAGGGGGAATGGACCCGAGTTTTCACCCGGGTCGCAGTGCTTTGGCTTTAGCTAGTCATAGCTGGTCTTGGCTGGTCTTAGCTGGTCATAGCTTGTCCAAGCTGGTCAGAGCTGGTCATAGCTAGTCAGACGTAGCCACGATACTACCAGCGCAGGGACCAATCCCTGCCGCCGGCCTGTATCGGAGAAGGAATCCCGGCCCCATAGGCGATCATTCAGTGAGTAATCTGCGAACAGATACTACACGAGATTCACTTGACCTCCCACAGGGCCAGGTTGTGACACAAGGTCGGAGTTTAACGTGGGAAGGGGAAGGGGAATGGACCCGAGTTTTCACCCGGGTCGCAGTGCTTTGGCTTTAGCTAGTCATAGCTGGTCTTGGCTGGTCTTAGCTGGTCATAGCTTGTCCAAGCTGGTCATACGTAGCCACGATACCACCAGCGCAGGGACGAATCCCTGCCGCCGGCCAGTATCGGAGAAGGAATCCCGGCCCCATAGGCGATCATTCAGTGAGTAATCTGCGAACAGATACTACACTTTGATCTTAGCCAAAAGGCCGTGGATTTACTTGACCTCCCACACGGTCAGGTTGTGACACAAGGTCGGGGTTTAACGTGGGACTGGAGGGGGAGTGGACCCGAGCTTTCACCCGGGCCGCAGTGCTTTAGCTGGTCTTAGCTTGTCCAAGCTGGTCAGAGCTGGTCTTAGCTAGTCATAGCTGGTCATGGCTGGTCTTAGCTTGTCATAGCTAGTCAGACGTAGCCCCCGATACTACCAACGCAGGGACGAATCCCTGCGACCGGCCTGTATCAGTGATCGCTCCCGGCCTAAAGGCGATCATTCAGCGAGTAATCTGCGAACAGATACTACACGGGATTTACTTGACCTCCCACAGGGCCAGGTTGTGACACAAGGTCGGAGTTTAACGTGGGAAGGGAGGGGGAATGGACCCGAGTTTTCACCCGGGTCGCAGTGCTTTGGCTTAGCTGGTCATAGCTTGTCCAAGCTGGTCAGAGCTAGTCAGACGTAGCCACGATACTACCAGCGCAGGGACGAATCCCTGCCGCCGGCCTGTATCGGAGAAGGAATCCCGGCCCCATAGGCGATCATTCAGTGAGCAATCTGCGAACAGATACTACACTTTGATCTTAGCCAAAAGGCCGGGGATTTACTTGACCTCCCACACGGTCAGGTTGTGACACAAGGTCGGGGTTTAACGTGGGACGGGAGGGGGAATGGACCCGAGTTTTCACCCGGGCCGCAGTGCTTTAGCTTTAGCTGGTCATAGCTTGTCCAAGCTGGTCTTTAGCTTTGGCTTTAGCTAATCTAGCTATGATACTACCAGCGCAGGGACGAATCCCTGCGACCGGCCTGTATCGGTGACCGCTCCCGGCCTAAAGGCGATCATTCAGCGAGTAATCTGCGAACAGATACTACACGGGATTTACTTGACCTCCCACACGGTCAGGTTGTGACACAAGGTCGGGGTTTAACGTGGGACGGGAGGGGGAATGGACCCGAGTTTTCACCCGGGCCGCAGTGCTTTGGCTTTAGCTGGTCATAGCTTGTCCAAGCTGGTCTTTAGCTTTGGCTTTAGCTAATCTAGCTATGATACTACCAGCGCAGGGACGAATCCCTGCGACCGGCCTGTATCGGTGATCACTCCCAGCCTAAAGGCGATCATTCAGCGAGTAATCTGAGAACAGATACTACACGGGATTTACTTGACCTCCCACACGGTCAGGTTGTGACACAAGGTCGGAGTTTAACGTGGGAAGGGAGGGGGAATGGACCCGAGTTTTCACCCGGGTCGCAGTGCTTTGGCTTTAGCTAGTCATAGCTGGTCTTGGCTGGTCTTAGCTGGTCATACCTTGTCCAAGCTGGTCAGAGCTGGTCATAGCTAGTCAGACGTAGCCACGATACTACCAGCGCAGGGACCAATCCCTGCCGCCGGCCTGTATCGGAGAAGGAATCCCGGCCCCATAGGCGATCATTCAGTGAGCAATCCGCGAACAGATACTACACTTTGATCTTAGCCAAAAGGCCGAGAAGCGATTTTATTTACTTGACTTCCCCACTAAGGCAGGATGTGAGACAAGATCTTTTTTTTTTTACGTAGGGTAACCACATGCATATGAGACAAGGATAAAAATTGACCAATCCCCGCGACCACTGTTTTACTGGTGTCGACACCACACCAACCACACCCCTGCAAGTAGGGCCGGATTTAGATAAAGAGAGGATCTAGGCTACAGCACTTGTGCGGTCCCTCCAAATTCCCCATTGTTACGAGTAGAGGGAAATGGAACAGTGTTAAATTAAACAATTTAAGTAAAGCCGAGGATGATGACGGGTGTTTAAAATTATTGAAAGATTATTTACAGTTTATAATGCGTTATGACAGCATGTGTAAAAGAGGCCAATGACAGTTTTCAAAAATATTATGCACATTGGCTGGAGGCCCCCTAGATTTTGGGGCCCAAGTTTTCAGCCTGCTAAGCTTATAGGTAAATCCAGCACTACCTACAAACGCAACCAGGAAGGCATCGCCGCAGGGTTGGAATTCCCGGTTTCGGGCGTCTTCTCCCACCTCAAACGAGGAGAGAACACATACTACGCTTCGATTCTGGCCCAAAGACCTAGAAGCTGTATTCTTATCATAGGCAGAACGGACAGATACTAGACAGACGGGTCAATCCATATTTAAATATCTTGTCGATTTTTTTTACTGGTACGATGCTGGTTGTTTCATAATAGTAGCAGTTGTAGCAGAAATGTTTACATATACATCAGATGATAACTGAATTTGCTGTACATGCAAAATATGAGTTAAGATAAAAATGAATTAGTGATTTGTGAGAAAATTATGAATCAAATGAACACTACCGAAATATGAGATTAGGTAAAGAAAACGTAAAAACTGACCAAAACAAAAGAAAAAACAATGACTCAAATGACCCTCAACTTCAGATAATGAATGTTCTATGCTATAAATTGACTAATGGGATATTTTATTTTTATTGCCGTTGTTGTTATTGTTCATTAGTCCATTATAGAATCATTTATGGACAATAATTGTCCCTGGAGGAAATTCCCTAGATCCTAGAGATCCGGACTTTTATCCGCCGGATATTCCATTAAATCTGCGAAAACAATGCTACATATTTAATGATATGAACTTTTCACTAACCGGGTAGAAATGATGGGATAGTGGAAGAAGAAGAAGAAGAAGAAGAAGAAGAAGAAGAAGAAGAAGAAGAAGAAGAAGAAGAAGAAGAAGAAGAAGAAGAAACAAGAGAAAAGCACAACGAGTTATTTGAAGGACGACAGAGTAGCGAGAGATAGAGAGAGAAAGAGAGTGAGAGAGAGAGAGAGAAATGAAGCGGAACGCACTGGAGTAGATCGAACGAAGTAGTACGCAGTAGCGGGGTGGGGGCCTCGTACAAAGAGAGAGCGTTTGAGTTTGACGCCTTTTCGTCCCGGGCGTTTTAACGCGCGGTTCTCTGCGTCTCCGTTTGTCCGCTCGTGGGCGTGTCCAATAAAATATAACATTTAAAACCTTTCCTTTAAATTTCTACCTATGTGGTTATTTAAAAAGTTTAGCTTAGTTTGGCACAAGGCCATAAGCGTGGAATTCAATGGAATTATCAAATTCGCTCCACTATGAAGAATAACTTGTTCACCATCGTTTTATAGTTAAACACCTAAATTACTAAGACATGTTTATAATAAAAATCCCATACGATTTAACGTAAGCACCTATGTGTGTTTAAAAAAATAGAATATTTTTTGCAACACGTTGAAGCGTGTTGAAATCCTCACAGTATTTAGTATTCTTTAGGTTATCGCGAACATTTTTGTTGAGATTTACAAACTTTATGTTTCGTCCAATTTCGTAAACCAATCGATGAAATTTGATAATCTGATTCTGGAAGAATATTTTGACATAAACCCTTCTTCGCGGTTTTTACGCACCCTAATAAAACCAACTGCACTTTGTACCCCCTTACCTGTTTGCACTTCTCCCCAAAATCTAGTTTCGATCGGTCAATGTATGGCTATTTTAGAGGGTGTGACGGGGATGAACTTGAGCAAATGGATGGTAGAACAGGGTTTGAGAGAAATAACGAAAAGACAAAACTTATTAAGAGCTGCAAGGGACAGGGAGGTGTGCAGGGCCATTATCGTCTAGGTCACATAAAAGAAGACGGACGGACGAACGGACTAACGGAAATCACAGAATTTTATATATAGATAGATGATTCAGTATTAAGCTTTCAAATTTCTTAAATCGACTTTTTGTCGCTGCCCGTGTCCCGGTCGTTCGGTGGTCGTTGCTACTCGGCGAAATCCCCTGGTCAGGATACCAATATGTGACACTCAACCGTCCAGGGTCGAATCCCGTGGTTACGGCACTAATATGTGGCACCAGGGTCGGATTCTGGTCGTCGATGTTAACGGTTTCACCAGCTGTACCGGTTCAATGCCAATGCTATCGTTCCCAGCTCACTTGCAACGTCTTGTTACTGGGGTAACAGCTTCGATCTCAAGTCTAACCTACTCACGCTGTGACTTTGATCTTAGGTAGACGAGATCAATCAGGCGTCAGGCCGTAGTGTAATCTGAGTCCAGATTGAAGGTGGCATCGCACAAGCGCAAAGAAAAAAATAAATGAAAGAAATGAAAGAAAAACCCAAGAGGTTCAAGCATGTTAAGAAATAACAATTTAACTTTATCCTTCTGTTATATACAGGGGCGTGGTTTTCTCCCAGCCCGTTTCCTACGAAATGTGACACTTCTATATTTCAAGGTTATGGGTAAATATCCATTTCTAACAAGAAATCTCTTTGTTGTCAGGCCAGGAAAATTGATTATTTTCCAGTTTTGGAAAATTAACCACTTCCCATTTCGGGGGGGGAGGTCTCCGTCGTCCGTGAGGGAAGGTCGGAGAAGAGCGATCCTCCTAGACTCTTTCTCTCTCACATTGATATCTCATACCAATCCCTTCAGTGGGCGTTAACAACTTCTCCGCCTTTCTCATCCATTCACCTCCGCCTATCACCCATGTCACCATACGACTAATGATCTCTCGACCGTGCGGGTGTGGATAAGCTGGCCTCCTTAAAATTATAATCCAGAATTTCTGTTTACAAAATTCTCCTTTCAAATCGACCAAAATTTTTACGAATTCCATATTGCAAATTAAATTCTTATCACATCTTTCTTTTGGGGCCACCCAAAATTCACTTAGCCAGCACCCTTTACCGACTCATCAATCACTGTCAAAGTTTGCCATCTGGTCCTTTGCGTTAAGTTAGTTTTATAATTGAATCCTTGACTTGTTAAGAGATTAAATTCTTTTATCTCGTCAAATCTCAATTCTCCACTCTATTTCCAGGGGATTGCCAAAAGTTTACACACAGCATATCGTCATCCTACGTCTCAGCGTTTGAATCGACACGTTGATAAGGTAAATAATAATAAACCCCTCACCTATGTCGAGACAATGCTAAAATTTTATGGCCGCCACATTCCTTCTCTTCGCCTGTACCCTAGAAAGAAAAAAAAAACGATATCTTGGAAATATAATTAACATTGATTCTCCCTGTCCTGTATCGGCGATTGTGTCAAGTCGAAATTTTTACGACCGGCACGTGTTTTGGCCGATAATTTCATATTTGCCTTTCTTTCTATCTCCCTCGGCGAGACACAACTCGAAATGACAAGAGCTCACACGTAGCTTCTTCTACGAGTTTTTTTTGTAAATCAAATCAAATCATTCTTTTAACGTCGATCAGTCTATCTTTCGTGATAGCTCTTTTTTTCGCTTTAAGAATGTTTATTTTCTGTTTTAATTTCTATGGTTAATTAGTTAGCCAATTACCATAGCTAAATAGTGTCACATGAGTAAGGCCTTTTAATTTTTTTATACAAACTTCAGTATACGACCCCATATAGAGAAAAATACCATATTAAAAAAATATTAAAATACACATAAAAAACCCAGTTGTACCATTCAAATGACGTCACCTTGAAATTAGGTCCAGCAAACACGGAAACGTTGGAATTAGCCAAAAACAGTTCCATAAACACACAAAAAACAAAATCATTGAAAACGAAAGTATCAACATTCGAAAGTACTCGTAAAAAATGAATAAATAGAATAAAATAAAAATAAATATGAACTTTTGTAAATTTGCCGATTACATAAAACAAGTAATTCGGATCTGTCTGTATCTCTGAGATGAGGTATTATGATTATTTACATTATTCGGACTGTTAGCCTCATCTTCACTGCCATATTCACAACGTTTCGGCCATTGTACGCTCCGGCCTTCTTCAGGTGATTGGAATTTCGAACCGAATCCTTTATTTCCTCCACCAGGGTAGATTGTTCTAGTTCCACGTGCCGTGACTCTTTCGAATATCTCAGTTTAACTCAACTCTGCAAGTTTTTTGGTTCCCCATTGCTGTAGCCTGGTATTGAACTTACAACTCTTTGGGTCTGTTCACTCACTGGATCTAATTAACAGTCCGAATAATGTAAATAATGTAAATAAGTAATTCGGACTTTTGAAAAAGTTAAAAAAAATTGGATAGACAGAACTTTTATCGATATTATCCAACCAAACATTATATAATATTTCTGCACCAAGAATTATTTCATGCATGTTTGGTTAAATAATATCGACAAGTTCTGCCTATCAATTTATTTTATCAAAGATAGTTCTGTGTATATTTATTCAACGGCTTTTGTTTAACTCCGGTGTCCTCACGTTTGATGGAACCAAGTTGGTTGCTGTTATATTCCGTGCTAATAGGAATATGGAATGGACAAACACGGTGGATAAATAGTGACAGGTTTATTGAAGAAACCGGTATAACAAGCAAGGAAGTAATAATTATGTGCACGGTCGTCGCAAGTCAGTACAGTTGTGTGTGTGCTGCCAT
Organism: Acanthosepion esculentum; assembly: GCA_964036315.1. Classification (NCBI taxonomy): domain Eukaryota; kingdom Metazoa; phylum Mollusca; class Cephalopoda; order Sepiida; family Sepiidae; genus Acanthosepion; species Acanthosepion esculentum. The sequence continues at coordinate 57,018,929 of OZ038502.1, forward strand.
CGGAAGGCTGCTAGTTCTCGAAGCTCCCAGCTCGACTCTCCTGTCCGCTGTCCTAACGGATACTTATAGATGGTTACCAACTATAGTGCCAGCACTCACGGGGGTGGTAGGTTATTCCATCACATCAGTTGCTCATATATTTTTTTCTAAATTTTTTTAAATCTAATCATATTTCTTCATCAACAACATGTTTTGGGAAATTATGTTGTTTGTGTGTATATATATATATATATATATATATATATATATATATATATATATATATATATATATATATTGAAGTGATAAAATCATCATGATTAGCATCTTCTAGGACACCCAAGAAAGGAATTGTATTTTTAATGTTGAGTTTATAAGTAAATTGTAGAAGTGAGTTACTTTCATATGTTTATTTAAGGATTTTTAATTCATCTTTGTTTTCCGTTGATATGAAAATGGCGTCAATGTATCTGGCATATATTGAGACTATTATGTCATGAGTAAGTCTGATTAACATCATCTTTGTTATATAAAATTCGCCCTGTGCATTCTTCAGTCTTAGTATTTTTTCAAATTCCATGGTTTTTCATTATTCTAAGCAATTTTTCCAACTGTATCTTCTCCAGATATTCTGAAATGTATCTAGCATCCGGTAGACTTTAAATCACTTTGAACAAAACATTTGTCGCTGATCTTTGATCGATATTATTATTATTATTATTATTATTATTATTATTATTAATATTCTCTCTGACTCTTAGATGTTCGACTGGGTGATGATGGCCATATCACAGTATCTGTCCAAATTTTAGCGACACAACACTTTTTTCAGCACAAGAGCTGTTCCAAGTAGCACTGCAAGCTGTGTACTCCCAATAATTTCAGTTGTCTCCAAGACATCTTGCGAGGCAAAACAATCCTGGGAATAGTCTCGAGTGTGCCAACCACAAAAGGGATAACTTGAGCTGCTGCTTGTTACATTTCACTGATTTGCCCTTCCAGGTCTTGTTACCTCTTTATTTTCGCCTGTTCCACTGTCACGTGTGTTCTTAAGTTACTGCAACGTCTACCAGGATCCTTTCATAATTGCTCTTGTGTACAAGTTGTGATACCAGGGCGGTTGCTCTCCAACCCCTTGTCAGTCAAGTTGGTCGTACTCCACATGAGCTTCACTTGCTTATTCTCAGTTGTTGACGGTACAGAATGTTCGTACCACTTTTCTGTGCACCCAATGCCATCCTATTATTATTATTATTATTATTAGGGAGTTCTAAAAAAGTCCTAAAAATTTAACAATGAAAAAAATTACTTTAGCACTTAGTTTGTAAATGCCCTTGAAAATTTGTATAGTACCGTTGTCTCTAAGACTGTGTATTACTCGTAGCCCTAGGTATGAATGTATCGAACACCACTTGTCGTTTTGCCTGAATTTCCTTAGTTGTGTCAAAACAACGCCCGTTGAGTCAACATGTCTTAGGGAACCGGAAACAGTCAGAAAGGGGTGATTAGATGAACAGAGTGTATATGGAGTGGATATTAAGTTTTAGGTCGCGTAGTCATTGTGGAAAATCCATTCGCTGTTGTTCTAAGTTTCTGGATATTTTCACCGAATGCGCTTTCTTAGCATCTCCAAACTCCATAGTAAAAATGACCCTTTACAGTTTGACCAGAGAAGCTGAATTCCTTGGAGACAGTATCATGGATAGAAAAAATTAAATTGATCATTACCCGCTTTTGGTGCCATATGACGGGCACCAAATATCAGTTTTCGACATAACATTTTGCATTTATCAGAAAATAATGATCTAGACCTCTGTTCCTTTTATTTTATTTTTATTTTTTTGTGCTGAATCTATTTTTGGCACTGAAAATTTCCCAAAAGAAGATGAAGTGGGTTAAATGCAAGCTCTTTTCGGGAATTTTGACTCTTGATTGCAGACTAAACTTTCAAGACCTAAACACCTATTTTTTAATTAGAAGCATGAGTGTAACCCACACCCTATTCACACTCATCTCTTTTGTCTCTTCTTCTTCTTCTCTTCTTCCCCACTCCCTATTTCCACTAGCTTTGTTGCGTAATACCGACATTACGGGTCATCCAGTTTTCTTTTTCCTCCCGGTGTGTCGTTTCGAAAAGGTTGATGTAGGTTTTCGAAAATGTTATGATATTGGTATTTCATTGTCTAGAAGAATTTAACTTACTCTCTTCCGTAAGAATATACACGTTTTGGACAGATAGTATGAATGTAAGCACCCTCCACCGAATTTAATTTTTCAGGGCCAAAAATCTGTGACAACACATTAATCATGTCTTCTTCTTAGCGGCAGAAATTGGATAGGGCGGGGAACCTTAGTTTTGCTCAATTTTACTGAATCTTCGCTAGTTAATTCTGGGTTCGATTTTTTGGGGAACCGTTTTAAATTCATTCTATTGTATAAAGCATAATTCTTAACCCATTTCGTTTTTCATTTATTTTTCTCAACCATCCAACTTACTCACCTGAGAATTTTAATAATCATTATCCAATTAGTAGTACCTCCAAATCACCGATTTTTTTCCTTTTTTTAATAAGGTTAAAACTTGATATAAGTCCGTGTGCAATTTTAAATATTTATAGTTTTACTAGCCGAAATACCCGGCATTGGCCGTGTGTACGTGGCTGCAATTGTAAAACCATATCTTTCTGCATACCCGCACCCCCTGTCTAAAAATATCTGTCCCCGCTTGCATGCATCATCCGTTGGTATACTAAGCTATTACCCCTCATCTTGTTTACGATATGTTTTTCGCAAGTGTTTGATTGTTCTTAATAAAGGAATTCCATCGATAAAAGCTTCTTGTGTGGTCGTTGCTGGGGGTTAAATTGTTTCAACATTTTAGATGTTCAGTAAATTTCCTGTGGCCATAATAACTTTCAAATAGTATAGCATTGTTCACAAATCTAATAATCAAACAAAAACAGGGATGAAGCTTCCAAGCTTGATTCAACTGCAAGTGCAAACACATGAACGCTCCCCCCCCTTCTTCGCACGTTTACTGTAAAGCTGGCGTTAATAAGAGTTTTTCTACTTTTAACGCTTCAATAATCCTTCTCAAACAATCTTTGCATCAAAGGTTGTTCGAATGCCAATTTAGGATGGAATCATATGAAGAAACTATTGGCTAAATGGCAAAAACTGATTCTGGACTTAGTTTGTCACAGATTTCGACCACTTACCTGAAATAATCTAAACCAAACATTCACGCATTGTCTGTCATATGTAATTTACATGGCAAATTTGGAAATAATCGGACAAAAAATGAGGGAGTTATGGCCGAGAAACGGAAGTTTTAACAGTTTTTCGTGTTTTTTTTTTTATATGCGGGGAAGCGAGCAGGACTAAAACCACACTTATTTTATTTCTTGCATGATGGCAATGTTTTGCGAGATCTTTGAAGAAAATCGGACAGAAAATGAAGAAGTTATTCAAGTTTTTATTTTGACTAGTACGAAAAACCTGATTTTTTCATAGGTTTTTGCAGTTTTTGTGTGAAACCAATGTCACGTGAAAACTATGAAGCACTCTGCATAAACCTGGTAATATGGGCTATGTTTTGGATTAGGTGCATTAAGTGCAAACAAATCCAATAAAAATTTTGTTCGCGTGTAACTTTGCTTGGTTTTTTGCAAAAAGTCATACCCATCTTCAGTTTTATCGATTTTCATGCCAAATCCGAACGGGGGGTGCTGGAAGTTGAAATGTTGATCTTGACCTAGCTTCATAAATTTGCAACATATGTTTAAAATTTCATCGAAATCGGTTGAGAAATGTGGATGTGCATTAATAGCAGACACACAGAAAGACAGGCACATGCACTGACAGACACACACACAAACTACTTCTGTTTTATAGATATAGATAGCTATACATGATAGAATTAATTTGTGAAAATATTTATAAGCTTGATGTGTCTATATTTTTAATTCGAAAAAAATGTTTATTATTCTTTTTACACATTATTCTGTATCCCTTTCTTGAAATTTTAAAATGATGTTTTTTCATAATTGTTATTGACCCACGCTTTCACTAGTAGAGAAAATAAACGTTCTTTTCTTCTTCTTCATAGAAGAATGTGCCGTATCCATTCAGGACGTGAACGATCATGGCTCTCCACAGCTTCTTATCGCGTATGACCCTTGGGATGATTTCTACCTTTGCAAAGATATGGCTAGTAAAATATATCCTTTGAGGCGTATAGTAAACAGATGTGAATTTAGTGGCTTAACATCAGGAAGAGGTAGCTAAAATTCCTAGGGAAGAATGGCCTGGAGAATCAGATACTCACGGGTTGAATAGAGGGAAAGTGAGACAAGTGAAAACAACGCATGACGTACCTAGTGGCATTAATCAAGTGGATGACAGAACATGACCTGGGGAGGGGGCAGAGGGAAGGAACTTGTTGAGAGCGGCAAGGGATAGAGGGAGGTGGAGAGCTATGATCGTCTACGTCCTGAAAGGACACGGCACAAAGAAAGAAAGAAAGAAAGAAAGAAAGAAAGAAAGAAAAAGAAATATTCAAAGAATTTACAAAGTTCGGAGTTATACAATTAATCTGCAAAATATTTATAAGCTTGATGAGAGAAAAAGAAATATTAAGAATTTACAAAGTTCGGAGTTATACAATTAATCTGCAAAATATTTATAAGCTTGATGAGAGAAAATGAAATATTCAAAGAATTTACAAAGGTCGGAGTTATACAATTAACCTGAAAAATATTTATAAGCTTGATGAGAGAAAAAGAAATATTCAAAGAATTTACAAAGTTCGGAGTTATACAATTAATCTGCAAAATATTTATAAGCTTGATGAGAGAAAAGGAAATATTCAAAGAATTTACAAAGTTCGGAGTTATACAATTAATCTGCAAAATATTTATAAGCTTGATGAGAGAAAAGGAAATATTCAAAGAATTTACAAAGTTCGGAGTTATACATTCAATCTGCAAAATATTTATAAGCTTGATGAGAGAAAAGGAAATATTCAAAGAATTTACAAAGTTCGGAGTTATACAATTAATCTGCAAAATATTTATAAGCTTGATGAGAGAAAAAGAAATATTCAAAGAATTTACAAAGTTCGGAGTTATACAATTAATCTGCAAAATATTTATAAGCTTGATGAGAGAAAAAGAAATATTCAAAGAATTTAAAAAGTTCGGAGTTATACAATTAATCTGCAAAATATTTATAAGCTTGATGAGAGAAAAAGAAATATTCAAAGAATTTACAAAGTTCGGAGTTATACAATTAATCTGCAAAATATTTATAAGCTTGATGAGAGAAAAGGAAATATTCAAAGAATTTACAAAGTTCGGAGTTATACAATTAATCTGCAAAATATTTATAAGCTTGATGAGAGAAAATGAAATATTCAAAGAATTTACAAAGGTCGGAGTTATACAATTAACCTGAAAAATATTTATAAGCTTGATGAGAGAAAAAGAAATATTCAAAGAATTTACAAAGTTCGGAGTTATACAATTAATCTGCAAAATATTTATAAGCTTGATGAGAGAAAAGGAAATATTCAAAGAATTTACAAAGTTCGGAGTTATACAATTAATCTGCAAAATATTTATAAGCTTGATGAGAGAAAAGGAAATATTCAAAGAATTTACAAAGTTCGGAGTTATACATTCAATCTGCAAAATATTTATAAGCTTTATGAGAGAAAAGGAAATATTCAAAGAATTTACAAAGTTCGGAGTTATACAATTAATCTGCAAAATATTTATAAGCTTGATGAGAGAAAAAGAAATATTCAAAGAATTTACAAAGTTCGGAGTTATACAATTAATCTGCAAAATATTTATAAGCTTGATGAGAGAAAATGAAATATTCAAAGAATTGAAAAAGTTCGGAGTTATACAATTAATCTGCAAAATATTTATAAGCTTGATGAGAGAAAAAGAAATATTCAAAGAATTTACAATGTTCGGAGTTATACAATTAATCTGCAAAATATTTATAAGCTTGATGAGAGAAATAGAAATATTCAAAGAATTTACAATGTTCGGAGTTATACAATTAATCTGCAAAATATTTATAAGCTTGATGAGAGAAAAAGAAATATTCAAAGAATTTACAAAGTTCGGAGTTATACAATTAATCTGCAAAATATTTATAAGCTTGATGAGAGAAAAGGAAATATTCAAAGAATTTACAAAGTTCGGAGTTATACAATTAATCTGCAAAATATTTATAAGCTTGATGAAAGAAAAGGAAATATTCAAAGAATTTACAAAGTTCGGAGTTATACAATTAATCTGCAAAATATTTATAAGCTTGATGAGAGAAAAGGAAATATTCAAAGAATTTACAAAGTTCGGAGTTATACAATTAATCTGCAAAATATTTATAAGCTTGATGAGAGAAAAGGAAATATTCAAAGAATTTACAAAGTTCGGAGTTATACAATCAATCTGCAAAATATTTATAAGCTTGATGAGAGAAAAAGAAATATTCAAAGAATTTACAAAGTTCGGAGTTATACAATTAATCTGCAAAATATTTATAAGCTTGATGAGAGAAAATGAAATATTCAAAGAATTTACAAAGTTCGGAGTTATACAATAAATCTGCAAAATATTTATAAGCTTGATGAGAGAAAATGAAATATTCAAAGAATTTACAAAGTTCGGAGTTATACAATTAATCTGCAAAATATTTATAAGCTTGATGAGAGAAAAGGAAATATTCAAAGAATTTACAAAGTTCGGAGTTATACAATTAATCTGCAAAACATTTATAAGCTTGATGAGAGAAAAGGAAATATTCAAAGAATTTACTAAGTTCGGAGTTATACAATTAATCTGCAAAATATTTATAAGCTTGATGAGAGAAAAAGAAATATCCAAAGAATTTACAAAGTTCAGAGTTATACAATTAATCTGCAAAATATTTATAAGCTTGATGAGAGAAAAAGAAATATTCAAAAAATTTAGAAAGTTCGGAGTTATACAATTAATCTGCAAAATATTTATAAGCTTGATGAGAGAAAATGAAATATTCAAAGAATTTACAAAGGTCGGAGTTATACAATTAATCTGCAAAATATTTATAAGCTTGATGAGAGAAAAAGAAATATTCAAAGAATTTACAAAGTTCGGAGTTATACAATTAATCTGCAAAATATTTATAAGCTTGATGAGAGAAAAGGAAATATTCAAAGAATTTACAAAGTTCGGAGTTATACAATTAATCTGCAAAATATTTATAAGCTTGATGAGAGAAAAGGAAATATTCAAAGAATTTACAAAGTTCGGAGTTATACATTCAATCTGCAAAATATTTATAAGCTTGATGAGAGAAAAGGAAATATTCAAAGAATTTACAAAGTTCGGAGTTATACAATTAATCTGCAAAATATTTATAAGCTTGATGAGAGAAAAAGAAATATTCAAAGAATTTACAAAGTTCGGAGTTATACAATTAATCTGCAAAATATTTATAAGCTTGATGAGAGAAAAAGAAATATTCAAAGAATTTAAAAAGTTCGGGGTTATACAATTAATCTGCAAAATATTTATAAGCTTGATGAGAGAAAAAGAAATATTCAAAGAATTTACAATGTTCGGAGTTATACAATTAATCTGCAAAATATTTATAAGCTTGATGAGAGAAAAAGAAATATTCAAAGAATTTACAATGTTCGGAGTTATACAATTAATCTGCAAAATATTTATGAGCGTGATGAGAGAAAAAGAAATATTCAAAGAATTTACAAAGTTCGGAGTTATACAATTAATCTGCAAAATATTTATAAGCTTGATGAGAGAAAAGGAAATATTCAAAGAATTTACAAAGTTCGGAGTTATACAATTAATCTGCAAAATATTTATAAGCTTGATGAAAGAAAAGGAAATATTCAAAGAATTTACAAAGTTCGGAGTTATACAATTAATCTGCAAAATATTTATAAGCTTGATGAGAGAAAAGGAAATATTCAAAGAATTTACAAAGTTCGGAGTTATACAATTAATCTGCAAAATATTTATAAGCTTGATGAGAGAAAAGGAAATATTCAAAGAATTTACAAAGTTCGGAGTTATACAATCAATCTGCAAAATATTTATAAGCTTGATGAGAGAAAAAGAAATATTCAAAGAATTTACAAAGTTCGGAGTTATACAATTAATCTGCAAAATATTTATAAGCTTGATGAGAGAAAAAGAAATATTCAAAGAATTTACAAAGTTCGGAGTTATACAATTAATCTGCAAAATATTTATAAGCTTGATGAGAGAAAAAGAAATATTCAAAGAATTTACAAAGTTCGGAGTTATACAATTAATCTGCAAAATATTTATAAGCTTGATGAGAGAAAAGGAAATATTCAAAGAATTTACAAAGTTCGGAGTTATGCAATTAATCTGCAAAATATTTATAAGCTTGATGAGAGAAAATGAAATATTCAAAGAATTTACAAAGTTCGGAGTTATACAATAAATCTGCAAAATATTTATAAGCTTGATGAGAGAAAATGAAATATTCAAAGAATTTACAAAGTTCGGAGTTATACAATTAATCTGCAAAATATTTATAAGCTTGATGAGAGAAAAGGAAATATTCAAAGAATTTACAAAGTTCGGAGTTATACAATTAATCTGCAAAACATTTATAAGCTTGATGAGAGAAAAGGAAATATTCAAAGAATTTACAAAGTTCGGAGTTATACAATTAATCTGCAAAATATTTATAAGCTTGATGAGAGAAAAAGAAATATCCAAAGAATTTACAAAGTTCAGAGTTATACAATTAATCTGCAAAATATTTATAAGCTTGATGAGAGAAAAAGAAATATTCAAAAAATTTAGAAAGTTCGGAGTTATACAATTAATCTGCAAAATATTTATAAGCTTGATGAGAGAAAATGAAATATTCAAAGAATTTACAAAGTTCGGAGTTATACAATTAATCTGCAAAATATTTATAATCTTGATCAGAGAAAAAGAAATATTCAAAGAATTTACAAAGTTCAGAGTTATACAATTAATCTGCAAAATATTTATAAGCTTGATGAGAGAAAAGGAAATATTCAAAGAATTTACAAAGTTCGGAGTTATACAATTAATCTGCAAAATATTTAAAAGCTTGATGAGAGAAAATGAAATATTCAAAGAATTTACAAAGTTCAGAGTTATACAATTAATCTGCAAAATATTTATAAGCTTGATGTGAGAAAAGGAAATATTCAAAGAATTTACAAAGTTCGGAGTTATACAATTAATCTGCAAAATATTTATAAGCTTGATGAGAGAAAAGGAAATATTCAAAGAATTTACAAAGTTCGGAGTTATACAATTAATCTGCAAAATATTTAAAAGCTTGATGAGAGAAAATGAAATATTCAAAGAATTTACAAAGTTCAGAGTTATACAATTAATCTGCAAAATATTTATAAGCTTGATGAGAGAAAAAGAAATATTCAAAGAATTTACAAAGTTTGGAGTTATACAATTAATCTGTCAAATATTTTTAAGCTAGATGAGAGAAAAGGAAATATTCAAAGAATTTACAAAGTTCGGAGTTATACAATTAATCTGCAAAATATTTATAAGCTTGATGAGAGAAAAGGAAATATTCAAAGAATTTACAAAGTTCGGAGTTATACAATTAATCTGCAAAAGATTTATATGCTTGATGAGAGAAAAGGAAATATTCAAAGAATTTACAAAGTTCGGAGTTATACAATTAATCTGCAAAATATTTATAAGCTTGATGAGAGAAAAGGAAATATTCAAAGAATTTACAAAGTTCGGAGTTATACAATTAATCTGCAAAATATTTATAAGCTTGATGAGAGAAAAGGAAATATTCAAAGAATTTACAAAGTTCGGAGTTATACAATTAATCTGCAAAATATTTATAAGCTTGATGAGAGAAAAAGAAATATTCAAAGAATTTACAAAGTTCGGAGTTATACAATTAATCTGCAAAATATTTATAAGCTTGATGAGAGAAAAAGAAATATTCAAAGAATTTAAAAAGTTCAGAGTTATACAATTAATCTGCAAAATATTTATAAGCTTGATGAGAGAAAAAGAAATATTCAAAGAATTTACAATGTTCGGAGTTATACAATTAATCTGCAAAATATTTATAAGCTTGATGAGAGAAAAAGAAATATTCAAAGAATTTACAATGTTCGGAGTTATACAATTAATCTGCAAAATATTTATAAGCTTGATGAGAGAAAAAGAAATATTCAAAGAATTTACAAAGTTCGGAGTTATACAATTAATCTGCAAAATATTTATAAGCTTGATGAGAGAAAAGGAAATATTCAAAGAATTTACAAAGTTCGGAGTTATACAATTAATCTGCAAAATATTTATAAGCTTGATGAGAGAAAAGGAAATATTCAAAGAATTTACAAAGTTCGGAGTTATACAATCAATCTGCAAAATATTTATAAGCTTGATGAGAGAAAAAGAAATATTCAAAGAATTTACAAAGTTCGGAGTTATACAATTAATCTGCGAAATATTTATAAGCTTGATGAGAGAAAAAGAAATATTCAAAGAATTTACAAAGTTCGGAGTTATACAATTAATCTGCAAAATATTTATAAGCTTGATGAGAGAAAAGGAAATATTCAAAGAATTTACAAAGTTCGGAGTTATACAATTAATCTGCAAAATATTTATAAGCTTGATGAGAGAAAATGAAATATTCAAAGAATTTACAAAGTTCGGAGTTATACAATAAATCTGCAAAATATTTATAAGCTTGATGAGAGAAAATGAAATATTCAAAGAATTTACAAAGTTCGGAGTTATACAATTAATCTGCAAAATATTTATAAGCTTGATGAGAGAAAAGGAAATATTCAAAGAATTTACAAAGTTCGGAGTTATACAATTAATCTGCAAAATATTTATAAGCTTGATGAGAGAAAATGAAATATTCAAAGAATTTACAACGTTCGGAGTTATACAATAAATCTGCAAAATATTTATAAGCTTGATGAGAGAAAATGAAATATTCAAAGAATTTACAAAGTTCGGAGTTATACAATCAATCTGCAAAATATTTATAAGCTTGATGAGAGAAAATGAAATATTCAAAGAATTTACAAAGTTCGGAGTTATACAATAAATCTGCAAAATATTTATAAGCTTGATGAGAGAAAAAGAAATATTCAAAGAATTTACAAAGTTCGGAGTTATACAATTAATCAGCAAAATATTTATAAGCTTGATGAGAGAAAAAGAAATATTCAAAGAATTTACAAAGTTTGGAGTTATACAATTAATCTGTCAAATATTTTTAAGCTAGATGAGAGAAAAGGAAATATTCAAAGAATTTACAAAGTTCGGAGTTATACAATTAATCTGCAAAATATTTATAAGCTTGATGAGAGAAAAGGAAATATTCAAAGAATTTACAAAGTTCGGAGTTATACAATTAATCTGCAAAAGATTTATATGCTTGATGAGAGAAAAGGAAATATTCAAAGAATTTACAAAGTTCGGAGTTATACAATTAATCTGCAAAATATTTATAAGCTTGATGAGAGAAAAGGAAATATTCAAAGAATTTACAAAGTTCGGAGTTATACAATTAATCTGCAAAATATTTATAAGCTTGATGAGAGAAAAGGAAATATTCAAAGAATTTACAAAGTTCGGAGTTATACAATTAATCTGCAAAATATTTATAAGCTTGATGAGAGAAAAAGAAATATTCAAAGAATTTACAAAGTTCGGAGTTATACAATTAATCTGCAAAATATTTATAAGCTTGATGAGAGAAAAAGAAATATTCAAAGAATTTAAAAAGTTCAGAGTTATACAATTAATCTGCAAAATATTTATAAGCTTGATGAGAGAAAAAGAAATATTCAAAGAATTTACAATGTTCGGAGTTATACAATTAATCTGCAAAATATTTATAAGCTTGATGAGAGAAAAAGAAATATTCAAAGAATTTACAAAGTTCGGAGTTATACAATTAATCTGCAAAATATTTATAAGCTTGATGAGAGAAAAGGAAATATTCAAAGAATTTACAAAGTTCGGAGTTATACAATTAATCTGCAAAATATTTATAAGCTTGATGAGAGAAAAGGAAATATTCAAAGAATTTACAAAGTTCGGAGTTATACAATCAATCTGCAAAATATTTATAAGCTTGATGAGAGAAAAAGAAATATTCAAAGAATTTACAAAGTTCGGAGTTATACAATTAATCTGCGAAATATTTATAAGCTTGATGAGAGAAAAAGAAATATTCAAAGAATTTACAAAGTTCGGAGTTATACAATTAATCTGCAAAATATTTATAAGCTTGATGAGAGAAAAGGAAATATTCAAAGAATTTACAAAGTTCGGAGTTATACAATTAATCTGCAAAATATTTATAAGCTTGATGAGAGAAAATGAAATATTCAAAGAATTTACAAAGTTCGGAGTTATACAATAAATCTGCAAAATATTTATAAGCTTGATGAGAGAAAATGAAATATTCAAAGAATTTACAAAGTTCGGAGTTATACAATTAATCTGCAAAATATTTATAAGCTTGATGAGAGAAAAGGAAATATTCAAAGAATTTACAAAGTTCGGAGTTATACAATTAATCTGCAAAACATTTATAAGCTTGATGAGAGAAAAGGAAATATTCAAAGAATTTACAAAGTTCGGAGTTATACAATTAATCTGCAAAATATTTATAAGCTTGATGAGAGAAAAAGAAATATTCAAAAAATTTAGAAAGTTCGGAGTTATACAATTAATCTGCAAAATATTTATAAGCTTGATGAGAGAAAATGAAATATTCAAAGAATTTACAAAGTTCGGAGTTATACAATTAATCTGCAAAATATTTATAATCTTGATGAGAGAAAAAGAAATATTCAAAGAATTTACAAAGTTCAGAGTTATACAATTAATCTGCAAAATATTTATAAGTTTGATGAGAGAAAAGGAAATATTCAAAGAATTTACAAAGTTCGGAGTTATACAATTAATCTGCAAAATATTTATAAGATTGATGAGAGAAAAAGAAATATTCAAAGAATTTACAATGTTCGGAGTTATACAATTAATCAGCAAAATATTTATAAGCTTGATGAGAGAAAAAGAAATATTCAAAGAATTTACAAAGTTTGGAGTTATACAATTAATCTGTCAAATATTTATAAGCTTGATGAGAGAAAATGAAATATTCAAAGAATTTACAAAGTTCGGAGTTATACAATTAATCTGCAAAATATTTATAAGCTTGATGAGAGAAAAGGAAATATTCAAAGAATTTACAAAGTTCGGAGTTATACAATTAATCTGCAAAACATTTATATGCTTGATGAGAGAAAAGGAAATATTCAAAGAATTTACAAAGTTCGGAGTTATACAATTAATCTGCAAAATATTTATAAGCTTGATGAGAGAAAAAGAAATATTCAAAGAATTTACAAAGTTCGGAGTTACACAATTAATCTGCAAAATATTTATAAGCTTGATGAGAGAAAATGAAATATTCAAAGAATTTACAAAGTTCGGAGTTATACAATAAATCTGCAAAATATTTATAAGCTTGATGAGAGAAAATGAAATATTCAAAGAATTTACAAAGTTCGGAGTTATACAATTAATCTGCAAAATATTTATAAGCTTGATGAGAGAAAAGGAAATATTCAAAGAATTTACAAAGTTCGGAGTTATACAATTAATCTGCAAAACATTTATAAGCTTGATGAGAGAAAAGGAAATATTCAAAGAATTTACAAAGTTCGGAGTTATACAATTAATCTGCAAAATATTTATAAGCTTGATGAGAGAAAAAGAAATATCCAAAGAATTTACAAAGTTCAGAGTTATACAATTAATCTGCAAAATATTTATAAGCTTGATGAGAGAAAAAGAAATATTCAAAAAATTTAGAAAGTTCGGAGTTATACAATTAATCTGCAAAATATTTATAAGCTTGATGAGAGAAAATGAAATATTCAAAGAATTTACAAAGTTCGGAGTTATACAATTAATCTGCAAAATATTTATAATCTTGATGAGAGGAAAAGAAATATTCAAAGAATTTACAAAGTTCAGAGTTATACAATTAATCTGCAAAATATTTATAAGCTTGATGAGAGAAAAGGAAATATTCAAAGAATTTACAAAGTTCGGAGTTATACAATTAATCTGCAAAATATTTATAAGCTTGATGAGAGAAAATGAAATATTCAAAGAATTTACAAAGTTCAGAGTTATACAATTAATCTGCAAAATATTTATAAGCTTGATGTGAGAAAAAGAAATATTCAAAGAATTTACAAAGTTCGGAGTTATACAATTAATCTGCAAAATATTTATAAGCTTGATGAGAGAAAAGGAAATATTCAAAGAATTTACAAAGTTCAGAGTTATACAATTAATCTGCAAAATATTTATAAGCTTGATGAGAGAAAAAGAAATATTCAAAGAATTTACAAAGTTCGGAGTTATACAATTAATCTGCAAAATATTTATAAGCTTGATGAGAGAAAAAGAAATATTCAAAGAATTTACAATGTTCGGAGTTATACAATGAATCTGCAAAATATTTATAAGATTGATGAGAGAAAAAGAAATATTCAAAGAATTTACAAAGTTCAGAGTTATACAATTAATCTGCAAAATATTTATAAGCTTGATGAGAGAAAAAGAAATATTCAAAGAATTTACAAAGTTCGGAGTTATACAATTAATCTGCAAAATATTTATAAGCTTGATGAGAGAAAAAGAAATATTCAAAGAATTTACAAAGGTCGGAGTTATACATTTAATCAGCAAAATATTTATAAGCTTGATGAGAGAAAAAGAAATATTCAAAGAATTTACAAAGTTTGGAGTTATACAATTAATCTGTCAAATATTTTTAAGCTTGATGAGAGAAAATGAAATATTCAAAGAATTTACAAAGTTCGGAGTTATACAATTAATCTGCAAAATATTTATAAGCTTGATGAGAGAAAAGGAAATATTCAAAGAATTTACAAAGTTCGGAGTTATACAATTAATCTGCAAAACATTTATATGCTTGATGAGAGAAAAGGAAATATTCAAAGAATTTACAAAGTTCGGAGTTATACAATTAATCTGCAAAATATTTATAAGCTTGATGAGAGAAAAGGAAATATTCAAAGAATTTACAAAGTTCGGAGTTATACAATTAATCTGCAAAATATTTATAAGCTTGATGAGAGAAAAGGAAATATTCAAAGAATTTACAAAGTTCGGAGTTATACAATTAATCTGCAAAACATTTATATGCTTGATGAGAGAAAAGGAAATATTCAAAGAATTTACAAAGTTCGGAGTTATACAATTAATCTGCAAAATATTTATAAGCTTGATGAGGGAAAAGGAAATATTCAAAGAATTTACAAAGTTCGGAGTTATACAATTAATCTGCAAAACATTTATAAGCTTGATGAGAGAAAAGGAAATATTCAAAGAATTTACAAAGTTCGGAGTTATACAATTAATCAGCAAAATATTTATAAGCTTGATGAGAGAAAAAGAAATATTCAAAGAATTTACAAAGTTCGGAGTTATACAATTAATCAGCAAAATATTTATAAGCTTGATGAGAGAAAAAGAAATATTCAAAGAATTTACAACGTTCAGAGTTATACAATTAATCTCCAAAATATTTATAAGCTTGATGAGAGAAAAGGAAATATTCAAAGAATTTACAAAGTTTTGAGTTATACAATTAATCTGCAAAATATTTATAAGCTTGATGAGAGAAAATGAAATATTCAAAGAATTTACAAAGTTCGGAGTTATACAATTAATCTGCAAAATATTTATAAGCTTGATGAGAGAAAAGGAAATATTCAAAGAATTTACAAAGTTCGGAGTTATACAATTAATCTGCAAAATATTTATAAGCTTGATGAGAGAAAAGGAAATATTCAAAGAATTTACAAAGTTCGGAGTTATACAATTAATCTGCAAAATATTTATAAGCTTGATGAGAGAAAAGGAAATATTCAAAGAATTTACAAAGTTCGGAGTTATACAATAAATCTGCAAAATATTTATAAGCTTGATGAGAGAAAATGAAATATTCAAAGAATTTACAAAGTTCGGAGTTATACAATTAATCTGCACAACATTTATAAACTTGATGAGAGAAAAGGAAATATTCAAAGAATTTACTAAGTTCGGAGTTATACAATTAATCTGCAAAATATTTATAAGCTTGATGAGAGAAAAAGAAATATCCAAAGAATTTACAAAGTTCAGAGTTATACAATTAATCTGCAAAATATTTATAAGCTTGATGAGAGAAAAAGAAATATTCAAAGAATTTACAAAGTTCGGAGTTATAGAATTAATCTCCAAAATATTTATAAGCTTGATGAGAGAAAAGGAAATATTCAAAGAATTTACAAAGTTCGGAGTTATACAATTAATCTGCAAAATATTTATAAGCTTGGTGAGAGAAAAGGAAATATTCAAAGAATTTACAAAGTTCGGAGTTATACAATTAATCTGCAAAATATTTATAAGCTTGATGAGAGAAAAAGAAATATTCAAAGAATTTACAAAGTTCGGAGTTATACAATTAATCTGCAAAATATTTATAAGCTTGATGAGAGAAAAAGAAATATTCAAAGAATTTACAAAGTTCGGAGTTATACAATTAATCTGCAAAATATTTATAAGCTTGATGAGAGAAAAGGAAATATTCAAAGAATTTACAAAGTTCGGAGTTATACAATTAATCTGCAAAATATTTATAAGCTTGATGAGAGAAAAAGAAATATTCAAAGAATTTACAAAGTTCGGAGTTATACAATTAATCTGCAAAATATTTATAAGCTTGATGAGAGAAAAAGAAATATTCAAAGAATTTAAAAAGTTCGGAGTTATACAATTAATCTGCAAAATATTTATAAGCTTGATGAGAGAAAAAGAAATATTCAAAGAATTTACAATGTTCGGAGTTATACAATTAATCTGCAAAATATTTATAAGCTTGATGAGAGAAAAAGAAATATTCAAAGAATTTACAAAGTTCGGAGTTATACAATTAATCTGCAAAACATTTATAAGCTTGATGAGAGAAAAGGAAATATTCAAAGAATTTACAAAGTTCGGAGTTATACAATTAATCTGCAAAATATTTATAAGCTTGATGAGAGAAAAAGAAATATCCAAAGAATTTACAAAGTTCAGAGTTATACAATTAATCTGCAAAATATTTATAAGCTTGATGAGAGAAAAAGAAATATTCAAAAAATTAAGAAAGTTCGGAGTTATACAATTAATCTGCAAAATATTTATAAGCTTGATGAGAGAAAATGAAATATTCAAAGAATTTACAAAGTTCGGAGTTATACAATTAATCTGCAAAATATTTATAATCTTGATGAGAGAAAAAGAAATATTCAAAGAATTTACAAAGTACAGAGTTATACAATTAATCTGCAAAATATTTATAAGCTTGATGAGAGAAAAGGAAATATTCAAAGAATTTACAAAGTTCGGAGTTATACAATTAATCTGCAAAATATTTATAAGCTTGATGAGAGAAAATGAAATATTCAAAGAATTTACAAAGTTCAGAGTTATACAATTAATCTGCAAAATATTTATAAGCTTGATGTGAGAAAAAGAAATATTCAAAGAATTTACAAAGTTCGGAGTTATACAATTAATCTGCAAAATATTTATAAGCTTGATGAGAGAAAAGGAAATATTCAAAGAATTTACAATGTTCGGAGTTATACAATTAATCTGCAAAATATTTATAAGCTTGATGAGAGAAAAAGAAATATTCAAAGAATTTACAAAGTTCGGAGTTATACAATTAATCTGCAAAATATTTATAAGCTTGATGAGAGAAAAAGAAATATTCAAAGAATTTACAATGTTCGGAGTTATAGAATTAATCTGCAAAATATTTATAAGCTTGATGAGAGAAAAGGAAATATTCAAAGAATTTACAAAGTTCGGAGTTATAGAATTAATCTGCAAAATATTTATAAGCTTGATGAGAGAAAAGGAAATATTCAAAGAATTTACAAAGTTCGGAGTTATACAATTAATCTGCAAAATATTTATAAGCTTGATGAGAGAAAAGGAAATATTCAAAGAATTTACAAAGTTCGGAGTTATACAATTAATCTGCAAAATATTTATAAGCTTGATGAGAGAAAAAGAAATATTCAAAGAATTTACAATGTTCGGAGTTATACAATTAATCTGCAAAATATTTATAAGCTTGATGAGAGAAAAAGAAATATTCAAAGAATTTACAAAGTTCGGAGTTATACAATTAATCTGCAAAATATTTATAAGCTTGATGAAAGAAAAGGAAATATTCAAAGAATTTACAAAGTTCGGAGTTATACAATTAATCTGCAAAATATTTATAAGCTTGATGAGAGAAAAGGAAATATTCAAAGAATTTACAAAGTTCGGAGTTATACAATTAATCTGCAAAATATTTATAAGCTGGATGAGAGAAAAGGAAATATTCAAAGAATTTACAAAGTTCGGAGTTATACAATCAATCTGCAAAATATTTATAAGCTTGATGAGAGAAAAAGAAATATTCAAAGAATTTACAAAGTTCGGAGTTATACAATTAATCTGCAAAATATTTATAAGCTTGATGAGAGAAAAAGAAATATTCAAAGAATTTACAAAGTTCGGAGTTATACAATTAATCTGCAAAATATTTATAAGCTTGATGAGAGAAAAGGAAATATTCAAAGAATTTACAAAGTTCGGAGTTATACAATTAATCTGCAAAATATTTATAAGCTTGATGAGAGAAAATGAAATATTCAAAGAATTTACAAAGTTCGGAGTTATACAATAAATCTGCAAAATATTTATAAGCTTGATGAGAGAAAATGAAATATTCAAAAAATTTACAAAGTTCGGAGTTATACAATTAATCTGCAAAATATTTATAAGCTTGATGAGAGAAAAGGAAATATTCAAAGAATTTACAAAGTTCGGAGTTATACAATTAATCTGCAAAACATTTATAAGCTTGATGAGAGAAAAGGAAATATTCAAAGAATTTACAAAGTTCGGAGTTATACAATTAATCTGCAAAATATTTATAAGCTTGATGAGAGAAAAAGAAATATCCAAAGAATTTACAAAGTTCAGAGTTATACAATTAATCTGCAAAATATTTATAAGCTTGATGAGAGAAAAAGAAATATTCAAAAAATTTAGAAAGTTCGGAGTTATACAATTAATCTGCAAAATATTTATAAGCTTGATGAGAGAAAATGAAATATTCAAAGAATTTACAAAGTTCGGAGTTATACAATTAATCAGCAAAATATTTATAATCTTGATGAGAGAAAAAGAAATATTCAAAGAATTTACAAAGTTCAGAGTTATACAATTAATCTGCAAAATATTTATAAGCTTGATGAGAGAAAAGGAAATATTCAAAGAATTTACAAAGTTCGGAGTTATACAATTAATCTGCAAAATATTTATAAGCTTGATGAGAGAAAATGAAATATTCAAAGAATTTACAAAGTTCAGAGTTATACAATTAATCTGCAAAATATTTATAAGCTTGATGTGAGAAAAAGAAATATTCAAAGAATTTACAAAGTTCGGAGTTATACAATTAATCTGCAAAATATTTATAAGCTTGATGAGAGAAAAGGAAATATTCAAAGAATTTACAATGTTCGGAGTTATACAATTAATCTGCAAAATATTTATAAGCTTGATGAGAGAAAAAGAAATATTCAAAGAATTTACAAAGTTCGGAGTTATACAATTAATCTGCAAAATATTTATAAGCTTGATGAGAGAAAAAGAAATATTCAAAGAATTTACAATGTTCGGAGTTATAGAATTAATCTGCAAAATATTTATAAGCTTGATGAGAGAAAAGGAAATATTCAAAGAATTTACAAAGTTCGGAGTTATAGAATTAATCTGCAAAATATTTATAAGCTTGATGAGAGAAAAGGAAATATTCAAAGAATTTACAAAGTTCGGAGTTATACAATTAATCTGCAAAATATTTATAAGCTTGATGAGAGAAAAGGAAATATTCAAAGAATTTACAAAGTTCGGAGTTATACAATTAATCTGCAAAATATTTATAAGCTTGATGAGAGAAAAAGAAATATTCAAAGAATTTACAAAGTTCGGAGTTATACAATTAATCTGCGAAATATTTATAAGCTTGATGAGAGAAAAAGAAATATTCAAAGAATTTACAAAGTTCGGAGTTATACAATTAATCTGCAAAATATTTATAAGCTTGATGAGAGAAAAGGAAATATTCAAAGAATTTACAAAGTTCGGAGTTATACAATTAATCTGCAAAATATTTATAAGCTTGATGAGAGAAAAAGAAATATTCAAAGAATTTACAAAGTTCGGAGTTATACAATTAATCTGCAAAATATTTATAAGCTTGATGAGAGAAAAGGAAATATTCAAAGAATTTACAAAGTTCGGAGTTATACAATTAATCTGCAAAATATTTATAAGCTTGATGAGAGAAAAGGAAATATTCAAAGAATTTACAAAGTTCGGAGTTATACAATTAATCTGCAAAATATTTATAAGCTTGATGAGAGAAAAAGAAATATTCAAAGAATTTACAAAGTTCGGAGTTATACAATTAATCTGCGAAATATTTATAAGCTTGATGAGAGAAAAAGAAATATTCAAAGAATTTACAAAGTTCGGAGTTATACAATTAATCTGCAAAATATTTATAAGCTTGATGAGAGAAAAGGAAATATTCAAAGAATTTACAAAGTTCGGAGTTATACAATTAATCTGCAAAATATTTATAAGCTTGATGAGAGAAAAAGAAATATTCAAAGAATTTACAAAGTCCGGAGTTATACAATTAATCTGCAAAATATTTATAAGCTTGATGAGAGAAAAGGAAATATTCAAAGAATTTACAAAGTTCGGAGTTATACAATTAATCTGCAAAATATTTATAAGCTTGATGAGAGAAAAAGAAATATTCAAAGAATTTACAAAGTTCGGAGTTATACAATTAATCTGCAAAATATTTATTAGCTTGATGAGAGAAAAAGAAATATTCAAAGAATTTACAATGTTCGGAGTTATACAATTAATCTGCGAAATATTTATAAGCTTGATGAGAGAAAAAGAAATATTCAAAGAATTTACAAAGTTCGGAGTTATACAATTAATCTGCAAAATATTTATAAGCTTGATGAGAGAAAAGGAAATATTCAAAGAATTTACAAAGTTCGGAGTTATACAATTAATCTGCAAAATATTTATAAGCTTGATGAGAGAAAATGAAATATTCAAAGAATTTACAAAGTTCGGAGTTATACAATTAATCTGCAAAATATTTATAATCTTGATGAGAGAAAAAGAAATATTCAAAGAATTTACAAAGTTCAGAGTTATACAATTAATCTGCAAAATATTTATAAGCTTGATGAGAGAAAAGGAAATATTAAAAGAATTTACAAAGTTCGGAGTTATACAATTAATCTGCAAAATATTTATAAGCTTGATGAGAGAAAATGAAATATTCAAAGAATTTACAAAGTTCAGAGTTATACAATTAATCTGCAAAATATTTATAAGCTTGATGTGAGAAAAAGAAATATTCAAAGAATTTACAAAGTTCGGAGTTATACAATTAATCTGCAAAATATTTATAAGCTTGATGAGAGAAAAGGAAATATTCAAAGAATTTACAATGTTCGGAGTTATACAATTAATCTGCAAAATATTTATAAGCTTGATGAGAGAAAAAGAAATATTCAAAGAATTTACAAAGTTCGGAGTTATACAATTAATCTGCAAAATATTTATAAGCTTGATGAGAGAAAAAGAAATATTCAAAGAATTTACAATGTTCGGAGTTATAGAATTAATCTGCAAAATATTTATAAGCTTGATGAGAGAAAAGGAAATATTCAAAGAATTTACAAAGTTCGGAGTTATAGAATAAATCTGCAAAATATTTATAAGCTTGATGAGAGAAAAGGAAATATTCAAAGAATTTACAAAGTTCGGAGTTATACAATTAATCTGCAAAATATTTATAAGCTTGATGAGAGAAAAGGAAATATTCAAAGAATTTACAAAGTTCGGAGTTATACAATTAATCTGCAAAATATTTATAAGCTTGATGAGAGAAAAAGAAATATTCAAAGAATTTACAAAGTTCGGAGTTATACAATTAATCTGCGAAATATTTATAAGCTTGATGAGAGAAAAAGAAATATTCAAAGAATTTACAAAGTTCGGAGTTATACAATGAATCTGCAAAATATTTATAAGCTTGATGAGAGAAAAGGAAATATTCAAAGAATTTACAAAGTTCGGAGTTATACAATTAATCTGCAAAATATTTATAAGCTTGATGAGAGAAAAAGAAATATTCAAAGAATTTACAAAGTTCGGAGTTATACAATTAATCTGCAAAATATTTATAAGCTTGATGAGAGAAAAGGAAATATTCAAAGAATTTACAAAGTTCGGAGTTATACAATTAATCTGCAAAATATTTATAAGCTTGATGAGAGAAAAAGAAATATTCAAAGAATTTACAAAGTTCGGAGTTATACAATTAATCTGCAAAATATTTATTAGCTTGATGAGAGAAAAAGAAATATTCAAAGAATTTACAATGTTCGGAGTTATACAATTAATCTGCGAAATATTTATAAGCTTGATGAGAGAAAAAGAAATATTCAAAGAATTTACAAAGTTCGGAGTTATACAATTAATCTGCAAAATATTTATAAGCTTGATGAGAGAAAAGGAAATATTCAAAGAATTTACAAAGTTCGGAGTTATACAATTAATCTGCAAAATATTTATAAGCTTGATGAGAGAAAATGAAATATTCAAAGAATTTACAAAGTTCGGAGTTATACAATTAATCTGCAAAATATTTATAATCTTGATGAGAGAAAAAGAAATATTCAAAGAATTTACAAAGTTCAGAGTTATACAATTAATCTGCAAAATATTTATAAGCTTGATGAGAGAAAAGGAAATATTAAAAGAATTTACAAAGTTCGGAGTTATACAATTAATCTGCAAAATATTTATAAGCTTGATGAGAGAAAATGAAATATTCAAAGAATTTACAAAGTTCAGAGTTATACAATTAATCTGCAAAATATTTATAAGCTTGATGTGAGAAAAAGAAATATTCAAAGAATTTACAAAGTTCGGAGTTATACAATTAATCTGCAAAATATTTATAAGCTTGATGAGAGAAAAGGAAATATTCAAAGAATTTACAATGTTCGGAGTTATACAATTAATCTGCAAAATATTTATAAGCTTGATGAGAGAAAAAGAAATATTCAAAGAATTTACAAAGTTCGGAGTTATACAATTAATCTGCAAAATATTTATAAGCTTGATGAGAGAAAAAGAAATATTCAAAGAATTTACAATGTTCGGAGTTATAGAATTAATCTGCAAAATATTTATAAGCTTGATGAGAGAAAAGGAAATATTCAAAGAATTTACAAAGTTCGGAGTTATAGAATAAATCTGCAAAATATTTATAAGCTTGATGAGAGAAAAGGAAATATTCAAAGAATTTACAAAGTTCGGAGTTATACAATTAATCTGCAAAATATTTATAAGCTTGATGAGAGAAAAGGAAATATTCAAAGAATTTACAAAGTTCGGAGTTATACAATTAATCTGCAAAATATTTATAAGCTTGATGAGAGAAAAAGAAATATTCAAAGAATTTACAAAGTTCGGAGTTATACAATTAATCTGCGAAATATTTATAAGCTTGATGAGAGAAAAAGAAATATTCAAAGAATTTACAAAGTTCGGAGTTATACAATGAATCTGCAAAATATTTATAAGCTTGATGAGAGAAAAGGAAATATTCAAAGAATTTACAAAGTTCGGAGTTATACAATTAATCTGCGAAATATTTATAAGCTTGATGAGAGAAAAAGAAATATTCAAAGAATTTACAAAGTTCGGAGTTATACAATTAATCTGCAAAATATTTATAAGCTTGATGAGAGAAAAGGAAATATTCAAAGAATTTACAATGTTCGGAGTTATACAATTAATCTGCAAAATATTTATAAGCTTGATGAGAGAAAAAGAAATATTCAAAGAATTTACAAAGTTCGGAGTTATACAATTAATCTGCAAAATATTTATAAGCTTGATGAGAGAAAAAGAAATATTCAAAGAATTTACAATGTTCGGAGTCATAGAATTAATCTGCAAAATATTTATAAGCTTGATGAGAGAAAAGGAAATATTCAAAGAATTTACAAAGTTCGGAGTTATAGAATAAATCTGCAAAATATTTATAAGCTTGATGAGAGAAAAGGAAATATTCAAAGAATTTACAAAGTTCGGAGTTATACAATTAATCTGCAAAATATTTATAAGCTTGATGAGAGAAAAGGAAATATTCAAAGAATTTACAAAGTTCGGAGTTATACAATTAATCTGCAAAATATTTATAAGCTTGATGAGAGAAAAAGAAATATTCAAAGAATTTACAAAGTTCGGAGTTATACAATTAATCTGCGAAATATTTATAAGCTTGATGAGAGAAAAAGAAATATTCAAAGAATTTACAAAGTTCGGAGTTATACAATGAATCTGCAAAATATTTATAAGCTTGATGAGAGAAAAGGAAATATTCAAAGAATTTACAAAGTTCGGAGTTATACAATTAATCTGCGAAATATATATAAGCTTGATGAGAGAAAAAGAAATATTCAAAGAATTTACAAAGTTCGGAGTTATACAATTAATCTGCAAAATATTTATAAGCTTGATGAGAGAAAAGGAAATATTCAAAGAATTTACAAAGTTCGGAGTTATACAATTAATCTGCAAAATATTTATAAGCTTGATGAGAGAAAAAGAAATATTCAAAGAATTTACAAAGTTCGGAGTTATACAATTAATCTGCAAAATATTTATAAGCTTGATGAGAGAAAAAGAAATATTCAAAGAATTTAAAAAGTTCGGAGTTATACAATTAATCTGCAAAATATTTATAAGCTTGATGAGAGAAAAAGAAATATTCAAAGAATTTACAATGTTCGGAGTTATACAATTAATCTGCAAAATATTTATAAGCTTGATGAGAGAAAAAGAAATATTCAAAGAATTTACAATGTTCGGAGTTATACAATTAATCTGCAAAATATTTATAAGCTTGATGAGAGAAAAAGAAATATTCAAAGAATTTACAAAGTTCGGAGTTATACAATTAATCTGCAAAATATTTATAAGCTTGATGAAAGAAAAGGAAATATTCAAAGAATTTACAAAGTTCGGAGTTATACAATTAATCTGCAAAATATTTATAAGCTTGATGAGAGAAAAGGAAATATTCAAAGAATTTACAAAGTTCGGAGTTATAGAATTAATCTGCAAAATATTTATAAGCTGGATGAGAGAAAAGGAAATATTCAAAGAATTTACAAAGTTCGGAGTTATACAATCAATCTGCAAAATATTTATAAGCTTGATGAGAGAAAAAGAAATATTCAAAGAATTTACAAAGTTCGGAGTTATACAATTAATCTGCAAAATATTTATAAGCTTGATGAGAGAAAAAGAAATATTCAAAGAATTTACAAAGTTCGGAGTTATACAATTAATCTGCGAAATATTTATAAGCTTGATGAGAGAAAAAGAAATATTCAAAGAATTTACAAAGTTCGGAGTTATACAATTAATCTGCAAAATATTTATAAGCTTGATGAGAGAAAAGGAAATATTCAAAGAATTTACAAAGTTCGGAGTTATACAATTAATCTGCAAAATATTTATAAGCTTGATGAGAGAAAATGAAATATTCAAATAATTTACAAAGTTCGGAGTTATACAATAAATCTGCAAAATATTTATAAGCTTGATGAGAGAAAATGAAATATTCAAAAAATTTACAAAGTTCGGAGTTATACAATTAATCTGCAAAATATTTATAAGCTTGATGAGAGAAAAGGAAATATTCAAAGAATTTACAAAGTTCGGAGTTATACAATTAATCTGCAAAACATTTATAAGCTTGATGAGAGGAAAGGAAATATTCAAAGAATTTACAAAGTTCGGAGTTATACAATTAATCTGCAAAATATTTATAAGCTTGATGAGAGAAAAAGAAATATCCAAAGAATTTACAAAGTTCAGAGTTATACAATTAATCTGCAAAATATTTATAAGCTTGATGAGAGAAAAAGAAATATTCAAAAAATTTAGAAAGTTCGGAGTTATACAATTAATCTGCAAAATATTTATAAGCTTGATGAGAGAAAATGAAATATTCAAAGAATTTACAAAGTTCGGAGTTATACAATTAATCTGCAAAATATTTATAATCTTGATGAGAGAAAAAGAAATATTCAAAGAATTTACAAAGTTCAGAGTTATACAATTAATCTGCAAAATATTTATAAGCTTGATGAGAGAAAAGGAAATATTCAAAGAATTTACAAAGTTCGGAGTTATACAATTAATCTGCAAAATATTTATAAGCTTGATGAGAGAAAATGAAATATTCAAAGAATTTACAAAGTTCAGAGTTATACAATTAATCTGCAAAATATTTATAAGCTTGATGTGAGAAAAAGAAATATTCAAATAATTTACAAAGTTCGGAGTTATACAATTAATCTGCAAAATATTTATAAGCTTGATGAGAGAAAAGGAAATATTCAAAGAATTTACAATGTTCGGAGTTATACAATTAATCTGCAAAATATTTATAAGCTTGATGAGAGAAAAAGAAATATTCAAAGAATTTACAAAGTTCGGAGTTATACAATTAATCTGCAAAATATTTATAAGCTTGATGAGAGAAAAAGAAATATTCAAAGAATTTACAAAGTTCAGAGTTATACAATTAATCTGCAAAATATTTATAAGCTTGATGAGAGAAAAAGAAATATTCGAAGAATTTACAAAATTCTGAGTTATACAATTAATCTGCAAAATATTTATAAGCTTGATGAGAGAAAAAGAAATATTCAAAGAATTTACAAAGTTTGGAGTTATACAATTAATCTGTCAAATATTTGTAAGCTTGATGAGAGAAAATGAAATATTCAAAGAATTTACAAAGTTCGGAGTTATACAATTAATCTGCAAAATATTTATAAGCTTGATGAGAGAAAAGGAAATATTCAAAGAATTTACAAAGTTCGGAGTTATACAATTAATCTGCAAAACATTTATATGCTTGATGAGAGAAAAGGAAATATTCAAAGAATTTACAAAGTTCGGAGTTATACAATTAATCTGCGAAATATTTATAAGCTTGATGAGAGAAAAAGAAATATTCAAAGAATTTACAAAGTTCGGAGTTATACAATTAATCTGCAAAATATTTATAAGCTTGATGAGAGAAAAGGAAATATTCAAAGAATTTACAAAGTTCGGAGTTATACAATTAATCTGCAAAATATTTATAAGCTTGATGAGAGAAAATGAAATATTCAAAGAATTTACAAAGTTCGGAGTTATACAATAAATCTGCAAAATATTTATAAGCTTGATGAGAGAAAATGAAATATTCAAAGAATTTACAAAGTTCGGAGTTATACAATTAATCTGCAAAATATTTATAAGCTTGATGAGAGAAAAGGAAATATTCAAAGAATTTACAAAGTTCGGAGTTATACAATTAATCTGCAAAACATTTATAAGCTTGATGAGAGAAAAGGAAATATTCAAAGAATTTACAAAGTTCGGAGTTATACAATTAATCTGCAAAATATTTATAAGCTTGATGAGAGAAAAAGAAATATTCAAAGAATTTACAAAGTTCAGAGTTATACAATTAATCTGCAAAATATTTATAAGCTTGATGAGAGAAAAGGAAATATTCAAAGAATTTACAAAGTTCGGAGTTATACAATTAATCTGCAAAATATTTATAAGCTTGATGAGAGAAAATGAAATATTCAAAGAATTTACAAAGTTCAGAGTTATACAATTAATCTGCAAAATATTTATAAGCTTGATGTGAGAAAAAGAAATATTCAAAGAATTTTCAAAGTTCGGAGTTATACAATTAATCTGCAAAATATTTATAAGCTTGATGAGAGAAAAGGAAATATTCAAAGAATTTACAATGTTCGGAGTTATACAATTAATCTGCAAAATATTTATAAGCTTGATGAGAGAAAAAGAAATATTCAAAGAATTTACAAAGTTCGGAGTTATACAATTAATCTGCAAAATATTTATAAGCTTGATGAGAGAAAAAGAAATATTCAAAGAATTTACAATGTTCGGAGTTATACAATGAATCTGCAAAATATTTATAAGATTGATGAGAGAAAAAGAAATATTCAAAGAATTTACAAAGTTCAGAGTTATACAATTAATCTGCAAAATATTTATAAGCTTGATGAGAGAAAAAGAAATATTCGAAGAATTTACAATATTCGGAGTTATACAATTAATCTGCAAAATATTTATAAGCTTGATGAGAGAAAAAGAAATATTCAAAGAATTTACAATGTTCGGAGTTATACAATTAATCAGCAAAATATTTATAAGCTTGATGAGAGAAAAAGAAATATTCAAAGAATTTACAAAGTTTGGAGTTATACAATTAATCTGTCAAATATTTTTAAGCTTGATGAGAGAAAATGAAATATTCAAAGAATTTACAAAGTTCGGAGTTATACAATTAATCTCCAAAATATTTATAAGCTTGATGAGAGAAAAGGAAATATTCAAAGAATTTACAAAGTTCGGAGTTATACAATTAATCTGCAAAATATTTATAAGCTTGATGAGAGAAAAAGAAATATCCAAAGAATTTACAAAGTTCAGAGTTATACAATTAATCTGCAAAATATTTATAAGCTTGATGAGAGAAAATGAAATATTCAAAGAATTTACAAAGTTCGGAGTTATACAATTAATCTGCAAAATATTTATAATCTTGATGAGAGAAAAAGAAATATTCAAAGAATTTACAATGTTCAGAGTTATACAATTAATCTGCAAAATATTTATAAGCTTGATGAGAGAAAAGGAAATATTCAAAGAATTTACAAAGTTCGGAGTTATACAATTAATCTGCAAAATATTTATAAGCTTGATGAGAGAAAATGAAATATTCAAAGAATTTACAAAGTTCAGAGTTATACAATTAATCTGCAAATATTTATAAGCTTGATGTGAGAAAAAGAAATATTCAAAGAATTTACAAAGTTCGGAGTTATACAATTAATCAGCAAAATATTTATAAGCTTGATGAGAGAAAAAGAAATATTCAAAGAATTTACAAAGTTTGGAGTTATACAATTAATCTGTCAAATATTTTTAAGCTTGATGAGAGAAAATGAAATATTCAAAGAATTTACAAAGTTCGGAGTTATACAATTAATCTGCAAAATCTTTATAAGCTTGATGAGAGAAAAGGAAATATTCAAAGAATTTACAAAGTTCGGAGTTATACAATTAATCTGCAAAACATTTATATGCTTGATGAGAGAAAAGGAAATATTCAAAGAATTTACAAAGTTCGGAGTTATACAATTAATCTGCAAAATATTTATAAGCTTGATGAGAGAAAAGGAAATATTCAAAGAATTTACAATGTTCGGAGTTATACAATTAATCTGCAAAATATTTATAAGCTTGATGAGAGAAAAGGAAATATTCAAAGAATTTACAAAGTTCGGAGTTATAGAATCAATCTGCAAAATATTTATAAGCTTGATGAGAGAAAATGAAATATTCAAAGAATTTACAAAGTTCAGAGTTATACAATTAATCTGCAAAATATTTATAAGCTTGATGTGAGAAAAAGAAATATTCAAAGAATTTACAAAGTTCGGAGTTATACAATTAATCTGCAAAATATTTATAAGCTTGATGAGAGAAAAGGAAATATTCAAAGAATTTACAAAGTTCGGAGTTATACAATTAATCTGCAAAATATTTATAAGCTTGATGAGAGAAAAAGAAATATTCAAAGGATTTACAAAGTTCGGAGTTATACAATTAATCTGCAAAATATTTATAAGCTTGATGAGAGAAAAAGAAATATTCAAAGAATTTACAATGTTCGGAGTTATACAATGAATCTGCAAAATATTTATAAGATTGATGAGAGAAAAAGAAATATTCAAAGAATTTACAAAGTTCAGAGTTATACAATTAATCTGCAAAATATTTATAAGCTTGATGAGAGAAAAAGAAATATTCGAAGAATTTACAAAATTCGGAGTTATACAATTAATCTGCAAAATATTTATAAGCTTGATGAGAGAAAAAGAAATATTCAAAGAATTTACAAAGTTCGGAGTTATACAATTAATCAGCAAAATATTTATAAGCTTGATGAGAGAAAAAGAAATATTCAAAGAATTTACAAAGTTTGGAGTTATACAATTAATCTGTCAAATATTTTTAAGCTTGATGAGAGAAAATGAAATATTCAAAGAATTTACAAAGTTCGGAGTTATACAATTAATCTGCAAAATATTTATAAGCTTGATGAGAGAAAAGGAAATATTCAAAGAATTTACAAAGTTCGGAGTTATACAATTAATCTGCAAAACATTTATATGCTTGATGAGAGAAAAGGAAATATTCAAAGAATTTACAAAGTTCGGAGTTATACAATTAATCTGCACAATATTTATAAGCTTGATGAGAGAAAAGGAAATATTCAAAGAATTTACAAAGTTCGGAGTTATACAATTAATCTGCAAAATATTTATAAGCTTGATGAGAGAAAAGGAAATATTCAAAGAATTTACAAAGTTCGGAGTTATACAATCAATCTGCAAAATATTTATAAGCTTGATGAGAGAAAAAGAAATATTCAAAGAATTTACAAAGTTCGGACTTATACAATTAATCTGCAAAATATTTATAAGCTTGATGAGAGAAAATGAAATATTCAAAGAATTTACAAAGTTCGGAGTTATACAATTAATCTGCAAAATATTTATAAGCTTGATGAGAGAAAATGAAATATTCAAAGAATTTACAAAGTTCGGAGTTATACAATTAATCTGCAAAACATTTATAAGCTTGATGAGAGAAAAGGAAATATTCAAAGAATTTACAAAGTTCGGAGTTATACAATTAATCTGCAAAATATTTATAAGCTTGATGAGAGAAAAAGAAATATCCAAAGAATTTACAAAGTTCAGAGTTATACAATTAATCTGCAAAATATTTATAAGCTTGATGAGAGAAAAAGAAATATTCAAAAAATTTAGAAAGTTCGGAGTTATACAATTAATCTGCAAAATATTTATAAGCTTGATGAGAGAAAATGAAATATTCAAAGAATTTACAAAGTTCAGAGTTATACAATTAATCTGCAAAATATTTATAAGCTTGATGTGAGAAAAAGAAATATTCAAAGAATTTACAAAGTTCGGAGTTATACAATTAATCTGCAAAATATTTATAAGCTTGATGAGAGAAAAAGAAATATTCGAAGAATTTACAAAATTCGGAGTTATACAATTAATCTGCAAAATATTTATAAGCTTGATGAGAGAAAAAGAAATATTCAAAGAATTTACAAAGTTCGGAGTTATACAATTAATCAGCAAAATATTTATAAGCTTGATGAGAGAAAAAGAAATATTCAAAGAATTTACAAAGTTTGGAGTTATACAATTAATCTGTCAAATATTTTTAAGCTTGATGAGAGAAAATGAAATATTCAAAGAATTTACAAAGTTCGGAGTTATACAATTAATCTGCAAAATATTTATAAGCTTGATGAGAGAAAAGGAAATATTCAAAGAATTTACAAAGTTCGGAGTTATACAATTAATCTGCAAAACATTTATATGCTTGATGAGAGAAAAGGAAATATTCAAAGAATTTACAAAGTTCGGAGTTATACAATTAATCTGCAAAATATTTATAAGCTTGATGAGAGAAAAGGAAATATTCAAAGAATTTACAATGTTCGGAGTTATACAATTAATCTGCAAAATATTTATAAGCTTGATGAGAGAAAAGGAAATATTCAAAGAATTTACAAAGTTCGGAGTTATAGAATCAATCTGCAAAATATTTATAAGCTTGATGAGAGAAAATGAAATATTCAAAGAATTTACAAAGTTCAGAGTTATACAATTAATCTGCAAAATATTTATAAGCTTGATGTGAGAAAAAGAAATATTCAAAGAATTTACAAAGTTCGGAGTTATACAATTAATCTGCAAAATATTTATAAGCTTGATGAGAGAAAAGGAAATATTCAAAGAATTTACAAAGTTCGGAGTTATACAATTAATCTGCAAAATATTTATAAGCTTGATGAGAGAAAAAGAAATATTCAAAGGATTTACAAAGTTCGGAGTTATACAATTAATCTGCAAAATATTTATAAGCTTGATGAGAGAAAAAGAAATATTCAAAGAATTTACAATGTTCGGAGTTATACAATGAATCTGCAAAATATTTATAAGATTGATGAGAGAAAAAGAAATATTCAAAGAATTTACAAAGTTCAGAGTTATACAAT
This sequence comes from Acanthosepion esculentum, assembly GCA_964036315.1. Lineage (NCBI taxonomy): Eukaryota > Metazoa > Mollusca > Cephalopoda > Sepiida > Sepiidae > Acanthosepion > Acanthosepion esculentum. The sequence continues at coordinate 57,051,419 of OZ038502.1, forward strand.
TAATCTGCAAAATATTTATAAGCTTGATGAGAGAAAAAGAAATATTCGAAGAATTTACAAAGTTTGGAGTTATACAATTAATCTGCAAAACATTTATATGCTTGATGAGAGAAAAGGAAATATTCAAAGAATTTACAAAGTTCGGAGTTATACAATTAATCTGCAAAATATTTATAAGCTTGATGAGAGAAAAGGAAATATTCAAAGAATTTACAATGTTCGGAGTTATACAATTAATCTGCAAAATATTTATAAGCTTGATGAGAGAAAAGGAAATATTCAAAGAATTTACAAAGTTCGGAGTTATAGAATCAATCTGCAAAATATTTATAAGCTTGATGAGAGAAAATGAAATATTCAAAGAATTTACAAAGTTCAGAGTTATACAATTAATCTGCAAAATATTTATAAGCTTGATGTGAGAAAAAGAAATATTCAAAGAATTTACAAAGTTCGGAGTTATACAATTAATCTGCAAAATATTTATAAGCTTGATGAGAGAAAAGGAAATATTCAAAGAATTTACAAAGTTCGGAGTTATACAATTAATCTGCAAAATATTTATAAGCTTGATGAGAGAAAAAGAAATATTCAAAGGATTTACAAAGTTCGGAGTTATACAATTAATCTGCAAAATATTTATAAGCTTGATGAGAGAAAAAGAAATATTCAAAGAATTTACAATGTTCGGAGTTATACAATGAATCTGCAAAATATTTATAAGATTGATGAGAGAAAAAGAAATATTCAAAGAATTTACAAAGTTCAGAGTTATACAATTAATCTGCAAAATATTTATAAGCTTGATGAGAGAAAAAGAAATATTCGAAGAATTTACAAAATTCGGAGTTATACAATTAATCTGCAAAATATTTATAAGCTTGATGAGAGAAAAAGAAATATTCAAAGAATTTACAAAGTTCGGAGTTATACAATTAATCAGCAAAATATTTATAAGCTTGATGAGAGAAAAAGAAATATTCAAAGAATTTACAAAGTTTGGAGTTATACAATTAATCTGTCAAATATTTTTAAGCTTGATGAGAGAAAATGAAATATTCAAAGAATTTACAAAGTTCGGAGTTATACAATTAATCTGCAAAATATTTATAAGCTTGATGAGAGAAAAGGAAATATTCAAAGAATTTACAAAGTTCGGAGTTATACAATTAATCTGCAAAACATTTATATGCTTGATGAGAGAAAAGGAAATATTCAAAGAATTTACAAAGTTCGGAGTTATACAATTAATCTGCACAATATTTATAAGCTTGATGAGAGAAAAGGAAATATTCAAAGAATTTACAAAGTTCGGAGTTATACAATTAATCTGCAAAATATTTATAAGCTTGATGAGAGAAAAGGAAATATTCAAAGAATTTACAAAGTTCGGAGTTATACAATCAATCTGCAAAATATTTATAAGCTTGATGAGAGAAAAAGAAATATTCAAAGAATTTACAAAGTTCGGACTTATACAATTAATCTGCAAAATATTTATAAGCTTGATGAGAGAAAATGAAATATTCAAAGAATTTACAAAGTTCGGAGTTATACAATTAATCTGCAAAATATTTATAAGCTTGATGAGAGAAAATGAAATATTCAAAGAATTTACAAAGTTCGGAGTTATACAATTAATCTGCAAAACATTTATAAGCTTGATGAGAGAAAAGGAAATATTCAAAGAATTTACAAAGTTCGGAGTTATACAATTAATCTGCAAAATATTTATAAGCTTGATGAGAGAAAAAGAAATATCCAAAGAATTTACAAAGTTCAGAGTTATACAATTAATCTGCAAAATATTTATAAGCTTGATGAGAGAAAAAGAAATATTCAAAAAATTTAGAAAGTTCGGAGTTATACAATTAATCTGCAAAATATTTATAAGCTTGATGAGAGAAAATGAAATATTCAAAGAATTTACAAAGTTCAGAGTTATACAATTAATCTGCAAAATATTTATAAGCTTGATGTGAGAAAAAGAAATATTCAAAGAATTTACAAAGTTCGGAGTTATACAATTAATCTGCAAAATATTTATAAGCTTGATGAGAGAAAAGGAAATATTCAAAGAATTTACAAAGTTCGGAGTTATACAATTAATCTGCAAAATATTTATAAGCTTGATGAGAGAAAAAGAAATATTCAAAGAATTTACAAAGTTCGGAGTTATACAATTAATGTGCAAAATATTTATAAGCTTGATGAGAGAAAAAGAAATATTCAAAGAATTTACAATGTTCGGAGTTATACAATGAATCTGCAAAATATTTATAAGATTGATGAGAGAAAAAGAAATATTCAAAGAATTTACAAAGTTCGGAGTTATACAATTAATCTGCAAAATATTTATAAGCTTGATGAGAGAAAAAGAAATATTCGAAGAATTTACAAAATTCGGAGTTATATAATTAATCTGCAAAATATTTATAAGCTTGATGAGAGAAAAAGAAATATTCAAAGAATTTACAAAGTTCGGAGTTATACAATTAATCAGCAAAATATTTATAAGCTTGATGAGAGAAAAAGAAATATTCAAAGAATTTACAAAGTTTGGAGTTATACAATTAATCTGTCAAATATTTTTAAGCTTGATGAGAGAAAATGAAATATTCAAAGAATTTACAAAGTTCGGAGTTATACAATTAATCTGCAAAATATTTATAAGCTTGATGAGAGAAAAGGAAATCTTCAAAGAATTTACAAAGTTCGGAGTTATACAATTAATCTGCAAAACATTTATATGCTTGATGAGAGAAAAGGAAATATTCAAAGAATTTACAAAGTTCGGAGTTATACAATTAATCTGCAAAATATTTATAAGCTTGATGAGAGAAAAGGAAATATTCAAAGAATTTACAAAGTTCGGAGTTATACAATTAATCTGCAAAACATTTATAAGCTTGATGAGAGAAAAGGAAATATTCAAAGAATTTACAAAGTTCGGAGTTATACAATTAATCAGCAAAATATTTATAAGCTTGATGAGAGAAAAAGAAATATTCAAAGAATTTACAAAGTTCGGAGTTATACAATTAATCAGCAAAATATTTATAAGCTTGATGAGAGAAAAAGAAATATTCAAAGAATTTACAAAGTTTGGAGTTATACAATTAATCTGTCAAATATTTTTAAGCTTGATGAGAGAAAATGAAATATTCAAAGAATTTACAAAGTTCGGAGTTATACAATTAATCTGCAAAATATTTATAAGCTTGATGAGAGAAAAGGAAATATTCAAAGAATTTACAAATTTCGGAGTTATACAATTAATCTGCAAAACATTTATATGCTTGATGAGAGAAAAGGAAATATTCAAAGAATTTACAAAGTTCGGAGTTATACAATTAATCTGCAAAATATTTATAAGCTTGATGAGAGAAAATGAAATATTCAAAGAATTTACAAAGTTCGGAGTTATACAATTAATCTGCAAAATATTTATAAGCTTGATGAGAGAAAATGAAATATTCAAAGAATTTACAATGTTCGGAGTTATACAATGAATCTTCAAAATATTTATAAGATTGATGAGAGAAAAAGAAATATTCAAAGAATTTACAAAGTTCGGAGTTATACAATTAATCTGCAAAATATTTATAAGTTTGATGAGAGAAAAAGAAATATTCAAAGAATTTACAAAGTTCGGAGTTATACAATTAATCTGCAAAATATTTATAAGCTTGATGAGAGAAAAGGAAATATTCAAAGAATTTACAAAGTTCGGAGTTATACAATTAATCTGCAAAATATTTATAAGCTTGATGAGAGAAAATGAAATATTCAAAGAATTTACAAAGTTCGGAGTTATACAATTAATCTGCAAAATATTTATAAGCTTGATGAGAGAAAAGGAAATATTCAAAGAATTTACAAAGTTCGGAGTTATACAATTAATCTGCAAAATATTTTTAAGCTTGATGAGAGAAAATGAAATATTCAAAGAATTTACAAAGTTCGGAGTTATACAATTAATCTGCAAAATATTTATAAGCTTGATGAGAGAAAAGGAAATATTCAAAGAATTTACAAAGTTCGGAGTTATACAATTAATCTGCAAAACATTTATATGCTTGATGTGAGAAAAAGAAATATTCAAAGAATTTACAATGTTCGGAGTTATACAATTAATCTGCAAAATATTTATAAGCTTGATGAGAGAAAAAGAAATATTCAAAGAATTTACAAAGTTCGGAGTTATACAATTAATCAGCAAAATATTTATAAGCTTGATGAGAGAAAAAGAAATATTCAAAGAATTTACAAAGTTCGGAGTTATACAATTAATCTGCAAAATATTTATAAGCTTGATGAGAGAAAATGAAATATTCAAAGAATTTACATAGTTCGGAGTTATACAATTAATCTGCAAAATATTTATAAGCTTGATGAGAGAAAAGGAAATATTCAAAGAATTTACAAAGTTCGGAGTTATACAATTAATCTGCCAAATATTTATAAGCTTGATGAGAGAAAATGAAATATTCAAAGAATTTACAAAGTTCGGAGTTATACAATTAATCTGCAAAATATTTATAAGCGTGATGAGAGAAAATGAAATATTCAAAGAATTTACAAATTTCGGAATTATACAATTAATCTGCCAAATATTTATAAGCTTGATGAGAGAAAATGAAATATTCAAAGAATTTACAAAGTTCGGAGTTATACAATTAATCTGCAAAATATTTATAAGCTTGATGAGAGAAAATGAAATATTCAAAGAATTTACAAAGTTCGGAGTTATACAATTAATCTGCAATATATTTATAAGCTTGATGAGAGAAAAGGAAATATTCAAAGAATTTACAAAGTTCGGAGTTATACAATTAATCTGCAAAATATTTATAAGCTTGATGAGAGAAAAGGAAATATTCAAAGAATTTACAAAGTTCGGAGTTATACAATTAATCTGCAAAATATTTATAAGCTTGATGAGAGAAAAGGAAATATTCAAAGAATTTACAAAGTTCGGAGTTATACAATTAATCTGCAAAATATTTATAAGCTTGATGAGAGAAAAGGAAATATTCAAAGAATTTACAAAGTTCGGAGTTATACAATTAATCTGCAAAATATTTATAAGCTTGATGAGAGAAAAGGAAATATTCAAAGAATTTACAAAGTTCGCAGTTATACAATTAATCTGCAAAATATTTATAAGCTTGATCAGAGAAAAGGAAATATTCAAAGAATTTACAAAGTTCGGAGTTATACAATTAATCTGCAAAATATTTATAAGCTTGATGAGAGAAAAAGAAATAATCAAAGAATTTACAAAGTTCGGAGTTATACAATTAATCAGCAAAATATTTATAAGCTTGATGAGAGAAAAAGAAATATTCAAAGAATTTACAAAGTTCGGAGTTATACGATTAATCTGCAAAATATTTATAAGATTGATGAGAGAAAAAGAAATATTCAAAGAATTTACAAAGTTCAGAGTTATACAATTAATCTGCAAAATATTTATAAGCTTGATGAGAGAAAAAGAAATATTCAAAGCATTTACAAAGTTCGGAGTTATACAATTAATCAGCAAAATATTTATAAGCTTGATGAGAGAAAAAGAAATATTCAAAGAATTTACAAAGTTTGGAGTTATACAATTAATCTGTCAAATATTTTTAAGCTTGATGAGAGAAAATGAAATATTCAAAGAATTTACAAAGTTCGGAGTTATACAATTAATCTGCAAAATATTTATAAGCTTGATGAGAGAAAAGGAAATATTCAAAGAATTTACAAAGTTCGGAGTTATACAATTAATCTGCAAAACATTTATATGCTTGATGAGAGAAAAGGAAATATTCAAAGAATTTACAAAGTTCGGAGTTATACAATTAATCTGCAAAATATTTATAAGCTTGATGAGAGAAAATGAAATATTCAAAGAATTTACAAAGTTCGGAGTTATACAATTAATCTGCAAAATATTTATAAGCTTGATGAGAGAAAATGAAATATTCAAAGAATTTACAATGTTCGGAGTTATACAATGAATCTTCAAAATATTTATAAGATTGATGAGAGAAAAAGAAATATTCAAAGAATTTACAAAGTTCGGAGTTATACAATTAATCTGCAAAATATTTATAAGTTTGATGAGAGAAAAAGAAATATTCAAAGAATTTACAAAGTTCGGAGTTATACAATTAATCTGCAAAATATTTATAAGCTTGATGAGAGAAAAGGAAATATTCAAAGAATTTACAAAGTTCGGAGTTATACAATTAATCTGCAAAATATTTATAAGCTTGATGAGAGAAAATGAAATATTCAAAGAATTTACAAAGTTCGGAGTTATACAATTAATCTGCAAAATATTTATAAGCTTGATGAGAGAAAAGGAAATATTCAAAGAATTTACAAAGTTCGGAGTTATACAATTAATCTGCAAAATATTTTTAAGCTTGATGAGAGAAAATGAAATATTCAAAGAATTTACAAAGTTCGGAGTTATACAATTAATCTGCAAAATATTTATAAGCTTGATGAGAGAAAAGGAAATATTCAAAGAATTTACAAAGTTCGGAGTTATACAATTAATCTGCAAAACATTTATATGCTTGATGTGAGAAAAAGAAATATTCAAAGAATTTACAATGTTCGGAGTTATACAATTAATCTGCAAAATATTTATAAGCTTGATGAGAGAAAAAGAAATATTCAAAGAATTTACAAAGTTCGGAGTTATACAATTAATCAGCAAAATATTTATAAGCTTGATGAGAGAAAAAGAAATATTCAAAGAATTTACAAAGTTCGGAGTTATACAATTAATCTGCAAAATATTTATAAGCTTGATGAGAGAAAATGAAATATTCAAAGAATTTACATAGTTCGGAGTTATACAATTAATCTGCAAAATATTTATAAGCTTGATGAGAGAAAAGGAAATATTCAAAGAATTTACAAAGTTCGGAGTTATACAATTAATCTGCCAAATATTTATAAGCTTGATGAGAGAAAATGAAATATTCAAAGAATTTACAAAGTTCGGAGTTATACAATTAATCTGCAAAATATTTATAAGCGTGATGAGAGAAAATGAAATATTCAAAGAATTTACAAATTTCGGAATTATACAATTAATCTGCCAAATATTTATAAGCTTGATGAGAGAAAATGAAATATTCAAAGAATTTACAAAGTTCGGAGTTATACAATTAATCTGCAAAATATTTATAAGCTTGATGAGAGAAAATGAAATATTCAAAGAATTTACAAAGTTCGGAGTTATACAATTAATCTGCAATATATTTATAAGCTTGATGAGAGAAAAGGAAATATTCAAAGAATTTACAAAGTTCGGAGTTATACAATTAATCTGCAAAATATTTATAAGCTTGATGAGAGAAAAGGAAATATTCAAAGAATTTACAAAGTTCGGAGTTATACAATTAATCTGCAAAATATTTATAAGCTTGATGAGAGAAAAAGAAATAATCAAAGAATTTACAAAGTTCGGAGTTATACAATTAATCAGCAAAATATTTATAAGCTTGATGAGAGAAAAAGAAATATTCAAAGAATTTACAAAGTTCGGAGTTATACAATTAATCTGCAAAATATTTATAAGATTGATGAGAGAAAAAGAAATATTCAAAGAATTTACAAAGTTCAGAGTTATACAATTAATCTGCAAAATATTTATAAGCTTGATGAGAGAAAAAGAAATATTCAAAGCATTTACAAAGTTCGGAGTTATACAATTAATCAGCAAAATATTTATAAGCTTGATGAGAGAAAAAGAAATATTCAAAGAATTTACAAAGTTTGGAGTTATACAATTAATCTGTCAAATATTTTTAAGCTTGATGAGAGAAAATGAAATATTCAAAGAATTTACAAAGTTCGGAGTTATACAATTAATCTGCAAAATATTTATAAGCTTGATGAGAGAAAAGGAAATATTCAAAGAATTTACAAAGTTCGGAGTTATACAATTAATCTGCAAAACATTTATATGCTTGATGAGAGAAAAGGAAATATTCAAAGAATTTACAAAGTTCGGAGTTATACAATTAATCTGCAAAATATTTATAAGCTTGATGAGAGAAAATGAAATATTCAAAGAATTTACAAAGTTCGGAGTTATACAATTAATCTGCAAAATATTTATAAGCTTGATGAGAGAAAATGAAATATTCAAAGAATTTACAATGTTCGGAGTTATACAATGAATCTTCAAAATATTTATAAGATTGATGAGAGAAAAAGAAATATTCAAAGAATTTACAAAGTTCGGAGTTATACAATTAATCTGCAAAATATTTATAAGTTTGATGAGAGAAAAAGAAATATTCAAAGAATTTACAAAGTTCGGAGTTATACAATTAATCTGCAAAATATTTATAAGCTTGATGAGAGAAAAGGAAATATTCAAAGAATTTACAAAGTTCGGAGTTATACAATTAATCTGCAAAATATTTATAAGCTTGATGAGAGAAAATGAAATATTCAAAGAATTTACAAAGTTCGGAGTTATACAATTAATCTGCAAAATATTTATAAGCTTGATGAGAGAAAAGGAAATATTCAAAGAATTTACAAAGTTCGGAGTTATACAATTAATCTGCAAAATATTTTTAAGCTTGATGAGAGAAAATGAAATATTCAAAGAATTTACAAAGTTCGGAGTTATACAATTAATCTGCAAAATATTTATAAGCTTGATGAGAGAAAAGGAAATATTCAAAGAATTTACAAAGTTCGGAGTTATACAATTAATCTGCAAAACATTTATATGCTTGATGTGAGAAAAAGAAATATTCAAAGAATTTACAATGTTCGGAGTTATACAATTAATCTGCAAAATATTTATAAGCTTGATGAGAGAAAAAGAAATATTCAAAGAATTTACAAAGTTCGGAGTTATACAATTAATCAGCAAAATATTTATAAGCTTGATGAGAGAAAAAGAAATATTCAAAGAATTTACAAAGTTCGGAGTTATACAATTAATCTGCAAAATATTTATAAGCTTGATGAGAGAAAATGAAATATTCAAAGAATTTACATAGTTCGGAGTTATACAATTAATCTGCAAAATATTTATAAGCTTGATGAGAGAAAAGGAAATATTCAAAGAATTTACAAAGTTCGGAGTTATACAATTAATCTGCCAAATATTTATAAGCTTGATGAGAGAAAATGAAATATTCAAAGAATTTACAAAGTTCGGAGTTATACAATTAATCTGCAAAATATTTATAAGCGTGATGAGAGAAAATGAAATATTCAAAGAATTTACAAATTTCGGAATTATACAATTAATCTGCCAAATATTTATAAGCTTGATGAGAGAAAATGAAATATTCAAAGAATTTACAAAGTTCGGAGTTATACAATTAATCTGCAATATATTTATAAGCTTGATGAGAGAAAAGGAAATATTCAAAGAATTTACAAAGTTCGGAGTTATACAATTAATCTGCAAAATATTTATAAGCTTGATGAGAGAAAAGGAAATATTCAAAGAATTTACAAAGTTCGGAGTTATACAATTAATCTGCAAAATATTTATAAGCTTGATGAGAGAAAAGGAAATATTCAAAGAATTTACAAAGTTCGGAGTTATACAATTAATCTGCAAAATATTTATAAGCTTGATGAGAGAAAAGGAAATATTCAAAGAATTTACAAAGTTCGGAGTTATACAATTAATCTGCAAAATATTTATAAGCTTGATGAGAGAAAAGGAAATATTCAAAGAATTTACAAAGTTCGCAGTTATACAATTAATCTGCAAAATATTTATAAGCTTGATCAGAGAAAAGGAAATATTCAAAGAATTTACAAAGTTCGGAGTTATACAATTAATCTGCAAAATATTTATAAGCTTGATGAGAGAAAAAGAAATAATCAAAGAATTTACAAAGTTCGGTGTTATACAATTAATCAGCAAAATATTTATAAGCTTGATGAGAGAAAAAGAAATATTCAAAGAATTTACAAAGTTCGGAGTTATACAATTAATCTGCAAAATATTTATAAGATTGATGAGAGAAAAAGAAATATTCAAAGAATTTACAAAGTTCAGAGTTATATAATTAATCTGCAAAATATTTATAAGCTTGATGAGAGAAAAAGAAATATTCAAAGAATTTACAAAGTTCAGAGTTATACAATTAATCTGCAAAATATTTATAAGCTTGATGAGAGAAAAAGAAATATTCAAAGCATTTACAAAGTTCGGAGTTATACAATTAATCTGCAAAATATTTATAAGCTTGATGAGAGAAAATGAAATATTCAAAGAATGTACAAAGTTCGGAGTTATACAATTAATCTGCAAAATATTTATAAGCTTGATGAGAGAAAAGGAAATATTCAAAGAATTTACAAAGTTCGAAGTTATACAATTAATCTGCAAAATATTTATAAGCTTGATGAGAGAAAATGAAATATTCAAAGAATTTACAAAGTTCGGAGTTATACAATTAATCTGCAAAATATTTATAAGCTTGATGAGAGAAAAGGAAATATTCAAAGAATTTACAAAGTTCGGAGTTATACAATTAATCTGCAAAATATTTATAAGCTTGATGAGAGAAAAGGAAATATTCAAAGAATTTACAAAGTTCTGAGTTATACAATTAATCTGCAAAATATTTATAAGATTGATGAGAGAAAAGGAAATATTCAAAGAATTTACAAAGTTCGAAGTTATACAATTAATCTGCAAAATATTTATAAGCTTGATGAGAGAAAAGGAAATATTCAAAGAATTTACAAAGTTCGGAGTTATACAATTAATCTGCAAAATATTTATAAGCTTGATGAGAGAAAAAGAAATATTCAAAGAATTTACAAAGTTCGGAGTTATACAATTAATCTGCAAAATATTTATAAGCTTGATGAGAGAAAAGGAAATATTCAAAGAATTTACAAAGTTCGGAGTTATACAATTAATCTGCAAAATATTTATAAGCTTGATGAGAGAAAAAGAAATATTCAAAGAATTTACAATGTTCGGAGTTATACAATGAATCTGCAAAATATTTATAAGATTGATGAGAGAAAAAGAAATATTCAAAGAATTTACAAAGTTCAGAGTTATACAATTAATCTGCAAAATATTTATAAGCTTGATGAGAGAAAAAGAAATATTCAAAGAATTTACTAAGTTCGGAGTTATACAATTAATCAGCAAAATATTTATAAGCTTGATGACAGAAAAAGAAATATTCAAAGAATTTACAAAGTTCGGAGTTATACAATTAATCTGCAAAATATTTATAAGCTTGATGAGAGAAAATGAAATATTCAAAGAATTTACAAAGTTCGGAGTTATACAATTAATCTGCAAAATATTTATAAGCGTGATGAGAGAAAATGAAATATTCAAAGAATTTACAAAGTTCGGAGTTATACAATTAATCTGCAAAATATTTATAAGCTTGATGAGAGAAAATGAAATATTCAAAGAATTTACAAAGTTCGGAGTTATACAATTAATCTGCAAAATATTTATAAGCTTGATGAGAGAAAAGGAAATATTCAAAGAATTTACAAAGTTCGGAGTTATACAATTAATCTGCAAAATATTTATAATCTTGATGAGAGAAAAAGAAATATTCAAAGAATTTACAAAGTTCGGAGTTATACAATTAATCTGCAAAATATTTATAAGCTTGATGAGAGAAAAAGAAATATTCAAAGAATTTACAAAGTTCGGAGTTATACAATTAATCTGCAAAATATTTATAAGCTTGATGAGAGAAAAAGAAATATTCAAAGCATTTACAAAGTTCGGAGTTATACAATTAATCTGCAAAATATTTATAAGATTGATGACAGAAAAAGAAATATTTAAAGAATTTACAAAGTTCGGAGTTATACAATTAATCTGCAAAATATTTATAAGCTTGATGAGAGAAAATGAAATATTCAAAGAATTTACAAAGTTCGGAGTTATACAATTAATCTGCAAAATATTTATAAGCTTGATGAGAGAAAAGGAAATATTCAAAGAATTTACAAAGTTCGGAGTTATACAATTAATCTGCAAAATATTTATAAGCTTGATGAGAGAAAATGAAATATTCAAAGAATTTACAAAGTTCGGAGTTATACAATTAATCTGCAAAATATTTATAAGCTTGATGAGAGAAAAGGAAATATTCAAAGAATTTACAAAGTTCGGAGTTATACAATTAATCTGCAAAATATTTTTAAGCTTGATGAGAGAAAATGAAATATTCAAAGAATTTACAAAGTTCGGAGTTATACAATTAATCTGCAAAATATTTATAAGCTTGATGAGAGAAAAGGAAATATTCAAAGAATTTACAAAGTTCGGAGTTATACAATTAATCTGCAAAACATTTATATGCTTGATGTGAGAAAAGGAAATATTCAAAGAATTTACAAAGTTCGGAGTTATACAATTAATCTGCAAAATATTTATAAGCTTGATGAGAGAAAAAGAAATATTCAAAGAATTTACAAAGTTCGGAGTTATACAATTAATCAGCAAAATATTTATAAGCTTGATGAGAGAAAAAGAAATATTCAAAGAATTTACAAAGTTCGGAGTTATACAATTAATCTGCAAAGTATTTATAAGCTTGATGAGAGAAAATGAAATATTCAAAGAATTTACATAGTTCGGAGTTATACAATTAATCTGCAAAATATTTATAAGCGTGATGAGAGAAAAGGAAATATTCAAAGAATTTACAAAGTTCGGAGTTATACAATTAATCTGCAAAATATTTATAAGCTTGATGAGAGAAAATGAAATATTCAAAGAATTTACAAAGTTCGGAGTTATACAATTAATCTGCAAAATATTTATAAGCTTGATGAGAGAAAAAGAAATATTCAAAGAATTTACAATGTTCGGAGTTATACAATGAATCTGCAAAATATTTATAAGATTGATGAGAGAAAAAGAAATATTCAAAGAATTTACAAAGTTCAGAGTTATACAATTAATCTGCAAAATATTTATAAGTTTGATGAGAGAAAAAGAAATATTCAAAGAATTTACAAAGTTCGGAGTTATACAATTAATCTGCAAAATATTTATAAGCTTGATGAGAGAAAATGAAATATTCAAAGAATTTACAAAGTTCGGAGTTATACAATTAATCTGCAAAATATTTATAAGCTTGATGAGAGAAAAGGAAATATTCAAAGAATTTACAAAGTTCGGAGTTATACAATTAATCTGCAAAATATTTTTAAGCTTGATGAGAGAAAATGAAATATTCAAAGAATTTACAAAGTTCGGAGTTATACAATTAATCTGCAAAATATTTATAAGCTTGATGAGAGAAAAGGAAATATTCAAAGAATTTACAAAGTTCGGAGTTATACAATTAATCTGCAAAACATTTATATGCTTGATGTGAGAAAAGGAAATATTCAAAGAATTTACAAAGTTCGGAGTTATACAATTAATCTGCAAAATATTTATAAGCTTGATGAGAGAAAAAGAAATATTCAAAGAATTTACAAAGTTCGGAGTTATACAATTAATCAGCAAAATATTTATAAGCTTGATGAGAGAAAAAGAAATATTCAAAGAATTTACAAAGTTCGGAGTTATACAATTAATCTGCAAAATATTTATAAGCTTGATGAGAGAAAATGAAATATTCAAAGAATTTACATAGTTCGGAGTTATACAATTAATCTGCAAAATATTTATAAGCGTGATGAGAGAAAAGGAAATATTCAAAGAATTTACAAAGTTCGGAGTTATACAATTAATCTGCAAAATATTTATAAGCTTGATGAGAGAAAATGAAATATTCAAAGAATTTACAAAGTTCGGAGTTATACAATTAATCTGCAAAATATTTATAAGCTTGATGAGAGAAAAAGAAATATTCAAAGAATTTACAATGTTCGGAGTTATACAATGAATCTGCAAAATATTTATAAGATTGATGAGAGAAAAAGAAATATTCAAAGAATTTACAAAGTTCAGAGTTATACAATTAATCTGCAAAATATTTATAAGTTTGATGAGAGAAAAAGAAATATTCAAAGAATTTACAAAGTTCGGAGTTATACAATTAATCTGCAAAATATTTATAAGCTTGATGAGAGAAAAGGAAATATTCAAAGAATTTACAAAGTTCGGAGTTATACAATTAATCTGCAAAATATTTATAAGCTTGATGAGAGAAAATGAAATATTCAAAGAATTTACAAAGTTCGGAGTTATACAATTAATCTGCAAAATATTTATAAGCTTGATGAGAGAAAAGGAAATATTCAAAGAATTTACAAAGTTCGGAGTTATACAATTAATCTGCAAAATATTTTTAAGCTTGATGAGAGAAAATGAAATATTCAAAGAATTTACAAAGTTCGGAGTTATACAATTAATCTGCAAAATATTTATAAGCTTGATGAGAGAAAAGGAAATATTCAAAGAATTTACAAAGTTCGGAGTTATACAATTAATCTGCAAAACATTTATATGCTTGATGTGAGAAAAGGAAATATTCAAAGAATTTACAAAGTTCGGAGTTATACAATTAATCTGCAAAATATTTATAAGCTTGATGAGAGAAAAAGAAATATTCAAAGAATTTACAAAGTTCGGAGTTATACAATTAATCAGCAAAATATTTATAAGCTTGATGAGAGAAAAAGAAATATTCAAAGAATTTACAAAGTTCGGAGTTATACAATTAATCTGCAAAATATTTATAAGCTTGATGAGAGAAAAGGAAATATTCAAAGAATTTACAAAGTTCTGAGTTATACAATTAATCTGCAAAATATTTATAAGATTGATGAGAGAAAAGGAAATATTCAAAGAATTTACAAAGTTCGAAGTTATACAATTAATCTGCAAAATATTTATAAGCTTGATGAGAGAAAAGGAAATATTCAAAGAATTTACAAAGTTCGGAGTTATACAATTAATCTGCAAAATATTTATAAGCTTGATGAGAGAAAAAGAAATATTCAAAGAATTTACAAAGTTCGGAGTTATACAATTAATCTGCAAAATATTTATAAGCTTGATGAGAGAAAAGGAAATATTCAAAGAATTTACAAAGTTCGGAGTTATACAATTAATCTGCAAAATATTTATAAGCTTGATGAGAGAAAAAGAAATATTCAAAGAATTTACAATGTTCGGAGTTATACAATGAATCTGCAAAATATTTATAAGATTGATGAGAGAAAAAGAAATATTCAAAGAATTTACAAAGTTCAGAGTTATACAATTAATCTGCAAAATATTTATAAGCTTGATGAGAGAAAAAGAAATATTCAAAGAATTTACTAAGTTCGGAGTTATACAATTAATCAGCAAAATATTTATAAGCTTGATGAGAGAAAAAGAAATATTCAAAGAATTTACAAAGTTCGGAGTTATACAATTAATCTGCAAAATATTTATAAGCTTGATGAGAGAAAATGAAATATTCAAAGAATTTACAAAGTTCGGAGTTATACAATTAATCTGCAAAATATTTATAAGCGTGATGAGAGAAAATGAAATATTCAAAGAATTTACAAAGTTCGGAGTTATACAATTAATCTGCAAAATATTTATAAGCTTGATGAGAGAAAATGAAATATTCAAAGAATTTACAAAGTTCGGAGTTATACAATTAATCTGCAAAATATTTATAAGCTTGATGAGAGAAAAGAAAATATTCAAAGAATTTACAAAGTTCGGAGTTATACAATTAATCTGCAAAATATTTATAAGCTTGATGAGAGAAAAAGAAATATTCAAAGAATTTACAAAGTTCGGAGTTATACAATTAATCTGCAAAATATTTATAAGCTTGATGAGAGAAAAAGAAATATTCAAAGAATTTACAAAGTTCGGAGTTATACAATTAATCTGCAAAATATTTATAAGCTTGATGAGAGAAAAAGAAATATTCAAAGCATTTACAAAGTTCGGAGTTATACAATTAATCTGCAAAATATTTATAAGATTGATGACAGAAAAAGAAATATTTAAAGAATTTACAAAGTTCGGAGTTATACAATTAATCTGCAAAATATTTATAAGCTTGATGAGAGAAAATGAAATATTCAAAGAATTTACAAAGTTCGGAGTTATACAATTAATCTGCAAAATATTTATAAGCTTGATGAGAGAAAAGGAAATATTCAAAGAATTTACAAAGTTCGGAGTTATACAATTAATCTGCAAAATATTTATAAGCTTGATGAGAGAAAATGAAATATTCAAAGAATTTACAAAGTTCGGAGTTATACAATTAATCTGCAAAATATTTATAAGCTTGATGAGAGAAAAGGAAATATTCAAAGAATTTACAAAGTTCGGAGTTATACAATTAATCTGCAAAATATTTTTAAGCTTGATGAGAGAAAATGAAATATTCAAAGAATTTACAAAGTTCGGAGTTATACAATTAATCTGCAAAATATTTATAAGCTTGATGAGAGAAAAGGAAATATTCAAAGAATTTACAAAGTTCGGAGTTATACAATTAATCTGCAAAACATTTATATGCTTGATGTGAGAAAAGGAAATATTCAAAGAATTTACAAAGTTCGGAGTTATACAATTAATCTGCAAAATATTTATAAGCTTGATGAGAGAAAAAGAAATATTCAAAGAATTTACAAAGTTCGGAGTTATACAATTAATCAGCAAAATATTTATAAGCTTGATGAGAGAAAAAGAAATATTCAAAGAATTTACAAAGTTCGGAGTTATACAATTAATCTGCAAAATATTTATAAGCTTGATGAGAGAAAATGAAATATTCAAAGAATTTACATAGTTCGGAGTTATACAATTAATCTGCAAAATATTTATAAGCGTGATGAGAGAAAAGGAAATATTCAAAGAATTTACAAAGTTCGGAGTTATACAATTAATCTGCAAAATATTTATAAGCTTGATGAGAGAAAATGAAATATTCAAAGAATTTACAAAGTTCGGAGTTATACAATTAATCTGCAAAATATTTATAAGCTTGATGAGAGAAAAAGAAATATTCAAAGAATTTACAATGTTCGGAGTTATACAATGAATCTGCAAAATATTTATAAGATTGATGAGAGAAAAAGAAATATTCAAAGAATTTACAAAGTTCAGAGTTATACAATTAATCTGCAAAATATTTATAAGTTTGATGAGAGAAAAAGAAATATTCAAAGAATTTACAAAGTTCGGAGTTATACAATTAATCTGCAAAATATTTATAAGCTTGATGAGAGAAAATGAAATATTCAAAGAATTTACAAAGTTCGGAGTTATACAATTAATCTGCAAAATATTTATAAGCTTGATGAGAGAAAAGGAAATATTCAAAGAATTTACAAAGTTCGGAGTTATACAATTAATCTGCAAAATATTTTTAAGCTTGATGAGAGAAAATGAAATATTCAAAGAATTTACAAAGTTCGGAGTTATACAATTAATCTGCAAAATATTTATAAGCTTGATGAGAGAAAAGGAAATATTCAAAGAATTTACAAAGTTCGGAGTTATACAATTAATCTGCAAAACATTTATATGCTTGATGTGAGAAAAGGAAATATTCAAAGAATTTACAAAGTTCGGAGTTATACAATTAATCTGCAAAATATTTATAAGCTTGATGAGAGAAAAAGAAATATTCAAAGAATTTACAAAGTTCGGAGTTATACAATTAATCAGCAAAATATTTATAAGCTTGATGAGAGAAAAAGAAATATTCAAAGAATTTACAAAGTTCGGAGTTATACAATTAATCTGCAAAATATTTATAAGCTTGATGAGAGAAAATGAAATATTCAAAGAATTTACATAGTTCGGAGTTATACAATTAATCTGCAAAATATTTATAAGCGTGATGAGAGAAAAGGAAATATTCAAAGAATTTACAAAGTTCGGAGTTATACAATTAATCTGCAAAATATTTATAAGCTTGATGAGAGAAAATGAAATATTCAAAGAATTTACAAAGTTCGGAGTTATACAATTAATCTGCAAAATATTTATAAGCTTGATGAGAGAAAAAGAAATATTCAAAGAATTTACAATGTTCGGAGTTATACAATGAATCTGCAAATATTTATAAGATTGATGAGAGAAAAAGAAATATTCAAAGAATTTACAAAGTTCAGAGTTATACAATTAATCTGCAAAATATTTATAAGTTTGATGAGAGAAAAAGAAATATTCAAAGAATTTACAAAGTTCGGAGTTATACAATTAATCTGCAAAATATTTATAAGCTTGATGAGAGAAAAGGAAATATTCAAAGAATTTACAAAGTTCGGAGTTATACAATTAATCTGCAAAATATTTATAAGCTTGATGAGAGAAAATGAAATATTCAAAGAATTTACAAAGTTCGGAGTTATACAATTAATCTGCAAAATATTTTTAAGCTTGATGAGAGAAAAGGAAATATTCAAAGAATTTACAAAGTTCGGAGTTATACAATTAATCTGCAAAATATTTATAAGTTTGATGAGAGAAAAAGAAATATTCAAAGAATTTACAAAGTTCGGAGTTATACAATTAATCTGCAAAATATTTATAAGCTTGATGAGAGAAAAGGAAATATTCAAAGAATTTACAAAGTTCGGAGTTATACAATTAATCTGCAAAATATTTATAAGCTTGATGAGAGAAAATGAAATATTCAAAGAATTTACAAAGTTCGGAGTTATACAATTAATCTGCAAAATATTTTTAAGCTTGATGAGAGAAAATGAAATATTCAAAGAATTTACAAAGTTCGGAGTTATACAATTAATCTGCAAAATATTTATAAGCTTGATGAGAGAAAAGGAAATATTCAAAGAATTTACAAAGTTCGGAGTTATACAATTAATCTGCAAAACATTTATATGCTTGATGTGAGAAAAGGAAATATTCAAAGAATTTACAAAGTTCGGAGTTATACAATTAATCTGCAAAATATTTATAAGCTTGATGAGAGAAAAAGAAATATTCAAAGAATTTACAAAGTTCGGAGTTATACAATTAATCAGCAAAATATTTATAAGCTTGATGAGAGAAAAAGAAATATTCAAAGAATTTACAAAGTTCGGAGTTATACAATTAATCTGCAAAATATTTATAAGCTTGATGAGAGAAAATGAAATATTCAAAGAATTTACATAGTTCGGAGTTATACAATTAATCTGCAAAATATTTATAAGCTTGATGAGAGAAAAGGAAATATTCAAAGAATTTACAAAGTTCGGAGTTATACAATTAATCTGCAAAATATTTATAAGATTGATGAGAGAAAAAGAAATATTCAAAGAATTTACAAAGTTCAGAGTTATACAATTAATCTGCAAAATATTTATAAGCTTGATGAGAGAAAAAGAAATATTCAAAGAATTTACTAAGTTCGGAGTTATACAATTAATCAGCAAAATATTTATAAGCTTGATGAGAGAAAAAGAAATATTCAAAGAATTTACAAAGTTCGGAGTTATACAATTAATCTGCAAAATATTTATAAGCTTGATGAGAGAAAATGAAATATTCAAAGAATTTACAAAGTTCGGAGTTATACAATTAATCTGCAAAATATTTATAAGCGTGATGAGAGAAAATGAAATATTCAAAGAATTTACAAAGTTCGGAGTTATACAATTAATCTGCAAAATATTTATAAGCTTGATGAGAGAAAATGAAATATTCAAAGAATTTACAAAGTTCGGAGTTATACAATTAATCTGCAAAATATTTATAAGCTTGATGAGAGAAAAGGAAATATTCAAAGAATTTACAAAGTTCGGAGTTATACAATTAATCTGCAAAATATTTATAATCTTGATGAGAGAAAAAGAAATATTCAAAGAATTTACAAAGTTCGGAGTTATACAATTAATCTGCAAAATATTTATAAGCTTGATGAGAGAAAAAGAAATATTCAAAGAATTTACAAAGTTCGGAGTTATACAATTAATCTGCAAAATATTTATAAGCTTGATGAGAGAAAAAGAAATATTCAAAGCATTTACAAAGTTCGGAGTTATACAATTAATCTGCAAAATATTTATAAGATTGATGACAGAAAAAGAAATATTTAAAGAATTTACAAAGTTCGGAGTTATACAATTAATCTGCAAAATATTTATAAGCTTGATGAGAGAAAATGAAATATTCAAAGAATTTACAAAGTTCGGAGTTATACAATTAATCTGCAAAATATTTATAAGCTTGATGAGAGAAAAGGAAATATTCAAAGAATTTACAAAGTTCGGAGTTATACAATTAATCTGCAAAATATTTATAAGCTTGATGAGAGAAAATGAAATATTCAAAGAATTTACAAAGTTCGGAGTTATACAATTAATCTGCAAAATATTTATAAGCTTGATGAGAGAAAAGGAAATATTCAAAGAATTTACAAAGTTCGGAGTTATACAATTAATCTGCAAAATATTTATAAGCTTGATGAGAGAAAATGAAATATTCAAAGAATTTACAAAGTTCGGAGTTATACAATTAATCTGCAAAATATTTATAAGCTTGATGAGAGAAAAGGAAATATTCAAAGAATTTACAAAGTTCGGAGTTATACAATTAATCTGCAAAACATTTATATGCTTGATGTGAGAAAAGGAAATATTCAAAGAATTTACAAAGTTCGGAGTTATACAATTAATCTGCAAAATATTTATAAGCTTGATGAGAGAAAAAGAAATATTCAAAGAATTTACAAAGTTCGGAGTTATACAATTAATCAGCAAAATATTTATAAGCTTGATGAGAGAAAAAGAAATATTCAAAGAATTTACAAAGTTCGGAGTTATACAATTAATCTGCAAAATATTTATAAGCTTGATGAGAGAAAATGAAATATTCAAAGAATTTACATAGTTCGGAGTTATACAATTAATCTGCAAAATATTTATAAGCGTGATGAGAGAAAAGGAAATATTCAAAGAATTTACAAAGTTCGGAGTTATACAATTAATCTGCAAAATATTTATAAGCTTGATGAGAGAAAATGAAATATTCAAAGAATTTACAAAGTTCGGAGTTATACAATTAATCTGCAAAATATTTATAAGCTTGATGAGAGAAAAAGAAATATTCAAAGAATTTACAATGTTCGGAGTTATACAATGAATCTGCAAAATATTTATAAGATTGATGAGAGAAAAAGAAATATTCAAAGAATTTACAAAGTTCGGAGTTATACAATTAATCTGCAAAATATTTATAAGCTTGATGAGAGAAAAAGAAATATTCAAAGAATTTACAATGTTCGGAGTTATACAATGAATCTGCAAATATTTATAAGATTGATGAGAGAAAAAGAAATATTCAAAGAATTTA
Organism: Acanthosepion esculentum; assembly: GCA_964036315.1. NCBI lineage: Eukaryota > Metazoa > Mollusca > Cephalopoda > Sepiida > Sepiidae > Acanthosepion > Acanthosepion esculentum. Next base: position 57,072,690 of record OZ038502.1, read on the forward strand.
CAAAGTTCAGAGTTATACAATTAATCTGCAAAATATTTATAAGTTTGATGAGAGAAAAAGAAATATTCAAAGAATTTACAAAGTTCGGAGTTATACAATTAATCTGCAAAATATTTATAAGCTTGATGAGAGAAAAGGAAATATTCAAAGAATTTACAAAGTTCGGAGTTATACAATTAATCTGCAAAATATTTATAAGCTTGATGAGAGAAAATGAAATATTCAAAGAATTTACAAAGTTCGGAGTTATACAATTAATCTGCAAAATATTTATAAGCTTGATGAGAGAAAAGGAAATATTCAAAGAATTTACAAAGTTCGGAGTTATACAATTAATCTGCAAAATATTTTTAAGCTTGATGAGAGAAAAAGAAATATTCAAAGAATTTACAAAGTTCGGAGTTATACAATTAATCTGCAAAATATTTATAAGCTTGATGAGAGAAAAGGAAATATTCAAAGAATTTACAAAGTTCGGAGTTATACAATTAATCTGCAAAACATTTATATGCTTGATGTGAGAAAAGGAAATATTCAAAGAATTTACAAAGTTCGGAGTTATACAATTAATCTGCAAAATATTTATAAGCTTGATGAGAGAAAAAGAAATATTCAAAGAATTTACAAAGTTCGGAGTTATACAATTAATCAGCAAAATATTTATAAGCTTGATGAGAGAAAAAGAAATATTCAAAGAATTTACAAAGTTCGGAGTTATACAATTAATCTGCAAAATATTTATAAGCTTGATGAGAGAAAATGAAATATTCAAAGAATTTACATAGTTCGGAGTTATACAATTAATCTGCAAAATATTTATAAGCTTGATGAGAGAAAAGGAAATATTCAAAGAATTTACAAAGTTCGGAGTTATACAATTAATCTGCAAAATATTTATAAGCTTGATGAGAGAAAATGAAATATTCAAAGAATTTACAAAGTTTGGAGTTATACAATTAATCTGCAAAATATTTATAAGCGTGATGAGAGAAAAGGAAATATTCAAAGAATTTACAAAGTTCGGAGTTATACAATTAATCTGCAAAATATTTATAAGCTTGATGAGAGAAAATGAAATATTCAAAGAATTTACAAAGTTCGGAGTTATACAATTAATCTGCAAAATATTTATAAGCTTGATGAGAGAAAAAGAAATATTCAAAGAATTTACAAAGTTCGGAGTTATACAATTAATCTGCAAAATATTTTTAAGCTTGATGAGAGAAAATGAAATATTCAAAGAATTTACAAAGTTCGGAGTTATACAATTAATCTGCAAAATATTTATAAGCTTGATGAGAGAAAAGTAAATATTCAAAGAATTTACAAAGTTCGGAGTTATACAATTAATCTGCAAAACATTTATATGCTTGATGTGAGAAAAGGAAATATTCAAAGAATTTACAAAGTTCGGAGTTATACAATTAATCTGCAAAATATTTATAAGCTTGATGAGAGAAAAAGAAATATTCAAAGAATTTACAAAGTTCGGAGTTATACAATTAATCAGCAAAATATTTATAAGCTTGATGAGAGAAAAAGAAATATTCAAAGAATTTACAAAGTTCGGAGTTATACAATTAATCTGCAAAATATTTATAAGCTTGATGAGAGAAAATGAAATATTCAAAGAATTTACATAGTTCGGAGTTATACAATTAATCTGCAAAATATTTATAAGCTTGATGAGAGAAAAGGAAATATTCAAAGAATTTACAAAGTTCGGAGTTATACAATTAATCTGCAAAATATTTATAAGCTTGATGAGAGAAAATGAAATATTCAAAGAATTTACAAAGTTCGGAGTTATACAATTAATCTGCAAAATATTTATAAGCGTGATGAGAGAAAATGAAATATTCAAAGAATTTACAAAGTTCGGAGTTATACAATTAATCTGCAAAATATTTATAAGCTTGATGAGAGAAAAAGAAATATTCAAAGAATTTACAATGTTCGGAGTTATACAATGAATCTGCAAAATATTTATAAGATTGATGAGAGAAAAAGAAATATTCAAAGAATTTACAAAGTTCGGAGTTATACAATTAATCTGCAAAATATTTATAAGCTTGATGAGAGAAAATGAAATATTCAAAGAATTTACAAAGTTCGGAGTTATACAATTAATCTGCAAAATATTTATAAGCTTGATGAGAGAAAAAGAAATATTCAAAGAATTTACAAAGTTCGGAGTTATACAATTAATCTGCAAAATATTTTTAAGCTTGATGAGAGAAAATGAAATATTCAAAGAATTTACAAAGTTCGGAGTTATACAATTAATCTGCAAAATATTTATAAGCTTGATGAGAGAAAAGTAAATATTCAAAGAATTTACAAAGTTCGGAGTTATACAATTAATCTGCAAAACATTTATATGCTTGATGTGAGAAAAGGAAATATTCAAAGAATTTACAAAGTTCGGAGTTATACAATTAATCTGCAAAATATTTATAAGCTTGATGAGAGAAAAAGAAATATTCAAAGAATTTACAAAGTTCGGAGTTATACAATTAATCAGCAAAATATTTATAAGCTTGATGAGAGAAAAAGAAATATTCAAAGAATTTACAAAGTTCGGAGTTATACAATTAATCTGCAAAATATTTATAAGCTTGATGAGAGAAAATGAAATATTCAAAGAATTTACATAGTTCGGAGTTATACAATTAATCTGCAAAATATTTATAAGCTTGATGAGAGAAAAGGAAATATTCAAAGAATTTACAAAGTTCGGAGTTATACAATTAATCTGCAAAATATTTATAAGCTTGATGAGAGAAAATGAAATATTCAAAGAATTTACAAAGTTCGGAGTTATACAATTAATCTGCAAAATATTTATAAGCGTGATGAGAGAAAATGAAATATTCAAAGAATTTACAAAGTTCGGAGTTATACAATTAATCTGCAAAATATTTATAAGCTTGATGAGAGAAAAAGAAATATTCAAAGAATTTACAATGTTCGGAGTTATACAATGAATCTGCAAAATATTTATAAGATTGATGAGAGAAAAAGAAATATTCAAAGAATTTACAAAGTTCAGAGTTATACAATTAATCTGCAAAATATTTATAAGCTTGATGAGAGAAAAAGAAATATTCAAAGAATTTACAAAGTTCGGAGTTATACAATTAATCTGCAAAATATTTATAAGCTTGATGAGAGAAAAAGAAATATTCAAAGAATTTACAAAGTTCGGAGTTATACAATTAATCTGCAAAATGTTTATAAGCTTGATGAGAGAAAATGAAATATTCAAATAATTTACAAAGTTCGGAGTTATACAATTAATCTGCAAAATATTTATAAGCTTGATGAGAGAAAAGGAAATATTCAAAGAATTTACAAATTTCGGAGTTATACAATTAATCTGCAAAATATTTATAAGCTTGATGAGAGAAAATGAAATATTCAAAGAATTTACAAAGTTCGGAGTTATACAATTAATCTGCAAAATATTTATAATCTTGATGAGAGAAAATGAAATATTCAAAGAATTTACAAAGTTCGGAGTTATACAATTAATCTGCAAAATATTTATAAGCTTGATGAGAGAAAAGGAAATATTCAAAGAATTTACAAAGTTCGGAGTTATACAATTAATCTGCAAAATATTTATAAGCTTGATGAGAGAAAAGGAAATATTCAAAGAATTTACAAAGTTCGGAGTTATACAATTAATCTGCAAAATATTTATAAGCTTGATGAGAGAAAAGGAAATATTCAAAGAATTTACAAAGTTCGGAGTTATACAATTAATCTGCAAAATATTTATAAGCTTGATGAGAGAAAAGGAAATATTCAAAGAATTTACAAAGTTCGGAGTTATACAATTAATCTGCAAAATATTTATAAGCTTGATGAGAGAAAAGGAAATATTCAAAGAATTTACAAAGTTCGCAGTTATACAATTAATCTGCAAAATATTTATAAGCTTGATCAGAGAAAAGGAAATATTCAAAGAATTTACAAAGTTCGGAGTTATACAATTAATCTGCAAAATATTTATAAGCTTGATGAGAGAAAAAGAAATAATCAAAGAATTTACAAAGTTCGGAGTTATACAATTAATCAGCAAAATATTTATAAGCTTGATGAGAGAAAAAGAAATATTCAAAGAATTTACAAAGTTCGGAGTTATACAATTAATCTGCAAAATATTTATAAGATTGATGAGAGAAAAAGAAATATTCAAAGAATTTACAAAGTTCAGAGTTATACAATTAATCTGCAAAATATTTATAAGCTTGATGAGAGAAAAAGAAATATTCAAAGAATTTACAAAGTTCAGAGTTATACAATTAATCTGCAAAATATTTATAAGCTTGATGAGAGAAAAATAAATATTCAAAGCATTTACAAAGTTCGGAGTTATACAATTAATCTGCAAAATATTTATAAGCTTGATGAGAGAAAATGAAATATTCAAAGAATGTACAAAGTTCGGAGTTATACAATTAATCTGCAAAATATTTATAAGCTTGATGAGAGAAAAGGAAATATTCAAAGAATTTACAAAGTTCGAAGTTATACAATTAATCTGCAAAATATTTATAAGCTTGATGAGAGAAAATGAAATATTCAAAGAATTTACAAAGTTCGGAGTTATACAATTAATCTGCAAAATATTTATAAGCTTGATGAGAGAAAAGGAAATATTCAAAGAATTTACAAAGTTCGGAGTTATACAATTAATCTGCAAAATATTTATAAGCTTGATGAGAGAAAAGGAAATATTCAAAGAATTTACAAAGTTCTGAGTTATACAATTAATCTGCAAAATATTTATAAGATTGATGAGAGAAAAAGAAATATTCAAAGAATTTACAAAGTTCAGAGTTATACAATTAATCTGCAAAATATTTATAAGCTTGATGAGAGAAAAAGAAATATTCAAACAATTTACTAAGTTCGGAGTTATACAATTAATCAGCAAAATATTTATAAGCTTGATGACAGAAAAAGAAATATTCAAAGAATTTACAAAGTTCGGAGTTATACAATTAATCTGCAAAATATTTATAAGCTTGATGAGAGAAAAGGAAATATTCAAAGAATTTACAAAGTTCGAAGTTATACAATTAATCTGCAAAATATTTATAAGCTTGATGAGAGAAAATGAAATATTCAAAGAATTTACAAAGTTCGGAGTTATACAATTAATCTGCAAAATATTTATAAGCTTGATGAGAGAAAAGGAAATATTCAAAGAATTTACAAAGTTCGGAGTTATACAATTAATCTGCAAAATATTTATAAGCTTGATGAGAGAAAAGGAAATATTCAAAGAATTTACAAAGTTCTGAGTTATACAATTAATCTGCAAAATATTTATAAGATTGATGAGAGAAAAGGAAATATTCAAAGAATTTACAAAGTTCGAAGTTATACAATTAATCTGCAAAATATTTATAAGCTTGATGAGAGAAAAGGAAATATTCAAAGAATTTACAAAGTTCGGAGTTATACAATTAATCTGCAAAATATTTATAAGCTTGATGAGAGAAAAAGAAATATTCAAAGAATTTACAAAGTTCGGAGTTATACAATTAATCTGCAAAATATTTATAAGCTTGATGAGAGAAAAGGAAATATTCAAAGAATTTACAAAGTTCGGAGTTATACAATTAATCTGCAAAATATTTATAAGCTTGATGAGAGAAAAAGAAATATTCAAAGAATTTACAATGTTCGGAGTTATACAATGAATCTGCAAAATATTTATAAGATTGATGAGAGAAAAAGAAATATTCAAAGAATTTACAAAGTTCAGAGTTATACAATTAATCTGCAAAATATTTATAAGCTTGATGAGAGAAAAAGAAATATTCAAAGAATTTACTAAGTTCGGAGTTATACAATTAATCAGCAAAATATTTATAAGCTTGATGACAGAAAAAGAAATATTCAAAGAATTTACAAAGTTCGGAGTTATACAATTAATCTGCAAAATATTTATAAGCTTGATGAGAGAAAATGAAATATTCAAAGAATTTACAAAGTTCGGAGTTATACAATTAATCTGCAAAATATTTATAAGCGTGATGAGAGAAAATGAAATATTCAAAGAATTTACAAAGTTCGGAGTTATACAATTAATCTGCAAAATATTTATAAGCTTGATGAGAGAAAATGAAATATTCAAAGAATTTACAAAGTTCGGAGTTATACAATTAATCTGCAAAATATTTATAAGCTTGATGAGAGAAAAGGAAATATTCAAAGAATTTACAAAGTTCGGAGTTATACAATTAATCTGCAAAATATTTATAATCTTGATGAGAGAAAAAGAAATATTCAAAGAATTTACAAAGTTCGGAGTTATACAATTAATCTGCAAAATATTTATAAGCTTGATGAGAGAAAAAGAAATATTCAAAGAATTTACAAAGTTCGGAGTTATACAATTAATCTGCAAAATATTTATAAGCTTGATGAGAGAAAAAGAAATATTCAAAGCATTTACAAAGTTCGGTGTTATACAATTAATCTGCAAAATATTTATAAGATTGATGACAGAAAAAGAAATATTTAAAGAATTTACAAAGTTCGGAGTTATACAATTAATCTGCAAAATATTTATAAGCTTGATGAGAGAAAATGAAATATTCAAAGAATTTACAAAGTTCGGAGTTATACAATTAATCTGCAAAATATTTATAAGCTTGATGAGAGAAAAGGAAATATTCAAAGAATTTACAAAGTTCGGAGTTATACAATTAATCTGCAAAATATTTATAAGCTTGATGAGAGAAAATGAAATATTCAAAGAATTTACAAAGTTCGGAGTTATACAATTAATCTGCAAAATATTTATAAGCTTGATGAGAGAAAAGGAAATATTCAAAGAATTTACAAAGTTCGGAGTTATACAATTAATCTGCAAAATATTTTTAAGCTTGATGAGAGAAAATGAAATATTCAAAGAATTTACAAAGTTAGGAGTTATACAATTAATCTGCAAAATATTTATAAGCTTGATGAGAGAAAAGGAAATATTCAAAGAATTTACAAAGTTCGGAGTTATACAATTAATCTGCAAAACATTTATATGCTTGATGTGAGAAAAGGAAATATTCAAAGAATTTACAAAGTTCGGAGTTATACAATTAATCTGCAAAATATTTATAAGCTTGATGAGAGAAAAAGAAATATTCAAAGAATTTACAAAGTTCGGAGTTATACAATTAATCAGCAAAATATTTATAAGCTTGATGAGAGAAAAAGAAATATTCAAAGAATTTACAAAGTTCGGAGTTATACAATTAATCTGCAAAATATTTATAAGCTTGATGAGAGAAAATGAAATATTCAAAGAATTTACATAGTTCGGAGTTATACAATTAATCTGCAAAATATTTATAAGCGTGATGAGAGAAAAGGAAATATTCAAAGAATTTACAAAGTTCGGAGTTATACAATTAATCTGCAAAATATTTATAAGCTTGATGAGAGAAAATGAAATATTCAAAGAATTTACAAAGTTCGGAGTTATACAATTAATCTGCAAAATATTTATAAGCTTGATGAGAGAAAAAGAAATATTCAAAGAATTTACAATGTTCGGAGTTATACAATGAATCTGCAAAATATTTATAAGATTGATGAGAGAAAAAGAAATATTCAAAGAATTTACAAAGTTCAGAGTTATACAATTAATCTGCAAAATATTTATAAGTTTGATGAGAGATAAAGAAATATTCAAAGAATTTACAAAGTTCGGAGTTATACAATTAATCTGCAAAATATTTATAAGCTTGATGAGAGAAAATGAAATATTCAAAGAATTTACAAAGTTCGGAGTTATACAATTAATCTGCAAAATATTTATAAGCTTGATGAGAGAAAAGGAAATATTCAAAGAATTTACAAAGTTCGGAGTTATACAATTAATCTGCAAAATATTTTTAAGCTTGATGAGAGAAAATGAAATATTCAAAGAATTTACAAAGTTCGGAGTTATACAATTAATCTGCAAAATATTTATAAGCTTGATGAGAGAAAAGGAAATATTCAAAGAATTTACAAAGTTCGGAGTTATACAATTAATCTGCAAAACATTTATATGCTTGATGTGAGAAAAGGAAATATTCAAAGAATTTACAAAGTTCGGAGTTATACAATTAATCTGCAAAATATTTATAAGCTTGATGAGAGAAAAAGAAATATTCAAAGAATTTACAAAGTTCGGAGTTATACAATTAATCTGCAAAATATTTATAAGCTTGATGAGAGAAAATGAAATATTCAAAGAATTTACAAAGTTCGGAGTTATACAATTAATCTGCAAAATATTTATAAGCGTGATGAGAGAAAATGAAATATTCAAAGAATTTACAAAGTTCGGAGTTATACAATTAATCTGCAAAATATTTATAAGCTTGATGAGAGAAAAAGAAATATTCAAAGAATTTACAATGTTCGGAGTTATACAATGAATCTGCAAAATATTTATAAGATTGATGAGAGAAAAAGAAATATTCAAAGAATTTACAAAGTTCAGAGTTATACAATTAATCTGCAAAATATTTATAAGCTTGATGAGAGAAAAAGAAATATTCAAAGAATTTACAAAGTTCGGAGTTATACAATTAATCTGCAAAATATTTATAAGCTTGATGAGAGAAAAAGAAATATTCAAAGAATTTACAAAGTTCGGAGTTATACAATTAATCTGCAAAATGTTTATAAGCTTGATGAGAGAAAATGAAATATTCAAATAATTTACAAAGTTCGGAGTTATACAATTAATCTGCAAAATATTTATAAGCTTGATGAGAGAAAAGGAAATATTCAAAGAATTTACAAATTTCGGAGTTATACAATTAATCTGCAAAATATTTATAAGCTTGATGAGAGAAAATGAAATATTCAAAGAATTTACAAAGTTCGGAGTTATACAATTAATCTGCAAAATATTTATAATCTTGATGAGAGAAAATGAAATATTCAAAGAATTTACAAAGTTCGGAGTTATACAATTAATCTGCAAAATATTTATAAGCTTGATGAGAGAAAAGGAAATATTCAAAGAATTTACAAAGTTCGGAGTTATACAATTAATCTGCAAAATATTTATAAGCTTGATGAGAGAAAAGGAAATATTCAAAGAATTTACAAAGTTCGGAGTTATACAATTAATCTGCAAAATATTTATAAGCTTGATGAGAGAAAAGGAAATATTCAAAGAATTTACAAAGTTCGGAGTTATACAATTAATCTGCAAAATATTTATAAGCTTGATGAGAGAAAAGGAAATATTCAAAGAATTTACAAAGTTCGGAGTTATACAATTAATCTGCAAAATATTTATAAGCTTGATGAGAGAAAAGGAAATATTCAAAGAATTTACAAAGTTCGCAGTTATACAATTAATCTGCAAAATATTTATAAGCTTGATCAGAGAAAAGGAAATATTCAAAGAATTTACAAAGTTCGGAGTTATACAATTAATCTGCAAAATATTTATAAGCTTGATGAGAGAAAAAGAAATAATCAAAGAATTTACAAAGTTCGGAGTTATACAATTAATCAGCAAAATATTTATAAGCTTGATGAGAGAAAAAGAAATATTCAAAGAATTTACAAAGTTCGGAGTTATACAATTAATCTGCAAAATATATATAAGATTGATGAGAGAAAAAGAAATATTCAAAGAATTTACAAAGTTCAGAGTTATACAATTAATCTGCAAAATATTTATAAGCTTGATGAGAGAAAAAGAAATATTCAAAGAATTTACAAAGTTCAGAGTTATACAATTAATCTGCAAAATATTTATAAGCTTGATGAGAGAAAAATAAATATTCAAAGCATTTACAAAGTTCGGAGTTATACAATTAATCTGCAAAATATTTATAAGCTTGATGAGAGAAAATGAAATATTCAAAGAATGTACAAAGTTCGGAGTTATACAATTAATCTGCAAAATATTTATAAGCTTGATGAGAGAAAAGGAAATATTCAAAGAATTTACAAAGTTCGAAGTTATACAATTAATCTGCAAAATATTTATAAGCTTGATGAGAGAAAATGAAATATTCAAAGAATTTACAAAGTTCGGAGTTATACAATTAATCTGCAAAATATTTATAAGCTTGATGAGAGAAAAGGAAATATTCAAAGAATTTACAAAGTTCGGAGTTATACAATTAATCTGCAAAATATTTATAAGCTTGATGAGAGAAAAGGAAATATTCAAAGAATTTACAAAGTTCTGAGTTATACAATTAATCTGCAAAATATTTATAAGATTGATGAGAGAAAAAGAAATATTCAAAGAATTTACAAAGTTCAGAGTTATACAATTAATCTGCAAAATATTTATAAGCTTGATGAGAGAAAAAGAAATATTCAAAGAATTTACTAAGTTCGGAGTTATACAATTAATCAGCAAAATATTTATAAGCTTGATGACAGAAAAAGAAATATTCAAAGAATTTACAAAGTTCGGAGTTATACAATTAATCTGCAAAATATTTATAAGCTTGATGAGAGAAAATGAAATATTCAAAGAATTTACAAAGTTCGGAGTTATACAATTAATCTGCAAAATATTTATAAGCGTGATGAGAGAAAATGAAATATTCAAAGAATTTACAAAGTTCGGAGTTATACAATTAATCTGCAAAATATTTATAAGCTTGATGAGAGAAAATGAAATATTCAAAGAATTTACAAAGTTCGGAGTTATACAATTAATCTGCAAAATATTTATAAGCTTGATGAGAGAAAAGGAAATATTCAAAGAATTTACAAAGTTCGGAGTTATACAATTAATCTGCAAAATATTTATAAGCTTGATGAGAGAAAAGGAAATATTCAAAGAATTTACAATATTCGGAGTTATACAATTAATCTGCAAAATATTTATAAGCTTGATGAGAGAAAAGGAAATATTCAAAGAATTTACAATGTTTGGAGTTATACAATTAATCTGCAAAATATTTATAAGCTTGATGAGAGAAAAGGAAATATTCAAAGAATTTACAAAGTTCGGAGTTATACAATTAATCTGCAAAATATTTATAAGCTTGATGAGAGAAAAGGAAATATTCAAAGAATTTACAAAGTTCGGAGTTATACAATTAATCTGCAAAATATTTATAAGCTTGATGAGAGAAAAGGAAATATTCAAAGAATTTACAAAGTTCGGAGTTATACAATTAATCTGCAAAATATTTATAAGCTTGATGAGAGAAAAGGAAATATTCAAAGAATTTACAAAGTTCGGAGTTATACAATTAATCTGCAAAATATTTATAAGCTTGATGAGAGAAAAGGAAATATTCAAAGAATTTACAAAGTTCGCAGTTATACAATTAATCTGCAAAATATTTATAAGCTTGATCAGAGAAAAGGAAATATTCAAAGAATTTACAAAGTTCGGAGTTATACAATTAATCTGCAAAATATTTATAAGCTTGATGAGAGAAAAAGAAATAATCAAAGAATTTACAAAGTTCGGAGTTATACAATTAATCAGCAAAATATTTATAAGCTTGATGAGAGAAAAAGAAATATTCAAAGAATTTACAAAGTTCGGAGTTATACAATTAATCTGCAAAATATTTATAAGATTGATGAGAGAAAAAGAAATATTCAAAGAATTTACAAAGTTCAGAGTTATACAATTAATCTGCAAAATATTTATAAGCTTGATGAGAGAAAAAGAAATATTCAAAGAATTTACAAAGTTCAGAGTTATACAATTAATCTGCAAAATATTTATAAGCTTGATGAGAGAAAAAGAAATATTCAAAGCATTTACAAAGTTCGGAGTTATACAATTAATCTGCAAAATATTTATAAGCTTGATGAGAGAAAATGAAATATTCAAAGAATGTACAAAGTTCGGAGTTATACAATTAATCTGCAAAATATTTATAAGCTTGATGAGAGAAAAGGAAATATTCAAAGAATTTACAAAGTTCGAAGTTATACAATTAATCTGCAAAATATTTATAAGCTTGATGAGAGAAAATGAAATATTCAAAGAATTTACAAAGTTCGGAGTTATACAATTAATCTGCAAAATATTTATAAGCTTGATGAGAGAAAAGGAAATATTCAAAGAATTTACAAAGTTCGGAGTTATACAATTAATCTGCAAAATATTTATAAGCTTGATGAGAGAAAAGGAAATATTCAAAGAATTTACAAAGTTCTGAGTTATACAATTAATCTGCAAAATATTTATAAGATTGATGAGAGAAAAGGAAATATTCAAAGAATTTACAAAGTTCGAAGTTATACAATTAATCTGCAAAATATTTATAAGCTTGATGAGAGAAAAGGAAATATTCAAAGAATTTACAAAGTTCGGAGTTATACAATTAATCTGCAAAATATTTATAAGCTTGATGAGAGAAAAAGAAATATTCAAAGAATTTACAAAGTTCGGAGTTATACAATTAATCTGCAAAATATTTATAAGCTTGATGAGAGAAAAGGAAATATTCAAAGAATTTACAAAGTTCGGAGTTATACAATTAATCTGCAAAATATTTATAAGCTTGATGAGAGAAAAAGAAATATTCAAAGAATTTACAATGTTCGGAGTTATACAATGAATCTGCAAAATATTTATAAGATTGATGAGAGAAAAAGAAATATTCAAAGAATTTACAAAGTTCAGAGTTATACAATTAATCTGCAAAATATTTATAAGCTTGATGAGAGAAAAAGAAATATTCAAAGAATTTACTAAGTTCGGAGTTATACAATTAATCAGCAAAATATTTATAAGCTTGATGACAGAAAAAGAAATATTCAAAGAATTTACAAAGTTCGGAGTTATACAATTAATCTGCAAAATATTTATAAGCTTGATGAGAGAAAATGAAATATTCAAAGAATTTACAAAGTTCGGAGTTATACAATTAATCTGCAAAATATTTATAAGCTTGATGAGAGAAAAGGAAATATTCAAAGAATTTACAATGTTTGGAGTTATACAATTAATCAGCAAAATATTTATAAGCTTGATGAGAGAAAAAGAAATATTCAAAGAATTTACAAAGTTCGGAGTTATACAATTAATCAGCAAAATATTTATAAGCTTGATGAGAGAAAAAGAAATATTCAAAGAATTTACAATGTTCGGAGTTATACAATGAATCTGCAAAATATTTATAAGATTGATGAGAGAAAAAGAAATATTCAAAGAATTTACAAAGTTCAGAGTTATACAATTAATCTGCAAAATATTTATATGCTTGATGAGAGAAAAAGAAATATTCAAAGAATTTACTAAGTTCGGAGTTATACAATTAATCAGCAAAATATTTATAAGCTTGATGAGAGAAAAAGAAATATTCAAAGAATTTACAAAGTTCGGAGTTATACAATTAATCTGCAAAATATTTATAAGCTTGATGAGAGAAAATGAAATATTCAAAGAATTTACAAAGTTCGGAGTTATACAATTAATCTGCAAAATATTTATAAGCGTGATGAGAGAAAATGAAATATTCAAAGAATTTACAAAGTTCGGAGTTATACAATTAATCTGCAAAATATTTATAAGCTTGATGAGAGAAAATGAAATATTCAAAGAATTTACAAAGTTCGGAGTTATACAATTAATCTGCAAAATATTTATAAGCTTGATGAGAGAAAAGGAAATATTCAAAGAATTTACAAAGTTCGGAGTTATACAATTAATCTGCAAAATATTTATAAGCTTGATGAGAGAAAAGGAAATATTCAAAGAATTTACAAAATTCGGAGTTATACAATTAATCTGCAAAATATTTATAAGCTTGATGAGAGAAAAGGAAATATTCAAAGAATTTACAATGTTTGGAGTTATACAATTAATCAGCAAAATATTTATAAGCTTGATGAGAGAAAAAGAAATATTCAAAGAATTTACAAAGTTCGGAGTTATACAATTAATCAGCAAAATATTTATAAGCTTGATGAGAGAAAAAGAAATATTCAAAGAATTTACAAAGTTCGGAGTTATACAATTAATCAGCAAAATATTTATAAGCTTGATGAGAGAAAATGAAATATTCAAAGAATTTACAAAGTTCAGAGTTATACAATTAATCTGCAAAATATTTATAAGCTTGATGAGAGAAAAGGAAATATTCAAAGAATTTACAAAGTTCGGAGTTATACAATTAATCTGCAAAATATTTATAAGCTTGATGAGAGAAAATGAAATATTCAAAGAATTTACAAAGTTCGGAGTTATACAATTAATCTGCAAAATATTTATAAGCTTGATGAGAGAAAAGGAAATATTCAAAGTATTTACAAAGTTCGGAGTTATACAATTAATCTGCAAAATATTTATAAGATTGATGAGAGAAAAAGAAATATTCAAAGAATTTACAAAGTTCAGAGTTATACAATTAATCTGCAAAATATTTATAAGCTTGATGAGAGAAAAAGAAATATTCAAAGAATTTACAAAGTTCAGAGTTATACAATTAATCTGCAAAATATTTATAAGCTTGATGAGAGAAAAAGAAATATTCAAAGCATTTACAAAGTTCGGAGTTATACAATTAATCTGCAAAATATTTATAAGCTTGATGAGAGAAAATGAAATATTCAAAGAATTTACAAAGTTCGGAGTTATACAATTAATCTGCAAAATATTTGTAAGCTTGATGAGAGAAAAGGAAATATTCAAAGAATTTACAAAGTTCGGAGTTATACAATTAATCTGCAAAATATTTATAAGCTTGATGAGAGAAAAAGAAATATTCAAAGAATTTACAAAGTTCGGAGTTATACAATTAATCTGCAAAATATTTATAAGCTTGATGAGAGAAAAGGAAATATTCAAAGAATTTACAAAGTTCGGAGTTATACAATTAATCTGCAAAATATTTATAAGCTTGATGAGAGAAAAAGAAATATTCAAAGAATTTACAATGTTCGGAGTTATACAATGAATCTGCAAAATATTTATAAGATTGATGAGAGAAAAAGAAATATTCAAAGAATTTACAAAGTTCAGAGTTATACAATTAATCTGCAAAATATTTATAAGCTTGATGAGAGAAAAAGAAATATTCAAAGAATTTACTAAGTTCGGAGTTATACAATTAATCAGCAAAATATTTATAAGCTTGATGACAGAAAAAGAAATATTCAAAGAATTTACAAAGTTCGGAGTTATACAATTAATCTGCAAAATATTTATAAGCTTGATGAGAGAAAATGAAATATTCAAATAATTTACAAAGTTCGGAGTTATACAATTAATCTGCAAAATATTTATAAGCGTGATGAGAGAAAATGAAATATTCAAAGAATTTACAAAGTTCGGAGTTATACAATTAATCTGCAAAATATTTATAAGCTTGATGAGAGAAAATGAAATATTCAAAGAATTTACAAAGTTCGGAGTTATACAATTAATCTGCAAAATATTTATAAGCTTGATGAGAGAAAAGGAAATATTCAAAGAATTTACAAAGTTCGGAGTTATACAATTAATCTACAAAATATTTATAAGCTTGATGAGAGAAAAGGAAATATTCAAAGAATTTACAAAATTCGGAGTTATACAATTAATCTGCAAAATATTTATAAGCTTGATGAGAGAAAAGGAAATATTCAAAGAATTTACAATGTTTGGAGTTATACAATTAATCAGCAAAATATTTATAAGCTTGATGAGAGAAAAAGAAATATTCAAAGAATTTACAATGTTCGGAGTTATACAATGAATCTGCAAAATATTTATAAGATTGATGAGAGAAAAAGAAATATTCAAAGAATTTACAAAGTTCAGAGTTATACAATTAATCTGCAAAATATTTATAAGCTTGATGAGAGAAAAAGAAATATTCAAAGAATTTACTAAGTTCGGAGTTATACAATTAATCAGCAAAATATTTATAAGCTTGATGAGAGAAAAAGAAATATTCAAAGAATTTACAAAGTTCGGAGTTATACAATTAATCTGCAAAATATTTATAAGCTTGATGAGAGAAAATGAAATATTCAAAGAATTTACAAAGTTCGGAGTTATACAATTAATCTGCAAAATATTTATAAGCGTGATGAGAGAAAATGAAATATTCAAAGAATTTACAAAGTTCGGAGTTATACAATTAATCTGCAAAATATTTATAAGCTTGATGAGAGAAAATGAAATATTCAAAGAATTTACAAAGTTCGGAGTTATACAATTAATCTGCAAAATATTTATAAGCTTGATGAGAGAAAAGGAAATATTCAAAGAATTTACAAAGTTCGGAGTTATACAATTAATCTGCAAAATATTTATAAGCTTGATGAGAGAAAAGGAAATATTCAAAGAATTTACAAAATTCGGAGTTATACAATTAATCTGCAAAATATTTATAAGCTTGATGAGAGAAAAGGAAATATTCAAAGAATTTACAAAGTTCGGAGTTATACAATTAATCTGCAAAATATTTATAAGCTTGATGAGAGAAAAGGAAATATTCAAAGAATTTACAAAATTCGGAGTTATACAATTAATCTGCAAAATATTTATAAGCTTGATGAGAGAAAAGGAAATATTCAAAGAATTTACAATGTTTGGAGTTATACAATTAATCAGCAAAATATTTATAAGCTTGATGAGAGAAAAAGAAATATTCAAAGAATTTACAAAGTTCGGAGTTATACAATTAATCAGCAAAATATTTATAAGCTTGATGAGAGAAAAAGAAATATTCAAAGAATTTACAAAGTTCGGAGTTATACAATTAATCAGCAAAATATTTATAAGCTTGATGAGAGAAAATGAAATATTCAAAGAATTTACAAAGTTCGGAGTTATACAATTAATCTGCAAAATATTTATAAGCTTGATGAGAGAAAAGGAAATATTCAAAGAATTTACAAAGTTCGGAGTTATACAATTAATCTGCAAAATATTTATAAGCTTGATGAGAGAAAAGGAAATATTCAAAGAATTTACAAAGTTCGGAGTTATACAATTAATCTGCAAAATATTTATAAGATTGATGAGAGAAAAAGAAATATTCAAAGAATTTACAAAGTTCAGAGTTATACAATTAATCTGTAAAATATTTATAAGCGTGATGAGAGAAAATGAAATATTCAAAGAATTTACAAAGTTCGGAGTTATACAATTAATCTGCAAAATATTTATAAGCTTGATGAGAGAAAGTGAAATATTCAAAGAATTTACAAAGTTCGGAGTTATACAATTAATCTGCAAAATATTTATAAGCTTGATGAGAGAAAAGGAAATATTCAAAGAATTTACAAAGTTCGGAGTTATACAATTAATCTGCAAAATATTTATAAGCTTGATGAGAGTAAAGGAAATATTCAAAGAATTTACAAAATTCGGAGTTATACAATTAATCTGCAAAATATTTATAAGCTTGATGAGAGAAAAGGAAATATTCAAAGAATTTACAATGTTTGGAGTTATACAATTAATCAGCAAAATATTTATAAGCTTGATGAGAGAAAAAGAAATATTCAAAGAATTTACAAAGTTCGGAGTTATACAATTAATCAGCAAAATATTTATAAGCTTGATGAGAGAAAAAGAAATATTCAAAGAATTTACAATGTTCGGAGTTATACAATGAATCTTCAAAATATTTATAAGATTGATGAGAGAAAAAGAAATATTCAAAGAATTTACAAAGTTCAGAGTTATACAATTAATCTGCAAAATATTTATAAGCTTGATGAGAGAAAAAGAAATATTCAAAGAATTTACTAAGTTCGGAGTTATACAATTAATCAGCAAAATATTTATAAGCTTGATGAGAGAAAAAGAAATATTCAAAGAATTTACAAAGTTCGGAGTTATACAATTAATCTGCAAAATATTTATAAGCTTGATGAGAGAAAATGAAATATTCAAAGAATTTACAAAGTTCGGAGTTATACAATTAATCTGCAAAATATTTATAAGCGTGATGAGAGAAAATGAAATATTCAAAGAATTTACAAAGTTCGGAGTTATACAATTAATCTGCAAAATATTTATAAGCTTCATGAGAGAAAATGAAATATTCAAAGAATTTACAAAGTTCGGAGTTATACAATTAATCTGCAAAATATTTATAAGCTTGATGAGAGAAAAGGAAATATTCAAAGAATTTACAAAGTTCGGAGTTATACAATTAATCTGCAAAATATTTATAAGCTTGATGAGAGAAAAGGAAATATTCAAAGAATTTACAAAATTCGGAGTTATACAATTAATCTGCAAAATATTTATAAGCTTGATGAGAGAAAAGGAAATATTCAAAGAATTTACAAAGTTCGGAGTTATACAATTAATCTGCAAAATATTTATAAGCTTGATGAGAGAAAAGGAAATATTCAAAGAATTTACAAAATTCGGAGTTATACAATTAATCTGCAAAATATTTATAAGCTTGATGAGAGAAAAGGAAATATTCAAAGAATTTACAATGTTTGGAGTTATACAATTAATCAGCAAAATATTTATAAGCTTGATGAGAGAAAAAGAAATATTCAAAGAATTTACAAAGTTCGGAGTTATACAATTAATCAGCAAAATATTTATAAGCTTGATGAGAGAAAAAGAAATATTCAAAGAATTTACAAAGTTCGGAGTTATACAATTAATCAGCAAAATATTTATAAGCTTGATGAGAGAAAATGAAATATTCAAAGAATTTACAAAGTTCAGAGTTATACAATTAATCTGCAAAATATTTATAAGCTTGATGAGAGAAAAGGAAATATTCAAAGAATTTACAAAGTTCGGAGTTATACAATTAATCTGCAAAATATTTATAAGCTTGATGAGAGAAAATGAAATATTCAAAGAATTTACAAAGTTCGGAGTTATACAATTAATCTGCAAAATATTTATAAGCTTGATGAGAGAAAAGGAAATATTCAAAGAATTTACAAAGTTCGGAGTTATACAATTAATCTGCAAAATATTTATAAGATTGATGAGAGAAAAAGAAATATTCAAAGAATTTACAAAGTTCAGAGTTATACAATTAATCTGCAAAATATTTATAAGCTTGATTAGAGAAAAAGAAATATTCAAAGAATTTACAAAGTTCAGAGTTATACAATTAATCTGCAAAATATTTATAAGCTTGATGAGAGAAAAAGAAATATTCAAAGCATTTACAAAGTTCGGAGTTATACAATTAATCTGCAAAATATTTATAAGCTTGATGAGAGAAAATGAAATATTCAAAGAATTTACAAAGTTCGGAGTTATACAATTAATCTGCAAAATATTTGTAAGCTTGATGAGAGAAAAGGAAATATTCAAAGAATTTACAAAGTTCGAAGTTATACAATTAATCTGCAAAATATTTATAAGCTTGATGAGAGAAAAGGAAATATTCAAAGAATTTACAAAGTTCGGAGTTATACAATTAATCTGCAAAATATTTATAAGCTTGATGAGAGAAAAGGAAATATTCAAAGAATTTACAAAGTTCGGAGTTATACAATTAATCTGCAAAATATTTATAAGCTTGATGAGAGAAAAGGAAATATTCAAAGAATTTACAAAGTTCGGAGTTATACAATTAATCTGCAAAATATTTATAAGCTTGATGAGAGAAAAAGAAATATTCAAAGAATTTACAAAGTTCGGAGTTATACAATTAATCTGCAAAATATTTATAAGCTTGATGAGAGAAAAAGAAATATTCAAAGAATTTACAAAGTTCGGAGTTATACAATTAATCTGCAAAATATTTATAAGCTTGATGAGAGAATAAGAAATATTCAAAGCATTTACAAAGTTCGGAGTTATACAATTAATCTGCAAAATATTTATAAGCTTGATGAGTCACGTTTTTTTCTTGTTATTCGAAGAAGTGATTATTGCTATTTTTACCTATTATTATTTCCTAGAAACTTCAAAATGGCAGTCTATTATTTTTTCTTAATGGCTTCATTAGAAGAGAAAGTAAACCGCGTTCCTTGATTAGCTGAGTTGATATTGAAAGGAATGATATGACAGTGCAGTTCAATACCTCATTTTTTTGTTTCTTATGAAATTCACTGGTTTCTTACAGTTTACAAAATTCGTAGCAGAGGTCTGGATGTAATTCTTGTTAAACACGCTCTTCAAATCCCCAGAAGCTTTGGTTAGTGCCTTACATAACGGCCTCGTAACTGAACATTTAGCATTTTGCATTTCTCATGTGATATTTTCTGAAAGTATACAGTATCAGGATTTCAGTACTGCTCTAACTTTGTCCTAACACGAGGTGTTTGTCAAATTGCGATTGTTTGAATCGCTCATGTTTAATAATTTATCTTTAGATAATCAGTTCTGGATGGTTGCTTCTTTTATGACCCACTTTGCTTTCTGTAGCAGTTTTCTTTCTTTCTTTCTTTCTTTCTTTCTTTCTTTCTTTCTTTCTCACCCATTCTTTCTCTCTTTAAATTAATGTAAAGATTGTGAGCAATTTTAAATATTTATAGAGTTATACATGATAGAATTAATATGTAAAAATCTATTTATAAACTTGATTTGTCTAGTTTTTTTTTCGTTATTGTAAGAATTAATTAATGTTCTTTTTATCTATTCTTTATCCTTTACTTGAAAATTCCAAATTTACTTTTCAAAACTTTACTTTTTTTCAGAATTTTTATTAACCAACGCCCTCACTAAATGAGAAAGTTGCGTTATTTGGTTCATCTTCTATGTGCCATGTCCATTCAGGACGTGTGAGAACATGGCTCTCCAAAGCCCCTTATTCCTTATGGCACTTAACAGCGTTTCTCACTTTTCCAAGCCGTCTGTCCCGTTCTGCCATCCATTCACGCAAAACTTGTCAGATAGATGTCTCGCTGTTTTTCCTATCTCTCCTGCCCTAATATGCCCTGGGAAGTTTTGTATCAACTTCATATTTAAATGTATCTCATTCACAACAGACTTGAAAGTAAGCATTTAGAATTTTTGGAACATTGCCCAAGTGATATGGAACATTTTCTCCAGTCTGAAAATGGAAAGTTTCAGGATTTCAGAAATTGTCTAACTCCAAGTATTTGTCGTGTCATGAATGGCGTCAAATGCAAACGTCACCGAGAAAATGTCAACTGCAGAGCTCATGTTTGCTAGGAAAGTTAGATTCATTTTCGACAAATTACTGCCAGGGAAGAAAAAGAAAATTCGACAATTTGAAACTACCAGACCATTTAAGATCGGCGATGAAGTCTTCTTTAAAAGTTTTAAGGCCGGAAATGAAAATTGGCAGGAAGGAAAAATTCGACGCCTTCGACATTGTCGAAGATGAGATATTTCGACATAGAAGACATATAAACCAATTGAGGCCTAGATATTGTTTTTAATCATTTCACCTCAAGGAAGGCGGGAATGACACCAGTACGCAGGGAGGTAAAGAGAGTGAAGGTATAAAGATAAAAGACTTTGTATAGGTGGAGGACCGAGGAAAGGATAAAAGCAGAACGGAGTTTGAGAAGATAGAAAATAGAAAATGAAGTTGCATTTAAATTTTTGAAGATTCTAGTTATCAGGGAAGCAAATAAGCAGAAGGAAGTTCCACAGACAGGAAGTGCGAGAAAATAAACTTTTGGAGTGGAAGTGGCGGTTACATTTAACTATTTCAGCAGTAAAAGGTGGGACCTAGATGCCAATCTAGTAGCACGCTTAAACTCACGTAGTCGGGGCACGAGAGAAAAAAGGTTGTCAGAGCAGTAGCCATGAAAATATTTGCAGAAAAGACAGAAGAAAGTCATATCACCTCTGTGAGAAAGTGACTGAAATCAAAATGCTAAGTCTGGATCGATTACATTGCAGATCCGTTTTTGGATTTTGTCGAGAACCTCGAGATAAATAGCAGGAGCACCAGGCCAAATATGACAAGAGTATTCAATGCACGAACGAATGGCAGATTTTTAAATGTGCAAGACGGACTCTGACGAGAAGACCCCTCTGTCACGAAACAGTGACCCAACTTTAATTGCAGTAGATGTAGCTTATTGATTCGATATAGTCGTTCCGCCTCAAGTCAACTGAAAACGTGAAGCCAAGAAGGTGCAGAGTGTAGCTCTCAATGAATTTAGCATCAGCCATGTTGATGGCGCATAGGAAAATTTCTCTATGGTGGTTAAATGAGAGCAGGTTTGTTTTGGAGGCATTAAAATTTACGAGCCATTTCCTGCTCCAGTTAACAACAGATTTTCAAGAGCAGCGTCCAGGTTAACGTTGTCAGTTATTGACGGATTTGCTACTGAGACTGGAGTAAATGGTAATGTCATCAGCATAAATGTTTACTTGGGAACTAATGACATCAGGAAGATTATTGATGAAGATCAGAAACAACGTAGGACCCAGGATAGAACCTTGGGGACACCCGTGTTCGTGTGAATGGATCTGAAAGCGATCCCGTTTTAAACGACCTTTATTTCACGATTTGATAAGAACGATTGGAATAATCAAACAATCGTCCAATAATACCGTAGACCTGGAGCTTAAGTAGAAGACCAGCGTGCAAAAACCCTATTAAACGCCTTCGAGATATCTCGAGCTTCGCCGTTATTATCAAGAGCTTGATATACATATTCAGTTATGGGCGTTAGCATATCAGCGGTAAACCTGGTAAAACGGAAGCCATATTGTTTGTCAGAGAGTAGGTCGTGTGGGGTAACATGCTTAACCACTTCAGCATTGATTAAAACCTCTAATACTCTGCCGAAAAGCGGTAGGAGACTAATAGGGCGATAGTTAGAGGGATCAGAAGGTTCCCCAGAATTCTTAATATCAGGAACTACAGAAGAGGACTTCGAAGAAGCTGGAAAGCAGGAAGCAGCGAGGCAATAGTTGTATAGTTTGGAAAGACCTGGATCCAGATCGGGAGCACATTTCTTAAGGACGACGGCTGGGATCCCGTCACCTCCGCTTGCCGTATGGGAATCTAATTTAGAAATAAGGACCGAGACCAGTGACAGAGTTAAGCGCATATCATTCAGTAGAGCCTCTGTTCTAGTGGGTAAATCAGGTGTGGGTACTCCAAATGAGACGAGAGTTGAGTTGGAATTGCCAAGCAAAGCATTCAACCTTATCTGCTGTAGATGTAAGGACTGAATAGAGGAGGGATTGAATACTTGCTGTTGTTCAGCACACTCTTACAGAGCCTCTAATAATCTCTAGGAACGAACTTGCAAGATGCTATACGTTGTTTCATTCAATCCTTAAATAGTAACTTCGCTTCTTTGAGGATACGCTTGCACTCATTGCAACAAACGTCTCTTCGTCTCTGCTCGTAATCAGACGTGTCGCTCTGGTACAGTCGGAAGAAGTGATTCATGTGGGTTATAGCGACCGAACATGCAGGTGAGAATCAAGGAGATGAATGCGGTTTAACTTGGTATTTCTTTGCTGGAATGAAAGCATCGATGTTGGCTTTTAGCCAGGAGGAGACCTCAGACGCGCATTTATGAACAGGATGTATAAAAACTTCTTTCCAAGGGGCGTCATGAAGGAAGTCCCGGAATCCGCTCCTTGATAACAGAAATATATTCTGTTGGTTGGTGGTTCTTGGCTGGCAGAGGAGCGAAAAGAGATGTTTACAGACACTACCACCTTATCAGAGTTGCCAAGAGGGCAGAGCTGCATAGTATGACATGAGTTGAGATAGAGGTATGCATAGAATAAGCAACCAGTACAGTTTAATTCACCGATTCATACTTCATGATACCTTTGAAGTACCTATTCCCAAAACTAGTATTACAATACAACGCCAGTGTAAGTGAAAACGTAATTCAACTGAAACATTAGACGTGGACCTATGTCGTAAAGAAAGTGCATATCCAGAAAGTGGGTCTGTTGTGGAGATGAACACACCTCTCCAGAATATGATGTGGACTTGTCCAAATGGCATATATACTGAAGCCGAGATTCGTCAGCAGAGCCAGCCGGCAGCGAAAGCTAGCCGCGTGCGAAGCTCTCGTGGAACTCTCTGTCTTCGGGCAGAGAGGAACCTAGACGAGGCTATGCCGAAGTGCAGAGTCTCGTATGGGGAGGTAGACAGACCCAATCCCATGTATGCGGGGTCTACGGAGAATTTTGCCCGAGCCTACGGCTTACGGGTTGGATTTGCCCCACATAAAAATTGGCCATGTCCTGCCTTGTTGGGAGATTGGTAAATACTGCTAGCCGGCAGCGACAGCTGGCTGCGTGCGAGGCTCTTAAATCTTGTGGATCTGTCTCCCTTCAGGCAGAGAGGAACTCAGACAAGGCTATGCCAAAGGGCAGTCTCGTATGGGGAGGTAGACAAACCTATGCCGGGTCTACGGGGAAATTTTTGCTCGAGACAACGGGCTCGGATTTGCCTCACATAAAAATCGACTTTGTGCTACATCCTGCCTTGTGAGGAGGTTAATAAATACCGATAACCGTGAGCGAGCCTTATATCCTTACTACAGAATTCAGTATGACTATGTCGACTCCAAGGGACATTATATTTCATGATTGTGTTATATTCATTCAATGGAATGAAGACATAGCACAAAGGAGTTTTTAACGTTTCTGTAAGGCCAATGGCATATCTAGCACAATGTGCTAGACTCGATACCATAGCTGCGTATGCAACCATTGCGATGATGACACGGCATCTTTGGGTGGAGGTCTTCCGAGACTGAAGTCAATTGCACCGTATTCCCCGGATGGTTATGTATTTGTGACCAAGACGGGCCTTCAAGATAGAGGACATTGGCTCTAATTTGATTTAGAAAGGGGCACTCTACGCATAAATGAATACCACTCTGTCCTTCAGCGCAGATAGGAAGGGAAAAGTGGTCATTTGCTCAGTTGCGCAGGAACCTTACTACTACAACCGGTAATGGGACTGACTGATGGTATTTTTTGTGGGGGCATAATTCACAGTGATCAATAAAATGAATCGACACAAAGTGTCTGTTTTCTTTAATAATATTTGCTTTAAAGAATATATATATATATATAAATATATATTCTTTAAAGCAAATATTATTAAAGAAAATATATATATATTCTTTAAAGCAAATATTATTAAAGAAATATATATATATATATATATATATACCTTATATATATATATATATATATATATATATATATATATATATATATATATATATATATATATATATATATCATTCTGTCGAGTGAAGATAGTGGTGGAAGCTCGGACTGACACCAAATCGGTTGTGTTTCGATCCGGGCTTGAAGCATTCGGTTGTCTAGTCACACTAAGGAGCTGTGGTACAGCGAAACGGTACTATCTGCGAATGACACACACACACACACACACACACACACACATAAGTCACACACACAGTGAAGTCAACACACAGATGCTGATATTGAGCACTTTAATCCATAAATATAGCATACCTTAAAACTATATTTTATCATATATATATATATATGTGTGTGTGTGTGTGTGTGTGTGTGTGTGTGTGTGTGTGTGTAATAATAATATAATAGCTGGCCACTCGTATTCGAGGACACCCGTCAACTAGGAGGGGGGGCTAGTCAATCCCTATTGCAGACGCTCGCTCAGGCACATTTGTGTTTATTCAAAACCCACAGACCCAAACTGTGGTTTATACTGCAACTATGCTGAGCCGATCTCAGTTACAGTTTTTGGGAGAGAAGCGTGTTATCTAGCGTGATTAACAATCTGAACAAGGTCAGCACGCTCAAACCCTCGGTCACGACTGACTTGTGACTTCGTGCTAGCTATCGACGCCCCCCCAAGGGTAGGCTTGTGTCAACCCGTGGTATGGTTATCAGGCACTTTCCAAAGTTGCCGCATACTGGGATCGCCCCTCCAGACCGATAATATCAGGAAGTCTCCTTTTTAACAAATCAACCCAGGTGAGATTCAGACTCGGGTCTCATGGTCAGAAAGCGAACGTTCTAACCATATATATATATATATATATATATATATATATATATATATATATATATATATATATTACATTAATTTTTTGCATTAATTAGAAATAGAAATATTCACATGTGATATTCTAAAACACTATCGTTATGTACATGCATAGAATTCCTAATTAATTTGTATTCCTCCCCAGAAGAATGCATACACATATATATATGCATACACCCATGTAAATTCATCCATCGCTAATTACATGCATGTATCTCTATAATAACCGAAAACGATTTTTAGTCATTGCATACAGCATCTAATTTGATCTCGACTTTGATACATGTACTTACATCACTCTTCAAATACGCTATTATGGAAATTTGATCTATACAACACTGGACAACGAGGTTAATTGATCCACTTCCCATTGACCTGAGCCTTTGATGGTCTTCTAATATATTCTTCCACATTGTGCTTTAATTGTCTTTCTCTTTCTAAATACATAAATACGATCGCATGATCCTCTCTTTCTTGATCGCTGATATTTTCAGCGCAGATAATCAAGCGTTCGGTAACTTGATTCGAACGACATAGAACATCAAATAAGCGCTTTTAATATCAAGTATAAATTATTTGGTCTAGAAAAACACGTGAAAATTTCACGGTTTTCCGATTTGAATTTTCTAATGAATGTCTTAATTCTTCATTCAATGATTAAATAAGCTCATGGCTAGCTCCTCGACAATAAAATATCCGTAGAAATTCCCCTATCGCATCGTTAACCATTTGAGATTAAGAACTTTAACATAATATTCCAATAACAATGATAAATATGAATCCTTGTCCTTATTTTAAGAAGTAGGTACAAATCAAAAGATTTGAAATTGACAACTTTTCCATTTCACTGAAGCAGACGTTAAATACTTCTATCTTTCTTTCTTTCTTTCTTTCTTTCTTTCATTTTCTCACTAAGTAGCGTCTCTGATAATGTCTTTTGTTTTTCCACGCAATCAAAACAGAATAGTCCATTATTTAGTTACTTTTCTTTTTTCTTTCTTTAACTCAGTGAAACCAAGTAGTGTTTTCCCCTCTTTCCATGCGATCAAAACAGACAAAAAGACAATTATTTATGAGGTATTGGGAGGGTGTAACGGTCGTGCGAACTTATGAAGGGATCGAAAAACACAATTATAATAGGGTCTTTTGTTTTTCCACGCAATCAAAACGGAATAGTCCATTATTTATGAAGTTTTGGCAGGACGTAATGTGCGTACAAACAAAAGAAGGGAGAGACAAGCTCAATGATTTTATGATGCTTCCTGAAGAAGAATCATCTTTGAATTTTCACTTTAGAACAATAGTTAGAGAAGCGATTTTGCTTTTCTAACTAGAAGGCAGAAAAATCTGACGTTGCATATCCAAGCATCGTATTGGCTAGCCTCATTATCGTAAATCCGAAAAGCAACTAACGAATTTAACCGTTTCAATGGGTTTTCTTAATTGTATCACGGAAAGAACACAACCAAGCTCTCTCTCAGCTTTTCACTGGCCGAACAATGAAACCCCTCAAAAAATTCGGGAAAGACCCGCTGCACGCTCACAAGGAAACCAAATGTGAAAATAAAGGCATGGTAGAGAAACTCAAACTCTGTTTTCGAATATATTTCAGGGATTCTCTTGCCCGGTCTGTTGGTAGGTGTGGGGGTAGGTAGGTATGTGATACTTGGGGACAACTTCTATCACTTCTGCCATGTCAGACTAACAGATCAGCTTTTTCCCTCAACCAACTAGAATTCTGGCTTTCTCCTACCAACTCTCAGCCCATCTTAACACGCAGCTGGCAACTCAAACGGGCGGCATCAGAAGTACACCGACGACCTGCCTGGTCCCGCCAACTGGCATCTTGTAACTCAACTTCACTTCGGGCTGACACTGTTTATACAAGTTGACACAGGAAGTCTCCAACGTTCGTCTTGTCACTTTTTCCAAAAGATTTTCACTTATTTATCAATTATTTTATTCTTTTTTGTTCAAGCGGGTATCTGCTTTTGAAGATTCCAGTTTATCGCTGGTCAGAAAAACACTTAAGACTGAGATAAAATAATTTGCCCTCCTCTTCTATGTGGGTGTCGCTGTCCTAGTGGCACACAAGGAATTCTACAGAAAACGGAGAGTGTAACAGAATCACTACAGACTAGAATACTGTGATTCACTGAACATATTTGGAGGATGAAAGAAGAGCTGTTAAATAATTTTGTGCGAACCTAAGTATGTAGACCGTAAGTGAGCTAAGAAACGATGCTGTTTTAAGGACTGAAAAACTAATGAAGATAATGGGAGAGAGAAGAATGTAAGGAACTTGTCAGCGTTGTTGGAGTTCGCTCGAAATAGATAAAAAAGATTTCGCGATTATTATTTTTATAAGGGAATTACATTCTTTTTCGTGATAAATACGAAGTATTTAACCCCAAATTCAAGGATACGATCCCTAATGAAAAACTGGCGAGGCTTTTTATTGTAGTATTTAAAACAAGTAAAAACGAAAATCAAATTTTCCAAGAAATTGAAACTGCCCTTTACTAAAGACCACCATTTCGATCTCACGAAATCTAGAAAGACTAGTTGAACGTGTTTATGTCGTGTGCAAAGTAAAGCGGACTTGATATTGTAAGGCTTGCGGCCACATCACATTGAAATTCCGGTTCCCGTACGATCACTGAAATTAAGCAACGTCGAGCCTGGCCAGTACCTCGATGGGTAACCGCTTGGGAATACCAGGTGGTGTAATCTTGGATGTGCTGGTGCTATAATGGGTAATGGCTCGGTTAATAAGAAAACTGAGTTCCAATTCCCGTTGGTTTCGTTATTTCCACTTACGCAAATATCTTTGGGAAAGGGATGAATCCATTCCTTCTTCTCTCAGCTGTGGGTTAATTAGTAAGACTTGTATCACTAAACAATTATTATCTCAAAAAAAAAAAAATTCTTACATCCTAAAAATATTTCCTGGCTTTAAATAATCTGCAAAGTGTTGATAAGCCGTAGAAAACGAATTAATCTATACTGTAATACTATTGTACTGAATGATGAAAACACGAAACTAAATCTCTTACACACACACAGACAAGACACACAGACTCACACACACAGACAAGACACACAGACTCACACACACACACACACACACACACATACACACACACACACACACACACACACATTTATTACTTCAAACGTTCTTATAACGGATTCTTGTATTTGTTTTTTTAAACAGTGTGTATGACGTGTACAGGCCTGCGCATCCGAACAAGCATAATAAAGAAGACGTGCTCCCCGGCAGGGATTGAGCCTTCATCTCTCTTTGTAGGAGACACCACCGCTTGATCCGGTGTGCTTTAACACTCGCCTTCCTCATTTGAAGTAATGAACATGTCGGATTAAAAATAAATCTATTGGTTCTTTTGAAATTCCTTTGTTTACATTTCGGAATCGAAACTGAGTAGATATGGGCTTTCGAGAAAAACAATCTTAATGAGGAAGCGTATTTTCATTTAAAGAGAACAACAGAGCTATACCGTACTGTGATGCACTTCGTGGCCGTATCAAACGGTGGTTTCTCTTACAAAGGAGGACGCAGATTTGATCTCTGACGAAGAGCCTATAATCTTTATTAAGATCTTTGGAATACACCGGTCAATAGACCTAATACACATTGTTTAAAATTTTAAAAAAAACAAAAAGACAACAACGGAGCCTTTTATTTAAAATACAATTATCCACTCTAATAACCTTTGAAGTAATCCAAAAGTTACGATTAAAAATAAAACGATTAATTTTTTAGAAAACACACACACACACACACACACACACACACACACACACACACACACACACACACACACACACACACGTATATATAATATTTTATTCAACACCAGATTAGACGATTAACGTCAAATTATATCTCATTGTTATTTCAGATTTTCATTTTGGCATAAACTTGCCGTTCTACAATTTAAAGACTTGACTTCTTTCATTCTATTTCGATTGTCTGAACATTTAGCTGAACTTTGAATTGAGTCATCGCTTCTTAATGATTTTTGAATATCCAAAAATAAGTCAAAACACGACCGAACGAAGCAAATGTTGGTAATAATCACGTGTTTCTTTCTCATTTTTCATATCAATTTTCATAGCTCTTTTATTTTTACTTTCACTTTGATCTACTTTCACTTTCGTTTTCAGATTCTTCATGGTCTTTCCAAATTTACAGAAATGAGCTGAGATGAAACAAAATGTGGTAGAGATACAGAAAATCAAATAAAGTTTAAGAAAAATAATTATGGGCGAATCAACTCATTGTGCATAATAGTGACATCAAAGACAATCCCTATTCCATCTCCGTGGTGCTTGCAGCAGACCGGAGCCTCAGGTCGGACTCTGAACTCACTGCCCAGACATGAAAATCTAAATCTTTCAAGGGCTTGGTGAGCCAAGCGTGAAAGCTAGTTATCTGGTTAGTCTAGTCAGGAGTTTTATTGGATTTGGGAGGGGTAAGACTTTCTTGTTTATTGAGGCTAGTCTATTTATGAGGGTCGGTGAGATAAACATAGACACCGTGTCGATGCAAGGAAAGTGATCAAGTTAAATGGAACGATGAGCTAACATAAAATGGGATGGCCCAGAATCAGCATCCAAAAAAGCCAAGAGTATAGGTCATCATTGTTTTCATTCTGGTCGATAAATATTGACCAGGAATAAATTCAGTTTGAATTTATTGTCTGAATATTCACTCACATATCTAAGCAGTTATCACACTTGGGTTGGTTTTACCACTGGTCAAATTTAAAGGGGTAAGAAGTTAGGAAGACAGTGTTGCGCCACATGGAAAAAATTCTGCCTATCCTGAAAAGAAAGTATTTACATTAGTCGGACTATTGTGCTCATCTTTGTCGCCATATTTGTCACAACGTTTCGGCCGTTGTACGCTCCGGACTTCTTCAGGTGGTTGGAATTTCGAACTGAACCCTTTATTTCGATCACTGGGGTAGACTGTTCTAGTTCCACGAGCCATGTTTGATGGATGTCAGTTATCAGTTATCTCCTGCTAATTTTCCCTCCGAATGTTCTCCACTGCCTTAACCGGGTATTGAACTCACACTCTTTGGGTCTGTCACTGGATCTAACCAACGCCTTTATCCACTGTGCCATGTGTCCTTGAACCACCTGAAGAAGGCCGGAGCGTACAACGGCCGAAACGTTGTGACAAATATGGCGACAAAGATGAGGACAATAGTCCGACTAATGTAAATACTGTACATAATACCTCATCTCAGAAATATAGACAGACTCTGAAAAGAAAGCTTCGAAATAATTCATTTTAAGTGGATTCGAATATCGGCCACTGGCACTTGTATGAAATGCGTAACTATGTTAGTCAATACAGCTCCTCACCATTTATACAACTACAAGGAGTAACACCCTCACCAAAGGAGCTACCTACTGGGTAGATATTTACAAACTCGGGTATGGACGAATAATGTTTATCCACAGAATCACGTATAAAAAAACTGATTTCAACATTAAATAACCCAATAATGGTTGATATATCGTAAAATCAACCAATCCAACCATAAGAGATTTTTGTTATGTTGCATAAAGTGACGAGTGAGATCGTACTTATAAAACAAAATAAGTTCATAACATTATTTGAAAAAGTGAAATGGCCTCAATCATTTTCTTCCTTTCTTTTTTTCTTTTCATATCTCGTCTAACTGAAAGAGACACTGACCTGGAGATCTGTTTTCGTCGTTGTAAATAAGACACGGAAATCTTCTTGACTCAAGTTAAATCACGGCCAGTATTTGCTTATAAGATTCAAGTATAAACCTGACCAGTGTTTACCTATAGATTCAAATATAATACGAAGCTGATTTCGACATTTAAATAACCCAGTGTGGTTCTACAGAAAGATGCTGAGGTTACCATGGGCCGAACATATGAGCAACAGCGAGGTTTGGGAGAGAATGGAAACAAAAAGAAAACGTATACTTAACACAAGGAAGAGGCAGTTGAAATTTCTGGGGCATGTAATGAGGAAGGAGGGTTTGGGAAATCTGATACTCACAGGACAGATTAAGGGAAAGAGGGACAGAAGAAAGCAACGCGTCACATACTTGATAGGCTTTAGTAAATAGATGGTAGAACAGGGTTTGGGAGAAATAACAAAAAGAGAAAACTTATTAAGAGCTACAAAGGATAGGGAGATATGGAGGGCCATGATTGCTTACGTCCTGAAGAGACACGGTACATAAAAAAGAAGATGGTTAATATATATTTTATTTAACCAGTTCACACCAAGCAAGGCGATAAAGCCTCCTCAACGCGAGGGATTATTGAGTGTAAAAGAACGCGAGAGAAAACATTAACAAGGAGATAGGACTTTAAAAGAACAGATTTTAAGTAGACAGAAGATAACGATTGAAGAACTTGATTCCGGTTTCTTGCTCTCCAAACGGATTCGACTGGAAAGCAAAAAGCCGGAAGAGAGATACGCAAGTGAGAAGTGGGAGAGAAGAAACAGCTAGCATAGAACCTACGGTTACATATAACCATTTAAATTGTAAAATGATGAGACATAACAGCGAATCTAGTACTGTGATTAAATTCGTAAAGTCGAGGTACCAAAGAGGGAAACTCACCAGACCAATTACCACAGAAATGTTTATAGAAAATGCTTAGGGAAGCTACGTTATAGCAGGAGGAAAGTGACTGAAGCTGGGACACGAGGTCAGGAGCGATAACATTGCAGATTCTTCTTTGGGTTTTGTCAAGAATCTCTAAATACTTAGTAGAAGCATCAGACCAGATTTGACAGCAATATTCAATGCATGGAGCAATTGTAGATTAAACAGTTGTTAAATCCACTAACATCAGCCCAATCCGCTGAAAAAATTTTTTAAACTGATTGATGAATCTAATATCAGCACGAAGATTTCTCTTCAAATTTACAAGCTTATTTTTCAACATAGTCACCAACGTGTTCCACATATTTTTCTAAATACGCTATCCCTTTAAAAAAAAGAAGAAGAAAGTTTCTGTTATTTTTTTGGTTTTATCTGAGAAGAGCAGCTTCATTTTCGGCTTGGGTGCAAAACCTTGGCCTTTCAATGCCTTTTTCAGTTTCGGTAACAATTTGATGTCTGATGGTAGCAAATCAGGGCTACTCGGAGGGTGTGTAACAACTTAACAATTTTAAGCTTCTCACCATTATTTTGCAGATATGTTTTTGTGTGCTGGCAAGGTTTCATACACCTTATGAAATTCAATTGGCGTGCAAGCTTCTCATGATTCAAAACTCTATCGCTGATCAGTGTCGGACAGGGTCTAAAAATATTGGTTGCTAGGAGACAAAGGGGGTGGAACTACAATGCTATCATTTAATTTTCCTAACGAATCTATATATCAATTTTTTTTCAGTTAGTCCGTCCGTCCATCACGCAAGCTAAACCAAATTTTGGGGAGAAGTGCAAACAGATAAGGGGATACAAATAAAGTTTATTCCTAAGCCATCCGAATACCTTTTCGAATAGACAAGAATTCAGTTTCTGCGTTTGCGAGAACTATGGCCAGAAGCTTCAAAAAGTTGCTACAGAATGAAATAATTTCGCTACGCCTTGTGTAAATTAATTGAAACAAAACGAATAATTCCGTTATTTACTTTTTTCATATTTTTCCAATAAAACATGACCCAGTGCACATGTTAGTACTTCGTATGTCCATTCCATGAAGTCATTTATTGCAGATTGACCACAGATTCTCGATTGGATTTAAACCAGGAGAGTTTCCGAGTCAGTCTAGTACTGCGATTTGCTCAATGGTAAGGTTTGCCAGTGTATTCGTGCAGCGTTACAATTTTTGTATGCTTCCTTGGAGTTGCATTAAACTTTACAGATAAAAGTTGGCTGAAAAGCATGGAAGCAGAAAGGATTTCCACAAGCGAGAAATGTGAGAGAAGAAACTGTTGGTATAGAATTTATGGCTACATCTAGCCAACCCAACTGTAAATTAATGAGATCTCGACGCCAGTTTAATACTGCGCTTAAATTAAAAAAATCTAGGTACCATAAGAACTCACCCGAACAGTTAATATGAAAGTATAGGAAAGCCATAGAGAGGCAACATTACGGTGATGAGAAAGTGATTGAAGACATTGAAGTAAACATCGAGTAGTGACAGTCTGTTTCATGGCTTGAAGACTGTATTTATGCATAAAACAGACTGTCGCAGCTAGGTGTTGACCTTAGTATCTACTTATATATATATATATATATATATATATATATATATATATATATATATATATATATATATATATATATATATATATTGTTATCCACAAACAGACTGTTTCGCTGTTCCAGTGTGGATAGACATCCGATTGCCTGAAGCCAGGATCGTAACCTAACCGATTTGGCATCAGTCAGAGATTTTATCCCTAGGGCAGGGATGAAGGTGAATTTTGACGTATCTATTTTTAGACAAACACGCCAGTGACCGGAGAACTCGATTCGTCTTAACGAAGAGTCTTGCATCAGCCGCAGTAATAGTCACTGTTTACAAATTCCCTTTTCTCCCCGAAGAGCTCAAAATAATAATCTTTTCAGGAGTATGTATATATAATGTCATCCATAGACTGTTTCGCGGCTCATCAGTGTAGCTAGGTATCCGATTGCCTCAAGCTGGGATCGAAACACGACTGATCTGGTATCATTCGGAGATTTTATCCCTAAGCTGGCAGGGATGAATGCGAATTTAGACGTGTTAATAGTAATAGCCACTGTTTACAAATTATGAATTACATAAGAATGAAACTCTATTACCCCTTTCAGATGGCCATTTCACACCCAGGATATTCCTCCTGGGGCTTGTCAATGTGAAATGGTCATCTGAATGGAGTAATAGAGATGGGGAATTTTTATCGCAGTTACAATAAGTTTGTCTTTGTAATTTATTTTGTCGTGCTATCGGTGAGGGATAAATATGTATATTTATTAATATATACTTAGTAGTTCTGTTGTATTATAGTGAACACTGTATGTGCGATATATTCTGATTATATATATATATATATATATATATATATATATATATATATATATATATATATATATCCTCTTCAATCAGACATAATGAGACGAAATGATTGATTTATTATGACTAATCAACACTTTGTGGGTTATTGAAAGTCTAAACATATTTTGGGGAATAATTCTTTTTTGCGAGAGAATATTGCATTCAAATTTTTATTTTGAGATAACAATGATTTTTCAAAATTCAAGTCCTACTATTTAACCCATATCTGGGCGGGGGTAGATTCATACGTTTCCCAAGGTTATTTGTGTGTAAGTGAATATAAAAAAAAACCCCTGTATTCGAACTAGGTTCTCCGACTTTCTTTTCGCGAAGCGCTATCCGTTACACCAGCAACATATCAACGGGATGAAATGAAGTCATAACAATGATGTATTTGAAGTCTTCAAAACATCGGACTTTGTCGATTCGGATAAGGTCGCTATATTAAGAAATCAAAGTTCGTGTAGACTCGATGAGATAAATAATTATTTTTATCAAGTCGATATTAGTTTATAGACAGAAAGTAGTAGGGTTGGGAACCTTTTTTTTTTTGGGCAGTCTTCCGGATCGGCTTATTGATTATACATTTTCTGCCAGGAAGGATATAAACATCGACTTGATACAGACAGAATGTGGAAGGAGACGTGGAGGAATCAAAACAGCTGATCATTATTTGCATTTATCCCTCTTTCTCTTCAACTTTGTCTAACCACCCTTTTCCTTTCTTTCTTCCTTCCTTCCTTCCTTCCTTCCTTCTCGTTCCTATTTTAAATTTTTCATTCTTTCTGTCTCTTTTTTTTTGTTTGACGCGCTTTTTCGTTTTCTTTCTCGAAAGACAGAATGTATGGTTGTCAGTAAATGGAACAACTCAAGATGCAAGCCATTGGAGGTTAATTGCAATCGAGCAACTACAACCATTTAAATATGTAGGAAGTGTTTGAATAAAGGGCGGAAAATGCGTCACAGATATCAGAAGGCGCATTTGGATAGCGAAAAGAGTATTCCAAAAAACTAAGCAAAGTATTAAGAAACAGGAAAATGTCGAAAACAGTGCTGAATTGTTATGTAATATTGTTTATCCTATATGAAAATTCATGCTGGACAATCTCATTACAGATAAAGAAAAGACTTGAGACAACAAAAACGTGGTTCTACAGTGGACTGAACATGACAAAGTTTTAGAGAAAATGAAAACAAGAAGGACACTTATACACAGAAATAGAAAAAGATAGTTGAAATTTTTAGGGCATATGATGAGAAAAGAGGACTTGGAAAACTTGACACTTGACAGGATACATTGAAGGCAAGAGGGACAGAAGAAAGCACTACTCTCCGATTCCTCAATCTGAGCCGCTATACATTACAGCACCAGCAAATCCACTAAAGCTGCAGATGGTGCAAAACGGTTTAATACGAAATGCAGTGTAGCATCGAAAGACGATCTATTGATCTATTGAAC
Organism: Acanthosepion esculentum; assembly: GCA_964036315.1. NCBI lineage: Eukaryota > Metazoa > Mollusca > Cephalopoda > Sepiida > Sepiidae > Acanthosepion > Acanthosepion esculentum. The sequence goes on from OZ038502.1 coordinate 57,109,125, forward strand.
TTAATATTGGCTATTTATAAGAATTAAATAGCTCAAAGGCTAATTTTTACTGAGAATAATTTGTTAATTAAAAAACTAATTAGATGAAGAATATTAATGCAATATGCACATTTTTAATTGGACAGAAAATATTCGACTTACGGCATTATCACGCTGAAAAACCAGTTCTCGTACGATTACCGAAGTTAAGCAACGTCGAGCCTTGTTAGTACCTCCATGGGTTACCGCTTAGGAATACCAGGTACTGTAAACTTATATGTGCGGCTGGTGTAATGTACAATGACTCGGAATTGGAAATCGGAGAGCCGAATTCCAATTCCAGTCGAATTCCTTATTTTCACTTACGCGCAAGTACCCTTTGGAAAGACATGAATCCACCTCTTCTCTCCCTAATTATGGGTTAATTAGTAGGACTTGTATCAGTTAATCAGTATTATCTTTAAAATAATCTTACAATCTAAAAATATTTTCTGGCTTTAAATAACCTTCAAAAGGTTGGTAAGCTGTAAAAAACAAATCAATCGATGACAGAATTCAGAGTTGAAAGGCTGTTTTAACTGAATTTCATTTTAATTTAATGTTCAGATGGAAAATTTAGCATTTACTATAAATGTTATTTATTGTTGTTTACTTAGTTTGGCACAAGGCTACAAGTATGGAGCACCCAATGATTAGTGAATTCCCTACTGAATATTAATGGTCAACCAAAGTAACTCGTGACTATTGCTGTACGTCTAGGCGACCTACAAGATTTATTTTCATTTTAATTTTTTAACACTCATTTCACCCCAAGCAAGGCAATAAAGCTACTAAGGCGTTACTGAGTGTTACGTTACTTTCCGCGACGATATCCGTTAAAAATTCCCCGTATATGCTTCCTATTAGTTCACGAGCACACACTGAATTTCCTGATGAACTTTTGCGCACTTTTTGCCTTGAACGTCTCTTGAGACTCAAGCTCTCCGCAGACCCCCAATCTTGCTTTCCTGCTTGTTGGAAATCCACTTTTTTAGTTTGAGTCTTTAAAAACTCGGGTGAACCGTCTGATCATTCTAACTGTCGGACTTCTATCCTTTTTGACAAATTACTGAAAATTGATTAAGCCTCTCATATCGCAGGGTCAGATAAGGAATATAACTCGTTTCTCTCAGCGAACGGCTACTTCTAGATCTTTTTACATTAATGCATGTGTCCCCCAGGGCTCTATACTTGGGCCTACGTACTTCCTAATTTACATTAATGACCTTCATGATATCATATATATATATATATATATATATATACCCAAGTTTAGGATTGGTATATACGGAATGAAATCCAATAACCAACAATCAATATTCTTTAAAGAGTGCTCAATACAGAGTAGAGCAGATATAATTATTTATTTGAATATTACAACATAAATATGTTATAAAATCACGACAAAAGTAGCCATTTTGTTTCAACACTTCTTGTGTCTTGTCAAGTGATAATATATTCTATATTATCACTTGACAAGACACAAGAAGTGTTGAAACAAAATGGCTACTTTTGTCGTGATTTTATAACATATTTATGTTGTAATATTCAAATAAATAATTATATATATATATATATATATATATATATATATATATATATATATATATATATATATGCAAGAGTCAGATATCAGACCTTTCACTTTACAAAAGTCAGATCAGATCAAAACTAGACTATTATTACCTTATATGGACTAGAACTGCCCATACCTCCTTTTCCAGCCTTGACAAGCTCCAGAGTCGTTCACGTGGCCTTTTGGGAGATTACTGATTGTCCACCCTGCAACCCCTTTCCAAGCCTATTGCTACTTTATCGCTACTTCCATGGCAAGTATTAAAACGACTTTCATTCTTTGGCGCCACGAATTCAAACCTTTACAGCTAAGACCAGCTTTGCTATGTTCACAGTATTGAATCGGCCTTCATTTGATCAGAAAAAAGCTACACTCAGACTTCTTTCCAAGAACCGCTACTCTATAGGACAGAATCCTATGTAGTTGCTTTCCACAACATTACAATCTTAAACTCTTCAAAACAAGATCTATGATTATCTATCCTAGATACCTTATAATCTTTAAGTCCTACTTCTTCCTCTTGCGTCCATATCACACACCTTCTTTAGTAACCCTCTACCTTGATTGGCTCTTAGGCTTTCTATTGAGTGAATATATATATATATATATATATATATATATATATATATATATATATATATATATATATATATATATATAAGCAATTATATAACCAACCATTTTTTTGCGAGAGAATATTGCATTCACAATTAAAAAAAATCTTTTTTTGATATAACAATGATTTTTTTTTTCAGATACAATTCCTGCTGTTTAATTAATAGCTAGCGAAAGATGGATTCTTATGCAGACTATTAAGAATACGAGACTGAATGTTCCATACGAAACATCATTATTTCCTTAACTCCATTACTGTCTGTGAGAGGGTGTATGGCTTTGGGTGTTTTCTCCGAACGCAGATTCTACATTCTCGCGAGGGAGAGTGCTTATATATCTACCTGTTATCCGGTTTGTCTCCCGGGTGCAAATTGTAGGTGGAGCTGGGATGACCACGTATTTACAAGTCAGAGACAGCCACTGACATCTAGTGGAGGCACAGATCTGTATCTAGGAGGTTATCTCTCATATCAACTGGCTTATCTGATGGATATTGAGTACAAAAGTCTATTTTGGCATCAGCGGTGATGATGCACATGCTAATATTCCATTATCATTCGTACATGAAATATAGGAAGGACGGATAAGTAGAAAAGGATAAGTATAGATGAACGTGAATATATAAGTATATATATAAGTATAGATGGAAGTGAATATATATATATATATATATATATATATATATATATATATATATATATATATATATATATATATATATATATATATATATATAAGCAAATGTGTGGATGTAGATCCGACGGTATGATGAAAATGTGGAAAAGACAAAGCAAAATCCGAATATGTGAGTATACTGTTTTTTTATTTTGTTTTTGTTTTTGTTATTCTGTCGACGTCAGACGTTTCGGTCAAATAGACCTTCTTCAGGACATGGTTAATGGATACATATTTATATTAGATTTAAGTTAGATGGAGAGACGATATATGCAGGACTAGTCAGAAACAGAAAAACTGAAATTCTAAAGTCAGAGTATTCTTTCTTGGAGTCGGATACGCTGGCGTCACGTAGGCGGCACTACGAAAACCTGCTCCCAGGGAAGAGATTTTATCCTAAGTGGAAAGTGGAGGGGGACCTATTTAAAACTATAGCTTATCGGTACGTTTGCCAAGCATTAATCTTGCTGGAAAACTTGATATATTAAAGAAACCTTGTCGGGTTTCTATTGTGTGTGAGGTGGCTATCATGCCAGCCTCGTAAATCTGCCTAAGGTTTTTATTGTGGATATATTTTAAAATGTTCACAGAGTCGAAATCAAAATTGTGATCAGATTTGGCTATGTGTACAAACAAAGCACTACTTAGATTACCGAGGCGAATATCTCGTTCGGAAATGCGAGATATATATATATATATATATATATATATATATATATATATATATATATATATATATATATATATATATATATATATAGTGTCCCATAATGATGGGTCACATTTTAAATGCAAGTATCTTGGATTATAAAAATGTAGAGTACCAAATATATTTATAACATAACTGATATGCATATTCATTTGGGCCTCATTTTTTTAAAGTTGTTATTTTTATTCCCCCATACCAGAAAAATTGTACATATGGGAACTAGTTAGGGCTTTATACAGATTCTGAGGTGATATGGTGGTTTTGGTAAGAATGGTAAGTAAGAATGTATTGTTTTGGTGTAAGGAATACTATGTTATGTTTGGGTCAGTAATTGTGGCTGGCTAAGTTTAAGATAAGAAAAATTGAAGATCAGCCTTCCCCCATCCCCACTTTTGGTCTTGTGCCACATTTTTATATTTTCAAAATAAATATTGCTTTCCCCCATGGTACCAAGACTTTATGGATTTAAGCGCAGTACTAGATTGGCGGCAAAGTCTCATCATTTTACAGTTGGCATGGCTAGATGTAACCGTAAGTTCTATGCTAACAGTTTCTTCTATCGCACTTTTCGCTTGTGTAGCTCTCTGCCGGCTTCTTGCTTCCCAGACAACTTTGATCTTCAAAAATTTAAATGCAGTGTCAATCACTATCTTCCGTTTTCTTAATTCGTATCCTTTTATTGTTCTCTCTCCTTAATAGTAGTTTTTCTCATATTCTCTAATACTCAATAACCTCTTGCGTCGTAGTGGTTTTATTGCTTTGCTTGAGGTGAAATTTTAAAGTAAAAGAATAAAAAAGAGAGCATACCAAACAAGTTTTCTTTGCAGATTCGTCAGATCGCAAATGTTATTTTGTTTTTTCTTCTAGTGTACGCGCGACAGATACTTAGGGTAATTTTCTAAGCGTAGCTTAGATGTGGCACAAGGCTGAAAGTACAGGGCACCCAATGAGAATAGAGCTCACTATTCAGTCGTAATTGGTCTAGCGAGACAAGTGCGGCAGATACTTAGTCAAGGAAGTGTAGCCAGATTGAAACATATACGGAAGTGCTTGAATCATTTCCGAAAAGGTTCGTATTGGAACCTAAAAACTCAGAAGAGATTTCACGCCGACTTTCTTCCAGTCGTTAAAAATCTGTCGCTTTTATTTCACGGTTCTTCAACGATTCTCATTCAGATTCTACTTTTAACATACACCCACTCCTTTATCTTATCATCTAAAAGAGCTCGATGTAAATGGTATCCCATAATACCTCTTGTGAAATAAAGCGTCTTGATAACTTTTTTTTAAACTAGTAGCCTCAGTTGTTTGACACCCAAACTTTTGACAGGTTCTTCATAAAACGGGTGTTACGTTCTTGTGGTTTCGAAAATATGATTTTAATTTACAAGGGTGTGTTTGGTAGCTGGGGTAGTGGCCTATTATGGCTGAGGCCACAATACAAATTTAGGTAAAAGGCAAAATTTTGAATGCTGATTTTCAAGACAGGGACTCTCTACTCGGAAGACTGGCGATATTCAGTTTGCATAACTTTATTAAGGCCACGTGTCTTAGTTCATTAAATGTCTGTATTGTTCCAATAAACCATTTTGACACGCGAAATAAAAATGAGAAATATGGAATATCGCCAATCTTCTAAGTGGAGAGTGCCTGCCTTTAAAATCATAGCTGAATTGGAATATTAAAAATCATAGCTAAATTCGAATATTAAAAATCATAGCTAAATTCGAATATTAAATATTTGTATTTTTCCGAAAGTTGAATATACAGGTAGTGTAATGGATGTTGGCGCTGAATTTCAAATTCTGGACTAGTCTGTTACATCCATTAAAGGTATGATTACGTCTCTTTTCCCTTCAGCTATGACTTGACTAATAAGTTAAACTAGATTCTCCAGTGTTGGGTGACCAGCAGTCGAAGAAAAGGAAAAAAATATGAATTCCAAGATTGTGAAAAAAGCAACAGAATCAATTCACTATCTTTTCCAAGAATGTGTGACAATTAACAACTAATCTGTAAATAATCTTTATTGTCTTCATTCTGAGGGCACATGCCATTTTCTTATTAAAACTATTTCTTGCTATTTCGTTAGAAATAGAGTAAAAGGTATTGAATTTCTATGTAATAATCGGTCATCCAAAACACCATAATATACTAGACAATAGTGCAGGTCGATTTGGGAACCGTAGTATTGCACTCAATTTGAAACTTGGGATTTGACATGATGAATTACAAAATATTTTTTTTCAAGATCGTTACTGTTTTTTGAGGAAACGAGTTTAAAAATTACGCTTATGTTGAAAATCGTAGCGTTAAAATTTTATTTCCGGGACCAGTAAAAGCCTTTATAGCACGGCCTTATAAACATTTATAATTTATTGAAGATTTACAAACTGTATATGGACAAAATGCATTGCACAAACACATTATTAAATCATTTTGCCATCAAATACGACCTTCATTTACTTCAAAGGGAAATTAGACTAAACAATTTAGCTATATTATGATGCAAGATGTTATACAGTGCTGTAGTTTTAATATGATTTTCAATAAACAATGCAAATTTAAAACATTTTTGTCTTATAATTTGCGTCCAGCAGTATTATGGTGCTATATACATTTTTATCTATTTTTTTTATTAATCATGATCTAATAAATGATCTAACAAAAGATCTAAGAAGTCTTATTCATTGACTAGCCTCTTTTGTAATCTATAATTTTTTTACACGGTTTTCATATATTGAATACAGTAAAAAATATATATATTGCTCGTGGTGATTAATAATTAGAATTCTGGTTTGAATATATTTTCCATTCAATGTATTTAATACAAAAATATCAGTTTTATTTGGATTTATTCATGAAATAGTAAAATTTTGAAGCCAGTCTGTAAGCAAACACCTGCGTAAATTAGTTATTTTTTTCAAACGATAAAGCTAAATGCTCAAAATTGATAAAGGCCATGAATCTAATTTTTGGTATCAGTACTTATCACGTCAAACTCTAGCTTTCAGGTCGAGTGCAGTGTTGATTTTGTAAAAGAAAGTAAAAAATTCAACTTGTCATGAAGCAACAGAGATCTTGTTCTATGAAAAGATAATGAGAATACAATGGACACAACATGTGAGCAATGAGGAAGTTTTAAGAAAATGGAAACAAAAGAACACTTCGTAGCACTTAGCAATGTTTGTCTTTTTATTATTCATTCCAGTCCCTTTTCTGTATCTCTTCAGGAAATGTGCAGTCATGGTTCTTTCCTCGCTTTTACAGTTCTTAGCAAAACTTATCTTTTTACCCTCTCTCCTATATCCCTGTTCTGCCAACCATTTACACAAGCTCATTTTCTTCTTCTGTGTGCCGTGTCCTTTCAGGACGTGGAAGATCATGGCTCTCCACAATTTCCTCTCCTTTACAGTTCTTACTAAAACTTATCTTTTTACCTTCTCTCCTATATCCCTGTTCTGCCAACCATTTACACAAGCTCATTTTCTTCTTCTGTGTGCCGTGTCCTTTCAGGACGTGGAAGATCATGGCTCTCCACAATTTCCTTTCCTTTACAGTTCTTACTAAAACTTATCTTTTTGCTATCTCTCATACTTCCTGTTCTTCAAGGTTATGAAAACTGGCATGCTGGGCGTGTTCTCATTAGGGAAAAGAAGAAAAAAAATTTTTTTTTTTCATGTAGTCGGCTCACTGGTTGTGCGTTGTGGTGTAATGGATATCGGCTTGTAATGAGAAATCGGAAAGCCGAGTTCAAATTCCAGTCGGGTTCGTTACATTCAATTACGCGCAAATATTCTTGGGAAAGGTATGAATCCATCTCTTCTACCTCCAGCTATGGGTTGAATAACAGGACAAATTGGGTTCTATAGCCTTGGTTGGCACCCGGGAAGAAATGGCAACCTACTACGGGAAAATATTCTGACTAGTCAGTCATAGATCGAAAGAGACATGATAGCCTAAGCGTGTATCACGTACGAACTGAGTATGTTCACTCGCTGCTTGAGGTCACTTATGTGCGGTTAAAAAAAGCTAGAAGATATGTATTGGATTTAAATTAAATTTTGAATTCGAGTGCGGTTGGATGATGAATTCGAATGCTCAATTGCTGATATTCCCAGGTCTATCCTGACCCGGGGTGGTAGCACCTGTTAGGGTCCCAGCTATGGGCAAATAGTTAACACCCAAACTTGGGTCAAAATACCAGAAATACTTTGAAAAAAATTTATTATCAGCAATAATTTTTCCTTCAAAAAATGATTGCTGGTAATATATATATATATATATATATATATATATATATATATATATATATATATATATATATATATATATATTACCAGCAGTACAAACAGCTATACATTTTTTGAAAAAAAAATATTACCAGCTATACATTTTTTGAAGGAAAAATATTCCCAGAAATAGATTTTTGAAGAAAAACGAAAGATTTGAGGACCTATGTTTATATGAACTTTTGTCCTTGTTTCGGTGTGAGGGACCCGCCCCCAAAGTTTGTAAAAGTATTTTTGATAAATCATATATATATATATATATATATATATATATATATATATATATATATATATATATATATATATATATGTCATCCACCGATGGAGTGTTTCGCTGTATCACAGTTCATCAGTGTGGCGAGACCCGGCTGAATTGGCGTCAGTCGGAGAATTTACCACTAAGCCGTTGGCGCACGGCATGGATGAAAGTGAATTGAAGCGTATTTCTTTTTAGATAAACATGCCAGTGACTGAGAGAACTCGATTCGTTTTATCGAAGAGTATTGCATTAGTAGCAGTAACAGTCACTGTCAGACTTCTTCCCAAAGAGCTCAACCGAAATAATTTTTCAGGAGCATATATATTGTCATCCACATACAGACTGTTTCGCTGGATCACAACTCATCACTGTGGATAAACGTTGGTTGCCCCGAGCTAGGATCGAAAACATATATATATATATATATATATATATATATATATATATATATATATATATATATTACCAGCTATACATTTTTGAAGGAAAAATATTGCTAGAAATAGATTTTTTAAGAAAAAGTATTTCCAGAAATATATTTTTGAAGGAAAAAATATCCCCAGAAATAGATTTTTGAAGAAAAAAATATTCCCAACAATGAAAATTTTGTTGGCATTAAATAAACCATTGAGGTTGATATGCCGTAAAACAAACCAAACCAAACCATCCAGATTAATTAACTTTTTATTGTGTTACTTCATATGAAAACATAGACATATATATGTTAGTCTCTCGTAATATACGATTGTCTGGTATTGCTTCTCGTAGTGGTAAATTTTTATCTCATTATTTTGCCTTTAAAATTGTATGAAAAGACAGTGTATTGTAACAACTGGAAATTCCTGAATTATTGACATAGCAAGGTCTTATATAATTCTGGCAGAGTGCGTCAGGGTTCTTTTTTGACGATGTTCTTGATTTGAAATCAGTATCAAGTGTAAATGTGGGTCGAATTTCAATTAGTCCCTGTTTTGTCATCCATTTCAATTTTCTATTGTTAGTGAAATCTCCAAACAATTCTGTCATAGATGAATAAACTACTTAACGAGAACTGATTGAAATTATGTTCGTGGAACGGGATCCCTGGCAATTAATGCAGGTATTCCAAACATCGTGATCCATTCACCGAAAATGATCCTCTTGATGGTCTTTGCTGCAATGTCTTTGAGTGGGACTGCGCTGGGCACCTGGTGAATATGTCAACTATTGTTTAAATGTGTGTATATCCGCAAGTGTTTCGTATTTGTCCCAAAATGTTAATGTGCAAATTACTGAATTTTGTGTTTGTTTCGTAGAGGTTTTCTGGTGGTGATTTGATTTGTCTGTGCACTTTATGTTTTTAACATTGAAGACAATATTGGGTCCATTTTTCGATTACCTTATTCAGCTGTATAATGCGCTCGAAGATTAATTTCCTTTTAGTGTGTCTTAGCGAGTCCGATAAATTGTGGTGAGCCGACAGGAATCTTTTCTCGTCACTATTAAGCGTCGGAAAATGTCAAAGTTTGGCCATGTCACACGGCATAATAGCCTCGGCAAAACACCATGTAAGGCGCTGTTGAAGGCGGACGCAAGCTGGGGCGGCAATGCAAAAGCTGGTCAGACAACATCAAAGAGTGGACGGACATGACAATGCCGGAACTCTTCAGAGCCACCGCCAACAAATCATCCTGGAGGATGTTGTCTATTTCTTCTGCCCTTAGGTCCCCACGACGATTGATGCAGTCAAGGGAATGATGATGATGATTTCATACATCAGTAGTACTGTTATGTTTTGTGACAAAATCGACGTTCGCTACAGTGTTTCAGCTACGATGTTATTTTTGCCTGGCATAAAGCGCAAATCTGAAGTTTACCACGAAATGTACACTAAATATCGGATTTCAAGTGGTGTATTTTTGACAGGTTTTGTATGTTAATAATTATTTATATGTGCATATTGAGAATTTCCGTCCTTTCAGGATTTGTGGGAAGTATTTTATTAGCAGGTAAACTATGAGTAACTCCCTAGTGTGGATAATATTTCTGTTGTGTTGCATTCAATTTAACAGAAAAAAATATACAGTGTAACCCGGATATAAGAGAGTTGGCGGGACCGGAGAAGAGGTCTCTTATATCCGGGTTTATCTTATATCCGGGTTTATCTTATATCCGGGTTTGGTCTATTATATATACATTAACACAGGCTCTAATTTGGGACCAGAGACGATCTCTCTTATATCCGGGTCTCTTATATCCGGGTTACACTGTATTGTCCTTGTTTCTTGTCCAATGATATTGTGGACGACTGATCCGACAGTGTTTGAGGAGGTAATTCTTACTAGTGTGAGTTTAAAATTTTTATCATCTTTGCTATAGCACTGTGAAGCGGGAAGGGACAACAACACCGCCGACCGAACAGCGCCGACTGAGCGCCGGGACAACACAGGATCGAGACAACTCAGCACCAAAAAACAACACTTTTATAACCGAATAAAAGCAATTTATTAAGGATTAAAAACTTAACTAGTAAATATTTTTCTTCAAATAAGGCATTTGAACGGCATTATGTAAAATATGAACCAGTATTTTGTTTTTTAATTATTTTAATAAAGTAAATCGTAAAGAAATAATTTATTTTTAATAAGTAAATTGACATATAAAAATACTTGTTTTGAATTATTTTTTTAATAAAGTAAATCGAAAAATGCAAAACAAAATGAAACATTTTTTTGTTCTTAATTATTTTAATAAATTAAATCGTAAATGTAGTTTACTTTTTAATAATATAAATAGAAATTTTTATTTTCTATGTTCAGTGTTCAGTTGACCGTGTTCAATTGTCCTGCACCCCTGTGAAGTTGGTCAACAAGTTTAGCGTCGTTGAAAACTTCTAATTTGTAGTGTGATTTTTGTGTCCTTGGCTCAATTTTTTAGTAAATCCATGAGGAATTATAGAAAAATACTGCGATATGATTAAACCGATGAAATGTCTCAGTTGTCGCAGGGGTGTCGGTTGTTTAACGTTTTCATAAGAGAAACTTTTCTGTCTGCCATCAGCATAACTGATGCTAGACTCCTGGAGAGAATCACACTGTGCCTTCTTGGCTTCACATTTTAATTGGCTTAATGTAGAGCGACTACATCGAATCAATAGCTGCATCTACTGCAAGGAAAGTTGGGTCACTGTGTCGAGCCAGAAAACTTTATGGTCAGAATCCATCTTGAACATTTACAAATCTACCATTCGTCCGTACATTGTGTACTGCTGACATCTCTGGTCTGGTACCCCTGCTATTCATCTCGAGTTTCTTTTTGAATAAATTCAAAGAAGGATCTGTAATGTAATCAATCCTGACTTCAGTCACTTTCTCACCGACGTGACACGGTTTCCCTCTGTCTTTTCTACAAATATTTTCACGGTAACTGCTCTGACGAGATTTTTTCCCTGGTGCCCCGACTGCATGAATTTAAGCATGCTACTAGATTGGCATCTAGGTCCCACCCGTTTACTGTTGAAATAGTTAAATGCAGCCGCCACTTCTACTCCAACAGTTTCTTTTATTTCACTTCCCGCCTTCCGTTTACTTGATAACTACGGTCTTCAAAAATTTAAATGCAACCTTAATCGCTATCTTCTATCTTCTTGAATCCCGTTCATCTTTAGCCCTTTCCTCAATCCTCTGTATACTCAGTCTTTTCTCTCACTTTTACTCCTTGTAACGCCTTGCTTGGGGTGAAATGATTAAAAAAATAAAACTTTGAATTTCTCTCGGAAATGGTGATATTCATATATCACTAATTTTCCGACCTAAAACTTTAAGCTTCGAATGTGCATGTCTCTAGATTTATTTGCAAGTAAAAACAATATATTAGAGCAAAAACTTATTTCAGACGTTCATTTTTTTACTGACTGTTAATAAAATGTGAATTTAACCAAAAGTAAACTGTAATCTACGAAGAACATCGTCGATTGGCATATGAAATTGTTGCGCAGACCAAGTGACATCCTGGTCATGTAGGTTAATATTCGATATTTTATATATGTTTCCTTCTCCGACAGGTATTTGATAGTTGAAATTTACGAAATCTATCTAGGAGAAAATTGTTAATCTTTATCATCAGATATAGGGGCGGAGACAGTAGTAGATACCTTCAATTTTTGAAAATCTCCACACAGAGGCCATGCTCTCAATTATTACTCAGGTACCATATGTAACAAAAAAATAAAGGGCATTTTGATAGTCGGATTATCCTTGATTGCATGTAATCGAATTCAACTTCTGTTATCTCTTATTTTTCTGGACCCAATCGTTGTAAATTAGAATGTATTGGTTGTCCGATTGTTTGTTCGTGATGCTTTGCTGAATGCCTGACACGGTCTTTCGTTTGGAATGTTTTAATAATACATGCGTATTCTTGGGACAGTGTTTTAATATTTTTGTCTTCTGGTAAGGCAGTATTATATTTTTATTTGTAGAGGGTACGAAATTTTCTTACTGTTAATTCTGCCTGGTTGTAGCTTAGGGATCGAATAGTCATTATGGCTTATAGCTTATAATTAGCCAATAAATCTACGTCTACTATTTGCGTCGATACGTTTTCTTGGATGAATATTCATAGGAAATTCCGTCGCATTTATGTCGATGTTGGTACTATTAAAAACCTATAGTTTATAAGTTCTTGGTATTATTTTTTGTTAGGGATCTGGTGTTAAAACTCACCGGTGTCGAAGAAAAAAATATATATGTGATTTATCTCCCCTTTGTCTGTGTGTCCAACTACAGTTATCGTCAATACTAACTAGAAGTGAATTCTTTTCGTTCGTTCTTCTGCATCATGCCCCTTTCTAATGTTGTGTGTCCTTTTTGTTTCCATTTTCTCTAAAACTTCGTCATTGCTCACATGTTCGTTCCATAGTATTCTCAGCATCCTTTTGTAGAACTACATTTCTGTTGCCTCAAGATTTTTCTTCATCTGTGATGAAAATTGACCATCATACACTGCCTTATAGTAACAATAGTTAAGCAAAGTCGAGCTTACTGAATAACTAGATGGGTGACCGTTAGGGAATACCAGGTGTTGTAAGCTGAATGAGCGGGTGGTGTAATGGGTAACAGCTCGTAATTGTAAATTGTAGAGCCGAGTTCCAATTCCAATCGTGTTCGTTATATTCAGTTGGGCGTAAATACGATTGGTAAAGCTATGAGTCCACCTCTTCTCCCTATCTATGGGTTAATTAGTAGGACGGCTCAATAAAATCTTTATTATCGCCACAAAAACTCGTACAATCTAAAAATATTTTCTGGCGTTAAATAACCTGCAAAAGGTTGATAAGCCGTAAAAAAAATCAATCCTGTTTCTTAAAACTTTGTTTATATTTTGGAAGGCATCCTTCGCTATCCTAATGCGCCTTCGGGTTTCGGGGGCCCACTGTCCGTCGTCTTTTATAACACTTTATTCTTCTATTGTTCTCGCTCCATAATAGTGTTTCTGTTTTCTAATTCCTCCACACCCAGTAACCCCTTGTGCCTTAGTGGCTTTACTATCTTGCTTGGAGTGAATTTGATTAAAATATATTTTAAATATTTGTACGAGCTTGACTTGGTGTCTCCAATTCGTATTTCGCATCTTACGTTGTCCCTTTTGCTGACATCCATACATTTTGTCTCCTTAAAATTGATGCTTACTCCTTTCTTCTCGCTTTCCTTAACTACCTCGTGTAGGAGAGCCTGTAGTTTATTTTACTTGTCTGCTGTGTCATCTACGTATCTGTTGTGGATTCCGGGATGAAATCCGGTATCAAATAATAACAAACGCCAAGAATGAATATAGGAAAATAAATGTATTAACGTAATAATACAAACTGGTAATACAGGTTATTAGTTCCAGGAATGCGGGGTTAGTTGACAAATATATATATATATATATATATATATATATATATATATATATATATATATATATATATATATATATATATATAGTCTTTGATATCGACGTATCGCTGTATGACTTCTTACTGAGTCTACGTGCTTGTGACTGGACTCTTGCCGCTACGTTATTCTACCGACCGACTACTACCGGGTATCCACTGGCAGTAGTATATGTATACCCTAGGTGAGTCCATTTGTGTAAAAAGGGGAGACCCCTCAACACCCTCTCCTTAGATCCCTTGGTGGGAGGAGTTAGTATTTTTTTTCTTATAGTCGATAATCAGAGGTTCGGTAAATTTTCTCTTCCTGTCTGACCTTCTAATTTCTGTGTCTTTCTGAGGTCTTTGAATCTCATTTTGTATTTGGTCAATATCTCTTCTGTGGGTAGACCTTTTGCCATGTACTGTGTACATCACATTTCCTAGCCTGTTAATTATTGTACCAGGTTCGAATGATCTCTTGAGTACTATAGGTGTATGCCGGTTTTTGTTCTTGTTCGGCAATAACTTATCACACACAGACTGTATTCTGTGGGCAAACGTCACGTTTTGCTTCTTTTTTACTGCTGGTTGGACATTTTCTTTTAATTCAATTCTAGCGGCAAACTTGTTACCTCGCCCCAAATCGCTCGAAAATACTTCGGGACATTGATTATGTAATTCTTCCTTTAACTTTATAGATTTTGATGGTTCGCACTTTATCTTTTTACAAAAAGAACTGATAGGTAAATCCCATACGTCGAACTTTTGCATCCAATCTGTGCCCACCAGATTTTCTGTATCTTTCATTACGAATATCTTGAGTTTTTTTGTTTTTCCGTGGAATTTAACCTTTAGGATCACTTCTCCTTCGAATTTTATACGCTTCCCTGTAACTAACTTAGCAATTTTCTGCGTATGTATCATGGTCGGTCTATTAAGCTTTATTCATGTCTGTAGGTTAATTATCGTTAAATCCGAACCTGTGTCTAGTTGTAATTTTATCTTTTTATTTAAAATTCCAAGTTCCACGTATTTTCTTATGTTAATATTGTCTTCGTCGTGCATTCTAGTAGCTCTTATCTTACTAGTAAATTTTCTGTTCCTACATTGGGATGCCTTGCGACCCATTCTTCCACACGCTAGACATTTTTTATATTTAAAACGACAATCCTTATTCCAGTGTAGTCTTCCACATCGATAACATGCAGATGGGGGGGGGGGCTTATATTTGCTTTGATTTTTGTCATAATTTGTCCTATACGTTGTACTTTTTCCATTATTATAGAATTTTTGTTTTCTTTCCGGGGAGGGTGAAAATCTTTTTTCATTATTATAGAATTTTTGTTTTCTTTCCGAGGAGGGTGAAAAACGTAAACTTTTGTTCAACTTACGTATATGTGCTACTCCTGACTCCTCGATATCCTTCGAGTCATTCTTTATACTCAGGCATTTCTGGCAGTCTTCTGATAATTTTTGTAGTGTTAATCCAGGCTCATTTTGCAGTTTTGAAAGCATTCTTTTGCGCATTTCATTATCCTTAGCTGAGACTAAACCTTGTACAAAAATAAGACACTTGAAATTGTCCGGAGTTAATTCTGCCAACTTGAAGTCGTCACAATGTTTGTTCACGATTGCGGCGAACGTGGAATAGTCCTGATTTTCGTCCTTTACGAGGTTAAGACATTTCCACCTTTTGTGAAATAGTGACGTCTTTGGACTAACAAGCTCTGTAAGGGATGTAACTGCTTCGTCAAACGTTAACTCATTTGTCTTTTTTGGTAAAATGTAATCCACAAATTTTGTGTATTCTTCTGTTTCTAATTTTCTGAGTAACAGACGTAGCTTCTTTGCTTCTGTCCAGTTTTGACAATCGATGTTGTAGATGTCTTCATAACGTCTGAAATAATCACCGAAATTTTTATCCTCTTCTAGGGAGTAATTGAATGTTTCTATCGTATTCCACACTGAGTCTTGGAAAAAAGTCGCCTCTTTTTCGATATTTTGTTGTTTGTTACCCGCTACCTTTAATATTAGTTCCTGGAGTTGCGTTTGTCTTTCTTGATTTTCCTTCTGCGTTTGTAGTAATTGTTTTTGCCACTTCTCTTCCATTCTTTCTTAGAATTGTAATTGCTGTTCATTTTGTCATTCTTGGAGTTGTAATTGCTGTTCATTTTGGTATTTTACAAGTTCTACTAAAATACTTTTAAAATCCTCCATGATAAGAGTCTTACGAAAAACTCGATTTTCCGTATTTTAATCCTCGTAAATCTTTGTCGCCAAGTTGTTGTGGATACTGGCAAAAAAACCGGCAATTTTTTCTTTTGAGTCTCCAAGAAGTGCAAAGCTGTTCTGGTGAGAAGAGAGAATTTTTTTCTTTCCGTGTAGGTCCCAATTTCTCGTCACCAAGTTGTTGTGGTCATCAAGGGAAAATTTTTCTTTTTTCTTTTTCCTTCCGTGTGAGTTCGAATTCCTCGTCGCCAAGTTGTTGTGGTCGACGAGGGAGAATTGTTTTTTTTCTTCCTTCCCGTGTGAGTTCGATATCCTCGTCGCCAAGTTGTTGTGGACAACGAGGGAGAATTGTTTTTTTTCCTTCTTCCCGTGTGAGTTCGATATCCTCGTCGCCAAGTTGTTGTGGATTCCGGGATGAAATCCGGTATCAAATAATAACAAACGCCAAGAATGTATATATGAAAATAAATCTATTAACGTAATAATACGAACTGGTAATACAGGTTAATAGTTACAGGAATGCGGGGTTAGTTGCCAAATATATATATATATAGATAGTCTTTGATATCGACGTATCGCTGTATGACGTCTTATTGAGTCTACGTGCTTGTGACTGTGACTCTTGCCGCTACGTTATTCTACCGACCGAGTCTTACTCCTACTACTACTACCGGGTATCCACTGGCAGTAGTATATGTATACCCTGAGTGAGTCCATTTGTGTAAAAAGGGGAGACCCCTTAACAGTATCTTATATCGTTAAGTTTGTAGCCGCCAATAATGAATCCTACTTCTTAATTTCTGTTGCTTCATGTCTTTTCTTCATCTAGCAACTGATTCAATGTAATCACTCCACTTCAAGTCAGTGGAAAACGTGAGATCAAGAAGGTGCAATGAATTGCTCTACTGGAGATACATTACAACTCCTCTAAATCGAATATCCCAGATGTTTGGTATTGAGGGTACTGTTCTGATTCAAGGAACAAAAGGGGGCTGTGGTAAGCTTAAAAGTTTTTATTAAGTTTTAGAGTTTAGGATGCAACAGGTAGTTTGTAACATTTTTATTTAAAGTGTAGATTGAATACATAAGTGTATAAAAAATAATTGACAATGAATAGTAATGAAAATATTTGTGCTAAACAAATATTGTAATTTCTGAAAAACTAAGACACACTATGAAAATTTATGAAATATCTTATTCAAAAACAATTACAATCTGTAAAGGAAGACAAAAGTAAAGATATATAGTACAAATGTAAACCGAATATCCGTGATGCTTGGTATTAAGGGTACTGTTCTGATCCTAGGAAGAAAAGGTTTTATGTTTATGTCAATACACAAGTTCTGATTTGAAGATGAATCTAAATTCGAGGAAGTCTAATTCGAGAAGGTTTAGATTATGCTATGTTCGGATTTAGGGAATTCTACTACATTTAAATTTTCGTAATTGCTTGATTATAAAATCACCAATTTGTAAATCGTGTGTGGGTCTCTAAATCTACAAGTCTATAAACAGCATCTAACTTTTGCCTCGTGTCTCTAGTGGTGCCATTGTGTCTCATATCTGCACCTTGTTGTGCTTCTTCGACGTCTGCTGGTAATTCATTTTCCGTCAAATGTAAGACCTTCTCGTCTGTCGTGTATTTCCCGGTTGTTGTGTTCCTATTCTCAGGAATACAATCGCCAATTCATATACATTTTTCATTCATATATACTTTTGCCTCGTGTCTGTAGTGATGCCTTTGTGTTTCGTATCTGAGCTTTGTTGTGCTTCTTCGACGTCTTCTATTAATTCCTTTTCCGGCAAATGTAAGACCTTCTCGTCTGTCGTGTATTTCCCGGTTGTTGTGTTCCTATTCTCAGGAATACAATCGCCAATTCATAAACATCTTTCATTCATATATACTTTTGCCTCGTGTCTGTAGTGATGCCTTTGTGCTTCATATCTGCGTTTTGTTGTGCTTCTTCGACGTCTGCTGGTAATTCCTTTTCCGTCAAATGTAAGACCTTCTCGGCTGTCGTGTATTTTCCGGTTGTTGTATTCATATTCTCAGGAATACAATCACCAATTCATATACATTTTTCATTCATATATACTTTTGCCTCGTGTCTGTAGTGATGCCTTTGTGTTTCATATCTGCGTTTTATTGTGCTTCTTCGACGTCTGCTGGTAATTCCTTTTCCGTCAAATGTAAGACCTTCTCGTCTGTCGTGCATTTCTCGGTTGTTGTGTTCATATTCTCAGGAATACAATCGCCAATTCATATACATCATTGTTGTTTTTCATCGATTGCCTTTCATGCAGCGAAACTTGTCAGCAAGTTCTGATTAGAAATGCCAGGCGCCAATAGCGGAAATTTGCGAAGTTTTCTGGGTGAGAAACAAAACACAGACCTCTATCGGCATCGCCATATCCACCCATCAAATCGCCTCTTTTCATCTCTGACTTCGCCCTCTGGTTAACATGTCAGCGTGTCAAATTATGTTTGTCTTTCGCCGGCCAACGCTTGGCTAGCTGGCCAGTGGCCGGTACTGTTTCCGGATATTGATGCCAACATCTCTTCTCTGAGAATTGCGGACGTTATGCTTTCGATAATAACATGTAAAGAAAAATAAATAAGCTGCAAGAACAAACAAGTGCCAAAAAGCATAAATCTTCTATAATCGAAATACATTCTTGCTTTGTCTGCGTAGACTAGATCTTAACTTTGGTTTCAGCACGACGAATTAAAATCTAAAAAGTGTTTACTAACCGTTACTTCCTATTCAGCCAGACGCGCATGCGTTGAAAATCCTAATAGCAGCTGCTAAATCTTCTCAAGTTTCAGACATGCATAAAAAAACCTGCGAGCATGCCATGCGTGATTTTCAAGAGGCTCTTTCAACCACGCCCAAGTGAGGAAGTATACAAATCTCTGCACTCCCAGGTTTATTTACCCGGTAGCCTAACTGTAGACGAGATGTGACACAAGATCAAGTTTAACGTGGGGAACTCGAGCGCGTATGGCGTAGACACGTCACCATATCCCTTCTTTCACTCAGTAACAGTTCAATCAGGTCGTTAGGGTCTTAATCACTTCTGGTCCTCTCTTCTGGGCGATTGAGTCGTCACTACTTCGTTCCAACTGATGGTCGATTCGACAATCTTCTATCGGTCTTTCGTAGTCCACGTTTTGTTATTTAGATCCTGGAAAAGATGTATCCGACAAAGTCTACCAGATCTGTTGAACAATATGAAACCGAATGTACTTTTCGGATTACAGTAGTATTCTAAATAAATAAAGCGCAGTGTACGTGTGTCCGTCCGTCCGTCCGTTTTTCGATCTCGGTGAATCATAAACAACCTGAAGTAACAGATAGTAGCTACTGTAGTTACACGAGATTAAAAATTAAATAAATAACTCGTTTAAAGTTAAATTTAAATATTGAACAGAGTGAAAGGGTTTAAAAACAATTCTTTATTAAAGATTTAACTTTAATTTCGCTTTTCGTCGGAATTGCAATTGATATCATCTAATTAAACGGTATTTAAAACTTAAGCGAGGCACGATACGTTGCTCATATGTTTTTGTTTTCTTTTTCTAGCACACATACTGTGACGTATTCGAAATATTGCACAGTTCAGGTTTTAAGAGTGACTCTATGTAAAGAGATCATAAAGATTAGTGATTTTAAAAGAAAAGAAAAATTGCGCGCAAAATAAATGTAAATACCCGACAGAGATCGGTTGCGCATACGAAGAAAGATTATGCCGAATTGAGGTCTTGAATAAAGATAAAACAATTTGATTATTTCTAAATTCTTATAATTTTTACGCACATAGGACGCTGAAAGTAAAATGCCGAAGTCTCAAAAACCCTCCGCTTGAGCTAGCTTAAAGTTCGCTCGAAGGGCGGTCTCTGAGCTAGTTCTAAATAAATAACTTCTGCCAAGGAATAAATCACCTCTCTTCTTATAATCAATAATCTGGTTTTAATTCGATGTCAGCAATATTCACTATTGTTGGTGCTTCAAGTGTAAATATCAGCTACAACAATATGGGAACCACTGATTCAGGTAAGTCCTCTGGATTTTTCGCAAATTAATTACTGGGGACCCTACGATTCGTTATAGTCTGAGAAAAGGATCTGTATTCTGACGACCTCTTCTGACAACTGGTTTCCGACGATTCCGCACATAATAAATAGGGTGTTATGGTCCAAGTTCCTTGTACCACGGTGATGGTCCAAGGTTAAAACCAATGAAGAAATAACTCGAACACAGGTATGGAATAACAAAGATATATTACAACAAAAATATAATACAAAGAAGTAGAAGTATTAGTAATGACTATCAGATTTGGTTAGAGTGAACTATGTTGTCTCGACAAGTATCACTATTCCAATGTTCTTACAATTATCTGTCCTCCCTCTTGAGAGGCTCAGTATTTATAATGTCAGGAATAGTCCATTATTATTATTATTATGGGTAAGTTCCCATAACACCCACTTCCTAGGCTTTTGCGTAGCAGGGGTTTTTAATATTTTCTTTTCTTTGGGTCTATTACCAAAGGTTCTGTAAACTTCCTTTTTCTAGACGATTTTCGTGGTTCTGGCATTGTTTGCGGCCTTTTTATATCAAATGTATCGAAAATCGTATCCATCACTTCTTCCTGCGGTGGACCGTTAGCATCCTCTAACAGTATCTTTCTTATTTGGTTTACGTGTCTTTTATGTGAGGATTTGTGTCTCTGTACTATGTGAACCATATTCCCGATTCTTTTTTCAATTGTACCTTGCTCCCAGTAAGATGTATTGTTTTTATATGCTTTAAAAAAATTTTTTCTCCTGGGTGGAATTTTCTTTTTGGTACGCACGACTGTGTTATTTGCTTCGTTTGTTTTGGTAGCGATTTATCAAATACTGATCTGATTTTTCTAGCGAACATCACTTCTGCGGGTAATAATGCCGATGGCGTAGCATTATTTGGCGTAATTCGATATACCTGTAATAATTGTTGTAACGCTTTTTTCGTAGGCACATCATAGGCTTTCCATAACGCTCTTTTGAGTGTATCAACAAATTTCTCTGCTTGCCCATTTGATCTTGAGTGATATGGAGGGGATTTGATATGTTTGATTTGAAAAATTTCGCAAAACTCTTGGAAGTCCACTGATGTGAATTGCGTTCCATTATCTGTGACTAGACAATCCACTACTCCAAACCGAGCAAACAGCTCGTGGAGGCAATTTATGGTAGTTTCCTAAGTAGGATTTTTGCAACGAAACACCTCCGGCCATTTACTATAACTATCCACTATGATCAAATAGTAGAAACCATCTATTGGACCTGCATAAACTGCGTGTATTCTTGACCACGGACGATCTGTCTCTGGCCATGGCTTATGGATGATTGGCGGTGCTTTGGCTGCTAAGGAACAACCCTTGCATTTTTCCACCATCTGTGTAATATCCTGGTCCATGTTTTGCCAATATACATAGCTTCGCATCAGCGATTTCATTCTATTTTATCCTGGATGGCCCCTGTAGAAATCCTTTAGGATTCGCTTTTGTAGTGTTTTGGGAATTACTACCCTTCGTTATAAAGTAGCACATTATCGCATAAAGAAAAGCTGTCCGATATTTGCTTATATTTTTTTGCTATTTTTGCTTTTGTTTCTTTTATGAATTCATCATTTATTGCTTCATTTTTAGAACCAATGAAGAAATAACTCGAACATAGGTATGGAATAACAAAGATATATTACAACAAAAATATAATACAAAGAAGTAGAAGTATTAGTAATGACTATCAGATTTGGTTAGAGTGAACTATGTTGTCTCGACAAGTATCCCTATTCGAATGTTCTTACAATTCTCTATCCTCCCTCTTGAGAGGCTCAGTATTTATGTCAGGAATAGTCCATTATTATTATTATTATGGGTAAGTTCACATAACATAGGGTTTCTGCCAAATTACTTCCCCAGCCATGATTCAGCTCGATTGGTCAATTCCGAACACGTGATTCCTCAGAGGTAGTTTTTGACTATGTGATTTTCCCGCGGGAAATCTGAAGTAACAGCTGGGAACTCCCAATTTCAGCACCCACGCAGTTTAGAGATTCCCCAAATACTTGCACACACGAATTTACCGTCCTTTGAATGTGATCCCAGCGATGTTATGGCGTTGACAATTCTCAACTTTGACTCTGTCAGATGGCTAATCAAAATAACTTGTTGCGATCGATATGTACCTTGGTGTTTGAGTTGAGAAATACGTGCCTCCTGGTATCCCACAACAAAAATAGCGGACTCGATGTATGAATCCGGATAATAAAATACAAAGAAACAACTAAAACCAATATATATGCAAACAAACGATAATGTATTATTAACAAAACAAGGGTATACATAGACAATAGAATATTGTTACTGAACAATGGACACTGAATGAAGAAAATATTTAAACTACTGAAGGTGTTTGTGTAGAAGTGAGTGTAACAAGCGTGTTTGATAGACAGATGTGGATATGTGCATATGTGTGAGATAGTTCAAAAGTCAAAGGACGACCAAGGGTAGTGAACGCTCCTCAATGGGAGCTTTCTTATCCACGTGCTACCTACATTTTACTGTGTAAGAGGAAATAGTAAAAAGAGGAAAACAAAAAATGTTACTATTTATAGTCTCAGAAAGCATTCCCTGATGGTAGTTTTTTTTTTATTCTGAACTAGCAGGCTTCGCCCGCACACTATCGCTTTGCAAAGTAAGATATATTCACTACATAGAATTTTAACCATTGTTAGACAAATGAAACATGGTTAAACTGACTAACATTTAACAGGTGTTGACAAAAATAAAATACATGTATTTGCATGAATGAAAAACATAATGGTGAAAAAATTGATATAAAAAATGAAGTTTTTCTGACTGCAATGCAGCAGTTTTTTGGGGTGGGGGTTAGCAAGTATAAATAAAGTCCTTCCATTTCCAACTCTTGAACAGGCAAGATATAATTGACCATGAGAAAAGCAGTGTTGTATAAGGTGAGGTCCAGTAAGTTTCATTGAGTGACCTTGTGATTTATTAATAGTCATTACAAAACTTAGTCTGACTAAGAGTTGCAAAATCAAAAGGCATATCTGTTGGAATCAATGAAGTTCTTGTAATCAATACAGTCTCTCCTTTTCCTTGAACAGGTATAATAAGAGTTTCCATTAAGTAAGATAACATTTTCTTCACAATAAGATGTGTACCGTTACATAGCTTTGGAGGATCAAGATTTCTTAGCAGCATTAATGGTACTTCTTGTTTTAATACCAAATTGTGTGATGGTATTTCTGGAAGATTCAAAGAATTAAAAAATTCAATAGGGAAGTTAACTGCTTCGCCTGTATCCCCAGTTGTATCATTAGATAGGCATGTTCTTTCTTATGTTGGGATATCTTGCAGAATTTTCTGATTGATGATCTGTACTGTTTCATTTCTGGAAGCCAAAATTGCTCTCTCACACAACCGATCTGGAATTTATCTGCTATATTGGGGCATACTTTAAAAATGAATTCCTCAATGCTCTCGATCAGAGTGCCAAAAACTTCAGGAAAGTTGATTTGTCCACTTTGATCATGTGAAATTTCTTCATTTCCAATTTTTAAAAGGAGGTCACTAAATTCCTTTGCCGTCCCATCTCCATTGAGTTTCACTCTTATATTAGTGGTCAAAAAGCATCTTTCAATATTATCTCACAGATAAGAAATTTTCAGGCAGGCATGAAGTTCATCTGTAGCTGTTTCTTGTTTCATAACAGGAAGTGTTTGTCTAAAATCTCCAGATAGCAGAATCGTTATTCCTCCCATGAGTCTATCATTATATCTGGTATCTTTCAGTGTTCTGTCTAAAGCCTCAAATGCACCCATCTGAGTCATAATGCACTCATCCCAGATTATGAAGCAAGTCACCTGAAGCATCTTAGTAGGTTTGTACCTTTATTTATGTTGCATACTGGATTGTCATTATAGACCAAATCTATTGGCAGTTTGAATGTCGAGTGATCAGTTCTTCCGCCAGTAAGCAAAGTAACTGCTATTCCCCATGACACTTCGGCTAAAAGCCACTGTTCTTTGCACCCTAACTGAAGATGAAAGAAGATTAGTTAGGAACGTTTTGCCAGTACCTCAAGGAGCATCCAAAAAGAAAATTTCTCAAGTAGAATTGTTGATCGTTAACATAATCTCATTTTAGATGAATCTGTGGTCATTTGTAAGAAGAGGTGTAATAGTCTGTATTTGATGAATCAGCTCTTCATTGTTGGATCCAGTCTCTCTCATGATTTCTCTATTTAAGGGATCAGAATCTCTATTTGAATTGGGAAGTTCGAAATGGGACAGTTCTTTTTTGTGTCACATTTAGCATCTTATCTTCTATTTCACACGGTGGAATGCTCACAATCCTTGGGTTCATTTGTATGGCTAATCCTGGATGAACCAGTCGAATAGCAGGTTCAGCTGGATGAGGCTCGCCTTACTTTCTTCTGTGAAATTTTCCAGATTTAAATCTGTAATATTTAATATTGTTTTGGCAAAGTCATCTCAATTGCTGGCTTAAAGAATGCCATTAGGGTAGTGTTTTTTAGAGTTTCAATCAATTCCTGATCATTGTCTTCAGTAAAATACACTTGCTGTCCATTTTCAAGATGGACACTCAAATGCTGAACTGATGGGTATCTGTTGTGAATATTAAATGAAAGAATTCTCAAAGCAGGCTCATTGCTAGAAGTGTATCTTGACTGAAATTTTTCTACTTCATTGTGGTTGTCAATGACAATCACAGCTTGGTCACTCCCCTTATGTACTTGTACACATACTTTATGGATTGAACACTGTTACAAAATTCCACATTAATGTGAGCATTGAATGCTTTGCACAGAAGTGGACTATAGGGAACAACCCATTTATTGTCTACTCGTATATTTTGTCTATTTCTTTCAAGGTTGAAGCTAAATCCTCCATCTTCAATCTTTCTCCTTCTGTAACGTGGGTAGCCATCTGTATCCATTTTTGTGTGATTGACAAATTTTCTTGGAAATTGTTTTGCACATCTGTTGTCAATCATGCAGGGACAATTTAAATTCATATGGTCCATGAATCATGTGTCTTTTTACTATTTGAAAAAGCCCTGGATCTTTATTAGGATTTGGCAGTTCTGCACTGATGATAGAATCTATTTGATTTGGATTGATCTCCCTTAACCATAAAAGTAAATGTACATGTGGCAGTCCCCCCACCTCTTTTGCCACTCAACTGAAGTCCAAATAGTCTTTCTTTATTGATGAGATCTATCAGTTTATTGACCTTCAGCTTAAAATCCTAGCAACAATATCATGCCTGTCTGTTGTAGATTGTCAATGAAGAAGATTTTCTAAAATTTCTGGCCAGTTCGAATTTGTAGTAAATGTAGCAAACAAATCTGGTTTGCCAAAATATCTGACAAAAGTCAATCTGTCTTGAACTCTTTCATGCATCTACCTTGGTTCACCTGTGAATGATGAAGGGAGAATAACTGTGTCTCACATATTGACAGCATTGCCATCATTCTGAATTGTATCTTTTAGGTGAATGAATTCCTCTGCTCTTAGTTTCTTTTGATTCATTTTGAATATAAATATTCAATATAATGTCAAACTTCAGTTTATCAAACATATTTCTTCTGGTCTGTGCTTGTGCTTGGTAATCCTCTATGAAGTGGATTTGAAGAAATTGGTGTGGCTCATTAGAAAATGGTAGAAGGGAACCAATCCTTTGGTGAACCTGCCCCTCAACTCTGAAAGTTGATTTCCATCCTGGAAGTGTTGAATCTTTTGCTCTAAATGAGGTCATAGCAAAGCAATTATTGTAGTCCTTAATGTGCTGAAGAAAATCCCTTGATTCTTGAGAAATCACATTCAGGAGAGAGAGGAATGGCTCAGGAGGTATTGGAAGTTCTGCTAGTTGAATCACCCTTTTCTTACAACACATATCAGATTCATCCTTGAATCTTATGGCATTGCAGTAATGGCACTGGATATCTATTAGTCCAACGGACACCTTTTGATGATTTTCATAATCAGTATTGCAATTGTATTGGAATGCATCTTTGTGGAAGTTAACAAAAGGTATATGTTGTACACTGGCATATCTTGTTGAATCTAAACCAAGCCTGTTACTGGAGTAAGTCCAGTGGAAATTAATATCAAGAAGTACAAAAATAGATATTAGACATTTAACTGGTAATTGTGAATGGATTTCTAATTAAAATTAAAAGAAAAGGAGAATCATTTAATAAAATATATTTTAAGCAGTGTATGCAAATTAGTCATTAGATTATTTGTGTTAAGACTTTTTAAAAATAAATTAAAATGGAAGCATTTTTATATTTTCTTACGTGGGGGAAAGATACGTTTGTGTATGAAATATTGTTTGCTTTTTTTAGTTGTTTTACTACTCAAAAAATCCATTTTGGTAGAATGTAGTTTGTCGAATTTCCACTGTAACTTCTGTAAAAAGCAGCTAATTATGGATGCTGGATATATAAACTGATAAATGTTTACCTTAGAAAAATAACCTGGTAATTTTTCTATGGGATTAATCTTCACTATTTATGAAATGTTGAAGGGGTTGTGGACGTTCAATATATTTGTTCAAAGAATATGACTGTAAAGAAAGAAGAAATTAATTGGTTGGGTGTGGGGGCAGGTTTATCATAGTTAAGGAATGTTTTACAAATAGATGCCAACTTGTTGAAGGCCAAGTGAAATGCAAATTTCAAACACTTTTCTGCACTATATAAGACAATATTCCTAAACAGAACTATTTTATATAAAAATTAAAACAATTCACGAATAAAAGAACAGTAATGAATGACAGTTAATTAATTTAGTGTACGTTTTTAAAATCAATATGCGACCTGTTAGTTAAACCTGAAAAGTGATGTAAGTAGAAGTAGGTAACACAGATATTAGAATTCGTGGGAGCATTTAGCTCCAATTTCGAATTTATTCGTATCGAAGTAAGTAAGGGTTAACACCACAAACTATTGCTTCAAATCTCGGTTATCGTCACCAACTCACAAGTGAAAGTGAATACGCTTCTCTAGCCCGCGGGAATTGATTTTTTTTTCTTTTCGACCACTCAACCCAGCTTTATAATCTTCTAAAATATTCTCAGGCCCCATATTGTTACATAGTAATATAATCGTAATATTTAAAATAATGGTTCGTTAGATGTACGTACAATTACAGTTAAAATTATTGATATAATATATATATATATATATATATATATATATTTGAAACTTTTTTTTTAATTCACAAACTTTTAAAATCATTAATTTGTTCAGTTATTTTAAAATTTGAATTTATAACTGTTCTCTTTTAATCCGGACACAAATCCTAATGATGGATGTTCAAACACCAGATGAAGGGCAGATTTTTAATCCCGGAATCATCTTAATTCCAATAAGGTCTAATATGTCCATGTAGAGTATGTGTGGCCTGAGTTAGAGGAATTTCAGAGACGCGGACAGATAGACAAAATTTGCTGTTTATTTATTTAAATTATACAAATATTCAGACTTCTAACGAAATTAATATCGGCCATTTAAGGAGTGGCCCGGACAAACTTTTAAAAAATATATATATTTATCATGATGATTCAGGAAGTATTTACTTTTGGTACACTTGAGCTGTGAGTTCAGGGCAAAATCTCGAGTCACTCTCAGCGTCAGTCTGACATTGGAGAACAAGGCGGAAAGAAAAAGTGCCTGTCATATGAATATCACTCAACAACCTGATCAACATTCGATAACCATTTTTTTAATGTTAGAAAAATATGTACCTATATATAATATATAAAATGTATCTACAGGCTACTCATTTGTAGAGCAATCCTATTGCGATTTTCCCTTTCAAAAAGATTTGGTAGCTGTACACGGGATAGATAATAAGGAAGTTTAATGTGAAAGTAGGTTTACTACCAGACTGTTAAAACGGAAATATCCTCCTCCTCCGTCTGAGGTAGGGTTACAATTAGGGGTAACCCTAAATCTGTGCAGTTACAGATAACGAACCTTTTCAGATGAGGTATATGGCCCATAGATTAGAAAGTAGTGACGAAAAAGGCATGCAACCGATTCACGATGACGTTTTGCTCACAAAATGAGCAACTTTCACTAGATGAACGGATTATTACAGGAAGATTAGTTTCGCCATTATAGCTAAACAGCCGGTCGTGTTCGAAATTAAATAGTCAAAATGTGTAGTAATTACAACTATTTGTAGCAAAGACAGATAAGAGAAAATGATTTTGATATAAATGTGTGTGTAGTGGTTATAAAAGGAATATAATTCGTGTTCAGATGTATAATTATGTGAGGGAGTGTCATGATAGCACCGTATGGGATGCTTTCTGGAACAGGATATATAGATGAAATTACAAACAGTATTGTACATAGAACAGCATTTTATTGACTTAGCAAAACTAAATAGGAAGATTACGAAAGAAAGAAGTAACGAAAGACAAAACAAAAAAAAAGACAAGACCAAGCGAAAAAAGATAAAAAGGAAAGAACAAGCGAAAAAGGATAAGAAGGAAAGACTAACCGAAAAAAGATAAGAAGAAAAGACCAAGCGAAAAAAAAAAGAACAAGCTAAATAATTTTTTTGGTATGGGGGGGATAATCATGATCTACTGGTATAAGTTCTACTAAATGGAGTAAATTGATTAAAAAAAGGACTGTTATATTGCTGACACCATTTTATATTGGGCTGATACAGGTGTATGCTGTTGAAGGATAATGTTAGTAATGAGTTTGTGACAACATAAAGAGAAGAGAGACATAGGTCTGAACTCAACAAGATTTTATTAAACACTGCTAAAGAAGTAGTTTTACTACTACAGTATACCACGTGATTATGTGGTGGGAGGTTGCAGGCAATGGTGATAGTGGGAGTAATCACTATCAAGGGGAAGTAACTCGATGTATACAAAAATATATACTGACAAATAAAAATAATTTTATTTTTATTTATGTGCATTTAATTAGTGTCTGTATCTGGCTGGAAGCCTGATTGTTCTTCCTCTCTCTGTGAAGTTTGTTATTGTTCTATTTTCCGTGCCCGTTTGTGATACGACTTGTCTTTGACTATTTTCTTGGTTGAATATATTTTCATAGTCGTATGTTACATACATCTTGCCCGTAAGATTTTCATTTGTTTTTAAGAGGTGGCGCCTGTTACGTCGTAAATATTTTCCTTGTTCTGTTTTTATTAGATACGAACGGGGCTCTTTTAGCTTTTTAACAATTTTACCTTTCAGGTTCCAATTTCCTTGGGAACGAATGCGAACGGTATCGTTTTTGTTTAATGGTGGTAGTTCTTTGAACTTTTTGTCTACTTCATGCCTTTTCATGGATTTATTATGCAGGATGTTAGGAAGGTTTGTCCTAAGCGTTCTTTTCATTAGTTGTTGGGCTGGCGACGGCGATTTATCTTTTAATGGGGAGGTCCGTAATGCTAACATCGCTAGATATGGGTCTTGTTCGCTTTCAAAAGACTTTTTTAGTGTTCTTTTAATGGTTTGAATATTTCTTTCCACTAGTCCATTGGATTGTGGGTAGTTCGGACACGTCGTGATGTGCTTGAAATCCCAATCTTTTGCGAATTGTCTAAATTCTGATGATCCGTACTCCGGACCATTGTCACTGATCACTATCTGTGGAATACCAAACTTTGCGAAAGTGTTTTTTATTTTATTGATGACTGTGCGAGATTTGCAGTCATCAAGTTTATGGATATCGAAATATCTCGTTGTGTAGTCTATTATTACTACGTACGCATTATTATATAAATAAAAACTGTCTGTCGCAACTTTCGTCCATGGTGTTACTGGTATTTCATGGTGCATTATTGGTTCTGACGGTTGTTGGTTTCTATGATCTAAACACTGTGTGCATGTGCTAACCATTTCTTTTATCTGATTATTTATGTTGGGCCAATATATGACTTCCTTCGCCCTTGCAATGCACTTTTCTATCCCTAAATGTCCAGTATGGATCTTTTGTAGGGCTTCTTTTCTTAGAGATGTTGGGACCACTATCCGTGTACCTTTCAATACTAGTCCCTTCACAACCGATATCTCATCACGAACTGGCATGTATGGCGCTATTGTAGGTGGTACATCTTTATTTTCTGGCCAAGTTGATGTTGCATACTTCATCAGCATTTGTAGTATTGGATCTTTCCCAGTTTCTTTTCAGTAGACGTCGAGTTTTTGATCGCTCATAGGATATTGTCTTAAAATGGTATGGATATATTTGTCCATCTCCGTATCTGGTATCTCTTGTGTATTGTCCGATATATATGCACGCGATAATGCATCAGCAATTACGGATTCTCGACCTGGGATATATATCACTTCAAATCCATATTTCTGTAGTGCCAGTAAGAATCTTTGTATTCTTGGAGGGCTTTTTGTAATTGATTTTTTGAAAATCTGCTTTAATGGCTTATGATCATTCTCTATAAAGAATTTTTTTCCATAGATGAATTGATGAAATTTACTACAAGCGAACACTATGCTAAGTGTTTCCAATTCAATCGGGCAATAATTCTGTTCTGCAGGAGTTGTCAAACGTGATGCGTATGATACTGGTAACCATGTTTCGTTATGTTTTTGTTGCAGAACTGCACCTAAACCGTGTTTGCTAGCATCAGTTGTGATTTTTATTTCTTTGCTTGGATCATAAAATTTTAAAATTGGTAAGCTAGTTATTGTTTGTTTTAATTTATCTACAGCCTCTGTCTGAGGTTTATCAAGCGACCAGAGTGTGTCATTGTGTAAAAGTTTTCTTAGCGGTGTAGTTACCTCTGAGTATTCCGGTATGAACTTACACAGGTAGTTCGTCATTCCCAAAAATCGTTGAATATCTTTTTTATTTTCGGGGAGAGGCATGTGTGTTATAGCCTTTATTTTGGAAGGGTCCGGTTTTATTCCTTCATGAGTGATTAGGTGACCTAGGTATGTTAGTTGCTTTGTTGCAAATTCACATTTTGTTTTATTTAATTTTAACCCGGCTTTGCGTAGCTGACTGAATACTTTATCTAGTATTTTCATGTGTTCTTCTAGGGTTTCTGACCATATTATTATGTCGTCCTGGGAGTTCTTTGTTCCTTTTATTCCTTCTATTATCTTCGCTACTTGTGCTTGAAAAATTTCAGAGGCACTGTGTATTCCATATGGTAAGCGAGTGAAAGAATAACGACCAAATGGCGACTTGAATGTTAATAGTTTAGAACTTTCTTCGTCAACAGGTATCTGCCAATATCCATTTGATGCATCTAGTTTAGTGAAATATTTCGGGTTTTTCATTTCTGCGAATATTTCTTCAGCAGTAGGTAACTGTAACTTCTAATGTTCTCTTTTTATGGCTTTGTTTAGATCTCTTGGGTCTAAACATAATCTTAATCTGCCATTCCGTTTTTCTACTATTACGAGAGAATTTACCCAGTCTGTCGGTTCTTCGGTTGGTTTTATTATTCCTATTTTTGTCATTTTTTCTAATTCCTTTTTTAATTTTGGTTTCATACCAAATGGTATATTTCTTGGGGGATTTACAACGGGTTTTATGTCCGGATTTACAGTTATGTGATGAGTTACTGGTAATTTTCCGATTTCACCAAAGCAATCTTTATATTTTTCTATTAAGGCTTCTGTGTCCGTCTTGTCTATTTCGTATATTCTTTTTATTAACCCTAGATCTTCCGCTGTATTCGCGCTAATTACTGCGTTTGCACTGGTGTCCGCCACAATGAAATGTGAGTTTGTTTGTATGTCTTTATTTTGTAACCGTATCGTACAGCTACCTATTATGGGAATTTTTGTACGATTATACGCAGTTAATGTTATAGATGTTTTCGCTAATTTTGGCTTGGGTTTAATGGTGTTGTATATCTTCACTGATATTACGTTCACATCAGCACCTGTATCAATTTTAAAGTTAATTGAGGTTTCGTTACCTTGGAGTTTTATCCACCACTTGTCAGTTTGAAGCGCGTGTATATTTTTTTCAATATGGCGTCCATGTTGAAATGGACTGACTCCACGTGGTCTGAATCATAGGATTGTCCGACATTGTATAGTTTTTTCTTTTTCGTTCGACACATTCGAGCGAAATGTCCTCTTTTTCCACAATTTGTACAGTTTTATTAGTATGCTGGACAGTTATTTTTCTGATGCGAACCAGAACAGTAGGTACATTTTTCAATCCAATGTTGAGTTTTGGCGGGCTTTTTGTCTTCTTGCTTATACATGGCATTGGAAGACATCTTGTTTTTTGTTACTTTATTTTTCTTTACGTCGCAAATTAAAGATATATTTTCTGTGTCTGTGGACATTATTTTTGAATTTCTCTTTGTTTCTTCGGCACTGAGACCTGCTTGGATCGCTTTTTCCAAATCCAACGACGGTTCTCTCAACATTCTTTCTCGAAGCATATTATCGTTAATGCCACAGATAAGAACGTCTTGTATTAGTCTCTCAGTTAGTTGTCCAAATTCACACTTGTTTGCTTTTTGGCGCAATTCAGTGACATATTCGTCAAATCTCTGGGTTTCCTTCTGTTTGCAAGTCAGAAATTGATATGTGAGAAAAGTTTTTTTCTCGGTTGGCAGTGTGAGTCAAATTTTTCAATTACTTTTTCCAAGTTGAATTTCTGTTCTTCGTTCTCGAAATTGAAGGTATAGTATATTTTTCTTCCTTCATTTCCTATACAGGTCAATAAAATTGAGGTTTTTACCTTCTCCGGTTTTTTATCTGACTCTGTTGCTTGTAGAAATAGCTGGAATTGGTTTTTCCAAATTTCCCATTCTTGTCCAAGATTGTCTGATGAAAAATTGAGTTCTTTGGGGTGCGGCAGAAATTCCATAATTTATTTATTTATTTATTTTTTTTTAGTTGACGTATGTGAGTGGTGAAGGTTCGAAGTTCTTTCCTGACACCATGTTATATTGTTGACACCATTTTATATTGTGCTGATACAGGTGTATGCTGTTGAAGGATAATGTTAGTAACGAGTTAGTGACAACATAAAGAGAAGAGAGACATAGGTCTGAACTCAACAAGATTTTATTAAACACTGCTAAAGAAGTAGATTTACTACCAGACTGTTAAAACGGAAATATCCTCCTCCTCCGTCTGAGGTAGGGTTACAATTAGGGGTAACCCTAAATCTGTGCAGTTACAGATACCGAACCTTTTCAGATGAGGTATATGGCCCATAGATTAGAAAGTAGTGACGAAAAAGGCATGCAACCGATTCACGATGACGTTTTGCTGACAAAATGAGCAACTTTCACTAGATGAACTGATTATTACAGGAAGATTAGTTTCGCCATTATAGCTAAACAGCCGGTCGTGTTCGAAATTAAATAGTCAAAATGTGTAGCAATTACAACTATTTGTAGCAAAGACAGATAAGAGAAAATGATTTTGATATAAATGTGTGTGTAGTGGTTATAAAAGGAATATAATTCGTGTTCAGATGTATAATTATGTGAGGGAGTGTCATGATAGCACCGTATGGGATGCTTTCTGGAACAGGATATATAGATGAAATTACAAACAGTATTGTACATAGAACAACATTTTATTGACTTAGCAAAACTAAATAGGAAGATTACGAAAGAAAGAAGTAACGAAAGACAAAACAAAAAAAAAGACAAGACCAAGCGAAAAAAGATAAAAAGGAAAGAACAAGCGAAAAAGGATAAGAAGGAAAGACTAACCGAAAAAAGATAAGAAGAAAAGACCAAGCGAAAAAAAAAAGAAAAAGCTAAATAATTTTTTTGGTGTGGGGGGGATAATCATGATCTACTGATATAAGTTCTACTAAATGGAGTAAATTGATTAAAAAAAAGGACTGTTATATTGCTGACACCATTTTATATTGGGCTGATACAGGTGTATGCTGTTGAAGGATAATGTTAGTAATGAGTTAGTGACAACATAAAGAGAAGAGAGACATAGGTCTGAACTCAACAAGATTTTATTAAACACTGCTAAAGAAGTAGTTTTACTACTACAGTATACCACGTGATTATGTGGTGGGAGGTTGCAGGCAATGGTGATAGTGGGAGTAATCACAATCAATGGGAAGTAACTCGATGTATACAACAAGGACATTGGTGGATAAAATACACTAGCAAATCACGTGTGCTTTTCTGAAAATCGTGAGTTTAGACTCTGAATCCTATGGTTCCGAAATAAATACTGGTTCAGTGATAGTCAGTTGGGAATCTGGAAGTATTGACAAGATCTGAAAATTCCGTAGAGTGGATAATGAATATGCCAGGAAAAAGAATGAGAACAGCATACGCCCCAAAAATTTCCTTTCAAATATCTGGAATGCGATGGACATCTGAAGAAAGTTGGATGACACACTGGTTGATACGCCGTGACAAGAGAGAGAGAGAGAGAGAGAGAGAGAGAGAGAGAGAGAGAGAGAGAGAGAGAGAAAAGAAGAAAAGAAAAGAAGGTAAGGAAACGTGTTCGATTAAATAAATTGAATATACAGTGTGTACCTAAAGTCTGAACACATAGGCAAAAATGGATATTTTCAAGAAATTAAATTTTGAATAACATTTCAATGAATTGGAATATTAATAAATAACATCTTCGATATGATTTTCATCATTTGTCTTGCAAAAGTCGATGCGCTTTGCAAGATTCACGTGATTCAATTACTCCATATTGCCGACAATTTTAGCACATTCACTCTTTATGCGTTCAGTCAAGTGTGTCGCATCCGTGATTTTCATTGAGTACACATTCTGTTTTAGTATACTCCAGAAAAAGAAGTCAATTCTTTCTTCTTTCGACAAAACTATGTTTAATCTGTGGAGGAAAAAAAAATTGTTATTAAGATTTCCTATGTGTCCAGAATTGAAAAGGCTGAGTTTGGGAAGCAAAATAAGAAGCAACAGAAATATCAATAAACATGCTGAGAGAATCACTCTTACCAATTCTTTTATATGCTATGTCTTTTCAGTGTGTAGACGATCATGGATCTTCACAACTTCCTATCCTTTGTAACTCTTAGCTATGTTTATCTTTTTACTATGCTTGTCACTCACTGTTTTGCCATCCATTTAAACAAGCTTCAGTAGGTTACTCGCTCTATTTCCTTTGTCCCTCTTTCCTGTGAGTGTCAAATTCTCCAAGCCCTCTGTCTTCATTATGTATCTTAGTTGTCTCTTTCTGATTCTAATCCCCTATTAGTTTCCATTTTCCTTAAAACTTCCTCACTGAGTACATGCTCCATCCATGATATCATATAGAAATCGGAGAGGCGAGTTCGAATTCCATATCAGATATCGGGTAAATAGAAGGACTTCTATCAGAAAATAAAATAATTGTTATCTCCAAAAAATTGTTAACGCAATATTCCCCCTTCAAAAAAAGATATTCTTACAATAAAAACAAAAAAAAATCAAAAGGGTTGATAAGCCGTAAAAACAAATTCAAATCCAATTCCAAAAGGCATTTTCAGCAACATTCTGTAGAACTACATTTCTGTTGCCTGAAATAAATATACTGAGGGAATCACGCATGCCAATATTTATTACTATTTTCCGTAGATTAAAGGCGACGGTGAAACACTTTTATGTTCTTAATTCTGAACAGTTTAAATTATGTTTTTAACATGCTATCTCTACGTCTTCCAATGGAAAGTTTATTTTTTTACGAAACCGCTGTAGACATTTGTCAAATTAGTTAGAATACCAGTTGATGCGGTGATAAAAATATATCTATTTATTTATTTATTTTGATTCTTTGAAAGTCAGTAGATTCTTTTATAATACGATTTTTGCAAATTTTACACACGCACAACAGAAATGAGATTTTACTGGATTGGTCTTATGCTAAACATCTGTTGAGCGTAGTTAAGTGAACAGAAAAGTGATGTTCAGTTAGCGCGTCTGTCGACGACATCTACTAAACGCCGATCAAATATCCTCAGATGCTAAAACATAAAAGTGAAATCACTCATGCGCAGTTGATACAGTTGTGTACATGTAAAAATATTTTATATGCAAGTGATATAAATATTGAAGAGCGTGTCAGTACGAGTGGAACAGATTTCCTCTTTCACTCTTGCTCTCTCTGTGCTTATTTATATCATAGACCGATCATCTCATTTTACCATTCTTTCTTTCTTTCTTTCTTTCTTTCTTTCTTTCTTTCTTTCTTTCTTTCTTTCTTTCTTTCGTTCCAGCCCCTCTCATTTCACCGTTTTTATTCTTTCTTTCTTTCTTTCTTTCTTTCTTTCTTTCTTTCTTTCTTTCTTTCTTTCTTTCTTTCTTTCTTTCTTTCTTTCTTTCTTTCTTTCGTTCGTTCGTTCGTTCGTTCGTTCGTTCCAGTCCCTCTCATTTCACCATTTTTATTATTTCTTTCTTTCTTTCTTTCTTTCTTTCTTTCTTTCTTTCTTTCTTTTCCACCCTCCTCATTTCTCCATTTATTCTTTCTTTTTTCCTTCTTTTTTCCATCTCATTTCACCATTTTCATTCTTTCTCTCTCTCTCTTTTCGACACTTCTCATTGCCCCATTTTTCTTTTCTCTTCTCATTTCACAGATTCCTATTTCTCATTCTAGCGCTCTTTTCAATTCTTCAAAGACAAATTTCTCATTCCCACGTGAAAGTTGATCAAAATGCTTCATCTCTCTGGTATTTGGGATTGAACATGCGATCTCGTGATTTTGGTTTCACTATTTTTAAAATGTGGCGGCACGGTGGTGTAATGGCTAGCGCCTCGGATTCATACCCCTGGGGAAGGTAAGTAGCAGGAGAGACTATATCCTTGGATGGCAACTGGTCTACCGCAAAAAGAAATGGCAACCTATTGCGGGAAAAAATCTGCCTCGTCAGTCACGTATCGAATGATACATGATCGCCTAAGCGTGTATTATATATGGCACATAACTGGCTGATTTTTAAAATCATCTGTTTTTATTTCCTTCCTATTTTGCCTTAATGAATTTTGCTCTTGCCCAAGAAAATTTCGAATATCGATTTCAAAAGACATTTTCCCTCGTTTGCACCATTGGTCTTGGTTATGTAAAAAGCTGTGTACTGATCTGGCATAAAAGACAGAACCCCAGTCTTTCTCGCCTGCTAGCCGATGCTTTTGTCCATACAATAGCCTCTTAGTAGCCAAGGCGGACATATGGAGTTTGATATAAATATGCAACGTTCACCGGGTGTCGGTGGATGGATGGGCGGGATTGGTCCGTGCTTTTAGAAAGATCTTTTGTCAATCGTTCTTCCTTTTCTTTTTCGTTGTTTTGCTTATTCTTTGATACTCCGTCTTTCGGTTTACTTCTAAGAAGACTTAAAACTCGTCGAATGCCTCAAGACAAGGGAAGCAAAAAAGAGAGGGAAATGGAGAGAGAACTCGTGCGAAAAAGAAAAGAGAAGGACCAGAACGAAACCGTGCCAAATAAAAGAAGTCACTATCTTAGGCTGAATATGACGTTCAAAATATCTGTTTCGATGTTTGGTGCCAGAATTTACGTCATGTAAATTCTTCGTCGACAAATTATGTGATGGTGACTCATGCGCTTACAAATGCACACACCTAAACCCATATATATTATATACTTATACAAAATGTACGATGCCGAATAAGCACTACTATCAAGTTTGATCATCGCTAAATGCTCAAATATTTTGACCTTGTGCCAGACTAAGTTAATATTAGAAACCTATCGACATAGAAAGTAACACAGTACTTATCATTCGTATATAACCATTTGGTTAGATCATTTGCGTTCCGACAATGATACCTAAGTTCGAGCCTCACTATAGTCGATTTGTCAAGAAGGTGATTATTTGATAATATCGGCCTATGGAAACGATTCTAGCGTATGACACTGTTGGGAAGTGTCTGAAAACTAAACCATAGATTGACCCAAGCCTTCACAAGGCTTGGGTTGTGCTAGCACGAAATCACAAGTCATCGCGACCAACGGTTTGAACATACACATGCCAAATTATGCGCTGTCTCCCAGAAACTGTAACTAAAATCTTCTAGTTATAGTTGCAGTATAAACTATAGATGTTCATGAGGACTTATCTACAACAGGGATTAGCTAACCACCGTAACAGATGGATATACTTGGAAATGAGCAGTCAGCCATTATATTGTTTTAGTATCGTGTAGTGTGTTCTCTCATCGCCGCACAGTCATGACCTTTTACCGTCCTGGGTATGACGATAAACTACATCCGCGTTCTGGGTAAGACGATAAACTACGTCCGACAGCAAGGCCTCGGATCAGGAGGTTTTGTTGGTGTTCCCAGGTTTACCCTGACCCGAGGTGGTAGCACCTGTTAGGGTCCCAGGTATGGGCAAATAGTTGAACCCAAACTGGGGTCAAAACACTATGAAAGTGTAAAAATGTGTTTTAATACCAGCAATACATTTTTGTAAAAAAATTATTGCCAGTAATGAATTTTTGAAGAAAAAATATTAGCTGCAATACATTTTTGAAGGAAAAAAAATATTAGCAGTAATACTTTTTGGGAAAAAAATGTTACCAGCAATAAAAAATATTGTCGACATTAAATAACCCATTGAGCTTGCTATACCTTAAAACAAAACAAACCAAACCAAACCATGACCTTTTGCCAGACGATGTTGCGTAAAAATCTCTGAGCACATACGTAACCAGTGACATAGAGTTGAGGTTAATGGATTTAACGACATTTCATACAATGTTGAGTCTTTCAGTGTCGAATATCTTTTAATTTTATTTGTTACTGTATTTTCTTTTATCCACATCTTATGGGAATAAATAGTTTAATGTTAGTTTTGTGATGTCAACAAACACTCGTTGCCACTTTTGTGATGCCAACGAATACTCGTTGTCACTTTCGTAATACTCGTTGTAGTAGAGACTTTGTAATCGCAGATACAACAATAGTACGCCGTTGAACAATGCTGGTGTAAGACGCCTTCGAATAATCTTGCACTAATAGTACTGGCTCGAATAGTAAACCATATAGTAAAATACTATAGAGAATAGAGTAGAAATGGTGACCCGAATGGCGTCCCGAATAGTAATAGAGGATAGACTAGAACTGGAGATCAATCTAGATGTCACGCGACTTCTTATATATGCGGTTCCTCTCTGGTCACGTGATCCACTTATGGGATCGTCTGTGTTCAAACTCAAGTGTCGGCAGTAACATTTTATTCCTATATAACAGCATTTCTACTTTAATTACCATTAAGAGCATTTATTTAAATTGTTTAATGTTTTATACGAATAAATGAGATGACACGAGGAAAACGTATTTTTACAATGCGTTTCGTATCTTGAGGAACGTCATCAAGGAAAATGTAGCAACCTGCATGTATAAACATAAAAATGCACACTCTAAAATATACAAGAAAATCTCCTGATGTTATGGAAAAGAAAGAAATTACGCAGGACGCTAAGTAACATAATTTTGATAGGTTTCTAAACGAAAGTAAGTTAATGTTTTTTTTTATTGAGTTAACCATTTTCTTTTAATTTTTCTAATGTTTTTTTATGGTTATACAGAAGTAAATTGGCTTGAGAAAAGAGCCTTTCTCTTAAGAAAGGGGATATTTCTGAAACACGTAATGAGGAAGGAAGGCGTAGAATATCTGATACTCACAGGACTGATAGAGGAAAAGAGGGACAGGGGACAGCAACGGGTGACATGCTTAATGAGCTTGAGCAAATGGATTTCAGAACAGAGTCTGGTAGAAATAACAAAAAGACAAAACATATTAAGAGCTACAAGAGACAGGAGGAGGTGGAGGGCCATGATCGCCTACGTTCTGAAGGAACACAGCATATAAAAGAAGAAGAAATCGACTAATGCACTTATGAGAACTTTTCGTCTTAGTAAGTTATTTTCTCTCTTCATAAGGACATCATTTTAACATCAAAATTGTCATTGTAATTATTTCTATATATAACTAAAGCATTAGATTACTTCTTATGTAGATCTTTTTCTGGAAGCTTTACTTATATATTTTAAAAATAACTGTAACAGCTGATCTTATATATACTTGCTTCAGAGTTATTGTTTTTATGGTTATCTTTGGTTTTTATCATTTGCAAAATAGTTTTAGATGTAGTTGTAATTAATTAAGATTGCATAATTTATTTTAAATGGCAGATGTTATGGAGTTGTTAGGTAATATTATATGCTTATTGTTATCGAATTTATTATTATTATAATTATTATTATTATTGCTATTACTATTGCTACTGTTATTATTTGTATTATCTTTTTTGCCATTTTAGATTTTATAGGCTTTTCTTCTAGCATTGCGTATAAAATAATAATAATATAAGAGGTTTTAAAAATTGTTTTCAATGTATATTTATTCTTCATGTAGATAACGAGGGCTGCAGATTCCTAGTATCCTTAGATAAAATTCTATAATTATACCGGATTTTATTCTGTTACAGTGGTGAGAATAATAGTTTATGAGGTCACTCTTGTTGGTAGATTTTCTGTAAACCTTTAGTGTGAAGACGCCATTGGTTCTGTTTAGTATTATATCTGAGAAGAAGAATGATTTATTAATTCCAGTTTCAGAAATAAAATCTATCTTGTGTCTAACACTATTTAATCCATTTACAAGGTCTGGTATTATTACATCATGGGGATATACTATTAGAATATCATCTATGTCATTAAAATAAAAAGAATTTTGGGGTAAACTATGAAATGACCCCTTTCTCGAAACTCTAAAAAGAAACAGGTTAAAAGGTCGCTAAAAGAGGAACCGATACCTAAAACGAATTTTTGTTTATAAAAATTACTATTGAAGGTTAAATAATATTGAAAGCTGGCCACTCGTATCCGAGTATGCCTATCTATAGGGAAGGTTAGTCAATCTCTGTAGCAGACACCCACAAAGCCGACTTGTGGTTTTTACTGCAACTATAAGACCGTTAGGATGGGAAGTTCTTCTGCATCCTTTATACTCACCGGATTTAGCACCTGCCGATATTCATTTGTTTCGATTACTACATTTCATAAGAGTGCATTATTTGGCGCAATCAACACTCTGGACAAGGCCAGTATGCTGAAACTTTCGGTTACAATGACTTGTGACTAGCACCAACATCGACGGCTCCCCAATGAGTTCCGCCTTCCCAGTTTCACTCTTTATGCCAATTCATTATATGGATTTCAGGCACTTTTCAAATGGGCCGCACGCTGGGATCGCCTCCCCAGGCCAACAGCATCAAGAAGTCAATTTCCTGACAAATCGAACCTGGATCGCATGACCGGAAAGCGAGCGTTCTAACCACTCGGTCATGAAAAAAACATTGATTAGTAATTAATTGGTAGGTTTTATAAGTTTGTATGTGGAGAAGTGCAATTTTATTTTTGTTAAATGTGCC
This sequence comes from Acanthosepion esculentum, assembly GCA_964036315.1. NCBI lineage: Eukaryota > Metazoa > Mollusca > Cephalopoda > Sepiida > Sepiidae > Acanthosepion > Acanthosepion esculentum. The sequence goes on from OZ038502.1 coordinate 57,150,850, forward strand.
TTAAGTAAATTTAAACATTTTTTTTTTATAGGAACACTAGTATATAAAGATTTTATATCTATTGGGCCATATATTTGTTATATCTATGTTTTTGATTTATTAATTAGATCTCCGGTATTTTTTATACGCGAGGAACTAATTGTTCCCAGTAGATAGGTTTAAAATGTGGATAATTTTCTGGCTAGTTTATGTAGGGCGTTAATTCCTGATACAATGGGTCTCATAAGGATGCCTAGTTTATTCCTGTTTAATAAAGACAAAAGGAAAACCTCCCTGATGGACTTTATCAAGGCAAATGTAAGGATTTTATTCCGCAACAATTATTTACAAACTTTTTTCCCCAAAATTTAAGAACGCTCATAAATATACATCAGACTAACTGAAAAGTTAAGGTAAATTATGGATGATACTAAGTGACGTAATATAATGTTTAATAAAAATTGAGTAAATATTGTTGAAGCATTATTATAATGTAATTATTACCCCATTGTGCTCCTCACTCCATTCGTTATTTCACACAGCCGTTACGACCTGCCAATATCTCATAAATAATGGACTATTCCTTTTTGATCATGTGGAAAAAGCTGAAAAGACACAACTTGGTTTCAGTGAGGAAATGAAAGAAAGAAGGGAAGATAGAAGTGGAGAGAGAGAGAAAGGGAGAGAGAGAGAATTAGATTAAGCTGATAAGAACATATACTACACGGGATTTACTTGACCTCCCACAGGGCCAGGTTGTGACACAAGGTCGGAGTTTAACGTGGGAAGGGAGGGGGAATGGACCCGAGTTTTCACCCGGGTCGCAGTGCTTTGGCTTTAGCTAGTCATAGCTGGTCTTGGCTGGTCTTAGCTGGTCATAGCTTGTCCAAGCTGGTCAGAGCTGGTCATAGCTAGTCAGACGTAGCCACGATACTACCAGCGCAGGGACGAATCCCTGCCGCCGGCCTGTATCGGAGAAGGAATCCCGGCTCCATAGGCGATCATTCAGTGAGCAATCCGCGAACATATACTACACTTTGATCTTAGTCAAAAGGCCGAGAAGCGATTGTATTTACCAGAACGCCCACATCGCACCAGAAATGACACAAGGTTGAGGCTTAATGTGCGTTTAACGGCAGTACCACAGAAAAATAACCAAATCCTTATCGGCACTTACCCTTTTTGGAGGACGCCTCAGGTTCTGGGCATGGAACCCAGCCCCCGGGGGTTGAGAGGAGCGATATCAACCGCGATAAAACTCTATTTTTTAGATGCAGAGTATCAAACAATGGAAACTGAGTAAGACAATCGCCAAAAATGTGTGTTCGGATGGCGTTCTTTTACTTTAGAATAAGAAATGCCATCACTTTATTTGTTTCCTGGTTGCATGCTTACAATTATCTGTAACTTTTGTAATAGTGTGTTCATTGTTTTATAAACATTATTTATAATTTATTGATATTTTTATAAATGTCATATCTATTTTTTAATGTTGACAACCAAACATTTGTTGCCTCCAAAAACAAATGTTTGGTTGCATTTTCATATTTTGGTGTACGGAACCACTACATTTATGAAGGGTAGCATGTCACCCACATCGAAGTTTAGGCTCCTCATGATGTGCGCGCTATAAAATCATTTTAAAGAGAGCAGGATCGCCACACTCGATCAGAAAGCTCTTCGACGTATCTTGTGCTTGATATACTGCACATTCCAAACGCTCTGATTACAAAAGAATGTGTTATTTGTTTATTTTTATCAATTAGGTCGATGCATAGCGTAATCGGGACAAGTCGACATGTTCTTTTCAGAACTTCCTGAGTCCTCATATCTACTTTCCTAGCGTGTGTTTCACTTCGGATACATAGATATACACCCACGCATACTGGACGCATGTAATAAAGCAACGGCAGACAAATGAATCTTTTCAGTGAATTAGGTCTTTGCTAAGATCCGCCTATTTTAACAGACTGGTTAAAATTCAGAAAATATTTAAAGTATTATCTGAAGATAGCAAACGTTAGTATACTAATCTCTTAAGCTACTGCGAGTTCAAACTACATTAAACATCGGACAACAAAAGCTTTTTACATAAACGTAACTATTTAAAGACATTTTAATGTTTAACATTCTTTTTATAGATACAAGTATTTAAGTAAATGCTCTGTTTATAATAAACAGTATTAAATGACATTTACCGGCCTGAATAATTGTCGGACTTTGTCCATTTCATAATGTGTTACGTCATTTGTTTACATTTGATACGCCATGAGCAGTTATGAATGTACGTGAGAGATTCATGGAAGATTGAAGTTTATAAGTAGTAAATTCGACCTTGCCATCCGAACGATCCTTAGTGGCCGAAACGGTTAAGTCACGTCAGGCTATATGACGGTTCCGTATAGAATACAGGTTCGAATCCTGTCTATGAAAATTTCTCGGACATTCAGGCCGGTAAATGTTATTGTTATGGGAACTTACCCATAATAATAATGGACTCTTCCGGACATCATAAATACTGCGCCTCATGAGGGAGCAGAGTTCAGAGTTCAGTTCAGAGTCAGTTCAGAGTCAGAGTCAGTCAGAGACAGAGTCGAGTCAGACGATTACTGTAAGACATTGGAATTGTGATACTTGTCGAGACAACATAGTTCTCTCTAACCAAATCTGATATTCATTACTAATACTTCTACTTCTTTGTACATATTTCTGTTTGTAATATATCTGTGTTACTCCATACCTGTGTTCGAGTTATTCTTCATTGGTTCTACCTTGGATCATCACCGTGGTACAAGGCTCTTGGACCATAACAAGTGGCGACGAAGTAACCCAAAGGAAAAACGAACTCTCTACGCGAAGGACATACCTTTTTTTTTTTTTGCTATCCGTCGCGCATAACAGTGGTCGACGAGTAAACTCTAAAAAATAAGTTCTACGTGGAGATTTCTAAAAAAAAAATTATTTAAAAAGTATTTTCTTTGTGGATATCAAATTTACTGGCAACAAAGGATTTTTTGTGTGCACAGGTTTCAGAATATCAGGTTACACAAAATTACATCAACATGGAAGATTTTAAGTCAACCATTGTGGAACTTATCAAAATCCAATTTGAACAACAACAAAGGTACGAACAGAAACATCTTGAATTTCAAGAATTATTGCTAGGTGTAATGTCAAATAAAGTGAAAAAATCCGAGAACGAAACAGTTCTCTCACAAGACGCTATCTGGAGTACTATCGAAGATTTCATGTACGCACCCGACAAAGATAAAACTTTTGCAAATTACTTCCGAAGGTACGAAGATCTATATGAATTTGACTGCAAAGATTGGTCAGACGCACGTAAAGTATTTCTATTACTAAGAAAATTAGGCACATGCGAATATACCAAATTCGTAGATTATATCCTTCCCAGAAAAAACAAGTGAGTTAACTTTCAAAGAAGCCATAAAACTGCTAACGGAACTTTTCAGCCATAATACCTCACTATTCCACAAAAGATGGAAATGCATGAACCTAACAAAAAAGGACAACGAAGATTACACAACTTTCGCGTCCATTGTCAACAAATATTGTGACGACTTCAAATTATCGGAACTCAGCGCGGACCATTTTAAATGCTTAATTTACGTCCAAGGCCTGGTTTCAACCAAAGACGCGGAAATGAGACGCAGAATCCTTACTAAATTGGACAGTGAACAAGATTTGACACTTCAAAAACTAGCCGAAGACTGCCAGAGATGCATCAGTGTAAAGAAATATTCAAAAGACATAGAAGAATCTGGCACCACGCACATACATAAAGTACGAAGACAAACCAACTTTCCCTCCTCACAAACAAACCAAACCGATTTCCCCCCTCAAGAACAAGTAAAACAAAATTTTCTAACTCTAAAAATCAATATAAGAAAAAACTACCACCCAGTCCATGCTATCGCTGTGGGACTTGGCATTGGTTTAAAGACCGTACATATCGTTTTAAAACTTGTCTATCATGTAAAAAAATAGGCCATAAAAGTTCTCATTGTTGGAATAGAAGAGAAAGCAAAAGCAGAATAAGAATTACGAGGACTGACCAAGCAGATGAGACTAACATAAGAAAATACGTACAAGTTGAAACGCAAAACAGAAAAGTCAGGCTACAGCTGGATTCTGGCTCAGACTTAACTATTATTAACGTACAAACATGGAGAAAACTGAACAAACCTGCCATGTTAAAAACGGATAAAATTGCTTGATCAGTTACGGGGAGAAAGATAAAATTTGAGGATGAAGTAATTACAAATGTAACATTTAATGGAATGACGAAAATTTAAAAATGTACGTCTTAAGAAATACAGAAAACCTATTCGGAACGGACTGGATGCAAAAATTCGAACTGTGTGATTTACCTATAAGTACGTACTGCCAAAATGTAAAAAGCTTATCAACCGAGGCGGACAAATTAAAAGAGAAACTAAAAACGAGTTTCCCCGAAGTATTTTCAGCAGGTCTCGGAAGATGTAAGAAAATGGCAGCAAATATCGAAATAAAGGAAAACGTTCAACCTATCGTCAAGAAAAAAAGGAGCCTACCGTTTGCGGCAATAGAAAAAAATGTTCAAGAATTAACTAGACTCGAAAACACTGGCATATTGACAAAAGTAGAATACAGTAAATGGGCCTACGTCAAAAAGAAATCAGGAGAAATTCGAGTTTGCGCTGATTTTTCTACAGGTTTGAACGCAGCAATAAAGGATTACCACTATCCTCTACCCAGTCCAGAAGAAGTATTCACAAAATTAAATGGGGGAACATATTTTTCAAAATTGATTTAAGTGAAGTGTACTTGCAAATTCCAGTCAATGAAGAAAGTTCAAAACTACTGTGCATAAACACACACAAAGGATTGTACAGATACCAAAGATAACCTTTTGGGATTAAGGTCGCGCCTGCTATATTCCAACAGACAATGGATACGATGCTTGCCGGACTAGAGTACACGATTGCATACCTGGATGACGTATTGATTAATAGCGAATGCGTTGAACAACACAGGGAACTTGTACAATAAGTGTTTAAGAGAATACAAAGCTATGGATTCACAGTAAAAGAAAACAAGTGCGATTTTTTCATGAAGGAAATTAAATACCTTGGCCATATCATAGATCAAGAAGGTAGACGACCAGACCCTGAAAGATCAACAGCAATAAATAAAAAAAGTGCCAGTTCCCAAGAACATAACAGAACTACAAAGTTTTCTAGGCTTAGTGAGTTACTACCAGGAATTCATACCTCAAATGCATAAACTACGTGCACCACTGAACGAGCTACTGAAGAAAGAAAAAGTTTGGCAGTGGACAGATCAAAGCCAGGAAACATTTGACGAAATAATTAAAACGTTAACTTCAGATTTATTTTTGGCACACTACGATCCTAAACTAGAAATTATTGTAGCAAGTGACGCGAGCGCCTACGGAGTCGGCGCGCATATATTACATAAAATTCCGGATGGGACAATAAAACCCATCGCACATGCTTCTCGAACTCTACTACCCGCGGAGAAAAATTACTCACAAATAGAGAAAGAAACTCTGGGAATTATCTTCGCAGTCACAAGGTTTCATAGGTACATCTGTGGTAGACATTTTACTCTGCGGACGGATCACAAACCGTTACTAGCAATTTTTGGTTCGAAAAAAGGTTTACCGGTTTACACTGCAAATAGGTTACTAAGATGGGGAACAATTCTTCTGAACTACAATTTCAGATTGGAATATTTACCAACGAAAAAGATCGGGCATGCGGATGGTCTGTCGAGACTTATAACAACAAAGACAGAGCCGTTGGAAGATACGGTAATCGCAGCCCTAAGAAATGAAGAAGATATCAGGACAATACTGTGTTGTACAGTTAGAAACCTCCCAGTCACACTACGAGACATAAAAAATGAAGCCAAAAACGACGAATTCATAAAAGAAACAAAAGCAAAAATGGCAGAAAAAGATAGGCAAATATCGGACAGCTTTTCTCTATGCGACAATGTGCTACTTTACAACGAAAGGGTTGTAATTCCCAAAACATTACAAAAGTTAATCTTAAAGGATTTCCACAGGGGTCATCCTGGTAAAAATAGAATGAAGTCGCTAATGCGAAGCTATGTATATCGGAAGAACATGGACCAAGATATTACTCAGATGGTGGAAATGTGCAAGGGTTGTAATTTAGCAGCCAAAGCACCGCCAATCATACATAAGCCATGGCCAGAGACTGATCGTCCGTGGTCAAGAATACACGCAGATTATGCAGGACCAATTGACGGTTTTTACTATTTAATCATAGTTGATAGCTATAGTAAGTGGCCGGAGGTGTTTCGTTGCAAAAATCCTACTTCGGAAACGACCATAAATTGCCTCCACGAGCTATTCGCTCGGTTTGGTGTAGTGGATTGCCTTGTCACAGATAATGGAACGCAATTCACGTCAGCAGACTTCCAAGAGTTTCGCGAAATTTATCAAGTCAAACATATAAAATCCCTGCTTTATCACCCAAGATCGAATGGGCAAGCGGAGAGATTTGTTGATACACTCAAAAGAGCGTTACGAAAAGCCTATGATGTGCCTACGGAAAAAGCATTACAGCAATTTCTTCAGGTATATCGAATAACGCCAAATAATGCTACACCATCGACATTATCACCCTCAGTTCACTAGAAAAATCAGATCAGCATTTGATAAATTGCTACCAAGTAAAACGAAAAAGTAACACAGTCCTACGCACCAAAAAGAAAATTCTTCCCAGGAGAAAAACATATAAAAATAATACATCTGACTGGGAGCAAGGGACAGCAAGAATCGGCAATATGGTTTACATAGTATAGGGACAAAAATTCTCACATAGAAGACACGTAAACCAAATAAGGAAGAGACCGTTACAGGATGTTAACGGTCCACCTCAAGAAGAGGTAATGGGCACGATTTTCGATACATTTGATATAAAAAGACCGCAAACAATGCCAGAACCAAAAAAATCGTCTAGAAAAAGGAAGTTTACAGAACCTTTGGAAATAGTCCAAAGAAAAAAAGATATTAAAAACCCCTGCTACGCAAAAGTTTCGGAAGCGGGGTGTTATGCTACAGCTGCAGTACATGTGTCATCTCTACGACCTTAATGGGTTACGGGATTCGTTATCGTGAAACTATGGATGAGTGACTTCAATTTGATGTGATAATATATGTACAGTGTAACCCGGATATAAGAGACCCGGATATAAGAGAAACCCAGATATAAGAGAGATTGTATCTGGTCCAAAATTAGAGCCTGTATTAATGTAAACAAAATAGGCCAAACTCGGATATAAGAGAAACCCGGATATAAGATACTTCTCGGGTCCCAACAACTCTCTTATATCCGGGTTACACTGTATAATTGATCGGCAATTCGAATCTCACCATAGTCGGTTAGTTAAGAAAATTACATCATAACATCAAGGTTATCGGCCTGACGGAGGGGATCCCAGCGTGCGGCACATTTAGAAAGCGCTTGAAATCCATACAACGAGTTGGCACAAGCCTTGTCAGGGATATTGTGTAGACGGAACTATTTGGGAGTTGTCGGTGGTTGTGCTAGTATGAAATCACAAGTAATCGTGAGCGAGGGTTTGTGCGTGCTGGCCTTGTTCAGAGTGTTGATCATGTCAGACCAGGTGAACTCGGTAGCCGTTGAACAAACACAAATCTGCTAAAGCAGGCATCTGCAACAGGGATTAGCTAGCCATCCTATGCAGACAGGCATACTCGGATACGAGTAATAAAGTCCAATTGTTTTTTGTTTGCCTGGCTTAAATTATGGGGAATCCAGATATCAAAGCGGCTAACATAACCAAATTGTTGAAAATGATTTTCAATGTTTAATTAGGATATTTTGAGCATGCGTGTTTACTCGATTTTCCTAAAGTCTTAATTTGATGACCATTATGAGATAGCCTCAAATGATCTATCCGTTCAACAGTAAATTTCCAGCAAATCGTAATCAGAAATAATGTCCAATTGTTTTTGTTTGCCTAAAATTTAAATTATGGGGAATCCAGATATCAAAGCGACTAACATAACCAAATTGGTGAAAATGATTTTCAATGTTTAATTAGGATATTTTGAGCATGCGCGTTTCATCGATTTTCCTAAAGTCTTAATTTGATGACCATTATGAGATAACCTCAAATGATCTATCCGTTCAACAGTAAATTTCCAGCAAATCGTAATCAGAAATAATGTCCAATTGTTTTTGTTTGCCTAAAATTTATATTATGGGGAATCCAGATATCAAAGCAACTATCATAACCATCTTGGTGCAAAGCTTCTTCAAAGTTTCATTGCGACATTTTGAGTATATCGGTTTTCTTGTATGGCATTATTTTTTCTTAAATTAAGCAATGTCGTGATATGATGAAGATCAGCCTCAAATGATCAACTCGACCGAGGAGCATCGTTCAGTGAGAAATTCCCGGTAAAACGTTTTAACAAACCATTTTTAACAGATTCGAGCATTAAACAATACTTCATCCATAAACAACACAAATCTTTCTGCATTCTAGTTATATGTTCTATTTTTTTAAATAGAGATCATAGTATCCGAAAGATGTTCACCTTTTTTCTCTCCTTAATGTCAGAATGAAAAACAATATGTGATTTTATCTATCATATGAATCATAAAGTATTACTTCAAAAACTTCGAATTTTTTCATAATTTAGATTTTCAAGTATGTGATTTAATTATTTCATGAAAAATGAATAAAAAATTGAGTAATTTTTTTTTTTTTTGGTATATTTTCAGGACATGGAATTTAAGATGACAGAGAATCAATAGACAGGAAAATTAAGACTAGGGAATTTATAGACTATAGCAAAATTACATAATCATCATTCTCATCATTATTATTATTTAAAAAGACTCTTTACACTCGTCGTATCGAGTGACTTTCATTGGTGATCAAGTGCATTTTTTTGACTTTCAGTTTTCTGACACGCGTTATTTTCACTGTCGAGGTTGATTTATTTGACTTTTAGTCAATGACAAATTTAGCCTTGATTTGTCCAGAGAAAGGTGTACGGGGAGCAATTATGTATTTCACCGCTCCAAATTATGAGTCAACCAATCAAGGTTGAATGGTAAGAAACTGCATCTGAAATTAGTTTATCATCTCTGTTATCCTACAATGTGTCATTTATAGTGCATTTCAGAGTTTAATCCGGGAGACTTGCAAAAAGGGAGTTTTTGTCTTCTCGTGAGTTTTCGCTTGAGAACAGAACACAGCGTTCCACCATCAGCAGCAGTCTTCTCACAAGAAATCCTAACCTTTCATTTTTGTATTGCATTGTAACATGTGATGAAAAATGGGTTCTGCATGTTAGCATAAAAACGACATGATGAGAAAACCAGTGCCAACACTTACACCAGAACTCCATCAAAAGAAATCTTGTTTTGGGTCTGCTGGAATATGAAGCTGTCGTCTATTCCGAGCTATTATAACATGAAAAAACCATCACTGTAGACGTCTATTGCCAGCAACTTGATCGAATAAACGAAACATTACATCAAATGTGTCCTACTATAATAAACATAAAAGGTATTATTCTTCAGCATAACAATGAAAGGGCACACTCTGCAAGTCAACCCCACCCCCCAAAAGAGGATCATTAGGATGGGAAGTTCTTCTTCATCCTCAATGCTCACTAGATTTTGGCACCTTCAGATTTTCATTTGTTTCGATCACTAGGACATTTCATCCACTTAAACAAAAAGTTGAAAACAGTCTTTCAGATATTTTTCTGGAGAGACCCAGATTTCTTTCAACGTGGAATTGAAAATGAAAGTGATTACCATATATGCTGGCGTATAAGGTGACTCGGCTTATAAGAAGACTTCTAAATTTTCAAGTTAAAATGTAGGTTTCGGCCTATATTCGCCGTACAAAACGATCCACCCCCTTAAATCGTATTTTAAAATCTATTGTGTTGAATTTCTTAAATGAATTCAGTCAGCATATGATTTCTTTACACTCAAATTCTAATGAAAAAACGGTGGGGAGATATTGTCAATTAACTACCAGAATCTACAATACCTCATGAGTGGGTGCTGTGTTTTCGGTATCCTGGATGATTTTTACCCGCTAACATCCACTCGTTTCACTGTCCTCGAATGCGATCTTTAAACGGCTTGTTGAGCCAGCTGTTTTTTGTTTAACTATTCAAATATCTGTGCCTATAGTTACCAAGGCTGGCGTTGGGCTCTCGTCAAAAACCTCCCATGCTGACAACTTATTATAAACCACAAGATTTAAGGTTCAAATTTTATACTTGGAGTATAAGACGGCCTATATTTGGGGGGATTTTAAGGTTAAAAGATCGCCTTATACACCAACATATAGGTTACACTATTTGTAAATAATATTTAAACGTGTTATTTACAATTGTTTTTATGTCTTTCAGGTAAAACGCAGTTACCTTTCGAACACGCTAATATACAGGGTTATTAAAAAAAGAATGAACCGATTTCATTAACGCAAGATTTTAATAATAAAAAACAATAGAAAACTCCAGCCAAGTCACAAGTAATCTACTCACAATCAACTTTTATTTCCTGTCTTACAAGTGTTCAATGTGGCCACCACCTGCAACACGGGCAATATCAATGCGATAAGAGAATTCCTCTCAGACGCATATCAGCATATCATGATCCACTGAGTTGATCGCTGTTGTTATTCAATGTTTAAGGTCATTGAGGGTAGTGGTGGAACATAAATGTGATCTTTTACATATCCCCACAAGAAAAAAATCATACATGGTTAGGTCTGGCGATCTTGCAGGCCAAGCACAAAGAGCAAGGTCTTGGTATGTGCCTGAAAAAGGCATAGTCTGTAAAGTTTCGAATGTAGATGTCTTCTTGGCACACACCAGGTAGTGGAGTGCAAAATCGAAAACTCACAGCAAGCTCGGTTTGTGAACTTCTGTCAAACGCAACACGTGTTCCTCTGAAACTCGTGTTTATCCTGAACTGTTTCCTTTACACAGACAATCACTCTCTTGAAACCGTTTCAACCACCTTTGAATGTTCTTAGGAGAGGGCAGATTAATGTCAATATATATATATATATATATATATATATATATATATATATATATTGTTGGGGCGCACCCACCTTCACAACCATAATAGACTGATCCTATTATTATAAATAGAACAGTAGTTCTAGAGCAATATAGTGCAGTGCCGAGTGAGACTTCTGTAGTGATCAGTTACACTTCCGTTTCTCGACCGGAAGATACCGTTGGACTTTATTACTATTACTTATTGTTACTACTAACCTACGTTCGTTCTACTACTAATCTCTCTGATGTAAATACCTCTCTGAATATACCAGTATTTTTCCCTACAACTGTGTTTGTTCGTTATTACCATATACTCACGTGGAAACACTCAACATCTCAACATATATATATATATATATATATATATATATATATATATACATGCACACAGGTTTATTAAAAAAGCTTTTATTTCCTGTCTTACAAGTGTTCAATGTGGCCACCACCTGCAGCGCGGGCAACATGAATACGCTAAGAGAATGCATCCCAGAGCTGTATCAGCATATCAAAATCCACTGAGTTGATCGCTGTGGTTATTCGATGTTTAAGCTCATTGAGATTAGTGAGTAACGGTGGAAAATAAACGCGATCTTTTACGTATCCCCATAAGAAAAAAATCACACGCGATGAGGTTTGGGGATCTTATAGGCCAAACAAAAAGAACAAGGTCTTGATAAGTGCCTGAACAGGACGTAGTCTGTAAGGTTTTAAATGTAGAAGTCTTCTTAGCACACGCCATATAGTGGATTGAGAGATCGCAAGCTCCCAGCTCGCTCGATTTGTGGACTTTCGTGGACTCTCCTCAAACGCAGCACGGATACTCGCCACTTGTTCCTCCGAAACTCGTGGTCGTCCTGGACGTTTTCCTTTACACAGACACCCACTCTCTTGAAATTGTTTAAACCATCGTTGAATGTTCTTAGGAGAGGGCGGATTAATGTCGAATTGCCTTCAAAAAGCACGATGCACCGTGACAACCGTTTTCGCGAACTCGAGAACGCAGAACACCTTTTGCTGAGGACTCGCCATTCCCGGGGTAAACAAACAACTGAACGTTGCTGGAGATACGATGCGACTGCAGCGCCCATGTGGCAGCCATTCAAAACTTATAAAAATCCTCTTTCATATGGTCACTGACTCATTCCTTGACGATGCATGAGAACTAAAGCAATGCATCATGAAATGGGTTCATTCTTTTTTAATAACCCTGTATATCAAAAACATGTCTATTCTTACAGATTATCAGGTGTTTCCAGCGAAAGGGTAGTTTTTAGCTAAGTATTAAGTATCTAGTTATTTGGTTTGTTTTTTTTAAAGAGCACAGGGAAAGAAAATTTTGCTCACACCTAATATATTTGAGCCTCTACTGAAACCGATTGATTCAGTAGTTGATATTTATTAAGCTTAATTGAGTTTGGTTCCCAGTGAGCAACAAATTCATCACTGGTCTAGATATTTATACAAACTTTTGATAACTAAGTGCCTAGTGAAGAATGACCTTCGAGATCTATATACTGACTACTGCACGCTAACAGGTGTAACGAGTATTCTATTTATTAACCTATTTTGCGCCTGTTGGCATGGCATCTCGAAGAATTTTAAGTCTTATATGGTTTTTATTTTTTCTCTCTTTAAAAGAGAAATTTTCTTTTTAATTTTGGCTGTTAATGGTGACTAAAATGCAAAGCACAGTTTCATCAAAGATGCCTATTTTCTGCATGACTTCACGAATACAAAGATTCCTTGCACTTACAAATACTACTGGCAGTCCTTAAATATGAACGGATGCAGTCGCTAATGTCGAATTAGTGGTGCTTGTCGATGCTCATTCAGCAAAAATAAAAAATAAAAATAATAATTCTCCTTCAAAAATATCTGATTGCCGAAAAAAGTGAAACATTTTTACGCAATTAAACTTACTTGTTTGTTAGCAGAAAATTCAATCCGATTCCAAAATCTTCACATTATCTCTTAGTTCTTATGATAATCATTTTACAACCGAAACATTCTTTAATTATATCAGGTCACTCTTCGAGAACTAATAGTACCTAGTACCATAGCCGGGTCATCGGAGAATAAACCGAGTTCCCCACTACGCTTTTCTGTTGAGGAGAGTGTCTAGACACCGAACAGGATTTTTAAGATCTCTCAAGTGGAGGATAAATCTGCTTGTAGGGTCAACGGTATATCTAGCACAGTGGGATAAACTCGGCTCCAAATCTATGTATTCAGCCAGTGCGATGATAACACAGCATCACTGGGCGGAGGGCTTCCTAAACTGAAGCTAATGTCACATGCGGAGGATGTGATGGATGCGACTGCTACGAGTCCATGACCAAGTTGGACAACGCCGTCTGTGGTTTAACATGGAGAAGGATTGACTCCTTTCCAGAGACACACCATGTATAAATGAATACCTCTGCGGTTTTTCAACAAAGATATGTGGGGAGAATTGTATTGTTTTTGTCGGCTTCATTCACTTTCTCACGGCCCCAACCTAGCTTCCCTGTGCTTTTTCTATACATAATTTCATGGTAATTTTTCTGATAATTTTTATTTCTATAAAATTGTAATCATTGTAAATATTCATTGGGTTTCATTTTTAAAAGTTGTTATCTTTATCTCCTCGCCAAGACAAATTGTACATATGGGAACTAGTTAGGTCTTCATAGAGACTTGAGGTATTATGGTAACTGTAGTAAGAATGGCAAGTAAGATTGTGTCATTTTGGTGTAAGGAGTACTGTGGTATATATGGGTTATTTATTGTGGCTAGCTAAGTTTAGGATAAAACAGATTGAAGACCAGCCTTCCCCATCCCCCTTTAGCCTTTAGTCACATTTTTGTGTCATTCAAAATAAGTATTACTTTCCTTTGCGGTACGTAATCTTTAAGAATGAAAGTACAATACTAGATCGACGGCAAGGTCTCATCATTTTACAGTTGAAATGGCTACATGTAACCGTAAGTTCTATGTTAACAGTTTCTTCTCCCGCATTTCTCGCTTGTGGAACTCTCTTCCTGCTTCCAAGTCAACTATGATCTTCAAAAATTTAAATGTAATGTCAATCGTTGTCTTCCTAATTCTTATTCTTTTATTGTTTTTCTCCTATTCTCTCACACTTAGTAACTCCCTTGCTTGAGCTGAAATGATTAAAAAGAAACAACAAAAAACAAAAGTAGAGAGCCCAGTCTTTCTAGATATTCAACATATAACTCGTGTATATATGCGCGTGTGTGTTACGAGAGGGTGATAAAACGGATTCATTATTTTCCCAAGGTGCGAAAGTGAAGTGACGCCATTTGGTAGCGTCACTTCACTTTCGCATAGATACCCTTGAGAAAATAATGAATCCGTTTTAGAAATGTAGAAAAGAGAAGTGTAATGTGAACTTACTGGTGAACTGACATGGTCTTATATTATGTTGCTGCTATAGTTATGACATAAAAGGCGAAAGAAAATAGGTATCTGTGATGCAAGGGGATTTATATTTCGTTCCTCAAGCCATACTGTCACGTGACCCATGTCTTAAATTTTGATGTGTGCATAACGTATAGTTGAGTCAAGGGAGGATAATTGAGTTTTTTCCTTTCTTCGTTGATAGTGATAACAGCGAGATTAACCGTTTCTATACAGGAAACATTCAGCATTCATTGACTGAAATAGTGTTATTGTTAGTTTAAATTTATAAAATTCTATCAGTATAACCCGTCTTCGACCGGGTCTTTCAATACTGGGAATTCTTACCGTTCATTTGGATCAGTTTAAGTTTAAAGTCCACCCGAAAATCAATATTAGTAACAACAATTGAGTGCAACTGAGGCACATCCAAAAATAGGAGGTTAACAATTTGAAGGGGGGGGGGGTGGCCCTGAAAAGTGCCGTTCTTGTGTTCTCAATCTTGTTTCAGCCTTACGCACAGCAGCAGTTGAAGAAGCGTTTCACCCCAGTCGTTGAGTCATTTGATCCTTATTTTCAGTCCCGCGCACGGAAACGTACAGGAATGCTCTTCTGGAAAGCCGATGGCTACGTTGATCTTCGGATTCAGTGGCTCTGATTGAAGCATTCAGAGAGGCATTTTGAGACAGGCAAACTGAACGTTCTAAAGACGATTCGTTATCTCTTGTTCGCGTGGCGGACCTGGCGGCAGCGGTTTTGCGACCTAGGCAAGTTCTTTTCTTTGGTGGCATGCCTTAGACAAGTATGATTTGTCAAATGAAATGCGTGGGCAAATACCAGAAGAGAATGCTGTAAAGCTACAGGGATAACTAAGCTTGAATAACTTTAGGAAAGTTTGGAAAAACAAATGTTGCGTAATAAAAAAGCAAGCTTACTTATTACTACGGTGAATGCAATACAAAAACTGGCAGGACAATAAACAAAAATTAAATTGGGAACGGCTATAAACGACAATGAAAGCAACGCCTTAAAACGGTAGTAGTAGGCTTTATGCAACGGAAAAGGTAACCTCACTTGAGAGAGATTGATTCTTGGCCAAGAGAAGGGGAATGTGTAATTTGGACTCAAAACTGGCACTGAAGAATTATCTATGAAACAAAAAAAAAATTCTTCGACATCGGATGAAAACTGTGAAAACGCATAAACAACATCCGATCACACACACACACACACACACACACACACACACACACACACACACACACACACAGACACACACATTTTGAGAATTATAGATATAGATTTTTTTAAAGACTTTTTCATGAAAATAGGGTTCTAAAGTTCACTAACTGCTATCGTTCTTTTTACCATTGATGGGATTTTCCATCCTAACCTCCTGTTTAAGGCTGTGTGGAAAATCAACATATTGATTATATTATTTTTCCTTCTACTTACATGTGCTACCCATTTTAGTTGTTGTTGCTGTTGAAAGTACTCAAGTGATGTGGCTTTGGTTATTTGGTAAAGTTATTTGTGATTATGTAGCGACTGTCTATAAAATCTGATAAAGGATTGTTTTCTTTATTACTTTCATTCGCTTCAGGTCATTGATCTGAGAAAACGGTTGTATACAGCTGATAATTTAGACATTTCCTAACGGGATGGATGTCATACATGACATCAACGTGAGTGTCGAGATCTGATGAGACTATTTAAGAACATGACACAAGTTCTTAGGTTAATATTTTGGTTTTGCTGCAGCCTGTTGGCCAAAAGCACTCCTAGTGCCGCCTATCCTATAATCAATTCCTTATCTTCGACACAAAATTTATTATAACTAATCCATAAACCGAAGTATTTGAAGTGTTGAGAGTTAAACTTAATGGTAAATGGCTTGGGTCAAACATATCTACTAAAACTCACCGTTCCATAGCTAGAGGGAAGATGTCTTTCACAGACAACAATTTTTGTGTGGTCAGTGATATCTTTTAGTTTTACCTTTAACGACCGTTCCCGCTCATCCTAATTTCGGGCCGTCCTGGGTATGACGATAAACTACATCCGCGTCCTGGGTAAGACGATAAACTACATCCAACAGCAAGGCCTCTGATCAGGAGGTTTTGAGGAGCGTGGAACCACCTCTTAATTGCTGGTGTTCTCAGGTTCACTTTGACTCGGGATGGTAGAACCTGTTAGGGTCCCAGCTATGGGCAAATAGTTGATCCCTAAACTGGGTTTGAAACACTATGAAAGTGTAAAAATAGATTTTAATACAAGAAATAATTTGTAAAAATATTATTACCAGCAATAAATTTTTGAAAAAAAGATGTTACTAGCAATACATTTTTTAAAAAGTTATTGCCAGAAATAATTTTTTTAAGAAAAAAATATTACCAGAAATACATTTTTGAAAAAAAAATATTGCCAGCAATAAAAATTTTGTCGGCATTAAATAACCCATTGAGGTCGATATGCCATGAAACATATATGCCATGAATGCAGCGCCTCAAATCGAGCTAAGAAAGACACGGGAAGACAGCTGCTCCTGTCCCAACCGTCGATAGTACGTGTCCTATCTGCAGCTGTATCTACGCGTCCGACTTCGGCCGCAGAAGTCATATACGTGCCCATAACTGTTGATTGCTCACCTGTCTTAGATTTCGGAAGACTACCAATATATATATATATATATATATATATATATATATATATATATATATATATATATATATATATATAGTGGACTCTCCTGGCGTGTTCGACGTATGAGGGTCAAGCAGCTCAGTTCCTAGGAACCGGCTGCCAGACACCAGCACATATGATCTGATTATAGTGGTGAAGGCTTTGTGCAGATCCAACCACACATTTTGAAGGACCGAATACAAAAACCTGGTGTACTACGTGCCACAAGGTCCCCAAACGACCCTCCGTAGGTTTTGAATTCAGGTTTTTGAATATATATATATATATATATATATATATACAGAAAGACAGAGAGAGAGGGAGAGAGAGAGAGAGAAAAATACAATGATTATCAAATAACCACGATATTCTACACGTACGCACAAACGCGCGGGCCCGTCACATGAACACGCCCACGTCTCGTATCGGGAAACATGTGTTCGTAGGACTATGTACTGTACAGGAAAAAAGATTCGGCCCGTCCTGCATTTCTTTGTAAAAAAGAACACCTTAAAATGAGATAGTTTTGTATTTTTTTAAAGTAAAAGATTTTGTGATGTTAACGAACACTCGTTGCCACTTTTGTAATGTCAACGAATACTCGTTGTCGCTTTCGTAATGCTCGTTGTAGTAGAGACTTTATAATCGCAGATACAACTAAAGTGCGCCGTTGATAAATACTGGTATCAGAGGCCTTCAAATAACACTCGCACTAATAGTACTTGCTCGATAATACTCGCTCGGAAAGTAACCACCGAATAGTGATTCCTATTGTGATCACTTAGACACCACGCCGTATATATATTTCCTTTACCATCACGTGATCTACTTATTTAAAATGGGATCGGCTGTGTTTGCTCTCTGGTGATCTGTGTTCAAACTCCAGTGTCGGCAGCGACACTTTATTCCTATAGAACAAAGATAAAAATTTTGTAAGTACAGTGTATTTGCTTTTATTTTTCAATCTTTCTCCAGGCTCCTCTTATTACCAAAAAGTATAAATTTAGAGTCGTCTTCGTGGTGGTTTTATTGACGGAAACAAAATATGATACTGTTGTATGATAATTTTTTATAGTTCAGTGCTTATTTTTTGTTAAGATAAAAGTAAATAAACTGTAGTTACTGAAATTGTAACTGTTAATAAAAAAAATACAAAAATATCTCATTTTAAGTTGTTTTTTTTTTAAAGAAATACAGGGGGTTCCAAACTTTTTGCATGTAGTTTATGCATGTAATTTATCTCGAGGACAATCTTACAACTACACTTTTCATGAAGAATTAAATTTTATTCAAATACGGACATGGACTTTAGGGATGTAGTATGTTTATATTTTAAGAAAAATGGATGGAAGGAGGAATACGCATAATCAGAAAGAGGCAGTTGAAATTTGTAAGACCCATAAAAAGAGAAGGCTTGGGGAATTTGACACTCACAGGACATACTGAAGGCAAGTGGGGTAGAGGGAAACAGCGAGTTATCTGTTTAAAGATCTGTGTAAGTGGATGGCAGAACAGGAAGGATAGCAAAAATACCGGCATTGGTAAGGGATAAAAAGGAAGTTGTGGAGAACCATGATCTTCCATGCCCTCAAGGGATACGGCACATAGAAGTATGTGCATTGATAAGAGAAGAGCCATTAAGATGTTTTAAGCTGCTTTAAGACGACGTCATCTATATTTTGGAGTGAATTTTAACGTTAAACATACAAATGAACCGAGTTCCCGGTTTCGGGTCGATGTCAGATCGTTAGTGGGGCATGTGTTGCATTTGTTCACATAAATTTTAAAGTGTCAGCGACAAAGAGATTTTATGAGAGAATTACATTTAACTTACTTCAGCCAACCTACAGGGGAAAAAAAGATCTCAATTCAGAACCAATGTAACACCAGCGCGTATATATCAATTGAGGGGCACAAGAAATGGAATGGTTGACAACGACGCAAATGCAAGAAACGGAGAAAGGAGTACAAATAACTGTTGTGAGTGTTGATATTAATTTCCTGTTGGTGTCCTTGGGGTAGGAATGATGTGAACAATCTCTGCATTCTGTCTTATGTCTCATAACCTGACCATGACCCTATCACAGGAACACACCTAATAGCAAGTAAATAGGTAGGGTGTAAGGGCGTCTCTGAAAAAGTTCTCTTCAATTGACCGAACAGAAATACAATCGTCAATACTGAAATGTCATAACCAAAGTGGCTGAGACAAATAAATACATCACAAATTCAATCTGAAAATTTTCAAATTAATTTTAAGCCTACATTTATATTTGATTTTCTTTAACATTTAAGACTCGATTTCTATCTATCTATCTATCTATCTATCTATCTATCTATCTATCTATCTATCTATCTATCTCAGTCTTTTTAGCTCTATCAATTTATTCTTTTTATATTTATCTATTTCACTCTATTCGGAGCTATCTAACTATCTATCTATCTATCAATCTATCTATCTATCTATCTATCTATCTAAAGCCTTTTATGATCTCACTATTTTTAAAGGTTTTTCTAGCTTTTCGGATTATCTCAGCCTTTTCAGATCGATCTATCTATCTATCTATCTATCTATCTCAGTTTTTTAGAAGTATCTATTTTAGTCTTTTCATATTTATCTATTTCAGTCTATTCGGATCTATCTATCTATCTATCTATCTAACTATCTATCTATCTATCTATCTATCTATCTAAGCATGTTAGTATCTAATTTGGTTTTTATCTATCTATGCACTTAAACTGCATTCAGATATTCATTACGAACTTCCTTGGCCAATCTATCCAAGAATGTCGGCTATTTGGCAGTGATTCCTCCTAACACATACCATCAGTCGATATGCAACATTCACATAGGATGCTGAAGTGGCTTGAATCCAAGGTAAGGAATCCTTAATTAATAATAACTGTTATAGCAAAATACTTCACATTGATGTATGTTTTATGAAAGATTATCCTAACTTCGTCATAGAGCAGTGGACCTAAACACTCTACATTTGAGGTTTTATCTCAGGTTCCATCTTGAATAAACTTGTAGCACTCAGACACATTACTGACATTTTTTAAAGCAAAATTTACGAAAAACTTCCTAAACCATGTCAGCCCTTCTTATTTTAAAAAAATTTATACTATCTTCTCTGTTCACTACAGGACCCGACTTATTATTTTACTTAGTGTCAGGCTGAGCGAGAAGAGATGTGTTTATGCCTTTTCCAAGGACATTAATACGAAATGAATGTAGTAGCTTCAACTTGAATTTGAACCGGGCTCGCTGATTCCACTAAAACTGAAATTGCTCTTTAAAGTATGTGGGGACTTTCTCGAATCATTCTTAGAACATGAACTGAAATTATGCCGAAATATTCTCAGTCCGACCAAGAAAACCTACAAATAGCTATTTGGTTGACTTTGGGAAAATGGATTGTGCTAAGAAATATTCAGCACTCCATCGTATATAGAGTTTCGGTAAATACAAACTTTTAATGTGGTGTTTGGAAAGAGAGAAGAAATATCTTGGTTTTCTCTACTCTTGAAATTTCATTTTAGGCATTAGTATTTTTTAAAAAATCAATACACTACAAGGAAGGCGATAATGTCACTAAGACGCAAGAGGTTACTGGGATTGAAAGAGAATGAGAAAACTTTAATAAGGTGAAAGGATAATAAAAGAACAAAATTCAGGAAGACATAAGATTGCGATTGGTATTGCATTTTAACTTTTGAAGACTGTAGGTGGCAGGAAAGCAAGAAACCGGAAGAGATTTTCACAAGTCAGAACGGCGAGAAAAAAACTATTAGAATAGACCTTATGGTTACATCTTGCTATTTCGAGAGTAAAATGATGAGACCTAGTAGCCAATCTAGGAATACACTTAAATTCACACGGTCGATATACCAAGGAGGAGAGCTCATTGGAAAAACTCCCATGAAAACATTTATAGAAAAGACAGAGAGGTCACATCACGGCGGTGAGCAAGTGACTGAAGTGGAGGTGTCAGGTCAGGACCGATAACATTACAGACTACCCATGATATTCTAACAAATTAACAAAAGGAAGAACTAAAATAACTGAAAGGAATTAATTCTAAAAATGAATTATGTTTGAAAAAATTATATACAACTCGTGAATATACAAATGTGTCATACAATACGTTACACCTCCATATATATATATATATATATATATATATATATATATATATATATATTTCTGGTGTTTGGATTTTTTCCAAAATAATGGCGATTTTACGGTATTTTTATTTTAGCCAGATGGGCATTTCACCACCTACCTCGGTGAGTTTAGTTGATGTGTGCATGGTATGTACGCATCAACTATCATTGTAACATTTTAAACTTGGCAAAGAGGTATAAAATACCCATTTTCACACATGATTGTTGCAGATCGGCTGATAATTGCGTGGGAACACATGAAACTTTTAGCTGTGGTCGGGCACTGTTGCACCAATGATAAGTGCATCTAAAAAAGAAAAATCGAGAAGTATAAGCCGTCAATTGCAGATACCCCCAGACGAATGGACGGACGGGTGTATCTACGAAACTCCGGAGTTGGGATGCAGAAGTTAACATCAATCAGCTAAGTGTCAAACCTTTTATATTATGAGATGGACTAAGTTCCGTGAAGGATACAGGTTCGATTCCTGTCGGAGGACATATTTTCTACGAAATTTCTCGGACATTCAGGCCGGTAAATATAGTTAATACTATTTATTATAAACAGAGCATTTACTTAAATATTTATATGTAAAAAAATAACATATAAACATAATATATATATATATATATATATATATATATATATATATATATATATATATATATATATATATATATATATATATATATATATATATATATATATGCATGCAAATATATATATATATATATATATATATATATATGCTTGCAAATATATATATATATATAACATTTGCTTTGATAAAGTCCCTCAGAGGACGAAACGCGTCGGCTAAGATAAGTTTTCTTTTTGTCTTTATTCATAAGTTTTCTTTATATATATAGATATATATATATAGAAATTATTTTTAAAAAAAACAGCAGTATGTGAAAAGAAGAATATAAAGAAGGTTTACCCTAACCACTGCTAGCTATCGCATCTGTCTCACACGGGAGTTAATCAGAAACTTATCACAGGCTGTCATCACTCACGGGCTGTCATCACTCACGGGCTGTCACGTGACCCTCGCGGCCCTTTAGGGCGTTCATAGATTCATCCTGTAAAAAGGGAGATAAGATAATTGACTTGTGCATTCTTATGTCCTATTATTAAAAAAATAAATTAACAATGGTCTTTTAATTTCAGTTCCTAACTGCTTGAAAATATCACTCGGTTTTTGATCAGCTTGACACCAATAAAATACTCTACATGAATGCCACGAGAATTTCTGAAAGCCAGGAGATCAGTTGGGTTCGTGACCACACACAGATTGTGAAAAAATAAACCGATTTCAAACGAGAGGAAAGAGTTTTTTTCAACATGTTGCATGTAAAATCAAATTTACTAATCTGATATAATTGGTATTTCTAAAGCTTGAAACTAGGTTACTCTTAAGAAATAATAACAAATAATAAAATACAAAAAGTTATAACAATATACGATAATAAAAGTTATGCAATATGTTCTTATTGCAGATCTCAGCAAACTCAGCATACAATTTAAAAAATTCCTTTTGGTATATCCGAATTGTCAACGTCACTATTTTTACACTCTGATTGATCGAGTGATTCCTTTTCTACGGTTTATCAACCCATTGCAGGTTATTTAAAGCCAGAAAATATTTTTAGATTGTAAGAATTTTTTTCGAGATAATAATGATTTAGTGATACAACAATTACTAATTAGCTCATAGCTGGAGGGGGAGAGTTGGATTCAAAAACAATTTTTCAGGAATACAGGTTTCTTAAGTCCAGTAGCTGTTATCGTTCTTTCCGGTATTGATGGGGGTTAACTTCCGAACCTTCAGCATCTCAACATTTTGATTATATTATTATCTCCTCACGATACATGTGTTATCCATTTTAGTCTTTGCTTCTATTGGTAGTAGTCATGTAATGCGGTTCCTGTTATTTGGTACAGTCCTCCTTTATCTTTCGGAAAAGAGGTAACATTTTTCTTTTGAAATGTTAAAAAAATTGTTTAATCACCAGTCACTTACCATTCGCCTGAAGAGATACCGAAACACGAAAGCTATTGTGTAGCGATTTCAAAGTTTTTGTTTTAATATCTAAAAGAAAATAATAATAATAATAATAATGATATTATATATATATATATATATATATATATATATATATATATATATATATATAGTGTAACCCGGATATAAGAGAGTTGTCGGGACCGGAGAAGAAGTCTCTTATATCCGGGTTACACTGTATATATATATATATATATATATATATATATGAAAATTTCTCGGACATTCAGGTCGGTAAATGTTATTTAATATTATAAAACAGAGCATTTGCTTAAATACTTGTATCTATAAAAAGAACGTTAAACATATCATAAATGTCTTTAAATAAATTATCGGACATTGTCCAATTCAAATATATATATATATATATATATATATATATATATATGTATATATAAATAAAAAGGAAAGAACAGTAAGATATAAAATCCGGTGTTCTTATAGATATTTTTATTTTTACACAATAGTGCTCTATGTAAATTTAAATTTACAGAGCATTAATATTATAAATTAATAGA
Organism: Acanthosepion esculentum; assembly: GCA_964036315.1. NCBI lineage: Eukaryota > Metazoa > Mollusca > Cephalopoda > Sepiida > Sepiidae > Acanthosepion > Acanthosepion esculentum. Next base: position 57,174,786 of record OZ038502.1, read on the forward strand.
TTTAAAATATGGTTTTACCGCTACACAGTGATGACCATGTTTCAGAAATGGAAGCTAAAGCCCCTGAATTTAATTTTGTTATTAAACCAAAGACATTAGTTCCATTTCCTCATCAAGCGAATTTTGGAGTAACTTACTTTTTAAAATTTACGGTTGTTAACGGCACAGGAAAGATTCATAGTTTGAGGGTTTCCAAGGTTACCGATAAATCCATTCATCTAGACAAGGGGTGGTAGAGGGTTCAATTTTTAATTTTCGTTGTCTCAGTTAATAGTTACATTTGAAAGCGGGGTTATGTTTAGGGATGGGTAGGGATGTATCTTTTAACAAATTCTGACATCCGCTAAATTCATGTCATCTGGGTTTATTTCTAACGGCAAAAATTCTTATGGTATTATTTCTATTTGTATATTTAAAGATTTTGAGGGACTGTTTAGGTTAGAATATGTTTTATCCACCTTTCTAAAAAGTTATTTTTAATATTTGATATACTATACTCCTAGTTAAAAACCAAGTAAATGTATTAGGAATACTTACAGTATTTAAAATTATTTATTCTTATCGAGTATAAGTAAATATTATTTTATTTTATTTTATTTTATGTAAACTTTATGACAATGACGGCAAAGGTGGTTAAATTATTTCACTAATTCAATAAACTTAGTATTATAAATGTATATATGTATGTATAAAGGACATTTAATGTTCAATATTATATTCTAACTTATTAATTTCACATGACTTTCGGTGTTCACTTGGATTCTTTCCAGTGTTTGAATTGCTTTGAGAGAGGTGTTATGGTTAGAGTACGTTTTATTTAATTACAATTTTAAAAGATATTTAGGTTAGAATCTGTTTTATTTAATTTCAATTTTAAAACATTTTTAAAAATTCTACTTTCAAATTTAACTTTTTAATTTTAATCGGCTATATTTCTTTATAAACCAAGTAAATGTAATATAATTATCTACATTATTTAAAATTATTTATACCCATCAAATATGAGTATGTATAATAATCAGGTAATTTTTTTTTTTTTTTTTTATAGATTATTTAAAGATTATTTAAAGAAAACTTTTGGCAATGACGACAAAAAATAGCTATTTCATTTCTCTGATTCAGTAAATTTTTATTTTTTATAAACTTAGTAATATATAGTTTCTCATGTATGCATAAAGGACATGGGTCATTTAATGACCTACATATTCTAGCTCTTCTTATTAACTTCCATTTCACTGTAGGTGTTTTATTGGATTCTTTTAGGTGCCAAAAGTACTTCGAAAGAGATGTTTGACTTTTATACTTATTTATCCTAAACGAGGATTGATGTTGGTAGAACCTCTTTTTGAACTCATGGCTAGTGCAACCTATATAAATTTTTATGTTTTCAGGATTTTCAACAGAAGATATATTACATTGGTATACTACTGATTCTATGCAACATTTATTTTGTAAAGGACAGTTTTGAGGGTTTCTACAATTACATAATTTTTGTTCACCCTCATTAGTTGTTGTTTGTATTTTTCCCTTGTCTACAATTTTTTGGTTCTGGTATAAGTGTTTATTTAAGATATTAGTATTATGTTTCTTAATTATCTTTTCTAGGTTATCAGTACAGCTATAACTTAATTTTAGTGTATTTCTATTGAAAATGGTACTAAGTTTACTTCCACCGGGAAAATGCTTGAGTATTAATTCAAGGAATTTTTGTCCCAATTTGTTTTTTACCATTTGGTTGTATGGGGGTGTATACCAAATTATTTTCCTGCTTCTGTTTTTCCTATGTTTACCGTTTTCATTTTTAATATAAGTTAGTTTTAGGTTTTTGTAGCCACTATCTTTTAGAGCTTTATTATAGAAATTAATATGTTCGTCGAAAATCTTGTCATTTGCTGAATTTGTACTAATTCTTTTTCGGATAGATAAAGGTATATGTTTAATTATAGATGAGGGGTGACATTAGATTTAAAGAACAATACATACACACCTTATAAAAAACTCAATACGAATCCTGTATATATACACCCTAAATCAAATCACCCCTCATCTATAATTAAACATATACCTTTATCTATCCGAAAAAGAATTAGTACAAATTCAGCAAATGACAAGATTTTCGACGAACATATTAATTTCTATAATAAAGCTCTAAAAGATAGTGGCTACAAAAACCTAAAACTAACTTATATTAAAAATGAAAACGGTAAACATAGGAAAAACAGAAGCAGGAAAATAATTTGGTATACACCCCCATACAACCAAATGGTAAAAAACAAATTGGGACAAAAATTCCTTGAATTAATACTCAAGCATTTTCCCGGTGGAAGTAAACTTAGTACCATTTTCAATAGAAATACACTAAAATTAAGTTATAGCTGTACTGATAACCTAGAAAAGATAATTAAGAAACATAATACTAATATCTTAAATAAACACTTATACCAGAACCAAAAAATTGTAGACAAGGGAAAAATACAAACAACAACTAATGAGGGTGAACAAAAATTATGTAATTGTAGAAACCCTCAAAACTGTCCTTTACAAAATAAATGTTGCATAGAATCAGTAGTATACCAATGTAATATATCTTCTGTTGAAAATCCTGAAAACATAAAAATTTATATAGGTTGCACTAGCCATGAGTTCAAAAAGAGGTTCTACCAACATCAATCCTCGTTTAGGATAAATAAGTATAAAAGTCAAACATCTCTTTCGAAGTACTTTTGGCACCTAAAAGAATCCAATAAAACACCTACAGTGAAATGGAAGTTAATAAGAAGAGCTAGAATATGTAGGTCATTAAATGACCCATGTCCTTTATGCATACATGAGAAACTATATATTACTAAGTTTATAAAAAATAAAAATTTACTGAATCAGAGAAATGAAATAGCTATTTTTTGTCGTCATTGCCAAAAGTTTTCTTTAAATAATCTTTAAATAATCTATAAAAAAAAAAAAAAAAAATTACCTGATTATTATACATACTCATATTTGATGGGTATAAATAATTTTAAATAATGTAGATAATTATATTACATTTACTTGGTTTATAAAGAAATATAGCCGATTAAAATTAAAAAGTTAAATTTGAAAGTAGAATTTTTAAAAATGTTTTAAAATTGAAATTAAATAAAACAGATTCTAACCTAAATATCTTTTAAAATTGTAATTAAATAAAACGTACTCTAACCATAACACCTCTCTCAAAGCAATTCAAACACTGGAAAGAATCCAAGTGAACACCGAAAGTCATGTGAAATTAATAAGTTAGAATATAATATTGAACATTAAATGTCCTTTATACATACATATATACATTTATAATACTAAGTTTATTGAATTAGTGAAATAATTTAACCACCTTTGCCGTCATTGTCATAAAGTTTACATAAAATAAAATAAAATAAAATAATATTTACTTATACTCGATAAGAATAAATAATTTTAAATACTGTAAGTATTCCTAATACATTTACTTGGTTTTTAACTAGGAGTATAGTATATCAAATATTAAAAATAACTTTTTAGAAAGGTGGATAAAACATATTCTAACCTAAACAGTCCCTCAAAATCTTTAAATATACAAATAGAAATAATACCATAAGAATTTTTGCCGTTAGAAATAAACCCAGATGACATGAATTTAGCGGATGTCAGAATTTGTTAAAAGATACATCCCTACCCATCCCTAAACATAACCCCGCTTTCAAATGTAACTATTAACTGAGACAACGAAAATTAAAAATTGAACCCTCTACCACCCCTTGTCTAGATGAATGGATTTATCGGTAACCTTGGAAACCCTCAAACTATGAATCTTTCCTGTGCCGTTAACAACCGTAAATTTTAAAAAGTAAGTTACTCCAAAATTCGCTTGATGAGGAAATGGAACTAATGTCTTTGGTTTAATAACAAAATTAAATTCAGGGGCTTTAGCTTCCATTTCTGAAACATGGTCATCACTGTGTAGCGGTAAAACCATATTTTAAATCTATTAATTTATAATATATATATATATATATATATATATATATATATAATTATCATGAAAATGAAGACTTAAAAAGATCATGGTGATATTTATTTCATTAGAATCGAAATTTCGATTCCAAATCATCAGACCGACATTACACAAATAAATGGATAAAGATTTTACCAGGTTTTAAAAAAAGTAATAATCTGAACATAAATTATGTTTAAATATGCAGATTCAAAATTGAAGGAAAGGAGAGGATGAAAGGGTATGTATTCAGATAGGGAGACGGTAATGGAGAGAAGGGGAAGACGAGGTATTCAAAGTTTGAAACGGAAAGAAAGAGGGATATATCTTAAGTCTGTTTAAAAAGATATATTGAGGCTGAAGGCATGTTGACCTAATTTTCAGGATACGCACAGTAAAGTAGAAAGAGGTTCTCTGATGGTAATAGAGGAAAGGGAGAGAGAAGAGGAAAGAAAATAAAAAGAAAGAACGGGAACTCGAGAGACAGCTTGAGAACCGAATCGAATAGGTTTTCTGTCTGATGCATGTTATACTTCACGACTATGACACTTTTGTATTTTTTTGAAAAATAATAAAAATAATTTAAATAATAATAATAATAATGATGCAACGAATTTTTGAAAAAATATATATTTTTCAAGAAAAAATTCTTTTTATATGTAAAAATAGGATATTATTTAAAATGAATAAAATAAGGATAAAATATACGTAATAATAATAATAATAATAATAATAATAATAATAATAATAATAATGAAAAGATATAAAGATTAAATAAGCAAATTACAAAAAAAAACTCAATTATATACCTTCAAAAAACAAACAATCTACATATATCTATAAACATCCACCGCAAGGAAAGTTGGTTCCCTGTGCCGAGCCAGGAAATTTTTCTCCCCAGAATCGATCCTCCAAGTCTATAAATCGACCATTCGCCCTTGCATGGAGTATTGCTGCCATATATGGTCTGGAGCCCCTACTGTTTGCCTCAGGGTTCTTGATAAGATCCAGAGACGGATATGCAATGTGATTGGCCCTGATCTGTCATCTCGTCTGCAGTCGCTCTCTCACAGACGCGATGTTGCCTCGCTCTGTCTTTTTTACAAATACTTTCACGGTAATTGCTCCGAGGAACTGCTTTCACTTGTCCCTAGGCCTCATGAATTTAAACGTCCTACGAGGCTGGCATCCCGTTCCCATCCCTTCACCGTTGAAACTGTTAGATGTAGACGTCTCTTCTACTCCAATAGCTTCATGTCTCGCACATCTCGCCTGTGCACTTCCCTTCTCCACATCCTTTCACCTTTCATTCCTATCTGCTCTCGCTCCAAATCTTCTGTAACCCCCTTGCCTTGATCGATCCACTGTCTTTCTTTTTCTCCACATCCTCTCCTTTACCACTCCTATCTGCTCTTCCTCCAACCCTTCTGTAACCCCTTGCGTGATAGTGGCCTCCAGCCTTGCTTGGGGTGATACGCTTAAAAAAAAAAAAACAAAGAAAAACATATAAACACACATAAATACCATACATGTAAGGCACCATATTCGGAAAAATTATATATTTCTCGGACTCCTCTACTATTTCTAATCATATACAGTGTAACCCGGATATAAGATACCCGGATATAAGAGAAACTCGGATATAAGAGTAACCCGGATATAAGATAGATTTTCTCTGGTCCAAAATTAGAGCCTGTGTTAATGTATATATAATAGACCAAACCCGGATATAAGAGAAACCCGGATATAAGAGACTTCTTCTCCGGTCCAGACAACTCTCTTATATCCGGGTTTCACTGTATATGGCGATAATAACACCCATAACAAAAATAGAATATGTCTAATTATGCAAATAACATAATAATCCCATATCCACACATAAACACACTCACACATGTGTACAAATAGAAACACATATATGCATATCCGTACATACACACTTATACATATATGTACATACATACACACATATACATATATATATCCACATACATACACATATATACATATACGCACAGATATATAAATGAATATATACACAAATTCTATAAATGCTCTCAAAAACATGCTAAAAACACATATAAACACAACTACACACACAGACACACACACACATATATATATATAAAATTTTATATACACATATATATACACACATACATACATATACAAATACATACACACACATATAGATATATATATACAAACATACCTACACATATATACAAGCATATATACAGATATATATCGACACATCTAGGCACATAGAAGCATATAGATTCACAAACACATAGATGTACATATATATATACATATATATATATATATATATATATATATATATATATATATATATATATATATATATATATATATATATATGGCTATTCGATAAAAGTGACTCTCCTGATTTTTTTTACTAAAAATATTTTTGTCTATTTTTTGGGGGGTTAAAATAATTTTTAATCTTACTAATATAAAGACCCCTTCCCGACCACCTATGAAAAAAAGTTTATTCACCCTAAGGTATTCTATTGATAATTATAAATTTGGATATAAATGAGATACCGGAAAAAACTCTGTGCAAAAAAAGTGGCTCAGATATCGCATTCTAATGATTAAACTGGTAAATTTAAAGAGCTTTTAAAAAACTATTTTACAATACACTCAGAACAATATTCTACAGAAGTCTAGAACAGCTTAAATTAAATCTAAAGTATTCCAGAATATTCCAGAAAGCCTCATACAGTATAAAAACAGCTTGAAATAGCCACTCAAAGGGTACAAACACGCATCAGAACCACTTAAGGCATTTATTATTGCCCTCTCAAAAGCAGGCAAGTCTACGAGAGAAATTACAGAAATTGCTATAACCTCGCAATTAACTGTCTCTCGGGTGCTTAGGGCACATAATGATGCTACTCCTGCTCCAAGGAAGGAAACAAGGGGACGAAAGAAACTGGCAGGGTAATCAAGAGAGAAGTTGCGAAGAATAGGACTATAACTAGCCAAGAAATTGCAGCCAGTCTAAGCGAAGAGCAAGGTGTTAGTCTTGCCTCTTCAACAGTCCGTCGGTGGCTGTTAGAACAAGGCTACACATCTTGTACACGAAGGTTTAAGCCGCTAATAAGCAAAGACAACAAAGCCAAGAGACTTGAATGGGCTCACTATTACAAACATTTCACCGTAGAAGACGGGAAGAATGTTCTCTTCTCAGATGAAACGAAAGTTGAGCTAAATTCAAAGGATAAGGTGAGTCACTTTTATCGAACTGCACTATATATATATATATATATATATATATATATATATATATATATATACAATACATACACATACATATACATACATACATGCATATAAACACTTACATACCCACGTATACATATATATTCTTATACATACACATATAGGCACCGAAATATATATATATATATATATATATATATATATATATATATAGGGTGACCAAAAAAACGGGAACTTTTTAACAATCCAATAAAACCAAGAGCGATGGAAGAAAAATATTTAATTCATAGTAATTGAAACCTTAAAGCATGCCATTTAAGAAACAATGATGGAATTTTCATCTTTTAAAAATTAAGTCCTGTAGATGGAGTCCTCTTGTACGAATGCATTCTTGAAATCTGTTGTTGAGATTCCTCATTGACTGCTGCAACATCTCAGCTGGGATAATGCGAATTTCATTCATGTTACTAAAATGTGGAAATGTTTACTTGCTCGAGGTCACTGTCTCGCAATGTTGCCACTTGCTCATGTCTGGCAATACGCACATAAAAAATTCCCGTTTTTTGGGGTCACCCTATATATATATATATTTAAAACATATACATATATATAAAACATATACATATATATACACATATACATACACATACATATATACACACATATAGATGCATATACACATACATACATATATATACATACTCATACACACATATATATATATACATGTATGCAAATATAAATATTAAATCATAAATAATAAAGTGATTACATGCCTTAATACATGTTATTGTTATATCAGATAACAGAGTTTTAAAAGATAAGCTTCTTCAAGAAACAAATTGTTTGAGACTTTGAATCGGTGTTTATGTCTGCATATAAATTGTGATGGTTCAGTAATTCCTCCGGGTTATCATATTTAATAATAAAGATTTTTTTTTGTTACAAAGATCAGATCTGTCTCTGAAATTGTTAGGAGTTCTAGCCCTAGATATGATCCTCCATTCCAATTGTGGGGTGAAGTGATTGTCAACGAGATCCCAATAGTATTTGGATAGTGTTGTTTGCTGTTTTAAGGATTTGTTGTTGAAGGAATGCCGGTAATTATAAAGACGTTGTTTCCAACGTCCCGCAGAGATTCCAGTATATATATATATATATATATATATATATATATATATATATATATATATATATATATATATATATATATGCACATTTCATTAAAAACGACTGACAAGGTGCTTTTATTTAGTTTTTTATTCAATTTCTCATGCGACCTAATAATGTTTTTCTTTTCGGATGATAAATTATATAAAAACTGTCCGAATGTTCTTTTTATCCGAGCGCTTTCGGCTGTACATTTAGCCATTTTCAAGGATTATATTTTAACTGTTAGAATTAGAAATAGTTTGTTATATGTATGTTTTATAAAATGTTTTATTTTTTTGTTTCAAAGCACGATCAAGATATTATGTCCATGCCTAAATAGACAAATTTTAAATATATATATATATATATATATATATATATATATATATATATATATAAAAGTGAACATGGAAGTCAGCACTTAGAGGCGACAGTCTGTTTCATGCTAGTGCAATCGTCATGAAACAGACTGTCGCCTCTAAGTGCTGACTTCCATGTTCACTTTTATATTTACACACGCTGTATCTCTGATATTGAGCACTTTATCCCATAAATATAGCACACTTTAAGACTATATTTCTTCATATATATATATATATATATATCAATAACTCCAATACAAATACGTAAACATTAATATAATATTTTAAGGTTCGAAAGATTTTTGTTAGAACAATCTCTCGGCAAAAACGATTCATGTGCCGTATACCCTCAGAACGTAGGTGATCATGGCTCTTCACAACTTTCTGTCCTTTGTAGTTCTTAATAAATTTTGTCTTTTCTTTTTTTCTCTTAAAACTTGTTCCGCCGTCCATTTACTTATGCTCATCAAGTATGTTTTGCGCTGTTTTCCTCTGTCCCACTTGACCTCAATCTGTCATGTGAGTAATCATATCTGATTTTCCAATCCCTCTTTTCTCATTATGTGTCCCAGAAATTTTAACTGTCTCTTCCTGGTGTTAAATATAAGTTTCCTTTTTGTTTCCATAGATGATGAGAAATGTCCTTAAATAAATCACTAAATCTGATGCAAGGTTCTTTTGTGTCCAAAGCAACTTGCGTTATCATCTCCAAGATTTGCCAGATTCAACTAAAGGAAAAAAAGACGACTCGGACTTAGACCATCGATGTCTAGTTCGATCTCATGTATTATCGTTCTGGAAGGGTATCAAATGAGACTCGACAACTTTTTAATGAAAATGGCCCGAGGCCAGTACAGAACCAGGATAATGTCGGGAGTGCTCCATCAGTCAGTGACAATCATTGGTGATATGATAGCGCATCTTAAAGTTTGTTTTTTTCCTTTCAATTTCCTCTAATTTAGAAAAAGTACTTGAAGAGATTTGAATCCCTAAAATAAGTAAAAATAAAAAAAAAAGTTTTAGTATTACGTTAATGTTATCTGTGGGAAAATGAAATAAAACCAACAAATAAAATAATATATAAAGAACAAAAAATAAATAAATTCATTTTACCATAATGCAAGTTATAAAGAAACCGAAAAGGGTTTCTAGCCCCATGTGCGATTTTATGACCCTAATTCCGGAAAGGACAGAATATTTCTGTTTCCACTTTCGAATAAGATCGTTCGGATGTGTTTCCAGCAGCCCTACACATGAAGTAGAGATCTGGTCATCCCAACTCAGCGCGAGGATGACTTGAGCTCGACCATCTTTACCCGTTCTTATCCTTACTTCCCACAAATAATTTCTGAACCAAAAAGGGAAACGGACATATTCAAGAGACCTTTACCTTTGTTTCAATACAGTCAACATAAAAGAAATAAACGCCCGTAGAAGAAACTTAAGTTTTTTGTATGCTTCTTCTATCTTTGTTTATATATTGAACACGTACCTTCACCTAAAAAAATCCACACAAAATCCACACGCTTGTTAACATCCGTAAATCCACTGATTTTATTATAAAACAATTCTTAGTGTTGGTCTCCGTGTAATTAGAATTAACGTTATCATACAAATGAAAGAAATAAAGCAAAAATGAATTTTATTTTTTGTACAAACTTGATACATTTTCATTGAATTTTGTTAAACGGAGTATTTTAATCATTGTGTATGGATAAGGAAGGTAATTATTTTTTTTTTGACAGGAAGAATGTACTGATGCCTTAGAGGGCCCTTGAGAGACACATGATAGACAGTTGCTGAATAGCTTGCTACAAATAAAGAGGCAAAGTTGAATAAGACTGAGAAGGAATGAATTGTGACTGGTTTATTTTTTACGGCTTATCAACCTTTTGCTGATTATTTAAAACCAGAAAATATTTTTAGATTGTAAGATTGTGGGGGGGGGGAGATAATGATTTACTGATACAAGTCGTACTAATTAACCCATAGCTGGTGGTGGAATAGGTGGATTTTTTATCTTTTCAATGGGTATTTGCGTGTAAGTGAATATAACGAACCCGACTGCAAATGGAACTCGGTTCTCCAATTTCAAATTCCGTTCCGTTATTCATTACACCATCCTCAAATCCAAATTTACAGCAACTTGTATTCCCAAACGGCCACACATCTAAGTACTGACCGGGCTCAACGTTGCTTAACTTGGATGACCGTACGAGAACCAGTGTTTTAACGTTATATGGACGTAAGCCGATGAGTATGAAGTGATATGAATTATTCCCTAAACCTAGAAAGCAGATCAAGAAAAATCTAACCCGTGGATGAATCAAGATGATCATAGCTCTCCACAATTTCCTCTCTTTTGTTCTTCACAGTACTTTCTTTACGACTTATCTATGTTTTTGCGGCGTTTGTTGATTCTTCTATTTGCTCAGACTTGTCAAGTAGATTTCTTCTTGCTTTCTTCTGCTTATCTTGCTTTCGCGGTACCCTGTGAGTGTTAAATTCACCAAGCCTACTTTCCTCATTATAATTTCAAACGTTTCCAGCTGCTCTTAATTTTATTCATAGTCCACTCTACTTCTTTCAATGTTTATGCGAATAAAAATCGAATGTAGTCTGAACACATTTCGTTTTTATGAACTCCAAGTTGCCGACTGCAGGTATTATTTTCGGCATTACTTTCATTTATATTTAAATTTGTATTGATAGTAGTGAATTCATTTGAATCAAAATGATACGAGCTTAATGGTCAAGAAAAAAAAACATATTTCATCTGTTTATTTTTGGAGTAAAACTTAGAGGAAGAGTAAATACAATGTTTTTCTTTAAATCTAATTTTTTTTTCTTTTCTGCTTACACAGGGCTACACAATTCTTTTGAAATGGTGCCTGAAATGTTTTGGCGGATTTTGAACAATTTGGGGGTGTTGAATCCAAAATAAAATCAGTTTTAAACCGAACTAGGAAAGTTTTAATTTTCTTGAACCAAAATACCATATCCGACTTTAAAAATATCATGGTCATGATTGCAAATGAAGCTTTGCAAAATTTTCCACATTTTATGTTATTCAACTAAATTTCAATATCGAAGGGCACTAAGAAAGAAACACTTAAAAATTCAAATGAAGTAACATCTTCAATTCAGAATGAAATTATGGCTTTGACAAACTCAAGTTTCTATCATAAATTTTTGATACAGACTATGTATATACAAGCACTTACTAATAAGCATATCCACAGAATCCCGATACCTAAGGTTTAAAATTAATTTTTTAAATGAAAAATCTTTCTAATTTTTATTTTAGTTTTAATTTCAAGCTAATAGATTAAATTTAATATTTCCAATAAGCAAAATACTTTGCTGTATTTCAAAATTAATTTAAATTGACTGCAATGTAATTTTCTTTATTCAAAAATTCTCAAAAAATAAAATATACTTTTCTAAAACTTTATTTAATTAATATAAACTGATTTAAAGTTTTATTAATCTGATTTGTAACAAATATTACTTACGTTAAGTTTAAAATATCGCAGAAATATATTTTTAACACGGCGGTAGTTTTTTTTATCTAAGGTGTTGACAGCTTAACTTACAAACGGAATTTTATCTAATTTTTTTTCTATGGTGGATATATGTGTAAAATTTACTTGAAGAATATAATGTGAGCGCCTTTTTATATAATTTTTAACTACCCAGTATTCTTAAATATTTAGGAAAATCTTCTCCGTAATCTAATGTTGAGTTTTAGGTATTTGGGCTTTAAATTTACTATACTTATTACTCTTATTTTCTGATAACGTCTTCTATGGACGTCCGTATTTACAAAAATCAGCATGTTTGTACAGACAAAAATTTTTTACCAAATTCTTTTTAAAATATTGGTGTTTGATAATTTGTACTAAGCTTTTCCATTTATGATTAGTAAATACAGTTTTTACTTAATAACAATATCACATAACCGGCATAAAGTAAGGCAGAAATTTAAAAAATTTAAAACTTTATAAATTATACTAATTAAATGTTTAAAAGTAGAAACAATTCTTGTAAAAATTCATTAGTCATCGATTTTTTCTTAAGACAATAGTATCCATAATATATCTTATTCATAAAATCAATTAAAAGCTTTTCTAATTAAACAATGTCTTAGTTTTATTGCATTTTTTTATTTTATGAATCAGAGCAGATTTTCGGTAACTGGTGTTTCTGTTATACAAAAAAATAGATGATTTAAATTCTGCAAGGAGTTATGCTTTTAGCTAATATAAACATTAAGCTTTACAAAATATAATTCCTTGAAATTTCATAAAATTAAATAAGTGGTCGGTAACAGATGTAAAAAAAAAATGTTTTTATAAAATTTTCTAAAAAAGAACATTTTTAAAATAATTTTATTCATTTGTGAATAAGTCCTAAAAGTTCCATTAAATTTAAAAAATTAATTAATATTTACAAGAATTTTCAAGACAGTGTGTTTTTCATTGCAAAAAAAAAAAAATTCCTATGCTAATCTTTAGCCACCACGCTGACGAAAAGAAAAACAAGATTTTAACCAAAATTTCGAAAGTTCTAAAAAGGATGAAAAAATATGATTTAATAAAAAAAATCCTCTGGGTCTTTCGTCTCAGTAACATAAAGATTTTGATGATAAAAGTTTGTATGAAGTTTGGGGTATTTTCTTCATCATAGTATGCTCATTTTTAGCAAACCAGTGGAGGTACCTACTTTATAATGTTTCCATTCATAACTTTGAACAATACAATAACATTAACATTATAATCGTGCATTATATCCAAGGAGTTTATAATGCTTCCATTCATAACATTGAACAATACAGTTATATTGTCATTATAAACACGCATTTATATCCAAAGAGTTTGCTCCCATTCATAATTTTGAACAAAACAATTACACTGTTACTATCATTATGTAAGGACTTTATAATGTTTCCATTCATGACTTAGAACAATACAATTACATTGTTATTATAACTATACTTTATCATAATATAAAAACAGGTATTTGAACTGTCAGCTATTCAATAATTTTCATGTTTCTTGTTGAATTCAGTCATAATTAATTTGAAAATCATGGGAAATTTGGCTATAAATACTGAAGTTCTGTATGACAAAAATATAGAGCTAACTAGTAAAAATGGACTTGGTGTCCAAAAATTTAAGTTAATGTGCACCGAAACATGTGTAGGCCAGTGTTATTTTTTGGCGATTAATGTCTACTGACCCGGACTTTTGATAGAATGTGTAGCGCCCTGATAAACAAAGTAGCTGTAACAGCCTTTAATAAACATATCAGCAGCATCCCTGGGAAGTATAAAAACAAACGAGCCCTTAAACAGCTCTCTCTTCCGGGTTTTTCTCTTTTTAGGTGACATAAACTTACGACGCTGAAGCTAAAAAGGGCTGTGAACGCTTCACACTAAAACACACCTACACAGTAAGTCCCACTCATATATATTTATATATATATATATATATATATATATATATATATATATATATATATATATATATATATATATATTTCCTTGCATATGCAATTTACTCTTGACTTAAACTTTCTTTTTGTTAATTTTATTTAATAAATGTTATCTTGCAAATCAATTTATTTTGTACATGTGTCGCAGTTAGCTCTTCCTCATTTCCTTAATCCTTCAACAGGGGTCTCTCTCTCCCACGAGTATAAATACTGGCTGACCTTTCGCCTCTTCCTCTTTTTACGGCTTTACGCACACGTGCGGCCAGCTATCTCAACTCCGGCCTGGGGCCGCAACCTCGCGCGTGAGGCGAGGTAAAAAAAACTCTCTCTTTTTCACTTACACCAATACGTGACCTCTCACAGAGACAGCGTGTCCCAAATTCTGGGAACACGCTAAAAAACAATATACGCGTTCGTACGGACACTCAACACCCACACACAATAACTTCTCCATACAAATACTCTGTAACTTTCCATGTCTTCAATGTATTTGTAATTTGTGTATTAATCTATTTGTTATTAATATATATTTGTTTGCATACATGTATATCGGTCTTGTTTGTTTCTTTATCTTCTTTGGACTCCATTAGAGTCCAACATTCCTATGTAGCGGGACCGGCCAGCAGGAAATCTTAGCCCAGAGATATCATCTCTCTCACATTCACACCACGCACGGTCCTCTACACATGTACCCCTTTCACCGCCATTAATTCATGTATTGTAAACTATTCAGGTAAGAAACCTTACACATTAATTATTGTAGTATCCAAGACACTAAAAAGGCCAGAATGTTTACCCAGTAACAGATAAAACTTGGTTTTACAGGAACCATTGGTAAGAAGTCAAGATTTGTGGAGGGCATTGCCTCTAGACTTGGGTCAAAGTTTTATCGCTACAATGGATCCGGTTTTCAATTTTCATCCGTTTAAAGGAGGTTATCTTTTCTATTTAACTACTTTCAAGGGTGGTAGGAGGTGACACGATCGGTTTAACATCGGGTGCCCATACGCATAGAGATAAGCCAAAAACAAAGAATTAGGCAATCTTCTCGACCACTATCACGTTGGCGTTGATATGTACTGACCCCCTCTCTTTAGTGCAAGTTTCTCTTTTCGGTCTGAGTGATTATGGGGGCGGGGATTCACGTGTCTGTAATAATCGTACCCTCATCTTGTTAATTTAAAAACAAAAACGCCCCATATTGCTCCAATCCGCGACTTATAACTTTTTGCATGTTTCCCACATGTTTCCAAACAATAATGTATCCTTTTTTTTTTTGGCCCGGTTCCACACCCACCTCACAGCTTATTAATTTTGTTTATTCCAACGTCTCCTTTTATTCAAGACCCGAAAGTACAGAGTTATTTGTTATTATTACTATTATCACTTGATACCCACTCCGATTCTTAGATGTTTCGGCCAGGTCATGGTAATCATATCTCAACTCCTCACTGCGGCTTAGAAACGCAACACTTTTCTCAGCACATGATTTGTTCCAGGCAGCACTGTCACCTGCGCGCACCCAATGGTAATGGCATAAAGAAATATTCAGTATTCATTGACCGAGCAGCCAGTATTGCTTTCGGTTGAAATCTATAAATCTTTCTCCTAAAATAAATTATCAGGAAAATAGGTTTCTCAACTCCAGTAGCTGTTATTGCTCTTTCTAGTATTGATGAGGGTTTCCTTCGTAACTTTATATTTGAATTAGTGGGGAACGTCATCAGCTTGATTATTTTTCTGGAACTTTTTTTAGTAGCCGCCTCTTTTAAAGGCGTCTGGGGACTTTTGAATGCCTCTTTGGGAGGCATTTCTTCTTTTCATGAAGCCTCTTTCGGGGCCACTGGTTGGTCCTTTTTGACTGACTTCTTGTCAGCCATTATTTCGAGTAGCTGAAAATCTTCTCTGAAAAAAATTCTTCCGTAAAAAATGAGGACAAAAGTAGGTCTTTGTTCTTTCTTTTTTTTCTTTCTACGTTTTTTCTCTTTTTTCCTTCTTTATTTTTTCTTCCTTTTTCTCTTTCTTTCTTTTTTTAAAACTTTTTTTTTGTCGTCGCCACAAAGAGAGTCTGCAAGCTGTCGGAGAGAAAAAATATATGTCGTACCAAAATTTATAGTCAAATTCTAATGCTGCATGCTGGGATTTCTTCCTAACGAATAAAAATGGACAATTCTCGGTCTCATCCCCCATATCTTATTCTTTCTTGATCTCGGCCCCGGGTTTTTCACGGGCCTTGATCACGCTTTCACGGTTTTTAGGCTAAGATCACGGTGTAGTATCTGTTCGCAGATTACTCGCTGGACGATCGCCTTTAGGCTGGGATTGCAAACTGATACAGGCCGGTCGCAGGGATTCGTCCCTGCGCTGGTAGTATCGCGGCTACGTCTAGCTATGACCAGCATAGACCAGCTCTGACCAGCATGGACCAGCTATGACCAGCTATGACCAGCTAAGACTAGCTATGACCAGCTAAGACCAGCTTGGACAAGCTATGACCAGCAAAGACCAGCGACCTGAGTGGAAACACTCGGGTCAAACCCCCCTCCCTTCCCACGTTAAACCTCGACCTTGTGTCACAACCTGGCCCTGTTGGAGGTCAAGTAAATCCACATATCTTATTCTTTCTTGTCTTTAAGTCAGAAGGCTATAACCGATTTACCCTTTTGAGTGTGAATTCAATGCGATCTTTGGGAATATTTTGCCTTATTACTGTTGCATTGTTTAGTTTTGACTTGCATATATATTGTTTGCTTAATATTATTTTGTCCTGCTCTTTTTTCTTCCTTTTTGAGAACTTTGTCAACTCCGCTTGCTGAGAATGTTGTCAATTACTCTTACTTAACCATAGTCAGTTATTCCACAATAATAATAATAATAATAATTATTATTATTATTAAGATATGTAGGACCGGCTTAGATTCTGATATCACATATCCACATCTGTCTTCATAATTGTACGCGGAATTGAAAAAATATATGTCTGGGAATTCAATAGAAGACTGCTATTTTCTGTCTGTATCGTAGTACTGCTACACCTTGGTGAATGGAGGGGTGTTGGTGCAGCAAATTTCTTTCAGAAAGGCACAGCAACAAATACGTGCGTACAAGAAAAGAAGCAAACAGGGTGGTGCTGGGGGATAGGGCTAAAACGCGTGGAATCTGATCACAGATAAGAACGAGTGACGAGTAAGTCAAAGACTGACGGAAGAAGGCTCATCTCGAATTGAGTGACTTTTTATTCCCTACGGTAACACGCTAAAGAAAAAAATGTCGCAATCCTTGATAACATTCAACTCAAACTAATAAAAATAAAGGAGAAAATGAATTCAACATATTGTTACAAAGTTTCACTCATCAACTACATCGTTTCAACTTATTCGTTTCTGCGAGAAAAAGAATCAGTCTGATTTTTATCTCAGTCAAGATCAGTGGCGGATTGGGTCTAAAAATATTGGTTGCCAGGAGACAAATAGGGCCCACACGCGACTACAATGCTATCATTACGAATAAATAAAATTGTCAAAAAATACAAAAAAAAGGGGTACAATGAAAAAGGGTACAATTAAAGTTTTTGTTGGAAAAACGAGTTTCTTAGTAATTGCAGTGTACATATACTGTATATATTACCGGCACTAGTGGAACTTCGACATGGTATAATGGTTAGCAAAATTGTCTTGCTAGATCAATAACGACTGAATAGTAAATTCGACCATCACTGGGTGCCCCATACTTTCGGCCTTGTGCCACATCTAATCTACGCTTAGAAAATCACCGTATTACTAGCACTAGATATCAAATATAAATACAGAATCTTATAATTGAATTATTTTAAGTGATTGGTTGATATTTTTAAATAGTTTACAACACAATTTACACATTAACAGATAGTTCAAAATCACAACAGAGCATTGCATGGAGTCCACTATATTAAGAGCAAACGATTGTGTTCATTAGATGATTGTATGAATCTGCCAATAACTGCTTCTGCATCCAATTCATCTAACAATTCCTTTTCAATGGATAGCAACAGGTATGATTCCAAATTCTCCCCAGACAGTGAATTTCTTAACCTTGTCTTTATGATCTTTAGCTTTGAAAATGTCCTCTTATTTTGGACTTGAGTAACCGATAGTGTATCAGATGACATTATAAAGTTCTTATTCCTTTTTTATTACTAAAACTGTTCTCTGTGTTTGTTAATTTATTGCATTCATATTTGATATAGGGGGCACTCCATGAGGGGCCAACTTGCCATCAGGTAACCTAACACTCTGGTCAGTCTGCCACTGGTCAAGATCTAGATGCTTTGAAATTCTCATGATATACCTCAAACTAATTATGACACAAAAACAGAGTTACTGAGGGATTCAGGAAAAAAAATGAAAAGAATTCTATGATTATCTGCTACACATTGGAACTGTCTGAAGAAATTAATGTTTATGCATAAAACTGCAATTTAAATTAAATACGTTTCGAGATATTAGAACTGAAATTGAAAATGACTGAAACTCCAGCGTGATTCTGGTGATTATCTTTGTGATCTAAAACAAAACGACTTTAGTATTTGTTGTGGATTCCGGGATGAAATCCGATATCAATGAATAACAAACGCCAGGAATGGATAAGGAAAATAAATGTATTAACGTAATAATACAAACTGATAATACGGTTAGTAGATCCAGGAATGCGGGTTAGTAGCACTAATATATATATACAGTCTTGGTATTGAAGTATCGCGGTATGAATCCTTACTAAGTCTACGTGCTCGCTAACTGTGACGCTTGCCGCCGTCTCTGTGTGTGACTTACTCTACTACTACTACTGAACTCTACTACTCTACTGTCGTTCCGTCTCGACTCCTTGACTCTTCGGGTATTCACTGGTAGTAGTATATGTATACCTTGGGTGAGTCTATTTGTGTAAAAAGGGGAGACCTCTTAACACTATTCTAATCTGATCTATATAATAAATGCCAATGTCAGTGTGTCACACTTTTCAACTTTACTCCCAGAGGCCGTAGTCCAAGATATCATACCATTTTGGAATCAGGCCGACTCTGTGAGCAAATTAACATCATTCCAGGTCCGATCCGGATTCACAATCCTGACATTTTGAATTCCCAATATTTCATTACGGCAATTGTTTTTGGCGACGAATTTTTTGTACGATAACAATTTTTATAATTTGGAAATAAATTTGAGAATAATCGAAATTAATTGCAAAATCCAGCGAAAGTCACTGATGAAATAAAAGTAATTGTTTGTACGGAAAATAAGGACCTACGCATATCAAATTGTCTTTAAATTAAGTGTTGACAGAAGAATTATCGTTGAACTTTTAAAAGGTAAGCTTAAATATTAATGCAATACTTAAATGCAGCGATCAATTGTGAGTTCTTCTGTAGTTTATTGTTG
The DNA here is from genome assembly GCA_964036315.1 of Acanthosepion esculentum. Lineage (NCBI taxonomy): Eukaryota > Metazoa > Mollusca > Cephalopoda > Sepiida > Sepiidae > Acanthosepion > Acanthosepion esculentum. The sequence goes on from OZ038502.1 coordinate 57,194,462, forward strand.
CCTATTGCATCAACACCTGCCTAAATATGGTGATGAAGGCTCAATCAATAGCCCTCCGCAGTAGCTAGCTTAAATGACGCCCGATAGGCCTGTTTTTAGGTTAGTTTATAATATACAAGGGAGTGCTGAAAAGTTCTCAGCGAAACGAACGAACCCTTACAAAAACATAAAATCTTATGCTTAGTAATTTAGTCAAATGTTGAGAAGTGGTTATAAATGAGAATTTTTCAACAGCCCTCGTCTGCTCTCTCTCTCTCTCTCTCTCTCTCTCTCTCTCACACACACATATATATATATTTAAATAATTCATCGAGTCTGAAACCTCAACAGAATGCAGAATGCACTGGACGGCCGTTTCGTCCTATATTTGGGACTCATCAGCAGTGCGCATCCACTACCGAAAATTGAAACCCTGACAGTTAGGTTGTCAAGCAAACACCATAACAACTGTTCCAACGGGCCTAAGAGGTAGCAAATCAGACTCAATATAGCGCCGCTCGCTCACATATTCCGTGGCGGAAAGTCTACTGAGATTCACTTTGACCATAAGACTTTGTCCCCTGGAGCCACGACTACTATCACCAAGCCGCTCACTCTAGAACATTAGAAGCCGGTTCAAGCAATGATATACATATGAAATTATTAGGAGAATTTGATAATTATATTTAAGAGATTCATCGAGTCTGAAACCTCAACAGAATGCAGAAAGCACTGGACGGCCGTTTCGTTTCGTTTTAGGACGAAACGGCCGTCCAGTGCTTTCTGCATTCTGTTGGGGTTTCAGACTCGATGAATTACTTAAATATAATTATCAAATTCTCCTAATAATTTCATACATATATATATATTTTTCAAACTGTTGTTCAGGCCAGATTATGCGCCCTCTCCCCTCTCCCAGAAAGTGTTACTAATGTCCGCTCAGCATAGTTGCAATATAAACCACAAATGGGCTCTATGGATGTTGAACACCAACATATGTACACCAACATATGTGCCTGAGCAAGCGTCTGCAACGGATAATGGCGTGCCACCCTAGCAGATGTGTCTGCTTGGAAACGAGTAGCTGGGCATTATATATATATATATATATATATATATATATATATATATATATATATATATATATATATATATATGTGTGTGTGTGTGTGTGTGTGTGTGTGTGCCCAGGTACGGACGAGGAGACGCATCGTTTTTTATTAGGTGAGACACGACTACAATTGTGTAGCGTATCGATTCTTACATGTTTTTGTTGTAATATCCTAAAATAATATATATATATATATATATATATATATATATATATATATATATATATATATATATATATATATACCGTATATAGAAAATTTTCATGAATTTATGTTATACTTTTAGTATAAGACGACTGCTTATTGATTATATAAAGATGATGTTATTGGAAATGTTGTTACTGTATCCTTAGAAATTCAAAATAAACGAAATAACAAAACCGATTCTATATCATGTTTTCCTACATACGTCACCTAAAAGGAAAACCATTGTTTTATTTACATTTCATCACATGGTCTCTTGTGAATACTCACTCTTCTTTTTCTTTCTATTCTTCTAAACAGTTACAAACAGCCTAGTGTACTAACGGCCATTTACTTACGCTTCATCGACAATCACAAAATACTGCTAATAACAGTACGATAATGCTTAATTAACGATAATTTTTTATGAGAAATGAATATTATGTTATCCTAAATGTTATCACTGTCGTAATTAACACTACCATGATGATTAAAGAAAGTTTAGCGAAAGTTAAATGTTGCTGTGTATGCAATCATAACTCGATGTTTACATTTTCTCAGCTGAACTTGCTTGGATACAAGTTGATTTTGATATGGAATTATTCTTCAAATAGACAATTTATTATGAAGTTATGCCAGTAATATATAAAGTAGAAATGGTTTTATTACTTTTACTATCAGTTTATTTAATAATGTGAATTTTTTATGTACGTTATTGTTTATCTCACCGAGGTCGAGATTAGCCTACCGACAAACATCACTCAGAATTTAAGGTTTCTTTTTTAGAATTGTAATATAAGATGATCCCAAATTTTGAAGGGTGATTTGGGGGATTTAAAGGTTGTCTTATACGCAGAAATATACGGTAATAGCTTCATGTCTCGCACATCTCGCCTGTGGAACTCCCTTCTTTATTCCTGTTTCCCTGACAAATACAATCTCCAACTATTAAAGTGTAACGTCAATCGACATCTCCAGTTCCCTTGATCTATCCACTTCCCTTCTCCACATCCTTTCACCTTTCATTCCTATCTGCTCTTGCTCCAAATCTTCTGTAACCCCCATGCCTTGATCGATCCACTATCTTTCTCCACATCCTCTCCTTTACCACATCTATCTGCTCTTCCTCCAAACCTTCTGTAACCCCTTGCGTGCTAGTGGCTTCCAGCCTTGCTTGGGGTGATAAGCTTAAAATATATATATATATATGATACAGTTGTATCTATTTAAACTAACACTCGATGGTTCGACATTAAAAAAAAATCAACCGCCACATTACCAGGGAGCGCCGTGCGTTTACAACTTTCTGCAGCAGCCGACAGAAGCAGATAGTTTTGGTAATTGTTAGGGTTTTGCTCATTTCTTATATATAGCTGCATATTTATTCATTCAAGATAGTAAAATATTATTTTTTTGTTTCTAGGTTTTTTTAAAATTGTATTGCATGGAACAATAAAACTATTGTCTGGAAGCATTAATGATTGTTCTATTTCCTGTTTTAAGCTTAGTCCTACTTTTGAAAGATGTGAATCCTATTATTCTCCCCTCGGCTATGGGTAAAACAGCAAGACAGACTGGGTTCTATATCCTTGGGTGGCAACCGATCTAGGAGAAGGAAAACTCTGAATTCATACGCATATTGAACGAAGACAGCGTATATGAAAAGTATTATATTGATTGATGTGTGCCCTGTATGGCATACACGATTCTGACCCATATATATATATATATATATATATATATATATATATATGTCGACATATATATATATATATATATATATATATATATATATATATATATATATATATATATATATGTCGAATGAGCTGGGCAGGCTATGTTTACATTTTTTTCGGGCTGATTTCTGTCATCCAGCATTTTCTGTGGTCCAAGAGCACCGGATTAAAGAGGTCGGACAGTGGCCTGGTCCTAATGACACCGGATTAAGGTGGTCAGATAGTGGCCTAGTCCCAAGTGCACCGGATTAAAGAAATCGAACTGTGGCCAGTTCAAAGGACACAGGATTAAAAGGGTCGAAGAGTGGCCTGGTCGTAAGGGTACCGGATTAAAGAGGACGGGCAATGGCCTGGTCCCAAAGGCATCGGATTAAAGAGGACGGGCAGTGGCCTGGTCCCAAAGGCATCGGATTAAAGAGGATGGGCAGTGGCCTGGTCCCAAAGGCATCGGACTAAAGCGGTCGGACTGTAATAATAAAACAAATCAATAACTATTAAAATACGTAAAAATGAATAGAATTTAATGTATTTCAAAGCGAGCAGAATTTGTCAAGAAAGTTTTCAATAGAAAACTAGCGCGAAAATAGTTCAAAATTTATAAAAGTCCAATCTGATTGTTCCTCGTGCAACTTCAAAGTTTCGCGAAAAAAAACCCTCATCAGGGTCTGACAGATCTTTTGTAAATTTTTGACTATATATTGTTGAGGGGTCTCCACTTTTTACACAAATGGACTCACCCAGGGTATACATATACTACTGCCAGTGAATAACTGAACAGTAGTAGTAGAGGAAGAGTCACACACAGAGACGCTGCAAGAGTCACAGTAACGAGCACGTAGACTCAGTAAGAAGTCATAGAGCGATACGTCGATATAAAAGACTATATATATATTTGTCTACTAACTCTGCATTCCTGGAACTACTAACCTGTATTACCCGTTTGTATTATTACGTTAATACATTTATTTTCCTATATTCATTCTTAGCGTTTGTTATTATTTGATACCGGATTTCATCTCGGAATCCACGACATATATATATTCAAAATTCCTCAAAACTCTGCCACATATATGTCTATGCACAGCCTGGAGAGGCTTCTTCCTGATTTAACAATTGTGAATGTGACAACGAAGAGACACTTCTGTTTGTGCACGCTTAGGCTCATAACCAGATAGAAGCACATATGTGACCAATGTAGACAAATAGAGAGTAACGAGGACTTTGTCTGGAAGTTTTTGGAGATAAAGAGCAAGAAAGCGTAGAGTTTGTCCTCCTGGAGTTTAGTATCTCTGTGTTGATTAAATGAAAGCAGTTTTGTGTTGGAGGCGCTAAAGTTTACAAGCCATTTCTTGCTTCAGTTAACAACTGATTAGAGGTCCTTTTCGAGATCAGTTGCTACTAAGACAGGAGTAAATAGTTGTGTCATCTGCATAAATAGCTAGCTAGTAACTGATGACACCGACAAGGTCGTTGATGAAGATAAGAAACAGCGTAGATCCAAGGATAGAACCATGGGGGCGCCTCGCATTAGTATAAGATGATCTGGAATCGTGCCTGTCCAATACAACCTTCATTACACGACTTGTTAGGAAAGATTGAATTACGACAAATATTCGTACCATGACATTGTGGCCTTTGAGCTTGTGGAAAGGGTCAGCATGCCAAACCCTGTCAAACGCATTTGAGATATCTAGAGCCACCGCCCGAGATTCGCCAAAAAGAGGTAAGATACGAATAGAATAGGCGTGATAATTTCAGGAGTCAGCGAGTTCACCGAAGCTATAAAAATTTTCTTTTTTTTTTCTCTTGGTCAATTTCTGTTGCTTTTTCAGGTTTGTTTATCGATTTTAATTTTACAAACTGAATTGATTTTCTAGTTTTGATTGATGACGATTTTATATTTTAATCGTGCGCCAGGTGTATTTCGTTGTTCTTGTTGGGAAAAAAAGTGATTGTTTTCGCCAACGATTAATCTCTGACGAAAGGTTGGTCGAAAGTTTTCTTAAATATTTCCTCTTTTTTAGTATTAAGCTACTTATATCAGTGGTATTTAAGGTCTGGACGACAACACTTTTTCATTTTACTCCAAGCAAAGCAATAAAACCACAAGGTCGCAAGAGGTTACTGAGTGTTAGAGAATATGAGAAAAACTACTATTAAACAGAGAGAATAAAAGAATAAGAAGACAGAAGATAACGATTGACATTGCATTTAAATTGTTGAAGATCAGAGTTGACTGAGAAGCAAGAAGCTGGAAGAGAGTTCCATATCCATTTCAACATGTAATCATGCAAGATTTTGTCTTGCACTCACCGTCCGTCGTAGAGCTATACACTATTTTAATTGAACGTATTCTTTTCTGGTTTTCTGGTAGTTTGGGCTGAAGAAATAAACGCAGAATATAGAAATTAGCCAGAATCTAATGACCGTTCTCTACAAGCTTAATTTGAAATGGATTTGCATTATTTTAAGAATTACAGCTTTTTAAAAATAATCCAATAAGGCTTACTGTAATTCTCCTCACGCGTATTCCAGCAGAATTTTGCCAAAGTTCCTAAAGTGGGGTTCACACGAGTACATAGGATCGCGAAACAAACTTTGCTTAGTTCTTTCGGCACTTCCTTAGTAGGGAATTTCAAGCATCAAGGACTGGCCCTGATTTTCCCGTTTTCGTGCAATCGACCAGATACTGTCAGGAGAGAATGATCCCCTGAAGCTGATCATGTTTCCCCGAATCAAACCCCAATCACAAATGTTAAGGGAGATTACAAAATAACTTCTTTGTAGATTGCTAAATGACTCAAGTGGCTTTGAAACAAAATAATGACTTTTTATATTTTCTTTTCGTTAGACAGAATGATTTTAACTTTGTGATCTTATGCATTTGCTAGACTTCACTTGGGACGGAACAAGATCACAGTAGTGAGACATCTGTGAGGATCGAACACGCTACCCAAACTAATGATCTAGTTGTTAAATATTGGTCTTTAGCAGGTGCCCAAAAGTGTTGTATTATAGTAACGCTGGTGCTTTTCTGTACGCCCAGATGAGCGGAATATGTGACAAAGCCGTGTTTAATGGTATTTCACATGTACATAGAAGTGGTGATTAAAATTGTCCATCTATCTCGGAACTTCCTCAACCATCAAGGATCGACTCCAACACTCCTATATCTTAGATTAGTCGTAAAATAGATTAGTAAATTTCTATCCCCACTTCCATTTTAGGTAATATACATACATAAAAATGTCATCCTGTCTCTCTCTCTCTCACACACACACACACACACACACACACACACACACACACACACACACACACACACACACACAATATATATATATATATATATATATATATATATATATATATATATATATAGCTAAATTCAGTTAATATTGTTTACTGTTTAATGTATTTACTTAAATATTTGTATCTAGAAAAATAACGTAAAAACAATAAATATATTAAAATAATTGTCGGACTTTTCCATTTCATAATATATGCATATACACACACACACACACACACACACACACACACACACACACACACATATATATATATATATATATATATATATACACACAAACATATTTACATAGATACACTCATATATATATATATATATATATATATATATATATATATATATATATATATATACTTGGAAATTCTCATCCAACTCAACACTCGACTCGTCCTGAGTACCCACACCTGATTTTCCCCCTAAAACTGAGACTCTATTGAGTGAGATGAGCATAACCCCGTCGATAGTATTGGACATTTTCTATAAATTTGACTCTCATAAAGCAAGTAGTGGTAACGGGATCCAGCCGTAGTCCTAAGAAATGTGCTCCTGAGCTGGCTCCAGTTCTCTCCAAACTATATAACTATTGCCTTGCTTTCCAGCTTGTTGGAAGTCCCTGTTTTTAAAAAATCTGGACACTCTTCTGACCCATCTAAGTACTGTCCTATCAGTCTCCTACCACTCTTCGGCAAAGTCTTCGGGTCTTTAATCAATGCCGAAGTAGTTAAGCACCTTACCTCCCATGATCTACTCTCTAACAAACAATATAGTTTCCGCTTTACCCGGTCTACAGCTGGCGTGCTTACGGCCATAACTGAATTTGTATACCAAGCTCTTGATAATAATGGCGAAGCTCGAGCTGTGGTTCTAAATATCTCTAAAGCGTTTGATAGGGTTTGGCATGCCGGCCTTCTTCGTAAGCTTCAGGGATATGTTACGACAGGACGATTATTTGATTTAATCCAATCACTCCTGTCAAATCGTGAAATGAAGGTCGTTCTAAACAGGTTCTCTTCCAGTTCCTTTCATACGAACGCTGGTGTTCCCCAAGGCTCTATCCTGGGTTCAACACTGTTTCTGATCTTCACCAACGATCTTCCTGATGTCATCAGTTCTCAACTAAGCATCTACGCAGACGACACTACCATTTACTCCTGCCAATAGTAAATCCGGCATTACTAATAAAGTTAATCTGACCGTTGGTCTTGGAAAGGACCTGCAATCTGTTCTCATTTACCCACCATAGAGAGACTGATGCTCGACTTCATGAGAGCGTCTCTCTGCGGCTTCTTGGTCTTACGTTTTACACTGACCTGAGGTAGAACAACTACATTGAATCAATAGCTTCATCTACCGCAAGGAAAGTTGGTTCTGTGTCGTACCAGAAGGTTTTTCTCACCCAAGTCCATCCTTCAAATCTATAAATCTACCATTCGTCCTTGCATTTAATACTGTTGCCATATATGGTCTGGTGCCCCCGCTGTTCATCTTGAGGTTCTCGACAAAATCCAAAGATGATTATGCAATGTGATAGGTCCTGACCTGGCATCTCAACTCCAGTCACTTTCTCACAGATGTGATGTGGCTTCCTTCTGTCTTTTCTACAAATATTTTCATGGCAACTGCTCTGATGAGCTATTTTCACTGGTGCCCTGACTGCATGAATTTAAGCGTGCTACTAGGTTGACATCTCAGTCCCACCTTTTTAATGTCGAAACAGTTAAATGCAACCGCCTCTTCTACTCCAACAGCTTCTTCTCTTGCAATTCCCATCAGTGGAACTCACTTCTTAATATACAAATCAATAGTATTCACATACGAAATAGAAAAAAAAAACAATATTTTACCTTTCTTAGACAATATGTT
>OZ038502.1:57207650-57235177 GCA_964036315.1 Acanthosepion esculentum
ATTGTAATGAGTTGGTCGGTCAACTTGACACCCCCAAAGCGAGTGGAGTTGGGCAGGCGCGGAAACTGATTGGTAGCTGGCTTGTTGGTGTTTTGCATAGGCGAGTTACCAAGCTCTATGTAAAGGGCTGGAATGAGGAGGGCAGTTCGTCTCAGAAGTAAGGACAATCCGTCGGGGTCCTGACCAACGCAGATTTCCGGCCCGTATGTGAGTAGGTCTTTTCTATTTAACTTTCTTCTTTTTCAGATCTAATCGATTTCTATCAAGATAGCCAGTCTGAATGCGAAGGGCCTTGAGGAGTCGGTGTAAGGCAGCCCGCCTGCTCCGGGATCTCTTGTCTTTCGGTGTGGATGTCGCCGCGATCGAAGAGACCCACTTTGTTTGCAGCGTCGATGCGTGTGTGCTGGAGAACGACTGTCGTTTATTCAGCATATCGGGACCGGCATGCCAGAGGAGTTTCTTTGCTGGTGAAGCGGACTCTAGATGCGAAGGTGGACCTTGTGCATACAGATGCCGAGGGCCGGTTGATCGTGGCCGATATTGCCGTGAAAAGTTGTTCGTTTCGGGTCGTTGCGGTTTATGCTCTCAACGACCAGGAGGAGCGGGCTCCGTTTTTTCGGCAGTTGGGGCCGTTCCTGGTGGATTCAACGCGCTTAGTCTTAGTGGGGGACTGGTGCCGTCCTGGATCCCAAGTTAGATCGGGGCGGGGTGCTAGCGGGTGTAGGGGCGATCGTAGCTTGGTTGATCTGATCAACGATTTTGGCCTTGTTGATAGATACCGGGTCGATCATCCCGGAGGAAAATGTGGACGTGGGATAATAGTTGGCCTTCTGACAAGGTGGTTAGCTACCTTGACAGAATGTTAGTTAGAGGAGCCGGCATAGATTTGTTAGATTGTCCCACGTTCCACTGGCTAGGCTATTCAGACCACCAACTTGTTTGTGCCCGGGTGGCGTTAGATCGTAGGCCTAGAATGGCTGGTTACTGGAAGTTCAATCTGTCTTTACTGGACAGGCGGGACTTCCGGGAGAAGCTAACTAGCTTAGTGCAGCGGGAGCTAGTGGGGCGGTTATCGGGAATAAGTGGTGGGATAGAGTTAAGTGTAGAATTAGGTCTTTCAACACGGATTTCAGCAAACGGCTCGCCCTAGATATAGCTGATAAGGTGAAGACGCTTAAGGCTAGTCTTTCCTGGGCGGTGGCTGGGGGAATCCCCTAGAGATAGCCTTAGCTAGGGAGGCCGTGGAGCATTCGAATAGCGAGCGCTACATGGGCCAGATAATTAGACATAGGTTAAGCAAGATGTCTTCCGAAGCTGTGAACATGGACGCAGATCTACGCAAGGAAGAGATTCGTCGAGATTCTGATCGTTACATTCGTGAAGTCGATACCCCGGAGGGACGTACTCTTCGGGCCACTGACGACATGTGCGAGGTGTTTCGGCGGTATTTCGAGAGCCGGTTTATCAAGGAGCCTGGTCTTCGTGAGGACGAGTTTCGCAGCTATTTGGCTGACTTTCCGCAGCTTTCGCCGACTGAAGCGGCTAGCTGCGAGGGAGAGATTACGGAGGGCGAGGTCTACGCTACATTGAAAAAGGTCGGCAGAGGCTAGTCGCCCGGTCTGGATGGTTTGCCCTATGAATTGTACTTGAGGCTGTCGCACATCTTTGTCCCGATTTTGACTGTGTGTTCAACAACTGGTTCCGGCAGGGGTCCCTTCCCGACCGGTTCTCCAGGAATGTGATCACGCTGTTGAAAAAGGGCAAGGGTGTTGGGGGGAAACTAGATGATTACAGGCCCATAACTCTGCTAAACACAGAGTTAAAGATTTTGGCCAAGATCCTGTGGGAGCGTTTGCAGCCAGTTGCCGAGTCTCTGTTGGGTCCGGAGCAGACTTGTTCTGTGAGGGGCCGAACAATTCAGAGCAACCTGCATCTGATCCGCACGATCATAGAGGGTGTAAAAGACGACGATGAGGCCGCGCTGATCAATTTGGATAAGTCCAAGGCATTTCATAGGGTTGACCATCGCTACGTTGCTGCTGTCCTGTAGGCCGCCGGATTCGCACCCGACTTCTGTCGCTGGATTAGCCTCCTGCATCGCTCCCCCAGTACTGTGGTACAGGTGAACGGGAAGCTGTCGGGCGCTTTTGCGCTGTCTAGGTCGGTTCGTCAGGGTTGTCCACTGTCGCCCCTACTTTATGCTTTGGCGTTGGAGCCTCTACTTCGCCGGCTGAGAGACAGAGCGTGCAGTCCGGCCCTACGCGGAATCGCCGTTCCTGGAGGGGCTCGAGCCAGGTTTTCTGTGTACGCCGATGACGTAACTGCTTTCGTTTCGTCCCGCAGCGACATTGAGGCGGTACTGAAGGCGCTTGACCGGTACGAGAAAGTGACAGGGGCCAAGATTAACCGCGACAAGTCGTCCGGCTTTCGGTTAGGTGCCTGGAAGGGGGTCGATCTTCCGTGGCCCTTCGGTTGGACGGACGGTCCTGTCCGCATTCTTGGTGTGTGGTTTGGACCCGACCTCCAGCTGGAGAAAAATTGGTCTGAAGTACGAGCAAAGGTCGATGCTGCCGGTCAGACTTGGTGTCGACGGAGGTCGTCCGTGAAGGGCAGGGCGGAGGTGTGTGCTACATACATTTTCCCTCTTGTTCTTTATCGATTGTCCGTACTTCCTCTCTGTAAAGACCATCGGAAGCCGCTCGAGCGCTGGCTATCCTCCATTTTATGGAGGAGGCGAGGGAATCGGGTCGACAGACGAGTCTGTGCACAACGTCCGTGTCATGGGGGGCTGGGAATGCCACACTTGGTGAGCCACAAACTCGCCTCGAGGTTGACTTTCCTATGCCGCGCATTGACAGGAGATTCGATTATGGCGGGGATTTTTAGGGACGCGTTCCCTCGCCTTACTATTACCCCCCCCCCACATCTCGCGGGTTGAGCGCAATCCTAAACCCTGGAATCAATCGGATTTCCTTCGCGAGTGTCGGTCGGCCTTGCTGGCTGTTCCTCGGTCCAGTGACCTTTCACGGCCTAGGAAGTTCTTCTATCGTCTTTTAGTGGAGGAGGTCGCGAAGGATTCCCTACGTGATCAGCTCTGCTTGTCGGAGGATGAGTTTCGCTCTTACTGGTCTTGGGCGCCAGCTGCGGATTATCTCAGTAACCCCGAGTTTTCGCTTACCTGGCGATTGGCTCTGAATCGGCTGCCTTTCAATGACAAGGTCTTCATATGGGGCTTGGCGGATTTGCCAGACTGTAAACGGTGTGACCTTGGTTTAGAGGAAATGGCTTCGCACGTCTTCTACCATTGACTCCGGGTTCGCCGCTTATGGGACCATGTCGGCGAGCTTGACGGCTCGTATCGCTCCCGAAAAGCTCGTACCCATTGATCGCGCATACGCGTGTGACAATGTGTCGCCCCCGTATTCCGGGGTGAAACGAATGGTGTTTCTGACGCTGCTGGCCACGGCCTGAATGGTGATTTGGACGACGCGACAGGAGGAAGTCTTGCGAGGCATCCGTCTTTCTCATCAGGATCTGATCCGATTCTTTGAGCATCAGCTCAAGATGAAGATTAGAACTGATAGAATACGCCTGCATTCGACAGTCTTCAGAGAAAGGTGGGTGACTGAAGTGAGCTTGGTTCGTTTGAACAGGGCTAGCCTTGATTTTCTCTTTTAGGTCAACCTATGTCACATTGGGGTAGTTTCATGTGGAGCCCTCCCCTTGGTTAGGTTAGACAAGCTTTTGTGTACCTAGGTAATGTGAGTAAGTGTTGTTCCTGGCCTGTTCCCGGCTATCTCTTTGGTTATGATCCAAGTCGAGATTCCCAACCTCCCCAGTTTGTTTTTGGTCACCTTTTTTTTTTATCTCGACTGGGTTAGCTTTGTACTTTCCCATGGCCGTATAATTTTTTATCCTTTTTCCCACTTCCTTAGCGAGAGAGTCTCTTGATTTTGTCACACGGGCAGAATACAGAGGCCTCTCTGTTTTGAGGGTTGGACGGGCCCTACTAGCATCACTTATGTTTAGTTCACTTTGTGTTTATTTTTAGTTTATTATTGGGTTCATCTCCCTCCCCTCTCATTTTATTCATCCATAAATTTTTAATTACACATATAGAATCATTATATTTTTATGGTATGGGGCGCGTTTTGTAGGTTCCCCCTTGAGAGGATGTGGTATTATGGTGGATGGAGGATTGATTGGTGACGGATGAGTACTTGTGGTGAATGTGGAAATTGTAATGTGTGAATGGGTCATGAATCGGATTAGCTAGGTATAGGATAGTTAGTGAAGACCCGCCTCAACCCCCCCTTTTTTGGTCTTTTGCCACAATTGTGTGTAAAAACGCAATAAATACCGTTCGTCTCAGAAGTAGAGACTGTGTCCGTCGCTACGACAGTAGGAGAGAGACGAAATTTTTTTTTTTTTCGTGACACATTTCAACACAGAAATTTGATCATCTTGCCGAAAAGCGACAGGTGCCGAACTAATATATATCGAAAAATAGATAAAATTGCTAAATGTCTATTCGAATTACCCGTCAGAAATAAGATATAACTTGCATTTGCATTTGACATATTCTTATAATTTCTCAAAATCATTTTTGGTCTTTTACAGACAATAAAATTTATCTTTAGAAATACATTGAAGGCCATCCAGTATGACTAAACTATGTGCTAAGCACAAAAACAGTAATTTTCTTACGTATTTTTTCTTACAGACTGACTGCCAATCCCAGGGGAAAGTCCTCATTTATTCAGACAGCAGGATATAAGGAGAAAATTATAATACTATCAAATAATAGCATCTGCTAATTGATATTACGTGTTATCAGTTACCGACAAACTTCAAAATAAAAATGTCATTTTAAATTTGTATCACTTCTGTTACGGCTAAACATGTTTTGGGTTAACTAAATTTGGGGCATTTATGTTTAAAACGGTTGTCGTCTGCTTTTAATTTGTCACATTTTCAACGGTGTTCTTTAGGCGAAAAGAAATTCATGAAGGTCTTATTTGTAACATTTTTTAAAAACTTATACGCATTTCGGTTCTTTTCCGTTAGTTTCCGCCTACAACTAACGTTCATAATTTTTCAAGTAGGAAGGATTAAAGTTGTATTTTTGCTCTCGGAAAAAGATCGCTTCGGTATTTTCCGTTATTGTCCATTATGAAAACAATAAACATGAAATATAGCCAACCCGTGGAAAATAAGATAAACAAGTCTTATACTTCAATTAAATAAGCTAAAGTTGTTCCAAATGTAAAAGCAAAAATCTCTTTGAATTTCTTAAGCAGACGGCATTAACGAACTACCGTAAACCCAAACTATGTCACTCGAACGAGTAGCCTTTGAAACAGTCCTCCAGTTCTGACTCATAGTTATGCTATAAATAGGCCTATAGTATGAAAATCCTTGATCCCTAACTTTGGGTTGAGGACTAACGAAATAATGTTAACTATATCACTTTCAAATCCTTGTGAAACCTTTTGCCCAGTGGAGACTAATTAAATAATGTACTCTATTTTACTATCTTTTTCTTATTTCAAAACTTTGACAGCATTAGAAACTTCTAAACTGATATTATGAATTGAGTTTCTATTTGGGGAGAAAAAGAAAATCTAACTTTTTGTTTCTCTTTTCATGGTGCCACACTTTAAAGTTGTATCCGTTAGATTTTAGTGGGGGAATAACGCATTTCCCGTTTTTATTTTACAGTTGTTCAAACTTGATATTGAAACTTAATAGATGGAGCGAAAATTGATTTTTAAATACAAAGAAAAAGTTTTAATTCAAAGTTTTAAATTAAGGTTCTAATTCAAGGTTTTTATTTTTTTTAATCGAATTCACTCTATGCAAGGCAGTAAAGCCACTAAGATACAAGGGGGTTACTGGGTGTGGAAGAATTAGAAAACAGAAACGTTATTAAGAAGCTAGAACAATAGAAGAGTAATCAGGAAGACAGTAGACAACGATTGACATCGCATTTAAATGTTTGAAGATCAAAGTTGGCTGGAAAGCATGGAGCCGGAAGAGAGTTCCAAAAGCGAGAACTGCGAGAAAAGAAACTGTTAGCATAGAACTTACGGCCAATTCAACTGTGACTTGATGAGACCTCATTGCCAATCTAGTAGTGCGTTTAAATTCATAAAGTCTAAGTACCTTAGCAAAGAGCTCATCTGAACAAGTACCATGAAAGTATTTATAGAAAAACACAAGGAAGCAACTTTACGGCGGTGGGAAAGTGACTGAAGCCGTGACGTCAGGTCAGGACGAATAATATAATCAAGGTTTACTTTAAGTTTATTAATTAAAACTTTAAATTAGGTTTGTGTAATGACACAATGGTTACCAGCACAGAAAACGTTTTGTCCCAATGCCAGATATCCTGAGAAAATATCTCGTCACTGGGATGCCACCACAGTTGTAGGTAAATCAATGCTTAGGCAAGCCATTTTCCCTTACTTACCAAAGTAGAAAAAAAAAGAAAAATAATAAAAAATTAAAAAACTGCTATCTTCGTATTTATAAGTTAGCCTTAAAAGTAAAGGCATCTTAAAAGGTTTTTATTTTTGTTGCTACTTCATTTTCTCTTAAAACGTGATTAATAAGTTATTTTTTTAGAATTCAGTGAAATGAGTCTCGATTTTAGCTCATTTGTGCCTATTATATGGATCAGTGGATAAATAAATAGGTAGCATTTAATAGCTAACGTAATAGTAAGAGAAGTCCTGGGTATGACGATAAACTACATACGGCAGCAATGCATCTGATCGCGAGATTGGAGGTTTTGAGGAGCGTGGGACCACCTCTTAATTGCTGTTGTTCCCAGGTCCACTCTGACCCGGAGTGGTAGCACCTGTTAGGGTCCCAACTATAGGCAAATAGTGAACCCCCAAAGAAAAACAAACACTATGAAAGTACAAAAATACATTTTTATAATAAAAATACCAGCAATACATTTTTTATAAAAAAAATATACCATTAATAAATATTTATAGTAAAATTACGAACAATACATTTTAAATCAAAAAGACCAGCAATTTATTTTATGGTAGAATTACCAACAATACATTTTATAGCAAAATGGCCAACATTACATTTTATTTGGAGTTGAAGGCATACAATTGTGTTCAAAATATATTTAGTTGAAGCTTTGTGTTCAAAATATTTAGATTTTGGTATGAAATAACACATAGAGGTTGACATACCGCTAAACAAAACCAACTAAAAACAAAAAGTATATTCTAAAACAACAAACACCTCCAATTTGTAGGGCATGCCAAGAACTATATACGCAATAAAACACATACTAATAAATTGTAGTGACTTCACCTAAATCCGTTTTAAATACTACCAAACAACCAACATGAATGAACTCTTTCATGACATTAGTCCATATAATATCCTATAATTTCTTAAGTCAAACTTTATTCCAAAATATAGCTTCAACAAAACTACAATATAAAACATACATATCATCGTCTCTAGTAATCATGTCCACACAAACATGTATATGCACAAAAGCTGAGTATCATCTACCAAGCATTTAACTGTGAAATCAGAATAACAAATATCATATTTTTATTACTTCAAAGCTACCAAGAAAATTAAATCTTGACATTAAACAACCCATAAGAAGTTGATATGCCGTTAAACAAATAAATCAAATCAAATTAATATCAATCCGTTTTTTAATCATTTTTTTCCATATTTCCACAGAATCAAATGAGGACCTTCAATAAGTCTTGTGAAAAAAATGAGAAAACATCATGTTTTAAATATGCAAATTTTGACATCCTTTAAACGTAGTCACACAATTTTTTTTATATGCACTTTTCATTGGTACAAGTTTTTTTTAGTGTTTCAAAGATTATGTGTGTGTGTGTGTGTGCGTGTGTGTGCGGGCTCGCTCGTGCCCGTCTGTGTGTATGAGCGTACGAGTAGAATGTCGTGATTATTTGTCCTTTTCGTCGGTTTTTTTTTTTCACTTTACACTCACTCCTTATTGTGTTTTTTACTTTTTCCTTTCTTTCTCTTTTCATTTAGTTGTACCCATTTTGACTTCCCGTTTTCCAGACACTTTCTTGAATTAGGAAAATTATACACACCCAGGTTCGAACCTTGCTATGGACGAGTGTTCAGAGAAGTGACTTTCTGATGTTATAGGCCTGGGGAGGCGAGCCCAGAAAGCAGCATTTTGGAAAGTGTTTGAAAACCATGCAAATGGCTAACTCAAGCCTTGTGAGTGAAATCTGGTAGACGGAACTGTTCGGTAACCATGAAAGGTTATGCTTGCACGAAAGTCACCGAGGCTTTGGAGGTACTTGTCGTGTTCGAAAAATTGATCACACCAGATGAAGCGTTCTTTCCTAGAAAACGTAACTAAAGTCTGCTCAGCATAGTGTCAGCAAAAACAAGAGAACAGTCATCTGTAATAAAGTTTGACTAACCGTCCTGGGTGACGGGTGTGCTCTGAAATAAGTAGTAACCGATATATATATATATTTCAATTGAGCACTGTTGAGTGATAAGCTAATTCTATAAACAACAGCCACCTGCACTAATGCAAAGCTCTTCAGTAAAATGAATGGAGCACTTTGGCTGATTGGCATTTGTTTACATTTGTAAAAACAATATGCTAAATTTAGTTGTGTAACTCTACCGAGTGAAGATAGCTCTGGCTGACACCAAATTAGTTGTGTTTCAACCCTGGCTTGAGGCATTCGGAAGTCTAGTCGCACTGAGGAGCTGTGATACAGCGAAACAGTACTGTCTGTGAATGACACACACACACACACACACACACACATACACACACACACATATATATATATATATATATATATATATATATATAAATATATACAAATGCTGGGAATGCCAGTGTGTCACACTTTTTCAATTTAACTCCTAGAGGCTGTAGCCCAACATATCATACCATTTTGGAATCAGGCCAACTCCGTAGCAAATTAAAAACATTCCGGGTCGAATTCGGACCCGTATCTTGAAAAGTTTTCATTACTGCCATTGTTTTCGGATTCACCCATCTTGGCTTCTATTGATAAAAACAATTAAAGGGACACAACTCTCTAACTTTCAATAGTTCATGTTCAAATGAAAAAAAATAGTTCTCAAATTACAGTGTTTCAAAATAAAATTGTCCGTATTTTCAATTTTACTCTTAGTGGCCGTAGTCCAACAACATATACTATTTTGGAATCAGGTTGAATCCGTGAGCAAATTAAAACCATTCTGGATTAGATCCGGACCTGCAATCCTGAAATTCTGGAATCCCAAGTTTTCATTACGGCGATTTTTACGTGATTTTTTTTTTGCAACGAATTTTTGTACGATAGCAATTTTTATAACTTTGAAATATATTTGAGAATAATCGAAATTAATTGCGAAATTCAGCGAAAGTCACCCTTGAAATAAAAATAATTTTGTATAGAAAATAAGGAGCTATATGCATCAAATTGTTTTTAAATCAAGTGTCGACAGAAGAATTATCGCTGAACTTTTAAAAATAAGCTTAAATATTAATGCAATACTAAAATGCAGTGACCAATTTTGAGTTCTTCTGTAGTTTATTGTTACATATCGCATCTACTCCTCCCTAACTATTGTGATGAAGGCCCAATCACGAACCCTCCGCATGAGCTAGCTTAAATGGCTGATAGGGCAGCTTTTAAGCTAGTATAGCATCTGAAGATTGCGCTGTGCGTGAAACTCAAAGTCATGCTACCGGTGAAAAGAAAATATGTATATTTATTAATATATATAATTAATAGCTTTGTTTTATTACATTAAGTACTGTTTCATTAACATCAGTACTCTTTGTCCGGTATATATATATATATATATATATATATATATATATATATATATATATATATATATATATATATATATATGATAGAAATATAGTTTTAAGGTATGGTATATTTATAGGTTAAAGTGTTCAATATCAGGGATAGAGCGTACGTAAATATAAAAGTGGCCATTGAAGTCAACACTTAGCTTATACGCAATCATCATGCCATCGATTGCGTATAAGCATGGAACAGATTGTCGCCGCTGGGTGTTGACTTCATTGTCCACTTTTATATACACACACGCAGACGCGCGCGCGCGCACACACGCACACACACACACACACACACACACACATATATATATATATATATATATATATATATATATATATATATATATATAACAGTTGTCTTATGTTTGAAAACTTTGTTTTCCTTGTCAACATCATTACACTCCCTTCTCTTTTTCTGCTATAATTATTATTATTTGATTTGATTTTCTGGTGTATACTCATTTCTACCTGGGTCCCAACCAGAGACCTAAGGTCAGAAATGTCATTGTGACATTTTCCACTCAGCATTTTTGAGGAAAAAACCCCAAAAAACAACACCTAAGATCACACATATTTTACAAAGACCTTCGTAAGATGTGGGCTATACTTGTGAGCACATTTTTTTTTATTTCTTTAAGGCACGGACTACCACGAATCCCTTCAGTGAGTCTATTGGACTCTTTTCCAAACAATGCGATGTCTCCAATTACAACTAGAGTTGTTCATGGCCTCATATGCCATATTTTGGCGATTTCGATTTCAAGGTCCTTGTATTTTGATCTATTTTGTGAAGATTTTCAAAGATACATTACAGTCTGCAGGGACCGCCATGTCAATAAGGCGGCACATTTTGTTTTTGCGCTCTCTGATCACGATTTCAACGCAATTAGCTTTGATTGTTCTGTCTGTGTGTGTTGCAAAATCCCATAAAATTGTTGCAGGTCCAATCTCCGTAAGCGGGTCTGGTTGGTGTTCATACCAATTTCCTGCAGTTTCCTTTCAATAAAAGTTGCAGATTTTACAATGCAGATATTGGCCCATTCTATCATGCCGAGATTTATATTCAGTGGGTGCCGAAACCATGCAACCTGATACAAGATGGCCATTTTTTTCTGGATATATTTTCTGCATTTTGGGCTAACATAATTTTTCAGTATGTGTGCTTGGTAATTTCTAATCAGCAAGCATTGGTCCTGTGCAGCAAGAATAAAACCTTCGATTTCAGCTTTTAACCCTGCACTACATAGTCACTGATGGGTACGGGGTTTGTCTACATCAGCTTGTTTGGTACGAGCAGAATATTGACCGTGAAGAGGTTTATCCTACCATCGTTTCTGTATCTGGTCCGTTGCATTTGCCTTTGCTTTCTTTTTTAGGGCTTTTGCAGCTGCAGTAGGTGTATTATGCTTTACTTGCATTTCTTCATCCACTTGAAACTCCATTTTGAACTTGTTGGCTTCCTTTATTACTGAATAAAGTTTCTTACTTTCATGTTCTTTGACACAGATTATCATCCAGTCTTCTGTAATTTCAAGGTATCTTTGAAGGCCGATTGTTGTAGTTTTGTAAGACAGTTCTAATTGAACTAATCCTCTGCCTCCTTCAAATCTGGGCACATACAGACGATCAACATCAGCCTTGGGAAGATGCATGCGGTGTCAAGTGAGAAGCTTTCTCGTTTTGGAGTTCATTCGCTTAATGTCAGCTATGGTCTCGTTAAGGATGTTGAAACTATATTACACCACGGGAACAGCCAAGATGTTTATGGCTGATATTCTGCTTTTTAATTCAACTCGGTATCCAATACCAGACGCACACACCTGTAGTATATTTTTTTTACTTTCTCTTTCATTTGGGTATGCTGTATTTCATCTCCTTCGCTAATTCCTAGGTACCTATAGGCTTCTTGTTCCAGTTCCCTAATCTTTGTGACATCATCATTATTATTATTATTATTATTATTATTATTATTATTAGTAGTAGTAGTAGTAGTAGTAGTAGTAGTAGTAGTAGTAGTGTACTTGTGCCGTCAAAAATGACGTTAATTATTAGAAAGTTTTAATAGTGAGATGCAATGAAAGAAAAGTCTTGAAAGAATGTATTCAATAAAGCGGGAATAATGAATTCACAACTAAAATAAAAAGCAATGAACCATTTAATTAATCCATTCGGTTTATATTTTTAGACGTTCAATGGTATCTATGATTCATTGATTACTCAGGATATTATATAAATCGCTTTTTGCTCAATATTTTTAATGTTAAAAATTTTATGTTTTTAATACAGAGACAGAAATGTTCTCTCAACTTATGCAAACGTGTTATACTTTTTCTTTTTAACTGTGATGTCTCCAATTGGGTCTCCAATTGGAATTTAGGAGAACTTTCGTGACCAGCTTTGTCGGCAAAGTGTGAGCTGCTGCTGATGTTTCGTGTTCGTACAAGATTAAATGTGGATATGCATTAGATTATCATATATATATATATATATATATATGTGCATAATATTAGTTTTAAATGAATTTTTAGGCAAACAGTTTGCGATTAAATTATGAGTCATAGTTTTGTTGGAAATTTATACAAAAATAGAAAAACCTTGATTTATCAGCTTCAGTCATAAAAATATTCATAAATCCAAAAATATTTTGAAAGTGAATGCTGGACAATTTCCTTACAGATGAAAAGGATACTTGAGGCTGCTGAGAATATCATGGACGAAAGATATGAGCAACGAGGATGTTTTAAAGGAAATGGAAACAAAAAGGATACTTCTGCTTAGAAAGAGAGAGCACAAATTTCCGAAAGAGGAAAAAAGGTTTGGAGAATATATTACCCACAGGACATTTTGTAGACAAGAAGAGCAGATGGAAACAGCGAGTTACCAACCATAACGAGCTTGTGCAGATGGATGAACAGGGACTGGCAGTAATAGATATTGTTTAGAGCTACAAAGGTCAGGAAGTTGTGGAGAGCCATGATCGCGAAAGTTTTGAATAAAAAAGATAATTTGATTTGTTATTAGCTTGAGTATAGAAAGATCGAATATTTTGCTGAAAGTTTCGCTTTTTATTTCAAAATGTTAAAGCAAATTTTAAATATTTGCCTTGTTTTGTTTTGATAGTTTCTCATCTTTTAAGGTGACTTTATTTTGAATGAAGATTTACATAAGCATAATACCCAAAAGTTTATTAAATTATAATGGCTTCACTTCTTTTTTTAATTATATTGATGTCTAATTTAACTTTGTTCATACATCTGTTTTTTATCATTTCACCCCAAGAAAGGCAATAAAGCCACTAAGACGCAAGAGATTTCTGAGTGTGAGAGAATACGAAACAAATCATTAAAGTGTGAAAAGTAAAACCATGCAAGAACAAGAATTAAAAATAAACAAAAGAAAATGATGGACACTGCATTTAAATGTCCGAAGATCTAAGTTGACGGGAAATGCAAGAAGCCGGAAAAGAGTTCTACAATGAAGAAGTGCGAGAATAAAGTAAACTGTTATCATAGAACTTACAGTTACATCTAAGCATTTCAACTTTAAATTGATGAGATCTTGCCGTCAATTTAGTACTACGTTTAAATTCATAAAGTCTAGGTACTATAGAGGAAAGTTCATGAGAACAATAAGCATGAAAATAGTTATAGAAGAGACACAGGGAAGCTACATGACGTTGGTGGGAAAGTGACTGAAACCGTGACGCCATGTTAGGACCAATAACATAGCAAATTCTTTGTATTTTATCAAGAATCGCTAAATTACATAGCAGTAAGATCAGACCAGATGTGGTAGCAATATTCAATGCATGGGCGAAGTTTTGAACACAGGCAATAAAAAAATTGTATATCTCTTCTCCAGTTGCCGAAAAGCCTATTTGAAAAAAAAAAAAATTTTTTTTTAGTCTTTACTCTTTTTATATCATCGAAGAAATTTACAACGTTTTATGGATAAAACCACCGATTCCGAGGGTTTAAAACTAAAAGACAATATAGCTCTAGTTACGAGGCGACTGCTTTTTAAATCACCCAAAAAAAACCTAAAAGCTCTACCTTACCATGATTCTTAAACTTGTAAATTCTGCAATTTCATATGACTGATATAAGTACAGGTGAGTGTTGGGGATGGAGGAAGAGAGGGAAATTATAAGAAATAAGATAGATAGGTAGATAGATAGACAGACAGACTGGAAGCAATAGATTGAGCCGGGTGTGAGAAGAATTTTACGAACAAAATATGATGGAATAGAGAGGGTAGTTAATTATGAAAAAATATGTACAACAGCTGCATGTGAGAACAAAACCAATTTTTAAGAAATTATTTTAAAGATTCGCATATATAAATTAGACTTAAAGAGAATTTGTGAAAAAGAAATATATAGAAACAGAAATAAAACAAAAAAAGGAAGAGAAAATGTTAAGCAGGAGTTGATAAAGTTAAAAAAAAACGAAGAAACAAGATAAGTTCGAATTTAGAGAGTAGAACATAATTCTGAAGAGAAAAGGAAAATTATAGAGAGTGAGTAAGAAGTGTGAGAGTACCGGTTAGTAAAACACAGAGGGTTCTAGGAGAGTAAGTGAGAGGTTCCGGTGACGCATGCGCAGATGTTAACTTCAGGCCCAGCAGGCGGCCAGAAGAGAGGAGAGACACGGAGCTGTGTGAATGTATCGCACAGTGCTGTGTCTAGTATTTAGCCTTCCCTACTAAATAATACTACTAATAACAACTGGACAGCGAGTTTAAACAGGCTAAAGGGGAAGAAACGTCATTTACCTCCTCTTTTCATTTAAAAGAAAGACAAAAAAATAATACTAGAGAGAACATCGCAAGACTCAAACAATAACAAGCCGGGGTTACTTTACCATTTAATACATTTTTCTCAAGACATAGCCAACATGTCGAGATGACCATAGTCGATCTTGTTGGTACAGGGTTATCTGTCATCACCCTTTGTGGATGGTGCTTCGTGTGGGTTATTCATTTGTTCGCCTTGATTTACGGGTATGTACTTAATTCTTGATATCATTACTTTTGTTTGACCATCATTCATCGCGAATTATGTCATTTCTTCTGTCATGTTTTAGTTTGTTTTGCTTTTATTTAAATTATAAAAAAAACATTGCCTTTTCTTTACATGTTTAATTCACATTTCACGTTTTTAAAAGCCGGGTCGTAAATAAAAGTAAATATTTATTATGATTTTAATTTAACACCTCTGTCTATATTGTATCTAAACTTAGATGAACGAACCTCCATCCATCTCTATAATTCTTGATTTCAAATCTCAGAGTAAAGCTTTATTTTTCATGTTTTATTTCTGAAATCGTAATTATTAAAAGAAAGAAAAAAAGGCGATTTAAATTTTAAACTCATTTGAATTGATATTTTGAAATATTTTCTTTTTAAATACCTTGGATTTTCTTATCTGGATTTTAAAGAAACTGTTTTTATTTCAAAATGTCTCTAGTCTTACTTATAAAAAATATTTTAGTTTTTAATATTGTAAGTAATAATTGACTAACTAAAGTTGTATTTATAATTTATTTTAACAAAAAAAATGATACGTTAAAAAAAAATAACGATTTTAAAATCGTTAAAATCAAAAATGTCTACTTGAACTAAATTTATTTTTTTTAATACTTCCAAAAGCGCATCAATTTTGTACATTTTTTAAAATTAATTAAAGAAATGTTTTTCTTATATATATATATATATATATATATATATATAACTTAATCATTTTCTAAAAACATAGCTAACAATTTGACAGATTTTTGTCCTCTCAGGCAAAAGATCTTGTTTAATATGCCGGTGACGATCCTTAAATTTCTTTCTTAAAAATTCATTTAAATCATAAAAATGACTATTCATTCATTTAACCGGTTAATTAAATTCACCTGTTAAAAGTTCCCTTTTGCTTGATTATTTTGAATTTTATCTATTTTCAATTCTTTACTCCGTAATAGTGTTCTTCATTTTATTCTCAATTTCATTCAATGCCGGGTTTATGGGCAACATTTTTCTTTTGCAAATTCAATTCGTTTAAAATGGAAGAATTTTCTTTTCTTCTATGAATAAATAAAGGTCACTTTGAATATTTCACCTCTTTATTTAGTTTCAAATTCATTCAAACAAATCTAGTGGTAATAATTACAATAATGTCAAAAAAAAAATGCCGGGCATTATTCATTTCTTCCAACGTGTTTTTTTTTTTTTTTTTTTCCTTTTTGGTTTGTAGAATAATTTCGATCTTTCTCTTTATTTCTTATTGTAAAATTTTGTCAAGCAAAAACATTACTAAGAACTTATAAGATTAAAATCGAATTCAATTAATGAAGTTTTTTGTTTTTTTTTTTTTTTTTACTTGAAGACACATTCACCTTCTAAAAGTAAAAAAAACGGTCCTCCACTTTTTTTGGCCATTCACCTCCGCCTTTTCAGGAAACCAGTCCCGTGTCACGTTTTTCTTACAGTTTAAAAATAGATTTTTTTCCTCCCTTAACAGAAAAAAAAGTACATGTCATTGCTCTACCTGGTTAATTATTATCTATATAGTAATTTCTTTATAAAAAAAAAAAAAATGTTTTAGTGCTTCGTAACCCATTTGGATGGTTGTCTGCTATTTTTTTTTTCATTTGTTGATGGTTACGTTGACAGAGTCTTTAACTTTAATTAGCTTCTGCTTAAGCTTAATAAATAAAATTACTTGGAATTTTCTCTACAAAAAATTAGTTTTCATTTGACAAACATCAAATCAGCTAAACGTTTTTATTTTTCAAATAGTCGCTAAGTGTTCGAGTGTAATTGAAATTGTTTCTTGGTTGTTGTCACCCATCCGTGAATGCAGTCAGTCTATTATAATTTTTGCTTTGCTGTGGGATAAAAAAGAAATCGCTCTCCACCCCGTGAAACTAGAAACCAAGCATATTTTTTAAATTAAATAAAAACCACTTATTCACACTTTTTTTTCATTGAAGAACCCCCCCCCCTCCATATCTCTGACTGTCGTGTTGATTAAATTTCTCCAGATAATGTTGTCTGAATATTTCAATCTTATCTCGGGTTTCACCAACATCAAAAATGTCTAGAATTTTGGGTTTGGGGGATTTGGTAACAATTTTCTAGTCAAACACCAGAACCGCTACCGAACTCCCTCTCTTTTGTTGTCTGTTTAATTTTTTACTAAAGAAAGATTGATACCTTTTTTTTTTAACTGATCAGGGGGTATGATACTTTTTTTTTTTTTTTTTGCAAGTCTATTTTTGAAACTAATCCCTAGAAATTCTAGGGATCAGTTTCTAGGCTAGAATCCTTTGAAAAGGTGTGCCGCTAACTAATTTCCATAATATTTTGACTTTGTAATTTCTTTTTTATAATATATAAAAAAATTGTCTAGGTACCTCCATGAAATGATGATGAAATCACAAAAAAAATCAGCATACCCGGCATACCGTGATGAAAACATGCTCCAAAAAACGTGATTAAACCATCGTCAAAAATCCTTGTTATTAGAGAAAGAATCGGAGTATTTTTTTGAATATTTAATGAAATTTTCTACTCCTTTTTGGAACATTTTGAATTTTGATTACAAAGTCTAACTTAACAAAAACTGAAGTAAAAGTCTCATGACTTTTCCATAAGAAGCAATCACGGTAGCGGTGTTAATTTTTAAATTCCTTTCGCCCTCAAAATGACAACAGAGTAGTAATTATTATTTTGGAACGGTCTTCATTTTTAAAATGAATTTATGCTGAGTCGACATACCCCCCCCTCCCAACCGGTCAGTGGGTATTTCTCACGATTCTTGTTTTTCCAAAACGTAAAGTTTGAACGTTCAACAAATAAGTTTATCCGTCCAAAGTCCTTTTTTAAGATGTTAAAAAGGACAATTAAAAAATGTCTGAAAATTATGTATACTAAGAAGTAAGAATAATACAAGACAAATGACAGTCAGCAGAACCCTCATCTTAACTTTGTTGATTTATTTTAAAAAATGATTTAAAAAACAAGTTATGAAATTAGTGTCCATTGTAATAATTGCAAGTATACACTTGTTGCAATGACTTAATTAAAAATGTCATTGTTGGTTATTTGAATATTTAACGTTTTGTTTTACTACTTTTTTTTCATCATTGTGTTGTGATGTGTTGTTTTTTGTTTTTTTAGATTTCTCCTTGTCCTTTTTAATTTTATAGTTTCTGATAAAAGTCGATTTTGTTTTTTCCCGTTGACAAATTTTAGTTACTAAAATAAAATCCTTTGCAGGACAGATGTGTTGCCTTTGAAAGACATTATAAATTTGCTTTAAAAAATCGGAATTGCCATTAGTTAGATATCTCATCGGCTCAAAGCTGGTGTAAATATTTCACCCTAATTATATGGAAGTTCCTTTTTCTTTCACAACCCGGTTGTGTAACCATGGTGATAGTACTTAGGACTGCTACTAATACAAGTCGTATTTAAGTGCTGTTACCATGGCAATCACAATCACTACTAACACTTATTGCTAATAATAACCATCATCGTAATAGTAGTACTATAATGTTGTCACCGAAAAACCTTGTTTATCTTTGGTGTTTCTTTAAATTTCTTTATTACTCCATGCATTTGAATATTTTAAATACCGCTTTCTCTACGATCTGACTGAATAAAAACATCGTCTCTAGCATGACAATTTTCCCTTCCTTCCAAACCTCTTGGTTTATTCATTGAGACAATAAGTGAGGGAATTCACTGGTTTTCTTAAAGTTGAAAGTTTATCCATTTTTTTCTTTAAAGTTTAAAGGATTTTTTATGAAACACGAATTCATGGTTTAATTTCGACAAAGTGGTAAAAAGAATTATCTCACTTCTCTTAATACATTTATTTATCAGCTGGAAACACACTTGCCCACCGGTTTTGGTGAAAGCTTGTTTACGGACAATCTTGTTCTCTCAATCATTAAGAAAATAAAAAATGGGATAGTAAAATTTTGTTGCTGCTTCTCGCCGTTGACTAAAAAGGAAAATGTCACAGGTGATTTTTTTTTTTTTTTTTAAATACTGCACTATGGAGGTAGAAGATTGAATTTATACAAAAAAAATCTTAAGTTATTTACTTAATCCGAACCGACATTTTTTTCCCCAAATTTCCTAAACTCCTTTTCAGATGACGTCGTATTTAAACTTTATTTGAAGTTCTGAACACATTCTTTTTTGTTTTCTTTGAGACTTCTTTTTACTCAGAATGGCTTGATAGTCGGCTGTCTTAACGCCTAACAGTGTTTTTATATTTTTTAACCGTTTCGAAATTTTTGCTTGACACTTCAAAAATCAAAACTTTGAAAATAAATCTCTTAAAAATATACTAAAACTTAAAAGTACTTTTTTTTTTTTTTTTTTTTCCTTCGGATATTATAAAAGTTCATTTAGACCGCAAAATGTCTTTAAAACTATAGAAAAAATAAATTAAAAAAATATAGGTTTCTATTTAGTTAAAAAAAACGCAAAAATAAATGTCTTATTTTTTTGTTGTAAAAATGCATAGATGTTTTATCGTTGTTCAGGTTCTATAAAAACACTTGCTGATTTTTTTCTTATTTGATTCCGAAGGAAAGTAAAACAATCTGTAAGATGTGCCAATGAATGCCATCACTTGGTCGTCTTGAAGTGGTTATTCACTGGTTATTGTTGGTGGAGGGGGAGGTTTTCCATTGCAATATGAATTCAACAGCGTCTGACGTCAGCTTCTATGCTTCCCGCCACGCGGTAAATTTATTCGCCTTACATCATCATCATCATCATCATCATTGGATCTTTCCTCTTAGGAATTTTCTCTCTCCCGATTACCATGTCAGTGTGTAGATGTAGAGAATAATCACCAATTTGGCGCATCGATATTTATTTCTATGTATATAATTTCACAAAAAGTGGTAGTGTAATTACCCTTCAGACTCTCTCTCCTTAAAAAAAAAAAAAACGTTCCTACCTAAAGTGTTTTTCTTCTTTTTTTTTGTCGGCTTTAATGAAAATTGAAAATGTATTTCCATTTTTATTTTAAAGTAATCTCCACTCAACATACTTGTTTTCTTTGTGAATTTTTTTACAATATTTCAATTCAGCATGATAATCCTGAACCCAGCACTTGAAATTCTAGTTTTCATTTTTCCCTGAACAATATGTATTTCCCAGGCTCTTGGAGACTATTTTGTGTGTGTGTCTCCTCTCTGAGGTCACAACTTTCTTTTTTTAACTTACGTCTCAGTACTTCCACCTCCGTCACCATTTTTTTATCACTCGGCCCTGACTAATAATACTGACCAGGCAAAAATCACCATTTATTGTTGAAAAGACGATTTTAATGAAAAATATAATTTAATCTTTCGTCATTACCGACATGATGATGTCATCGATTGTGTGTGTGTGTGTGTATATAAACTGGAATTAATTCACTTTAAGTCGGCTCTTTAAAAAAAAACATAATCGTTATTGGTTGCCATTGTTTTTCTCCGTTGCAGTGACCAAAAAACCGACGTGTTCGTTAATTTTTAGGATGTTGCTGTCTTTTATTTTCATCAGAACAACGTTACACGAGAGTTTAAAATCCACTGACAAATGACCCGTTTAAGTATCCATGTACCAAATATATGAGCTTGTTCTTGTATTGCTTTCTTTTTTCGCGATATCTTTTTTTTTTTAATTTCTCGCCCCCGCCCCAGATTTTTTTGTGTATAAAATTGAATTTGATACTTCACTCACTTTTTTTTTTTTTTTTTTTTTTTTGACCTCACCTTGTCAGGTGAATGTCAATACCTGTTCGACCCATTCATTGTCTTTCGAAGCTACGAAGATTGGTAATAATAAACATTCTTTCCACCACTGGGAAGATTGGCGGCAACCACCATTGAATTGTTTGTTTAATCTTTTCCGCTTCAAGTTTCTTGTAGGTATGCTACGAAACCATTTGTTTTTATGATGAGGAAATAAGCCTGGTTTATTGTCATCTATATGTAGCATCAAGATTTTGTTTTATATTCAGTCGGTAATTAATAATGTTCTTTAGTTAGTAGTGCCAAGAAATTAAAAATTGATTATTAATAAAATAAAAAGGGAATTTTTATGACTTCATGTTACGCTACTACACAGCCATTCATCATGGTTTCAATTACTTTTTCATTTTCCCCCTTTTTTTTTTAAAAAAAAAAACTCTTTTAAAACACATCTTTATCTAACCTTGCTTTTGAAGTTGAGATCGTTTACCAAATTTATTACTTGGGTTGTGTTGTGATCTAGATCTATAAAGTGAAGGGGTTCTTTTTAAAAACTTTGAAAATTACTATAAAAAAAAAGTTAATGAGAATTTGTTGAACTCGTAATTTTATTATATACAAAAAAATGAACTGAATCAGATTAGTTTAGTTCTGAGGAGAAAAAATTTATTGCGGTTTTTTTTTTCTCCCCCTTGGCATTTCTTCTCTACAGCCTCTCACCAATTCGACCTTGCCCTCGACTTGAATATTTCAAGGCTGGGCAGATTATTCTGCCAATGTATGGAATGTGCATATCTCTTCCCTGCCTCTCCTACGTTTGGATCCTGATGATAGTCACGATAATGTTGGTGGATATTTATAAGGGAGCACTGAATAATGCGAGGATGTATGGTGTGGGCAACAAATTTCTCTATGTGGATGACATATATCTTTTCTTTTTTTTTTTTTTTTTTTTATCAGCTGGTCTGTACTGGTAGTTGTGGCTAAGTGAATATCTCTCCTGTTCCTCTCTAAACTCTCTGTATTATTACCATTTCCTTCCTTATCTTCAACTCTCTATTAAAAATGCTGTTTCATTATCCGTTTGGGATAAGATGAAAGAGTGTTGTTAGACTTGTACTAACTATATTTTTACAAGTGAAAAGTATCTTGAATTTTTATAACACTATTTTAACAATTGAATAGTGTGTGAGTGTGTGTGTACTACATAATATCCAACGTCGATATAACACTTCTCATAGTTTCATACAGTTATTGCGTTAACTGAAAACTCCAAGTAATGTTATCAATGTTAGATATTATATTTTCTACTATAGCTCTGCTTCAGAACATTGAGCACTGTATTTATAACACCTGAAGAATACGTACGTGCAAGTATGTGCATTTTTTATTCTACTCGTTCACACACACACACACACACGGTGTAACAGCAAAATTATCCAATTATTAGATTATTAATCTCTGAACTATTATCTTAGAACTGTTTAAAGATATCTTACTGGAATTCTGAGGTTTTTATAATTCTATTGGACTCTACGTTGAGCAATAAGAATGTATAATTAAGCTTAACAGAAATATGATGAAATTGATCATAAATGAAAATGACATGTTCATCATTAATTAATCATAGCTAAGGATTGGAAGCTCATGAAGTATTAAAATAAAGTTTTTATATATAATTCATTTAATAATTTCATTTTCAAGTCTTTTTTTCACTGCTGTTTGGTCTGTCATAGCTGAAACTCCTCTCTTATGTGCCAAATGTCTTATGAATTGAGTTGGATATTTATCCAATTGATCTCTTTAGCTCTAAGTTGAAATGATAATCCCTCTTCCTGTTATGACCTCCTGATCTAGTTTTCCACTTTACTGTTCCCTCTTTTTTAAACTTATTCACTGTTCTCTTGAATGGACTTTGAAGACGGGAGTCACAGTGTGAATGTTGGTACTGAACCATGAATGATCTTTTCCTCTCATCATTACTCAGTTGAGAAGACAGTGGGTCTGACACAAATTAATTTTAACCTGTTATCTTTTTAACTGAATAACTCAAGGGGTTTTCACTGATTCTTATGAAAAATGATGTCAAGATGACTAAATGTCTTGTCTGAAAACCTGGAAAAAGAAATTCAATTACTTTAGTGTTTTTCAGATATTAAACCTTTTGTGAGATGGATAGTTATGCTGTTATACCCTGTGTATTTTTTATATATATATATATATATATATATATATATATATATAGGAAATGTATATCAATTTAACATGTTTCAATTTTATTAAAGCTTTGTCAGAAATTGAGAGGAAAAACACAGAAAACAATGAGAAATTAGATTTTAAGGTATATTATAAACCAACAAACAGATGATCTAGTCAACTTCTATTACCACCAACCAAAAAATAACATCTGGATTAGTCATAAGATTTTACCTTAGAGCACAAAGGATATGCAGCCTGGAATATTTAAATGAAGATATTGAGAAAACTTCCAAACTTCTCAGTTACCCACATCATTTTATTCTCAATGTAAAAAAAACAAGCTTACAAAAAATGGACTCCACCAATACTTCTAACAAAAATTACACAAAATTGATGATCTTGCCCTCCAAACACTCCTAAGCTCGCAAACAAATTAGTCATCCCAAATACTAGGATTGTTACCACTGAAAGATATAATTAGGAAGAAAAACAACACAAATTCAAATGCCAGGATTTATCAAATTGTTTACAGTGTAAAAAGGTTTATGTGGGGGGAAACATTGCGTGATCTAAATGCCCACAGCCTGAACCCAAGAGACTTGTTTGGTCAATCAATCTAACTCTTTTGTTTTGCATCAAAACGCTACTGGACATAACTTTGATTTCACTAATGACACCCTAATTAAAAAAAACAAAACATAATTCTTTAGGGAGAAATTCATTGAAAACTTATTATTAACAACTATAATCACACACTTAAAACATTACATCATCATCTTTCTTTGAATCCATTCTTAAAGAATCTCTTATATCTAACTTTTGAAAAGAATACATTCCAAAAGAAGTGAGCCATAAAATCAGAACCCTGCAACTCCCTGCTGCAAAGGCTGGTTGCACAAAGGGCAAGATAAAACTCCCTACTAGACAAACGTACACAATTACAAATACACATTACTGTTAAAAAAATTAGTTTTTTGTCTGTTTTCTCTCAATCTATGAAGCTTTAATAAAAGTGAAACGTGTTAGACTGATATACGTTTACTATTTGTTCTTTTATTTTGTTTTATCCTGTAAGATTCTGATCTATATTTGATCTACAACAAGAATTCGATAAAAAATGGGCATACATGAACAAAAAATGCTGAAAATTTGTTTTATTATCAAGAGGACAGGATTTTTTGTAGTATTATATTTTAATCCTCTGTAGAACCTTCAAAATTTATTTTCTAGTGTCAACAAGTGACATTAGTTATGGGAAATTTGAGCCTTGAAAAACACGTTGATTTGGAAATTATTACAAAAATTAGATAATGGTCAGATTTTAATAAAACTTTCAGGACTTACTCACAAATGAATTAAAATATTTTTGAAACTTGTTTTTAGAAAATCTTGATAAAAAAAAAAAAAGCTTTTGAAATTTTGATAAATTCATTTTTGTAACACTTAATGTTTATATTAGTTATAAGGACACATCCTTGGAGAATTCAAATCATAAAACTGAATCCCACAGAAAAATCTGCCATGAACCTTTTAAAAAAAAAATTATTTTAAAAATCAATTCTTTTAAAATATTGTAAATTATTGAATTGCAAGCTTTTCCTTTGATGATTAGTAAATATAGTTTTTACTTAACAAATATCACTTAACTGCTACAAATTTTAAGGGATTTAAAACTTTATAAATTATTCTAATTAAAATTAAAAAAATTCTTGTAAAAATTAATTTTTCATCTCGTGTCCAAGATATATCTTATTCATGAAATCAATTAAAAGCTTTTCTAATTAAATAATGTTTTAGTTTTGCATTTTTTATTTTATGATTCAGAGCAGATTTTCTGTAACTGGTTGTCCAGTTTTGCAAAAAAAAAAAAAAAAATTTCAATTCTACATGGATGTATGCTTATAACTATTATAAACATTAAGCTCTACAAAAATGAATTTCTCAATTAAATAAGTGGGGGAGAAACAGATGTGTATTTTTTATATATATATATATATATATATATATTTCACTGCAAAAAGGAAAAAAAATTAACCAATATTTTGAATGTTCTAAAAAGTGTTAAAAATGTAATTGGTCCTTTAATAAAGGTTTTGATAACAACACTTTTTATTTTGGGGCTGCCTTTCATCATGTATGCTCGTTTTTTAGTATATCTTTGGAGGTGCACACACATACACACTGTTGTCCAAAATCTTAAGACCAATGAAAATAAAGAAAAAATAACTTTTGCATTGTTAGAGTCAACCATTTATTTGAGTAGAACTTCAAAAAATGAAAATAAGAAAAGGAAATTTTAAACTTTTTCAGCATTTAATAGGGAAGATTTGAATACTGGGAAATTAAGCTAAATATGAGCTGGTCTAAAGTTCAAGACCATATTTAAATGAAGTTTAAACATGTAACAAAATTGTCATTTATGTTCAAGTATTAGTGCAGTCAACATTTTCCACTGGTATCTCCTGCATTACATTAGGTAAAAGCATGTCAAAGTTGACAGTTTGAGCATGGCAGAATTGTCAAGCTGCCAAAGCAAGGTTTCTCTCAGTGTGCCATCACTGGCAAGATTGGACGTAGTAAGACTGCTGTTGCACATTTCTTAAGAGACCCTGAGGGATATGGAACAAGAATTTCAAGTGGTTGGCACAAGAAAATTTTGTCAGCGTTGAGCAGGAGGATTTGACGGGTTGTCTAATGAGACAATAGCTGATCATCAAACAAGATTAAGGTCCTTATTTCTTCCAATTTGCTGAGAAGTGCCAAACATTGTATATAGAAAAGTGGAAGAACGTTTTGTTCTTGGAGAAAAAAGAATGAATCTGGTTGGTCTAGATGGCTTCCAATGTTACTGTCACAATGATATCCCACTGTAGAGATTTCCTACATGACACAGTTGAGGAGGTTCTACCATGATCTGGGGTGCTATCTCCTTCCAAAGAATAATGGATCTTCAGGTTATACAGAGGCATCAAATTACAGCTGGACATTGACATGTTAGAGAGAGCATGCTTATTGACTGATGTCCCTCATTTGTGTGGAAATGATTGGATCTTTCAACAGGACATCGATGCAGTCTGTAATGACCACTAGACAAAGGACTTTTCATGGTCAATAACACAATTGATTTTTAAAAAATCTTTTTTTTTTTACCATCCAATGTATTAACCCAGCCTCATTTGAAAATGTTTGGGGGTTGATGGCAAGGGAAATCTATAGAAATGGACATCAAGTCCAAACAGTGCATGATCTTTGTGAAACCATCTTCACCACTTTGAATAACATTCCAGCCAGCCTTCTGCAGACACTTAAACCATGCCAAAGCAAATTTTTGAAGTTATTCACAATGATGGCCATGGAACTCACTATTGAAACATCTTTTTGGGCATTTCCCACATAGGGTCTTTCAGCAGTCACCCTCTTGAACCAGGGCAGCACTATCTCTTCAAGGCACTTAATGTAGGCCTCCATGTTTAGTCTGAGTCTCTGTTGGAAGATGAATGGAGGCATAATGTCACCATCACCAGTCACTCCAAAAACCTTCATAATCATCATTAGACTCTTCCAACTCTTTCCAAATTCTCTGTATTGTCCTCAGATTGACATCCAAACACTCTACAATGTTTGTATTGGAGCTTCTATTGTAAATGCCAAGCAGTACAGACTTGTTGTTTCCAAATTTCTGGTGGAGTAAATTACGTAATGGTGGTCTTTTTCTCACAGATGATGCCCAATTGAGTCTACTATGCTCTATAGTTGGCAAAATAAAAAAAACAAACAATGAGCATGCACAAAATTAAAAATATAAAATGGTGACAATTTCCCTATTGGACTGTGTGTGTGTGTGTATTCAGTGTCCCCAAAAATGTATTCAATTTTTGACTTCATTGTCAGTTTGGAGATGTATAAACATGCATTAAACTTCATTCAATGCTTAAACAGTTGATCTTCTTTATAAGTCAAATATTAATTTTTTACATTCACTTTTTTCTCATATTCACCATATTTCCACTTTATATTGACAGTATATTTTTAAAAAATTTGGGCTTAATCTTATCTGTTGTCATGTTTACTTACTGTGTGTGTGTCTAATATATATATATATATATATATATATATATATATAAAATATATATACACACACATGAATGATCACATAATATTTTTTTTTTTTTTTTTTTTTTTACACAAATGTATTCTGTATATTTGTACTGTTGACAATTTTCTGTCTATGCATATTTGTTTATGGAAAAATCTGAAATGTCTTCATAGCTGTTCCACCAATCTTTGATAGAAGACTTCGTTTGTTCTCATGTTATCTGACACCTCCCCTTCCTACACATACTAGAACCCTGAAATGTAATGATAGATAAAAACAACCTCGATGTTATGTGCAGAACAAGTTGTAGACCATTTCATTTTGCTAAGAATTAAACCTTAAAAGAAGGAAAACTTTCACATACAGGTTCTGGTATGGAATTACCAGCTGTATGTTCTGCCCCCCCCCCCCACACACACACTCCAGTAGTGAGGCTGCCACTGGAATGCTTCAGCTGGTTGGCATGCTGTTCTGGTTTCTTTTCCTTGCCCCTCTCCTCTTGCTGATCCAATCCTCTTCTCCTCTGGAACAACTATTCCTTATAGCATTTTCCTTACTCTTAGACTTTTTTAAAATTTTATTCTTCATTGCATTGGATTGAAACAAAATG
>OZ038502.1:57235377-57505377 GCA_964036315.1 Acanthosepion esculentum
GTTTCACATGAATTGTATTGAAAGTTGACTTAAATCTTTTGTACTTTATCGTCACAGCCTCTAAATGCTTTCATTCCCAAACATGTCACTTGATGCTTTTTGTCTATCTGTATCATTCATAGACGCTGCTGCTCTTTCAATTCGAAAAGAAAAGTTGATTCAACAAAATCAGTCTTGATGTCTGATCAACCAAAAACAGTAATTTTGTGACTTCTCAGTACATTATCAGTTTAAAAACGTTTGCTTTTTCTTTCTTTCTAATGACTGCAGGGGGGACTGTGAATTAATAAATGGATTGGCAATTAGGCAGTTTAAAGATTTTAATCTCTGAGTTTCTTACATTCACTACTTAATTGGTTAAATATTTAGCCTTCATTTTGGCACCATTTGTGAATTTCATTTATTTACTAGCATGGTATGTCATAAATGACTGGATTTTGTGCACTCTTAGAGTGCAGTCACCCCCTTATGTTTAGGCTTAACATCAGTGCAATATCCACACACACACACACACACACACACACACACACTTACTGAATAGTTCTTGAAATACCTTCAAAAAACAAGATTAATCTGATTCAAAGAATTTGATTAGACCAGGAACTTTTCAGCACTTCAAATACGTGAATAAAATTTAATTTTGTAAGATTTTCATATAAGGCGGAAGAAAAGTATATTGTATTACGATTACTTTTTCTGCCTATATTACATGTACTTTAATGAAGAAAATAAGTTTCAGCTGTTTCATCCTTTTACTGTAGATAGGATTTTTTTTCTTTAGCTAACCCCCAGCCCCTAATCTTACTTGCAGCACAGCCAGCTTCATCAATCTACTACCCAACTTCTTTATCATAATACAAGCAGGAATTTAGGTCTGTCACAGTAGCCCTGTTACTGTCATTTTACTTTTTTTTTTTTATTAAGTTAGAGGACTGTGACCTGCAATTATTCTTTCCTCTCTACTTTCTAACTAATAGCTTCTTCCTTTCTCATTTATCCATATATTATTGTACTACTTATGTACCTAATTGGAGCTTGAAGATTCTGCTAGTGTCAACTTTCAGCTGGTCTTTACCACCATTGTCAATTTATTGTATACTAGAAATTGTTCTCTTTATTTTTATTAAGTTTTATATAAAGCTTAGATCTCCCATCCAGTTTGGAAAGAGTTGTTCAGCTTATTAATAGTGTAAATTTTTTTGAGGATAAAAGTACAATATCTGTTTATATGTATAAACAGCATAGCCTAGTTTTTTTTTATTTATTTTTTTTATTAGCAACTTTGAATTTGTCATCTGCTAAATATAACACGTTTTATTAAAGACTGACAAGATACTGCAATTAAGATGCTTACTTAATTTTTCTTGTATAAGTGTTTTCTATTCTGGGCATAAAGTGAGTAAAAAAAAAAAAATAAAAATTGTCCAAATGTTCTGTATATCCAAGCTTTTTTGACGGTTCTTTTAATATATATTTAAAAATAAAAATCATCCTTGATAATGGCTAAAAGAATAGCCGAAAATGCTCTGATATTCAGAGCATTTTTAAAATTTTACACACTTTATAACTAGGAAAGAAAACACTTATACATGCATAAGAAAAATTAAATACTAAGCTTAAGTGTGGTACTTTGTCAATTGTCTTTAATGAAACTGACATAAGAGGGTTTCACAATTATAACATCTAAGTGACAAATTATATATATATATATATATATATATATATATATATATATATATATATATAATAAAAATTATTTTTTAAAGGATTTTTTTTATTAAACAGTGAAATTAATAACAACCAGCATAAATTGAGAAATCCTGCTAAAGAAAAATTGTATCTCCGACAGGAATCCAGCTTGCACCCACCCCCAATCAGAAATACCGCTTTTTGAGCCAAAGTGTGTTGTCCATGGAGACCCACCTGAAATGGGCAAGATTGATATTAACTATTTAAGGAAAGCACATTTTTCTTGCTGGGACTTCTGCTAGCTTCTGTTTTGTACATGAGACCTAAACAGTATTTTTCTTTTTTTTTTATTGTATCCAACATCTTTCTTCATATAAAAATAAGCAGTGTATTGTCAGATATGTTGGAATTGATATGTTTTACTTATTTGGAGAAAATAGACTAGGCTTAAAGATATTACCTGTCATATAGTATTTTTTGTTTTCTTTTTTGCATGTTTGGCTTTCCCTTTACTTTTTTTTTTTTTTTTTTTTTTTAGCGCATGTCTACTGAGAAGAAGAATTAATATTTGGGAATCTGCAGGAAGGGAAGAAATGGCTCTATATTAATTAACCCCTTTAAAAATTTCATCTTTGTGTTAGGGTGTCATACAATCAAAGTTCAAATATTAGAAATAACATTTAACTGTATTAGTCTTTGTTAGTGATTCTTTAAAAACAAACTTCTTTTTCCACAGCACATATGTAAAGAAAGTACTTGCCTTTTCATTTTATTAACTGTACTGACTAGTGGCTTGATGTATACTAATAATAGTGTACAAACCTTTACTTACCTCATA
Source organism: Acanthosepion esculentum (assembly GCA_964036315.1). NCBI lineage: Eukaryota > Metazoa > Mollusca > Cephalopoda > Sepiida > Sepiidae > Acanthosepion > Acanthosepion esculentum. Next base: position 57,237,905 of record OZ038502.1, read on the forward strand.
TAGCTTCTCTCAAAAGAACACCACTAACAGGATGCACTTTTTATATTAACTGACTTTTGTGTATAAAATCAAAACTGCTTAGACAGTTTTATGCATTTTTTCTTTTAATCAGATTGATGCAGAGGCAACTAATTTTCTTTTCTATTTTGGCATGACCAGTGTTGGTTGTTTTTAAGAAAAGATTAAAAATACAGAACTAGTTTGTCATTTGTATTGTCACTTTAAAGTTTGACATGATCATGGATTCACGTGTTATGACTATAAATTAGAATTTACCCAAGTGGCAAATCTCGCTACAGTTTAATGGTATTTTAACATGAGCACCTAAATTGAAACTGATTTTATTAATAGTGGGTTGCTTTTGTTTAATGTAAAAGGCCTCCAAAATTTGTAATTATTTTCTATATATGCAAAGAAATATTGCCAACCAAAATTTGATAGAAATTAGGAGTGCTATGGATTTGTTTATTCAGGGTGATAACTGGTTCATCTTCTCAAAGGAAACTTTATGGGATAACAAAGATTTTGTGTTGTTTTTGTCTCCCCCCTCTTCTATTAGCTATAAAGGGATTAGAAAAGTTGTATACGACATTGATCTTTTATAAAATCATTACTGTCTTAGATGTTATATATCTATGGATTTTATTTGTCATTGCTTTTTCCAACTTGTATAACTGGAGAGCATCTGGTTTTCAGGGAGAGCATTTTAACACCCCTTTATTTATTTATATATATATATATATATATATATATATATATAAAACCAAAGTAGTATTATTATCAATAATACTTGTGTAGGCTGGGGAAGAAAAATAGAAACTTATTGAATTAACTAAGCCATTTTTTTTTTTTTTATTTTTTTTATTTTTTTTTTTTTTTATTTGTTAAATAACCTGTTCCGGTTTCCATTGAAATTGATGACAGCTGTCATTGAACTGATTGGTATAGTTTGGAATTGGTGAGATGAGAGAAATAGGATAGTAGGGAGTCTTCTTTTTTACTTTGCTAAATGAATCTGCTTAATTCAAAATTGCTTGTTTTAAAATGCTGACATTTGGGAATTGATGCATTTTTCTGGTTTTTATGTACTGTTCTTTAACTTGTAAATCCATCTCTCTTGTTCATATATTAAGATATGTTACTTATGTCAGTATAATAAAGCATGTTTTAGCATCCATCATCAGGTACCACAAAAAAAAAAAAATGCCCGTTCCATGCCTTGAGAATGTGAGGGCAAATCTGGCAAGTCAAGCTTCGTACCATTTAATAATGATTCCCAAAGTTCATTTTCAGAAAATTCTTCTGTGAGCATTAGTTCACAAACTCCAAACTTAATGACAGATCTATTAACTGTGTCCAGCTTTAAAATTGATAGTTGTTATTCTTTTTAATCTTTTCTTGGCTGGCTCCTCACTCCTGAAAGAATATAAAAATTAATTTGAGTTATTTTAAAAAAATAAATGCACACTGTAGTGGTGTTATGGTGAAATTAGATAAAATCCTTAAAATGATTCTATAAATCAGCATAACTTATATAGTCAGTTTTATATGAATAAATATTTACTTACCTAATGGCCAAAATTCTTTTTATAGCTTCTTCCCTCACTTCCAGTTCATCAGATTTGACCATTGAATATGAGATATTCTCAGGCAGTAAGGCGAAAGCATTGTATTGTATATTTTTCAATGTGATCTGTTGGATTTCATATGGTTGCTTCCTAATCCTTTGGATCACATTGAAAATATACATTTGCTGATTGTGGAACTTATTTCTTTTAAATTTGAACCAGCAAATGGCATACACATTCACAATAAAATTTATTAAACTGTGGAGTTTGGTTGAAAGATTTTGTAGGTATGCACCACAAGTTTGTCAACACGTCAGTCTGATGGCTAAAGTTAACCACCTTGCCTGGTTTAATGGAACAATTTTCCATGATGGAGTCCACCTTATCTCTAGAAATACCCACTGTATATTCATAAAGGAGTCTTTGGTCACAGCTACGGATATCTCCATTTTTAATTTTAAAAATGGAATCCAGAGGACTGCCAACAGCTGAAAATGATATTTGGGGTAAATTATGGTAATCATTTGCACATAATTTACCCAGTGGACCATTGAATGTGGTAGGGCTTTTTGTGGTACCATCTACATGTTTAAAAAAAAGTTCTAAACAGAAGTTTATTTTGGTGCAAGGAGCAACCAATAGTGTGAAGATTTCTGTTAAGATTTCTTTCTAGAAGAAAGAAACAAATCCGCCTTCACAGCCTGTATTGGCATTAGTGTTTTCAACAAGGATAGCCTTGATAGTGCTCACACTGTTGAATTCATGCAAAACATCAGCCACTTGCTCGGCAAGAACAGCACCAGTTGCACCAATATTAGGAAGAACCCTATGTGTCAGATATTCATTTTTATGTCATCTCCTTTGTGACAGTCAAGCAAGTGGCGTTCTCGTCCCTTGTTTTTTTTTTCAGTTCTCCCATCAACTCCATTACAAAGATTTTCCACCTTTTTATCATGCTTTTGATGGACATTTGTTTTTGCTTTAGCCGTTGCTCTATTAATTTTACATTTATCTATATAGATATCTTTTATGTTGGGGATAAGGAGGCCCATAGAATCCAAGAGCAAGGCATTGACAAGGCTGGCACCAAGATCACGCCTGATCAACTCAATAGCATACTGTGGAATTTTGATAATTTTTCTTGACATTTTTATTAAAATATCTGAAAAAGAAAATATATGTATTATCAGAAATTACACAAAAATATTTTTCAATAAATTTGAAAATAAAGTTTGAAATACATTATTAAACTAAGAGTAGAGTTAGTTCTGAGGTTAGCTCGTAAACAGGTTTTTTAATAACACTAACTTTGAAAATAAAAACAAATTACAATAATTATTAAAGTTGTATATTTTTAATTAGTTAAGTATATTTTGATGAAAAATACAATAAATATTTGTGCTAGCTAAAAGTAAAACTGAAAGTAAATTTTAACTGCTGAAAAATATCAATTTGCCTGTTCCTGATTTTGGCTAATCTTCCATGTGTAGCAGCCTAACTTGTCTAATTTTGCCTGACTGCATTGGAAATTCAGGTCTAAACATTCAGGTTATCAGTTTAGGTGGAGAGAAAAAAAATGAAAGCAAATGTGAATTAAATAAATCGGAAGCTCAAGTTCTAACCATATCTTTCATAATTCAAGGTTATTCTTCGGTAAGGTTTGCACTTGTTACCCTGTCAAAGAGGATGGCAGTAAATCAATAATATTTTTCTTTTGCATATCCAAAAGAAAAACAAATTGTGGTTGGTGGGTGCAAGATGTAGAAATTATTAAAAAAAAACTTGGGAAATTTTATATTACCTCATGCCTGTCATGTTTTCAGCAGGTTATATGCACAAAAAGAAAAATTGGTTAGATACAAAAATGTTATGCACTAAAAAGCCAATAATCAAATTGGGGATGATGTACATATATGATGTATATTTAAAAAGAAGTGACTTAGGATTTTCACATGAGAATCTCTCTTTCTGTTGAAACAATTTTAGATGGGATTTTCTCTTTGCTATTAAAATAATAAATATACAAATTGATTTCAGTAGATTTAAAAAGTAAAAGCACTTCAAGCAGAAAAAGATAATTCCAAAAAATCAATTTAGTTGACCAAGTGCTTTACTGATATTAGATGCCCCCAAAAACTTCATCAGTCTACATCAGTGAATTAATGAGAATCTAAGAAATCTTGCTTTTATTCATTTGTTTGATTTGTTTAAAAATAATCTTCAAATGGAATTAGTAAGATTGTTACATCAGTTTTTCAATTGGTGGTGGGGGCAGCATCTGCCTTAAAAATATTATTTGGGATCAAACAGACAGCTGGTGCTGATGAGAAATAATATAACACTCAGAAATACATAACTCAATAGAAATTGGCCTGTAAAGCCCAATATTGGAGTCACTAAACTTTAAGAAAAGTGTTCCTCTATAAACCTTTCCTAAAAGAAAGCATCAAATATAGCAAATCCCAAGTTTTTTTTTTTTTTTTTTTTTTACTCTCGGTGATCATTTAGTTTCTTTTCATGTCACTTGTCAGAAAGCAATGTCTACCATAGTTATTATGTGCAATTTCATTTTTATTTTATTTTATTTTTTTTTTAAGAAAAGGGGGGGGGAAAAAGCACATCATTAAGATTTATTGCAACTTCAAAGGAAATGCACTCAGTTCATTTTAAGCAGGTTTATTGCTGGGTTTTATGCTAGTGATATATTACATTTTGTGTGTGCTTTTGTTTATAAATTAATGTATAAAAATCAAATTAGAAATAACTACTTAACATTTTATAAAAGTCTTTTCGTTCTCTCAAACTAATATTTTGTCTTCAAAGTAGTTATATTCTCATTTCAAATTTGATTTAAAGTGAAAAAGAGGATTGACTGAATTATTAATAGTTAGATTTTGGATTATCCTGGCAAGAACAAGTTGAAAAAGCATTAGATAAGAATATGGCTATTTTGTTCATAGAATCTTTAAAAGATGAATTCTGCATTCTTGTTTTTAGTAGAACTTGTTGGGTCTCTCACAACCTCTATTTGGCATCTTAGTATCACAACAAATAGGTGCTTATTGTCAATTAAGTAATCTCAAATATTACTTTCCGAGTTTAATTGTGCCAGTTGTTAAAAATCCACCTTTCTTTGAGTTGCAAGATTTTTACCTAATTTTTTTATTCAGATACAAAGTTTTGAATTGAGATTGAAACTTACCTTTTGGTAAAGAAAGTAATTTATTTCTTGATAATTGGTAAAAATATTTGGAATGTATTTTTCAGATAGTTTAGTCTCTTAAAATATTTGCTATATTTAAGTATCTTGTATTGTTGAAATTGAAAATTTACATTTAATTTGGAAGGAGATGTTTTATGTCATCAGTTTCCTTGAAAATAATATTCACTAATCTGTATAGTCTGAAGAAATTTGTCAGATTATTTGTTGGTGTAAAACACCAGACTTGATTTTTTTTTTTTTTTTTTTTTTCCTCCTTGTCTTTAAAAAAAAAATACACCCCTGATTAAAGATACAAATTTTTAATAGATCTTTGATCCCAGCTTGAGAAATTCCAGAAAATGTCTGGAATTTTGCTGTTCCTATAACTGTTTATATGATCAGTAGCAGGTAAATACTAAATCACTTTTCTGTTTTTCACTTTTTTTCCTTTATGTATATGTTGGATGTATGAAATCTATTTTTCTTTACTTGTATATCTACTAAGAATCTATTTCATAGAATTTTAAAATCTTAAAACAAACTACAGGTATATGATTTATTTTTATGTATAAAGAAATAAACTATACTAAAGTTTCTTGTAATCCCTTAGTATCTAGTTAGTAAATTTACTCACTAGTGTCTGGATGTTTAATCAGGAGGATTGATTTTGCCGCAAATGTTTGAATGGTAATGGTAGTAAATTTGTTCATTTACTATTTTTGTCTGCTTTTTAGAAAATGGAGACGTAAAATTAATTAAAGCATTGCATCTTTCATTGCAATGTTTTTAGGCTTAAAGTAAGTGCTGCTTCATTCAAGTGCTTTCTGCACATAAAACTAATCAGCACCAGGTATCACCCTCTATTCTCTCTTATTGGATCAACTTGGAAGAACAAGTGTGGCTTTTTAGCTAGAAACCTCTTTACTTTCAAAATTTTCATGAGTTAATAGTAAAAACCTTTTTTTTTTTTTCATTTCATTTGTTATCTATATAGATTGTATACAATCGACAAAATATTTCTGCTTGTCTGTTTTTGACACTTGGCGTCTTAACCTCCCACCTTGTTTGGTAGTTTTTCTTTCTACCCCACCCCTTATAAAACTGAAAGAATAAAGCCACAGCAAAAAGATATTCAATGATTTAAAGAACAAGTGGTAGTTCTTTATAAGATTTCATAGAATAAATAAGATGGAAACCTGATATTGTCAATTTATGAATGTTTTGACTTAATTCTGATGGCAAGTAAGCAGGCATTGAATTTAACATTAAGCCATCATTCTGTACAAATCTCCCTGAGAGATACCTGTTCTTTTGTGAATGGACTGTAACTGTATATTGTACACTCTCTGACTTGTCTAGATTAGTCATTTACTTTCTGTTAAATACATTTAGTATTGTGATATATAGCAAACAGGCCAACCACTGTTACTAACACCAACAATCACCACCACCATGCCATTAACAACCACTGTGACAAATAGAGTAGAAAATGCAGAGTTGATTTGTTGCCATAAGCATTACTATTCAGGAAATTCTTATAGCACCTAAAAAGCATCATTGATATTAATTGATTGTTGGATTGCACCTGGCTCTGTTGCCAGTGTCTAATATTAATACTTATTTACTCTCTTACCTTTCTCTGTTGTCAGTGATCAATATGGGAATTTGACGAGGGGAAATGGAGAGGTTAGTAATTTGGGTATTGATATATTGGATTTACTCATCCTGTTATCAGTCTTTTTTTTTTTTCTTTTTTTTCTTTTTCCACATGATTAAACTGTGACCCCCTCCCCCCCCCAACATCTTTTTGTATGTCAATTCCTCCCCCTCCTAGAAATGCTGTTGTCATGTCTACAGTTTAATAAAATATGATAAAGTACAATTTCACTATATCTTATTGACTGGTGTAATATGTAGCAGCTCACAATGAGAAATCGGAGAGCTGAGTTTAAATTCTAATTGGGTTTGTTACATTCTCTTACACCCAATTAACCTTGGGAGAGGTATGGATTAATCTCCTCTCTCAGCAATGGGTTAAATTGTATCAAGAAAAATTGTAAATGCAATATATACCTACAAGAAGAATCATTCTTATATTCAAAATATGTTTCAGCTTTAAATAAACCATAGGGTTGATAAACATCAGAAGGAATGAATGGGGGGGGGTATATATATTTGAGAGTAAACGTTTGTCACATAGCTGATTGATGTTACCTCTAGCATTCTGACTCCAGAGTTTCATATGCAGACCTGTCCATCCACTCGTATATATATATAGTAACATAGTATTGAGGAAATTGTAAGATGAAATGGGAAAAGTTTGATGCGTTTCATCTATTAGGACTACATTGGACTGGGTTCTTGATGTTATGACTACACATGCGCATGAACAAGACTAGCAGCTTCAATACTTTCAAAAAATTTTGAAGCTACCAGCATCTCTCATTCATGTGTATGTGTAATCATATCAACAAACCCATTTTGGTGAAATGTGTCAAATAGAACTTTCCATTTTGAGATATATTGTTTCACTTTCAGGTTATCATTTTGTTTGGAGAAATATTACTAAAAGAAAGGAACTAACTATATTGTCAAGTAACATTTGTTTATCAGTTACTTAAAGAAAAAACTTTCCTTCTAATAGGAATATGGGAGATAAGAGTTGTAGAAAATGTAAAAAAATTGCTAGCCAGTTGTATTACTTGCCTTTATGATGTGAAATGATATAGGTTGAGAATTATCAGGAAACATTTCCTTTATTTCTTGAAGGATTCTTGGTAGTAGATTACAATACAGATTTTTGTTAAAACCTGGCAATGGGCAGCTGGCAAAGGTTGGAGATTGCAACAGCCGAAACAGGATTATCACGTTGGTCTGAATGTAAATAATATGAACTAGACTTTTGTTAGTTAAAAAGAAAAAGTGCAGTTAATTTTAAAATCCTGAGTATACTTGAGAAAAATATTTAAATAAGTGTATTTATAACTTAAAGAAACATATATGGTATTTGTTTTTTTTTTTAATTCTGAATATCTTGTTAGATGTTGCATATATTTAAGTTTTCACTCTCATTTGTCACTCCAAACTTTCATTCTCTATTTTGTCCAAATTCCTTTGCTGTTATGTCAAAACTGGATGTGCTGAAGAAGAATCCTTTCTCTATCAAGAGACAGGAGATTTCAACAAAACACTTTAATCCCTTTTACATTAATCCTGGTTATCTTTTCACTTCTACTGTGGATCACATGTGTCATTTGGAACGTTCATGAGAGGAAATGAATGGTTGGTGTTTATGAAATCATCTTGAAGTTATATTGGCTAGAATAGTGTACTTGCTGGCCTCTTGAATTAACAGGAAATCTTTTTAGTTTGTATAAGTTTCTGAAAATTTATCTTCTTCCTACAAAATAAAAGCTGCTGAAAATATTTAGATTTACATTCAAACTATTGTCCTCATCTTTGTTGTTATAACAAGAACAAAGATTAGGACAATAGTGAATTTAAATAACTCTTCATCCTTTATATTCAGACAGAAAATGTTTGATACTACAAACCCTACTTTATATTATGTATGCCCAAAATGTCATGTTGAATAAGTAGTCAAGAAAATTAAAATTAAAAACAATATTTGCAGGATTTGCGTAAATTCTAAGGCTCAGTTTGTATCAGGGCTGTGGAGTCGGAACACAAAACCTTTGACTCTGACTCTTCTATTTTTGGCACCTCCAACTCCTCTTTTTTAATCAAGTGATTATGTCCTACAAATATCAAAGCCTATGCATACACTCTTAACTTGAGTAGGCCTATATCATTATAACTGGTTTATATAAAAAATAAAGATACTTTGGCTTTTATATCATATTTTCTAACAGAATTACACAAATCTTTGAAAAGATATGGAAGAAATAACAATAAAAATAAAAATGTTATAATGTATGACTTTTTACATATCTTTGCAAATAAGAAATAAGTACAGAACAAAAATAAAACTACTTCTTTATAACAGAAGTTGAAGTATAATCTTTTACAGGATGTAAAAGACATAACAAAAATAAAAATTCTGAAATGTAAGATTTTTTTTTTTACATATATAGTTTTGCAAATACAAAATAACTACAAAAAATAAAATGACTTTAAAGAAATTTGTCTCGACTTCTTTTTTAAAGGAAATAGTAAATATACAGCCGAAGAAATAACAAATAAAAATTTTAAAATGTAAGACTTTTTACATAGTGTAAATTCAACTGGAGTTGGTATAGTTTTATGGACTCAGACTCTAGTGATCCCTTAATTGTTTCTGACTCCACAGCTTTGGTTTTTTATACCAATGTTGTTTTGTTTTTTTTTTAGGAAGGAAATAATGCTAACTCATGATTTTCTTTTAGTTTACATTGACTTATAACTGTAATATTGAACAAACTTTAGTAAATCCGTTCTGCTAAGTAAATATTGGAAATTGAAAGTTAGTTAATAAGAATTCAGATAAATTTATCTTATTAACAAGATTTTTGTTTCCCTTTTTTTTTCTCAAATGAAGGCACTGTTCAATTGAAGAGGTTTCGGTAATAGAATTTAATAGTTTATTATTGCACGTGAAAGAGCAGTATACTATCTGATAATGCAGAATGCATTGGCATGAGGGGATCAATAATTTGTTGAAAACCTTTTTCTTGATTTTTTTTTTTTTTTTTTCTAGCAGAATATTCCCACCATGTAACATACTTATTCAAATATTTGTATGATCAGTGTATTAGTATTAAAAATTGAGTTTGGTTAGAATGAACATTTATTCATTTCAAAGATTCTTGGACTAAATTTGGTAAATTACTTATTAGCTGAATTTTATTTTCATCTAAATGTTTGACAAATTACTTGATAAATGGTAAAGCAAATCAACTTGAGGTATTACTTGTCAATATTGACGAGTATTGGATTTATATTATGAAGGGTAGATGAAAAAATATCCAGAAAACAATATCATTTTGAATTTTTAGAGAATAGTGAAATTGTGCTAATGAATACATAGAATGAAAAAAGGAAAAGAAATACAAGATGAATTATGAAACTTCCATGTTTGAAGCAACTCCTTGCATGTCTTTGAATACTTGTCTTCATGCCAAGGGTCACCCTAAATAAATGTAGGATAATGTATGATTCAATCTTTACTTGATCAATTGTGCCAATCACAAGTCCCATCCTTTTTTGTTAAATATTTTTTTCGGCTAAAACCGGTTTGATTAACAAATTCCTGAGAAGACATGTTAGAAAACTGAATAAAACAGAAATTGCAATAATTTTCTTCTCAATCTGTATTTTTCCATGAAGATTTCCTATTTATTTTTGTATGAATAATTGGCTGCTTTTATCTGATGATGAATGTAGAAAATTGTTAATGAGTGCAAAAAAACTTCTACAATATTTGGGATGACACAGTAAATTTCATAATTTGAGTTTGAATTTGCCCGAAAATTTGCCTTTTTCTTTTTTCTTTTTTTTTCCCTAATAATACTTAGGAAAACTTGTTGAGTATTATGGCTACCCACTCCAACAATTGAATGATATTGCATTCCAATAATGACTTTTCTTTCTATAGGGTGAAGTCAGCAAGGGATTTATCATAATTGGTTTTTCGATTTGTAGTCTTTTGGTTTTTATCTTGAGTAAGAAATGTAATTGCTGCTTTGAATTGATTAGCTTATGTTAGTCATCATCCCGCACGACTCTCCCCCACACCTTAACTAAGATCCACCCTCTGATCTTCATTTATTTAATGCTTTATGACTTTGTATTGAAAATCTGTATGTGTCTCTAGACAACTGTAATTACCTAGTTGATGACCAGCATATGATGATGACGACAATAATGTCTGGCTTTTGTGTTCTAATTTAAGTTTAGATTACTTGGTATATATTTAAATTTTGTTCACAGATGATTTTAGCTTGTCTTTGCTTTTTCTCCCCAACATTTCTCTAGAAATGTAAAAGTGCATGAATAAACTACAAAGTAGCTTGTTGCTGAAGGAACAAAAGATGGGTTTTCTTAGGGCTTTTTCTTTTCTAATTATCTTAAACAAACTTTTATATTAGAAACTTTATTTTTTTTTTTTTTTTTCCCATCAAAGAAACTTGTTTCAGCAACAGCCTCAGTGTGTGTGTGTGTATGTATATATATATATATATATATATATATATATATAATAAAATAATTAGAACAATCCTTTCAAGTTTTCTGTCTGCATTTTAATTTTTTCTTCATTGGAGAAAGCAACATTCGTTAAATTCAATTAAATTTTGATTATCTTCATATGTCTTTGTTTTTCACCACTTTGTAATTTGTATTAAATTTCCCATAGGAAATGCTTGCAAATGATCTTTTGAAATTCTGCTTGTAATATTGAGTGAATATTGAAAACAGAACTTGGCTGTTACAAACTCGTTTCTGAATAGTTGAATGGAAATTGATGTTGTATTTGAGGTATGTGTCTCATTCAGTTGTGCTTTTTTTTTTTTAAGAATAAAGTTAAAACCAAAGATAATTCATTTTTAAGTTTCTCTGATTTGCATAAAACTCTTCTGCTTCATTTCTTATGATGTAGTATTATGTAATAAAGAGGTTAGTTCTTCAACCAACGATATGGTCATTTTTTTTTTTTCTTTTTTTTTGCTTGTAACATTCTTTAAATTATTATCTATTAGTATAAAATAAACGGGAAGTTTAAAGTGTTTTGTTATCTACATGAAGTATTGTATTTTCAAGTGGGTATTTTTCAGAAATTTATTAAGCAATTATCAAGAAAAGTGAGTTATTTGATATTAACCAACTGTTATCATCGCTTAGCAACAAGCCTTCCAATCATTTGACCCAAAGTAAGGAATTTAAATATTTTGACTGCCTGTGAGATAACATGTCAGTCTCTTTTATAAATTCTTTTATGTAAATTAAAATGATTATCTTGAACATTACTAAAGTTACTGGGAATTGACTTGTTCAAGGTTGCTTTTATATAAATGCTAAAATGTCACAAGGATTCAATTTGCATTCTGGAAATTGATGTTGGCATATTGCAAAAGAGTAAACAAAAAAAATTTAAAAAAATGCTCTACTGAATATTGCTTACAATATGTGTACAAAGTAAATGAAGGTTGAGGTAAGAAGTAATTCTCAAACTTATTTCAGAATGTATTAATGCAAGGAATAAAAAATGCAAACTTCTTTCACCTTGCTCCAAATATGTGGGGGGTGGGTAGAGGTAGGGATTGATTGTAATTGTTACCAACCTACAATTTGACTATTGTCTTTTAGGCAATAGCTTCAGCACTACTGGACAGTCATTCCCTGGATTGATTCTTTTCATTGCACTAAAGACGAGTGCAGTATTTGTGGCTGAAAAAGTATTGTTGCTGTTTCAACTTGCAACTTGTTGTCCAGTATTTTGCCCACACCTAACATACCTTACTGAAATTACCTTACTAAATCATTTCAAAACCTGTAGATAGTCATCCAACTTTGGTGTCACAACATAAACATTCTAGTGTTCCCCAATCTATTTATACAGTTGTGGAATATAGTTTTTCAGTTATCAATATTTGACATATGTACACCTGTTGTAAATTGACTATGTGGTCTTTCTCAACCTCCAAAATATGACCTTTTGCATTATTAATTCACTTTTTTTTGCATTTATCAATTACAGATAAGTAGATTAAATAAGATTATCACTAGCTTCTCAGAATGTCCTAACATTTATCAGGACAATTTTTCTTGGGATTTATTGTTGAACTGGAAATGCATAAAATTGTATCTTTTAGATTAATTTAAAAATAAAATATTTAAAAATAGTCTATCATTTTATTTATGAAGAATCATTAAAACTTTAAATACTTGATGGCCCAGTTAATTTTTTATTATCTTGTAGACTTTTTATATCTACAAGTTGTATTGGTGTGGTTTAATCTGGTGCATAGCATCCAGTGGAGATTGACTTTGGGGGTGATAATCTGGAGAAATAAATATAACTATTGTGTTATGGCAGATGTCACCCCACCCCTGCTTTTTAAAATTTTTCTTCTGTATGTAATGGTCTTTATTAGAGCAAATAAACTATTTATACCAAAGAGGTCTGGTAAAAACAACTTTTTACACTTTAATATTAATACTTCTATATTAATGGATGTTAAAGTAGTGCTGTGAAGTACCCCCCCCCCCCATATGTTTGGGCAAATTTTATTAAGTGGGCTGGGCCATAACTTTTTTCAATACTCTCTTGTAAAGAGCATGTCAAAAGTAGAAAATAGGATGGTGGGATCAGATTGCTATATTTCCAGTTGTATAATTCATCTTCCTCTAATAGAAAAATAAATTCCTATCTGGCACCTTTAGATCAAGTTTAATGGTATACCACTTTTAAAGGTTTCTATATGAGTACTTGTACAGAAATTTTAAAGCTGTGTGTGTGCGTGTGTTAATGCAAAGGATTAACACTCCCTGCACACATACACACTAAATCACCTTACTTGGGAAATATTTTATTGATCTCTTTTCAAGATCAAATTTCAGCAGTTTTAAAAGCAAGCGAATCCATACTGTATTGGAGAGACAGGAATTGAAATTTGAAATATCTTTGGGATAAAATCGACTAGGCCTTTAAAAGCTATTTTAAAAAGTGTTCAATGTCTATGAAGATCAGTGCAACATATCACCACAAAAGTAGCATTATCCCCTTTCCTATCATGCTATTTGATTGTAAATTTGAAATATTTGGTTACAAATAGTCTTTATTGTTGGAAGCATTGATAGTTTCAGGAAATTTCTTTGGACTGGTCTACCATCAATGAGTATTACTAAACATTTAAAATCAAAGGATAAACCTTAAGGTTAATTTTCCTCGTCTCCTATCACTAAGCATGTTAGTTTTTCTAAAACTAAAGAATAACTGAAATTTTGCCTGTGCACTAAGCCCTTTTTCTCAGGTTTTCAAATATATTTTTTCTTATGTTTATGTAATATCAAAATTGAATTCAGAAAGGCCGACTGGATAAGACAGGTTTTTCAAAATTTAAATTTTTATGACAGTTTTTTTGTTGTTGAAAATGTTTATATTGTTTCTCTTAAACTTGTTCAGGAACTTCTAACACTCCCAGGCTGTTTTTGCTGTTACATTTTGGAGAACATCTTGTTCTGTGCTTTGATAAATTGAGGCATAAATTTTTATATATATATATATATATATATATATATATATATATATATATTTATTTATTTATTTTTATATTTAGGATGAGAATTGATAAAAATCCATTTTCCTTTCAATTTTATTTTCAATGAGAAAATGTATAATCTTTTGGTTTCTTTTCTAAACTAAAACTTCTTAGCACTGGGTATTTTGCCATCTTCTGTAATCGTGTTTTTATTTCTTGCACCTTGTCTTCCTAAAATAAATGAAACACCCATTTGATTTGTTTCTGGTATAATGATTTAACATTATAAGAATTTTTAAAGTTTTTGTAATACATTCAAATCCATTACACTCTCAAAATCCATTACACTCTCCAAGTATTAATTCTGTTAATCTTTAAATTATTTGTGTAGCATTTCACAAAATGGAATTTCCTGAATTCCAGCAAATTGTAATTGTGGGTTTATCAATTATAAACAATATTATATCAAATTATGTCTCATAAATTGTTAAATTTTCTTGTTAAAAAGAAAACCTTCTCTTGAATGGATTGACTTTTCAAAGGAAAGGCAGTTGGTGCAATATAAGATGTTTAATAATAGTTACTTTTTCTTTCTCCCCCACCCTATCTCTACTAGTTGCTCTGATATGCTACATTTGAGATTCTTCACATGTTTTTTGACAGATGATTCTTAAATTTTTTCTTCCTGATGGAAACTCATATTTAGTCCTGTTTTAATGTTTGCAAATAAAAATCTCAAATATACATATTTCTACTAGCAAGATAGTAGTTTTGACAATTTTTGTAACATATTTAAACACTGTAAGGAACTGATTTTTTTTTTTTTTTTTTTTTTTTTAATACAAGAGTAGAAATTCAATAAATTTCTAAATTTTTAAGCAATTTCCTTGGCATAGTACACATTTTCTTTCTTCCATCTAGGGTGAATATTCTGTTTAATTCAGCTGAAATCTGTAATAGTTTTTTTAAAGACTTAATATGAAGTAGAAACAAATTCAGCTGGAATTGTGATCTGACAATTTACTTTGGAGACATGGCATAACTTTTATACAATTTAACAAAGAAAATATTGTATGGAAGAAGTGGGAGTTGTAAGCAGGGTGTTAACTTCAACAGAGCAAGATTTTATTGCCTTTTGTATTTGTTCAATGGTGTGACTACATTTTCCTAAGTAACATTTTATTTTAAAACTACTTCTGGTAATTCAATTCTTGTATTAGAATCTTTTTGCTGATAATGTGAGAAGAAAATGTTCCTTGTAAATGTTACTCAAAGGTTTTAGGTTTAGAGAATTGAAACTTTTTTTTTTTTCTTAAGATAGTCCCTCTTTACTAATAAGACATTTTTATAAAACTCACTGCTAATTTAATCAATGTACTATATATTTGGTTTAAGTTTTATTTCTATATAATATCTTAGTGGGTTTTTTTTCCCATTTGTCTTTACTTTTTAAAAATAATTTATTTATTTGGTGGCCAGTGTTGTATTAAGGGAAATTTACATTGAATTTGTTTAAAATTCATGGTTTTATTTTTAGTTATCTCCTTTTTCTTGTGATAGAAAAAAATAATTTAGACAAGATGAATTTTTAGTGACTTTATTAGATATCATGAGTCGGTGTTATATTAAGCCAGTGAACAGGATGATAGGATAAGAGCATGACTGACTATAACATTTTTTTTTCTAAACCCTTTATAACTGATTTTGTAAGGACTCCTTTAAAAATTTCAGTACTATAGCATCCATCTTAATTCACTTACCCCCCACCCAAAAACAAAAAAACAAACACACCTGAACAATAATCAAGTTCAGATGGTCCTTTGGGGTTTTTAATTCACTTTTACTGCTCTAATATGACATTCATTTGACTTGGCTCATTAATAAGGGCATGTCTAACTTATAAGAGAAAAGATGACTTCAAGTGCTGGATTAGTGAGGCTTATTATGACCTACTTGGGTTAAAAGGATAACAATTCTAAACAGAGTATTAACTGAAGTTTTGATTTAGAACTAAATTTGCTAGTTCTTTTGGTGCCAATGCTACAAATATTCCAAATTTCTCCTACTTCATCTGAGTGCAAACATTAAATTTTCAGCTCCAAAATTTTCCCATTGGATTGTTTAAATGAATTAAAGTATTGGTTAAAACATTTGGTTCTCTAGCAGTTGTGAATTCATTTTGAGTATTAGTGCATATACTCTGGTTGAGTAGAAGAAATGGACAAAAAATACAAAGATAAAATAAGACTGAAGAGTATTACCCAGTAGATCAAATGAAGGATTTGGTTTAGTACAGCAAGCAGCTGTAGGATATTGAAGGGGTGCAATGGTTGAATAACCTGATGAGTATACATACGAGTTTCACTCTAAAGGCATATAATATCTTTGATGTGATGGATACTTGAATCTATTAAAGTAATTGATAATCAGTCACAGCTTTTATGGCTGATTTATCTTTAACACCATTCCTTCTCACTGTTTCGAAGATGAGGTTTTGCTCTCTTCTCATCATTTAAAATGTTTTGTCCTTTATTCAACTTTGGTTTGAAGGTTTTCTTAGAAAACATTAATGTTCCCATTGCTCTCCCCCTGAAGTAGTTGACTATAGACGATTTTATTTATTTTTTATTTTTATTTTACTGGTACAAATACTATTGTCTGTTTCACAGTTTAGTGTCAATGATAACAAAGTATAGACATACATATCTCTCATGAGTCTTAACTCGCTACTGATTTGAAGAACGCAGTGTCTGTTTTTCTTATTGAAACCGAATTAGAAGTGCAAATTATAATGGCAATTTGTACAAGATTTCCATTCTTAGGTGTTCTCTTGAAAATGTATTTGTCCCAAATGGGAGTGAGTTTGTGGACTTCTGGCTGGAGGGTCAATAACAATGTGTTGATTGTTGTGAATCATTTTGAATTTTCTTAATTTTTAAAGCCTCAAGCAAATCTCCTTACACTTAGTTTTTTCTAGATTCTATTTTTAATTTGTATCTATGCAATTCATTTTACAGAATTTTGATCACCAAAGTTACATGCTTGATCAACTTCAAGCAAGTCTACAGTACCTGTTCTATTTAGGCCTGTTAATATAGTAGAATATTTTTATGCTTTGTAAGCAAATAAATTATCTGCTTTTTTTTCTTTCTTTTTCTTTTTCTTTTTTTTTTTTTTTTTTTTTTTTTTTTTTCAAAAATTATAAAATTCTTGCCAATGGCTGAAGAATTACTTTTGCATGAAATAGTGGCTTAAGAATGGGTAATGATGCAGATTTGATTTCATTCATAACTTTTTTCATTTTTTAAATCTCACTTGTTTATCCGTGACTTCTTAGCAACTTATTAACTTTCACTATTGTAAGCCAATACATAATCTTCATGTAAAAACAGGACATCCATATTTCTCACATATTGTATGTTTTAATTAGTATTATTTTCAGAAATGTACAGATGAGTTTGATTAGAGACTGAGAAAAACATACAATAAAATGTTTAAGAATACTATAAACTTGTAGAATAAGAATTGATAGATAAGATTCTAAATTTAACATGACAATCTTTTAAAGTAATAGTTTATAAGCATAATATATTTATTTATTTTTCAGCTAACTATGATTTCTAACAGGGTTTAAATTTGATTAAAAAATAACTCTTACAATATTTACTTTTAATTGGTGTTTTTTAACCTTTACTAATATATTCAGTTCTATATCAGATCTTTGGATGTTCAGAGGAAACCTGTTTTTATGTCAGTGCCCAGTCCCATTGCAAAATGAGCACAAATAAGTGATTAGTTTTGTAAATCTGTCAAGATTGTATGTCCAATAAAGAATGAACTTCTTTTGAAAGACACTAAATTTGATTCTTAGTGTAGGTAGTTTTTTCCGTTCTAAATAGTATGGATGATAAGGCATTTTTTAGGTATTGTTTTTTTCTAATATGAGCTAAATTTGAACTTAGTAACTAAACTTGTTACACTAGTGCTACCATTATTTAACTACCATAGTTCATATCTTTTTTTATTCCATCAAAAGGAGATGGTTAATTTTAGATGCATATAACTACAACCTGGGAAAATTCACTTTCTTGGTTTTGTATCATACTAGATATTATTTCTGTAAATACTTCTTTCAATATTGGATTGAATTTTGTGAAAGGGGGGGATTGAGTTATTTAAATTTTTATTTCTTTATTTCCTTTCTCACATATTTGGCACTGTTGAGTGTTTTGATATCAAATATTCATTGATGGTTATTGACTATCCTTCTGTGCCATGTTCTAAAGATTAAACCAGTACTGGGATGTTTTTATAAGTTTCCTGAAGAGCAGTAACTCACTTGTCTCTCTGCAATAAGCTCTTCAGATTGGGAAGTGAACACTGGAGCATTTTCATTGTTTTATCTGATTTGATATTGTAAAAAATGCATCCATTTCTTGAAGTATTTGTAGATAAATAAAAAATCTCTCTCCCAATCTTTTATCAGTGTCTTACCAGTTTTGGGCTCTAGTCAACTTCTATTTTGTTACACATTTAGAGTGTATATCAATTGTTTGTATAATTTGGTGGCTTTTAAATATATTTGCTTTTGTGAAACTGTATTATCTGCATACAGGCATTCAAATTGCACTGATTTTTTCTTTGTTTTGAAGAGATTACAATCAGTACACATTTTCCATTTATTTATACCCACGCAGATGTTTCTTTTTACTTATCCTTTTGTGTTAGTTTTTTCTACCTCCTTTCTTTTTATTGAAACTTATTTCTTAATGAAAAAGATGTTTCTCTTGCTATTGTTTTAGTCTTGCCTTGTAATTTATACAAAGCTGTATGAACAAAACTCTTCTGTCTTTTGTACATAATCTTCTGAATTCACTTTTTACGAATCTGTTGCTGCTACCTCTTTGCCACATCTTATGACAAGAGTTAACAGGTTTCATACACTGGTTTTCAGTCACATTTCCCCTCTTTCCATCTTGTATTTCCTCAGTTCTTCCCTCATTTTGAATAGTCATAGAGTAATGCTTGTTCTCTTATTTTATTTTTTCATGATTACATTTACGAGATTTTATATATATATAAAGTTCTCACCTTAGTGTTATTTCTTCCATTAGAGCCAAATGTCCTCAGAATTACTGGTTTAGAAATTTTTACCCCGCTTGATGTTCCATTGAAAAAAAGTAACCTTATTCTTTGAAAAAGCAGAAAGAAATGTTACGAAACCTTTTAGTCTTGTAGAAATTAAAAATAATTTTCTTTTTATGCAACTGATATTGTTCAAAACAAGTGCCCAATTTGTTACCTTTACAATGAAAGATATTTTTGATCCAAATTTCTCTAAAAGCCCCTTTTGTTTTGTTTTTTCATCAAAAAACCCAAAACTAAACTAGGCAGTAGCACCTGTTACGGTCCCACCTATGGCCAAATAGTCCCCCCCCCCCCAAAAAAAAAAAACTAGGGTCAAAGCATTATGAAAGTGTAGAAATGGATTTTTGTATTAAAAGTATCAACAATATATTTTTCAGAAAAAAAAACATTACCAGCAATATATTTCACTCCTGACAAAAAAAAAAAAAAAACTCTTTACAAATATGTTAATGAAACCTGACATATTCTATTCATACAAACTTATCTTAAAAATCTTGTTGGCACTAAATAACCCATTGAAGTTGATATGCTGTAAAACAAAATAAACCAAAAACTAAAGTTTTTTTTAATAATTTTTTATCTCTGTTCAAAAGGCCCGCTTCTTTCCCTATAGTAACAGCTGCTTATTTTGAATGATCCTGTTTTATATCAAAGATTAATATATGAATCTGATAGTAATATGATTCTCCAGACCTCTTATTTGAAATAGAATAGACTTTCTAAAGATATTCCTTTTTAACAATTGCCAAAATACAGATGCATTATTTTCCTGCTTTTTTTTCCCTTTATTATTAAGCATTCCTCAATTATAGAAGCTTAAAAGCAATGATCAAATGACACCAGGTCATTGCAGCAAAGTTTTTAATTCTTCCATGCATAAAATGCTATTGCTAATAGGTTGATTGTACCTAATAATAATACTCATTAATGTGTCATGTGACTGGAAACCTTAGGCAACTGCATATGGTAATCACACTTCAATGTTTAATGGAGTTGATCATTTTTTGAATAAATTATGAATTTTATTTTTTTATTTTATTGCTCTGCAGAGGAATATCTGCATGTACAAACAAGATTGGTTTTGCTTATTTGTAAAGTAGCAGTAACCATTAAAATCAAAGAACAAATATTTCCCTGTAAAAACTCTTACACTCCAAATAAAACTGGAATATCTGAATATTTTTATGATTTTGATCAATTTTTTTTCTCCTTAACTGTAATCTGTAAATTTTATTTGCTTTAAGTGAAATACTTTCCTTATATTTTCTTACCTCCTTGTCACACAAAAGTATTTGCTCTTCAAATAATTTTCTACATTACGATCATATCCAATGTAACTCCTAATTTTGAAGTTTTTTGTTTTTTCTATGAAACATTGAGCTATTGTTTTTATACCAATTTATGTGAGTTAATATTTAATAGATTATAGCAAATTGTTGTTGGAATCCTGTTGGCCATTTGAGATTTATTGATCTATTCACGTTTTGTATTAACTCTTAGGGAAAATGTCCTGAAGTGTTTCTCATGGTAGATAAGAATGTTAATTTTAGCTGTCATTTGAAGGTTACTTTATGATCAAAGTTAATATTTGGCAACTTGAACTTCAGCTCTCTGTAATTGCCAGTCCATTGCTTGAAATACTGAGACATGCATGGTCAACGTTATTATCTTGTCCATTTATAAATGGAGAGAATTTCTACCAATGGTGTCTCCATGGAAATACTGCAGTTGTGTACAGGTTTAAAAATAACTCTATGGCAATCTGATGGTTGTCTTTGGATAAAACCATTGCTTGAAAAAGCTTTTGTGTCATAGATGTCTCTCACTTATATAATCAAATCTGTAAGTTGTAAGGATAATCGAAGTAGGTTTTTTTCATGTAAAATATTAAAAAGATAGATCCATGAAGAGAGCTCAATGTATTTATATACAGAGCAATAAATTGCCTGGATAAATTTAAACCATTCTATGACTTCAGTCTGATGAGGCAGGTATTAAAAATTTATCTGTCGGAAAAAATTTATTGAATTCTTTGTGTTAAGTTTTTCTTTTTATTTATATATATATATATAAAATTTCTCAGTTAACCTGTAGAAAAAAAGACAATATTTATAAATGTAAAAGACAACAGGAAAACTGTAATAGTTGCCAACACATTTCGTCCAATGTGGACTTTATCAAGGCGAAACAAAATTAATTTATTAAACAAGGTAACTAATAACAAAACAAAATGTCCTTAGCAACTGGAAGAATTTAGAGAGCACTATTTTCATACTGTTAACTGAAATTACGTCAATTACTGTCACGTATGGAGATAGTTTTTATTGCTGTGTTGAAAGGCATACAAAATATACAACTGAAACAAAAATAACATAACTCGCAATAATAAATTACATGAAAACAAATGCATAATACTACCGACCAACTCTGTCACGCCTACTATCCAGAACAACCTATCGATTTAAACAATCTTAAAATAGTCACAAACACTTCCAAAACCATTATGGATATACTCAGATCCTCAAACACTAATAGCAATATTTCTGGAGCAGGTATTTATAAAATAAATTGCCAAAACTGTTCCTCTCAATATATTGGAGAAACAAGTAGAAATTTAAAAAAAAAAAAATGCATTTATGAGCACAAGAGACCTCACAAAAAACAACTTAGCTAATGCACTAGTCATACATAGAAATAAATTCAACCACAATTTTGATTTTAAAAATGCTACACTCATAAAAAAAAAAAAAAAAAAAATCCTCGAGAGTGCCACCATTGAATATTATCCAAATATTGATCTACACCCAGGCCTTTTCCCTATTTCACCTTAACAGAATTACTACTCTTCCAAACAAACGTACAGAACAGTATCAAGAAATCAAAAGAAAATGGTTGAATCCGTCAACACAGCAATAAAAACAATATCTCCACATGTGACAGTAATTGACGTAATTTCAGTTAACAGTATGAAAACAGCGTTCTCTAAATTTTACCAGTTGCTAAGGTCATTTTTTGTTAGTTTGTTTAATAAATTCATTTCGTTTTGCCTTGAAAAAGTCCACATCGGACGAAACGCGTCGGCAACTATTATAGTTTTCCTATTGTCTTACACACACACACACACACACGGAAGTGCAGGCTATGAAGGGAAGAGAATATGATTTTAATTTGGTTATTTTTTTTATAGATTTTTAATCAGCATTCCAATTAGACATGGCCACAGAAAAGAATAAAAGGTTGCAAAAAATGAGTGATAAGGCTTCTCACTGAATAGAAAGTTTGATGGAAATTAAACTGCAAGTGTTAATCTTTGTATCTAATGAAAATTGATAACAACAGACCTGTTTTGAACAGCAGGAAAGAAAATTTCTATAACTTTTTAATTGAATGTTGTGTAGAAAAAAGTGAGCTTGAAACTTCTGTCCATGTTAATTACTTTTCACCTCATGCACTGCACTGGAGATGGCTGTTTGAAGGAGAATTTAAAAAAAAAAAACTTGCATGGTTTAGTTTTGGCTGAGTTTCTCTTTTGCAAATTATATTTAAGTATTGAAATAAATTTCCCTGTATAATAACCTTTTATCTTTGTTCTAATTACTGTCTTAAGAATGGTTAGAACATTTTAATCATTTCACCCCAAGCAAGGCAATAAAGCCACTAAGATGCAAGTGGTTGCTCAATGTGAGAGAATGTAAGAAAAAAAAACATTAAGGAAAGAACAATAAATATAAAAAAAAAACAGAAATTAAGACAGAAGATAATGATTAACATTGCATCTACATATTTGACTGGAAAGCAAAGAGCCAGATGTGTTCCACAAACAAGAAGTTTGAGAGAAGAAACTGTTAGCATAGAACATATGGTTACATCTAACAATTTCAATTTTAAAATTGGCTTGCTGCCAATCTAGTAGTACACTTAAAAGCTCATCAGAATAATTATCATGAAAATAGAAAAGGTATATGGCTGTGGGAAAGTGATTGAATCAGATGCCAGGTCAGGACCAGAAACATTGCAGAGTTTTTTTTATTTTATCAAGAATCTCTAAATACATAGCAGAAGCACCAGACCTGATGTGGCAACAATATTCAATGCATGGGTGAATAGTAAACTTATAAATGTGTAAAATAGATTCTGGCAAGAAAAATTGTGTAGAAAAACACAGTGAACCAACTTTTCTACTAGTAGACTTAGCAATTGATTTAATATAATCTTTTCATTTCATGTCAGTAGAAAATGTTAGCCCGATAAATCAGAAGGAGCCACTCTCCTGGAAGTTAACATCAGCATGGCTGATGCTATGTGTGTGTGTGTGTGTGTGTGTGTGTGTGGGGAGGTCTCTCAGAAAATTAAGAGAGCAGTTTTTCTTTTTAGAAGCATTAAAATTAAAAAGCTATTTCTTGCCCCAGTTAATAGATTGTAGGTAATTTTTGAGATCCGCTGCCAATTTAACCATATTGAACAGATCAGTACTATTATCCAGCTGTTCTACGTTGACAGTCATACACATACTCAACATGACACTTGCTCTTGGATTTCTTCAGTTTCAGACTTTTTTTGGAAGTCTCACCAAAAGCTAACATCCACAATTTTAAAGTATGAACACCTGAAAAAATTAACTTACCACACAAAAATAAACCAATAAAATGCCTAAAATACTAGGCATTTATTTTTTTTTAAATTTTATTATATTGGTTTGCACCATTAAATTATGAACTGAAACTCCATAACTGTTACTAATAGAATAAACTTTACTTCATAACTAGTGGGAATTGATGCGTTTTCTTTACTAGTGTGGACTAAAAAGCTCTAAAATGTGATTTCCTATAATTGCTAATTGTTTTTCAAATTTCTGGCAGCAGTTATCCTTTTGGGCAAAGTTACAAAAATCAGACAATTTGACTGAGACCAATGAAAATTACTTTCAGTTTGGGACAAAGGTTAAAATGTTTTAAAGATCAAAATTAAATTTGACCCCAAACTAACATCTTGAATTGAGTTTCTTGTCTACTTTTGTACTTTAAAATTATGGAAATTAGTTTTCGGTAGGGGATTAATAAAAACATCCCTATTTAAATGCAATTATCTTGCATCATTTTGTCAATCCTTTTGAAAATTTCTGACTTTGACAGTACATTTCATTTAGCAATTAGTGACTGGATTATATTTGAGTTGATGTGCATCAATATTTTTCTTGACATTTTAAAAGTTTTCATTTACTATTGATTCTTATTCTGAATATACTGATCTAACATTGGCTGAGATAGGTGTACCTCAAATTCGGTCATTAAAAAAATCTCTTCTGATTAATTTTTTTTTTTTTTTTTTTTTTTTTTGTAGAATGGTTGACTTCTCTTTTGTAGCAGAGTAGTATTTTTTAGTACCCCCCTCCTTTTTTTAAAATTATTATTATCTACAAAGATTTCTATCAGTAATAAAGTTTTAAGTTTTATCTTTAAATGTATGAACAAAAAATGACTTGAATTATATATTAATTGTGATAGGAAATGCTGTTATAAATGTTAGCAATGGTAGTAGCGGCCTGAGAAGTGCCTTTTTATTTTGGGGTTGGGAAATGAAGCCTTCTCCTTGTGCCAAGGAAGACTGAATGCAATAACTAGAAAGATAAATATCTGCAAAATTATCACTCTTGACAAGGTGGAAGTGGGGGGGGGGTATTTAATCCTGGCCTGCAATGCAATATTACTGCTATTAATACGTCTCCACTTTGTGAAATCTTATTATGTGTAAGCTTCATTGAAGCTTTAATCTATACAGAAGCAGTTGTGTCTCTTTAGGGGATTACTTTTTCTGACTGGTTTCAACTGTTGTCTTTAAGATATTTAATTCTAAATCTGGTGTAATTTTTGACTCTGCACAGCTGTTAGACACACTATTCAAAATTAGTTTCATATCCAATGAAAGACTACTTTTGGTATATTATAATCCACACCCATCAGCTGAAGCAGTTTGACATATGGGAAAAATTTTTTTCTTTTTTCATGTTGCTGTTTTGTTGTTACTTGTTGCAACAATATTGACAACCAGGTAAATTTGACCTACAAAACTAGTGTGCTGTATTTGTCAAATGAAACTGAAAATAGTCCCCACCACCTTTCCTTTACATATTTCAATTTTATTTACCTCCCTTTTATTGACTTGTCCTCATTTCCCCATTTTGAAAAGTGAAACAAGTCTCATTTAATTTTTTTAGTGTAATACTTATTAAAGGTGAGGAAGGAGACTTTAATATTATAAGGATTTTTTGATTTGCAATCAGTTTTCAGTTAATTTTTTTTTTTTTATATATATATATTGATAACTTTTGCACTTTAATGAAACTTGAAACCTTTTATTCTCTATTTGAACTTTATATGCAAAAGATTCTGAAACAATTTTTGATTGGTTTCATGTTTTGAATATATTTTATAATATTTCTATAACTACAAGTATATCAATTTTTTTTCTCTTGTCTGTTTTTGTCATCTTGTCCAAATAAATTTTCTCATATCACTCAAAGAATTTTTAATTTTCTGAGTAAATTCCTTTAAGAATTCAAGTTGATCAGCATAATTTTCATAATTTGATTGTTGCTTGATTTTTCTTTTTCTTGTTAGAAAAGCATTAATTGCACTTTAAAAATGTTTTTGTGTTCAGTTTTGTATAGTAATTTCTTAAAATCAATTGGAGCATTCATAATATGAATGTAGCCAATTGCAACTTATTTATTTTTCCTATTGGACATAAAAAATACTTGAACTCAACTGATTGTACAGTGAAGCTTTCAGAGATTATATTCTCATTATTGAACTTTGAAAACTTATTAGCATTAAAGTAAAATTTCATTGTTCAAGAACTTTTTTTTTTCTTTTAATGAGGCAACATTATATATCCTCCCTCCTAAACCTAAATTTCTTTACAGATTGATATTTTCTTGCAAGGCTTTCATTTTTGCTAATGTTCTGTTTGCATCTAGCTAAATGATACAGGGCTTCAGATTTCATTTGTTTCAATAGAATAAATTGATATAACTGTGTTATTGCCTTGTTTGTCTGGTTCTAAAATCTCTTTATTAGGTCTTGTCTCCTATCATTGAACAATTCCTACAAATGCTGCTCTTTCATTTTCTTGGTAATTTGCCAGAATTATGAAATTTGATGCAACAGGCTTTTTATTAGGTGTTGGAATCAAAACTTCTTTTCATCTATTAACATGCTGAGAAAGAGTCTTACCAATTTCTAACTATTTGGAATTAAGTCAAATTTTTCTTTTAAATACTATACTGTTGCTAGAACTAGATGTAAGAGTTTTTCCTGTTTTAAATTTCTGTTTACAGTTAAACCGTCATAAAATATCAACAAAATGATTTATTTGCAATTTATTTTTATTATTAGAATATGCATAATTCTTAAACTGAGAATGATCTTTTCTTATATTTAATTTAAAAGTTAATAATCCCAGACCCCTGCCTGCTTTGAACTCGATATGACCTTTGTTGTCTGTTTTACTTATTGTTTTGCCTGCAGTGACTAAGAAGAGATGCATTTTGTGATCAATACAAACTTTGCCTTTAACTAATTACTTCTGTTTGAATTTTTTTTTTTTTTTTTTTTTGACTGACCTCCCTCACCCTATTTGTAACAGGTTTGATTTGTGCCCTTGGCCTCTGACAACTTATTTGGTTTAGTTAACCCTCTTATCTGGCTTTTTGGAAAAAAGTGTAAATATAATGTTGCCTTGCACCATAATTGTAAGTTGTAAATCTTTTGTAGTGCTTTCTCTTTTTGATAAAATACATCTTAACTGAAATTTTACACAATTAGCTCTTGCTACCTTTGTGTTATTTATTTATTACACACACACACACACACACACACACACACACAATTGTGTGTATATCCAATCATGTTCTGTGTCCATATTTGCATATAAACACTAATGTTGGTAAAAAGATGCTTGTAAATGGTGGTGATGCACAATATTGGCAAATAGAACCAATTATGACTAAGTTGAATACTTAAAAAAAAAATGTTTTTGTAAATTCCAAAATTAAAATGTCTAATGCCAGAAGCAAATGTATTTATACAGAGAATTATGTGTGATAGATTTCTGAATGCCTAAGAGTTTTTATAGTTGATCTTAACTCCTGTGTGTATCTCTAATGCTCAGCATCCTTCAATTGGTTTTATAAAATACTTTTTCACAAACATTTTACTTTTGAACCTTCTAATTTCTCATTTGTAAATTTCTTTCAACCTCCAAGCTATTATAATAACTGTACCTTTTATATCTCTTCTTCTTCCTCACATTTTGAAAAAATTATATGCTTCTGATGCATGCTATATCATTTTACTTTGTGAAAAATGGTGATTCTAATGAGGCCTAGCAGCTAAGGCTGATTTGTTATATTCGTCTTCAGATAAAAAGAATTCTTGTAAATAGAGAGAAAGAAATAGATAAAGAGAAGGAGAGAGGTATCTTATGAAGTTTGTGCAAAAAGATACCAACTGCTACCTCTTTCTATCAGTGTCTATTTCTGCCCATTCATAAGTCTGTCAGTTTGTCTCTCAATTTATACCGACTTATCTACCATATGGAACCATTACTCCAGTTATTTATCAACTTCACAACCCTATCTATCTTAGAAGAAATCAATGTTACTGAGTAATAATGGACATGGCTGTATATCTGGGTTAGTTGCCTACTGTTTACCTGTGATTATATTTCTCTTCACTTGTCATGTGAATGTCTTATTTCTTCCCTGATCCCCCCCCACCACACACACACACACACACTTAGTGCTTGTCTGATCACTAAACATCACCTGCTGCTATTGTCAGGTAAGGTGGAGGCATTGGCTCATCTGGTAAAACTATTTTTAGCTAATTGTTTCTCAAGAGTTTCAAATGAATTCTTGTTAAGTATTAGTTTAGAGAGGAGCTAGTATTTCCATCCAATTTACAATTCTCTTTGATTTATATTGTACTTCTATTATTGAGAATTTGGTTTCTCTTAAAGCAATGTATTTAACAAATTATTTAAAATTTGATTGAGGTTTAATTTACTTGGATCCATGTTTAGAAGTAAGACTTTGCACAAGATCATTTGTGGTCGATGCCCCACCGCAAGCTGTGTTGTACGGAAAAATATGAAGTTGCTTCTTTAAGGACATATACCCCCCCCCCCCCAAAAAAAAAAAAAACTTGGTGTAAACTTTAGGTATCAAGTGCAATGGAGAGGTGTTAAGATGGTAATCTACAAAATGCCAGTTTATAAATTTGCATTAAAATCTTTTGAAATTACTTTGTTCCTCATGGCTTTTTTGCCCTCTTCTTCCATTGTTTCTCTACTGAGTTTCATTTATACACTTCTGTAAATGTGACTTGGAAATGTTTTGAGTTTCCTCACTTGAATTCTTTAACTGTCTCATAAGTCATGTTTCACTTGTGTTCTTTAATGACTCCTGCACTGTCATTTCCACTTTCATATCACCATTAGTTTGCATTTATTTGTCCTCTTTCTCTGAGGACAAATATCACACAAGATTAGTTTAATTTGGAAACCCCACATAAATATGTGAGAGTGGGTAGTAGCAAAAATTGCATAGCCTCACTTTAGATCATTATAGAGTTGTCAAAATTTGAATCTTAAATTATTTTTTTAATCTATTTTTTTAAAAATCTTTAGCATTTTATTTGTAATTTCTGAACTTTCAAATACAGTAGAAAGCAACATGGCATTAAATATTTTAATTTCTTGTGTTATTTAAGTTAACTAAAATTTTGTATTTTTAAACCTGAAAGAATCGAAAGTTTTCCCCTCTCCATTCTGTACCTGTTTCTAAGTTTGGCAACATAGGATGCGTGAAATGACAAGTTAAAACAAGCCTGAATTCATTGTTTATTCTTGTACATACAAGATTTTAAGTTGTTTTTAATTTCTCATGGGTTTTAAAGTCCCAGTTAGGCTATAGTCAAATGTTTGTATCTTCTGATTAGTTTTTTTTTTTACAACAAAAAGCAAGAGTGCTATCTACAGACTTGCTAACCAAAATAACCAATAAACAAAGATTGATTGAAATTCACTGAAATTATTCACTGTTTATCTCTGTTCTTATATATCTCAAAAGAAAAAGAAAAAAGATAGCTATGGTTTAAAATGATTTTTTTAATGTAAAGTCTTTCTTGAAGCTTTTATTTTAGTTGCAACCAAATAGATTAAATTTAATATTTCCAATAAGCAAAATACTTTGTATTTCAAGCCAAATTTAAATTGATTGTAATCATTTATTTTTTTTAAATTGTTAAAATCAGTCATACTAGCAAATCTCAAAACTGCATAATTATTAAATCTTACAAAAATAAAATACTCTTTTGAAACTTTGAGGAAGATTAACTGATTTAAATTTAATTAATCAAAATTAAAACAAATATAATTTTTAGTATAAAATATCACAAACACTTTTTTTCTTTTTCCTTTTTTTTTTTTTTAAAGATAATTTCTAACTATCCAGTAATTTTTAAAATCTTTCAATCCGCTAATAGTTTATTGAATTTTAGGTACTTTGCGCTTTATAGTTTTACTTAAGATGCTTGAGGAAATGTTAGAAAATTACCAATGAGGTTTAAGTATACTATAGTTAGTACTCTTATTTTCTGATTGTCATGAATGGATGTCCATATTACAAAAATCAGTATGTTTATACACACAACAAAAATTAAAAATTCTTTTTAAAGGGTTGGGGGCACTGAATTGTAGTTAGCTTTTTCATTTATGATTAGTAAATATAGATTTTACGTAACAATATTACTTAACTGCTACAAATTAATACAGAATTTTAAAATTTAAAAGTTTATACATTTTTTCTAATTGAAATTTAAAAAAAAATAGTTCTTGTAAAAATTCCTTATTCATCAATACAAACTTCATAACACAATAGTGTCCATAATATATTTTAATCATAAAATCAATTAAAAGCATTTCTGGACAACTTTGGATCAAAGGCATGGTACATTATCTGCTATAATAACCTGTCCATGTTGTGTACATGGAATTCATAACAAGGTACTCGCAATTACTGCTCAGTGTGTATTAGAAGGACTAGAACCCAACCCATCCTATATGAACACACACACCTATGCCATTATGGAACCACCACTAACCTGCATGGTACCTTGTTAACAATTGGGGTCCATGGTCGGTGTCACACCCTAATGGTACTATCAGCCAAAAACAAACTGGAACTGTGATTCATCAGATCATGCCACAAGTTGCCAATTTTGCAATGTGATGATGGTGGTGGTGGTGGTGGTGGTCTTCTGTTCCCGTATCCCATGAATGCCAAAGAACACAAAACTCACCTGTTGCATGTGTCTGCTACCTCTGATATTGAATGTGGATATGATTTGAGTTGGTGACATTTGTCTGTTACTGCAGATAATTCTAACCGGTTGCCTCTGGTCACAGTCATTAAGGACCCATGTTAGGCCATAATAGGTGGAAGTGTCTATCATGAATTCCAGCAGACACCTGATGCTGTAGATTGAGAGATATCATGTGCTTCCACAGTTTCAGTAGTGGAATGTCTCGTCCATGTAGCACCCACTATCATGCCATGTTATAATTCTAAAATTCGTACTACTTTGTCATTTATACTACTAGATGCCAGAGCATAACTGATATAGATCTGGGTATTTCTGGGACGTAAAGGTACATTGGTAACACCTCCTATACTGCTATCCTGTGATTATTAGCAAGCCTCTGTGTGTGTGTGTGTGTATATGTTTGCTAAAAGTTATAAACAAGGGTGTACTGGACATTTTTTTGGCTTGACCAAAAAGCCTTCAATAAATAAAAAAAAAAAATAAAAAAATGAAATTCTGGTGTTTGATCATTTTGAGATTTTGAGAAGTTCATTTGACCAAGGACTAACCGCTGTATAAATTAACTATTTCCTTCTACCGCATTCTAAAGTTGAGTGGGCACTTTGATGTGGTGTAATGGTTAGCAAGCTTGTCTTGCAAGATCAATTACGACTGATTAGTGAGTGTGATCCTCACTGAGTGCTCCATACATTTGGCGTTGTGCCACATCTAAACTACACTTAGAAAATCTCTATTCTATAGTTGAGCTTTAAACTTTCATCTTATTAAGTTTGAATCTTGATTTATTTCCCTGTTGGATTTGCATATCACATTTTATTGCTCATTACTTGCACTAGTGAAATACTTTAAATACCAATTTTAATATTTGTTAAAGTTTGAAGTTTTGAATTTGTTAATTTGTGAAATATATATTTTATTTTAGTTTGCTATTAATTACATTAACTTTATTGATTTATTCTTTGAATGTCTACAATATTTAGCTGCATTAATAATTTTAAAAAGAATTGATCTGCAGTAAAAAAAATTTCTGAAAACTGGGAGATTTATTGGACCAATAGTCTGTCATGTTAATGAAACAAACACTATAATAGAAACTGTGAATTACTACACTATTCAAAAATCTAGCATTGCATTACTGCACATTAAAAAAAAAAAAATTCTTAACTGTTAATGACAGCACACTTTTTAATAAAATATCTTTCAACAAGTATCGCATTCATTTTTGTCTTGGAATTTTACCCCAAATTACCTGAAATTGAGAAAAAAAAAAATCTATGCATGGGGATGGTAAATGTTTTACTGAAAGTACTTGCAATATGGACCGAACATCTAATCCATTTTACAATTAATAAAAACAAGGATCGTGTCGTTCAGCGAGTGGTCAGTGAGTTAATGCCTTATTTAATCTGTTAGCGAAGTGAGTTTCGGCATTAATTACATTAACTTTATTGATTTATTCTTTGAATGATATATATATATATATATATATATATATATATATAAATAAAAATTTGTCACTTAGCTGATTGGTGTTACCTTCATCCCATCTTCAGAGTTTTGTAGATGGATCCCTCCAGCAATCACTACATCCACTTGTCAATCAGCAATTGACTGTTTATATTTCTTTTCTTTTTTTTTCCCTTTTATATATTCACTTTTCATTGTTGTAAGGTTTTTTTTCTTTCTCTCACCCCTTCAGTGTTTGCATGCGTGGGTGTGCTCATGTGCCCACCTGTGGGTACGTGTATCAAATGTAATGTGAAGTCAAACAGCTATTTTGTGAATTTTCATTAAATGTTCACATAACTTCAGCTGATTTAAAAAAAAAAAAAAAAAAAAAAAAAAAAACTGCAAGTTATTGGTTTCAAAGTTGTTTTTTTTTTTTTTTTTTTTTTTTTTTTTTTTTTTTTTTTTTTTAAATACATCTGAGCATTTCCGAGCATGTCAAACTCAATGAATCTTTTCATTTGTCTTGTCCTCTATGCTTTACATATGTACTTGCCATAGGCAACTTTTTTTAATGAATTGGTTGAAGTCATTTATATTTTTATTAAACTGTTTATATTTGATTTTTATTTACCTAGCTTTATATAGCAAGCATATATTTAGTAAGTAACTTTTATAGTATTTTGAAGAGGATTTGAAAAATGTACATTTGAAAAATATGTAGTTAATATCACAATTAATCAAATCAAATGTCAAAACAAAAAAAATGTCTGTTCAGGATTGAACTTTCTCTCTCTTTAAGAAACCATTCTACGAAATGTTTACTGAAGATAAGCAGGAAATTAACCTGACTTTTATTTGGATAGTTGACTATTTCTCTCTTGGCAGAGATTTTCTGTATCTTTTTTTATAATGGATC
Organism: Acanthosepion esculentum; assembly: GCA_964036315.1. Lineage (NCBI taxonomy): Eukaryota > Metazoa > Mollusca > Cephalopoda > Sepiida > Sepiidae > Acanthosepion > Acanthosepion esculentum. Next base: position 57,270,769 of record OZ038502.1, read on the forward strand.
TTTCAATTATTCTCAGTTAAGATTTTTTAATTCAACTTTTATTAGTACAAAATCAAAATTTGAATGTTTTTATAAAAAAAAAAACAATTCTAAAATTATTTGAGCATGGTCTGAATGTTAAAATATTTTTTTAAGTGATTTCTTTGAAAGACTGATGTGCAAGATTAAGAAAAAAAAAATCTGTACAATTTGAGTGATATAGAACAATGTGGTATCATTTTTTATCCTCTTGTATGTATCTAGTTCTCATTTGAATATATAATTATCTGTTGGAATTGGCTTTATAATGCTAGAAGTTACACGAAGACAATTGCTTTGTAAAACTTCAAACTACTAGATTAACTTTTACTGATTGTTTTTTTTTTAGGGGGGGGGGGATTAAGTTAATCTACTTACATACCCCCAAATATGTCAAAGACTTCATCACTGTCATAACTGTTATATTTTTTTATATACAAGACATCAAACAGTTTAATGTTTCTATTTAAGTTTAAAATGAAGATAGCATTTTATTATAAGTAGTTTTTTTTCTAAAAAAAAAAAAAAACTTTGAAAGAGTAATGCTCTGTGTATGCTTATATGTATAAAACAATGGAACATGAGAATGCTAAAAGCAATATTGCCATTTTCATTAGGTAAGCTTTTAATAAATTGCCTGAGTAAAAAAAAAAAAAAAAAAAATATTTAATTGAGCACAAGTGATAGAAGCATGGTTAACACTAGAAAAGGCTATTACCAATAACTGATGTATAGAAAGTAAAATAAAAATGGAACTTTCTTTAAGGAATGATTTTGTGTCTGCTTATAAATCTATGAATTTGGTAAAATTCACTGCTGTTAGATATGAGATCCAAAATTTTATTGTAACACTTCAAAATGTCAACTTTTTAATAAGTTTAATCGATACAATACACACTGTTATGAATTTGCCTTGTAAAAAAATGTTATAAATTAATTTTGTTTTATTTTTTCATCTTAGGAAAATGTCTTGATGGTTGAGCTGTAATTAAATTACAAAGACATTTACTGGTAATTCTTGGTACCTTCATAGGCTATTGGCAAATAAAGCCGAATTATAAATGTCAATATTTAAGATATTGATTTTAAAATAATTGATACCAATAAATCTTATAGTGCAAATCACTTGTACTCCTTTGTGTTTAAATAATACATACACACACATCTGAACCGCTTCCCAAAATATAAGCAAACATCAGCTTAAGATTGTGTGTTGGCTGACTCAAAAACTTTATATATATAATTCGTCGAGCTTAGAATCCTCAACAGAATGCAGAAAGTACTGGATGGCCGTTTCATCCTATATTTGGGACTCATCAGCAGTGCGCATCCACTACCAAGAATCAAACCCGGATCGCTTCGATACAACGCGAACGTCATACCAACTGTACCACGGGACTCGAGACGAAGAAGACATAAACTAGACTTGATATAGCGCCGCTACTCACTCAGTTCTGTTCACCGATACCCATCCAAGTATACAGAGTTATCCAGAGTCCCCGAATAACCTCGGAACCTGTGCCACAAGAGCCATGACTACTATTTTGACCCTTAGCCGCTCTATCACAGAGCTTAGCTGGATCTAGCAAGATATACAAGTAATTGATTTGGGGGATATATATATACACACACACACCTTATTTCTATGTTATAAGTTCTCTGAATGTTGTTGTTTTTTTTTTTTTTTTTTTTTTTTGCTATATTCAGGAAAATTTTAAACAAAGACTTAAGTTAGAATTTGAATATCCTAAATACATATAATTTATTTTTTTTTAATTTAAGGATTCAAAAAGCTTGGTTTGAATTCCAATTGGATTTGTTAAATTCACTTATGCACCTTTTGGGAAAGGCATGAATCAATCTCTTCTCACCCCACTATGGGTTGAACAGCAGTACAGACCGGTCACTATAACATTGGTTGGCTACCAGTCTATCACAAGAAAGAACAGCAGCCTACTGCGCAAAATTTTCTGCCTAGTCAGTCATAAATAACACTTGATTCATATATTATATATATATATATATATATTGCATTTTGTAAATTTCTGCAGTCTGAATAAGAAAAATCTTTTTATAAAAATTGTTTATTTTTAATTAGTGTATAATTAAGAGAAAATGTCAATTACAAAGAAATACAATCTTGTTTCATATGACCTGCTGGCTGTAGTTTGGAGAAACTTGTTCCGAGATAAGTTTCATCACTGCAACATTTCTATTTACTGTATTAGGAAGTTAGAAGATGGGATTTCTCAAGTTAGCAATTTTACTTTTTAATAATTACAAATATCACTCTGTATAAAATATTCAATGCCTTGACAGAATAAGTGGAATATTTTGCCATTTGATAGCGAGTTGTAATCTCTTGAAGGGGATTCCAGCAGACATGCTTTGTATATAAGTCTATTATATATATTTATAGCAATTGCTTTATGTTAAGGCCTAACCCGGTCATTTCTTTTAATCGTTCTTGTCATAGATAATCTGAACAATAAACTGTTAGGACTTTATTGTATTTTTGTCAGTACTGAAAGTTGACATTGATTTGTCGATTAACTATTTAATTCTCTATTCCAATCCAATCCAACTTTACTGATATAGCTACAACTTACCAATCCCTTGCTAGTTTTATTTTTTTTTATTTTGTCTTTCTTGGCCTAATAAATTGTTGAACAGTTAATAATTTTTTTATTATTAATAGTCTGAATTAGACAGCTGCTGCATGTAGGTGGTGGTTGATAAGTGCCAAAAAGGATATTACCTGTTATTAAATCTTTTAGATTGGTTCCATTTTTTCATTTTAGCTTTTATTTGAATAGATAATTCCATCTGACACACACACTCTCTCTCTCTCTCTCTCTCTCTCTCTCTCATTATAATTATTATTACTGTGACCTTGTTCTCTAATCAGATAGGAATATTTTTAAATACTTAATAAAAATTAGTGTTTTGGGAATTTTAAATTTTTTGCAAGTGAGAGCTGAAGAGTTTTCCTCCTAACCTACTTATACAAAATTTCAATGATTAAACAAGTGAAAACTAATTTGGGTTGGGCAGAGAACTTTTCACCACTATTTTATCCATGTAATATTTGTAGGATAGATGTGGATATACTATACCTCTTCTTTAATAATCCACTATACTTTAAACTTTGTAAAGCTTTGCTGCCATATCTAATCCAGTATTTCTGTTACATGTCTTAACAAAATCCAAAATTATTGGTCCTAACATGGCATCTCGGTTTCAGTCACTTTCCCACCATATTAATCTAGTTTCTTTTCATCTTTTCTATAAATATTTTCATGGTAAAGCTTTCCTCATTGATACCTCAATTTCACAAATTTAAATGCAGTACTAGATTGTCAGCTAGGTCTCATAATTTCACTGTTAAAATTACTAGTTGTAACCATAAGTTCTATGCTAATATTTTCTTCTCTCACACTTCTTGCTTCTGGTACTCTCTTCCATTTTACTGCTTTCCAGTCAATTACGATCTTCAAAAATTTAAATGGAATCCAAACCCTTATCTTCTGTCTCCTTGGATCCCCCCCCCATATATCCTTGCATCCTAGTGGCTTTTATTGCCTTGCTTACAGTGAAATGATTTTTTTTTTTTTTTAATTGACTTTTAATGTGATCAATCAACATTTTACTATTATGATTTGAATTGTTAATGAAAGTTGAAACTTAGACTAGTGAAGAATGCGTTTATTTTATCACTTACTAGTATTGTACTCTTCATTATCCCTTATTGGAGTATAACTCCTTAATTGTTAAACTTTGTTGTCTCTTAAAGTGGCTTTAATTTGAATACACTACTAGAAACCAATACAAGGCATGACAGCAAAAGGGACACAGAAGTGTTGAGCCATTTTACAGAATTTTGAAAGCTTGTATTTGTATACTTGGATCTCTTATTTTAACAGGTATTAAATAGAGGGAAAATTCCATACAAATCTTTGTACTTGATCAGTTTCTCTGCAATTCTCATGATGAAAGTGTTTGGTTTCCTTCTGATATGGGGAAGAGAAAGAAAATGTCTGACTTGGAAATGTTTGAGATCAAGACAAATGCCAAAAGTTTTTTTAATACATCATCTTTACCAACTTTTATTTCACTGTATTTCTCTGAAAAATTCCTATTAGTATACAATCTTGTAAGTTATTTTATGAATATTTCTCATTTGTTTCTATTAGTCATGATAACAAACAATCTGTCTGAAACAACTATTTATTGACATGAATAAATTCTGAACATTTATTTAAAAATCACTTATTATAGTTAAAAGAAAATGAGAAATTAGATTTTAAACTTTTTATTTCTATAAACTGATTCTTTGGATTATTGCTTTCTATTCAATATTTCTGTATTGTCTGGGAATGTCTAATCTATGGGTGTAGATGTAGGATTAGTGTTGAATGATGTGGGTGTGGTGTTTGGGTTAATCATGTCATTAAGCTGATATTTCTTTTGTAAAAGGAGAGATTAGCTCATAGGTAGACTTAGATGTTGTTTGTGATGAGATTTTTTTGATGTCATTGAAAATACTTTTGTAACCAACTGCCTTTTTGCTATCAAAATGTAATTGGTTTGATTTAAATATTTGCCTCCTCCCTTTTTTCAACTATAGAAGAACACAACAGAATTGCAGACAATGGAATTATCAAGCCAAGTGCAATTTCACACCTCTTTTACGTTCACTTTTGCACAAATCCCCTTTGGGTAAAGACAAGAATCCATCTTTCTCACATCCTTAATCTAGAAGTTAAATAGCAGGGGAGGACTATCTAACCTTGAGTGACAATCAGTCTAAGAGAGAAGGAAAAATGAATTCCAAACTATGGAGCAGACAACAGGAAATAACTTTTCAAGAGATGCTCTCTGTTTACAGATAATAAAGAAAGGAATCTTTGGAGAGGCCTGAAGGGACAGGAAAGAACTATTATCAGCATGATAGTTTGTTAGTGCAAATATAGTATTCTCCTGACTTTCCATTGTTATTTTGGGGACACACACATGTTGATGATGACATGGCATTAATGAATCTCACTCTCTCACTCCCCCTCTCTAATATTTCTTTTTTCAAATAAGTATTTATTTAATTACTATACTCTGTTGTTTTCAAGCAAATAAAATCGATTAATCTAAGTTAAAGTGAAGTTCTTGTATCTTTTCATATTTTAATAAAAAAGTAAATAAATGATTTAGATTTTTTTTTTTTTTTTTTTTTTTTTTTTTTAAGAAGCAAAAACTATAACACCTCATTGCCAATTCTTTCAGAATTGGCTCGCGGTATAGATTGAATAAGTCTGAGGAGAAGACACTAACAAATCCCCACTCGAGAATGGCCCTAAAATCAATTTTCAGTATTTGTACCTATAATAAATTTAAAATTTATTGGTAACTAACATTTTCTCAACAAGTATCTTCATAAATACATAAAATTCAATAAAATATTAGATTACTTAGAATATTTGCTTAAATATGTTAGATTACTGGGTAGTTATAAAAAGTGTCCATGCTGTATTTGTCAATTTCTTTCAGTTCCCTTGCTCTTAAAGTATCCAAGTATCAGGGTGTCAATAAATCCTTCAACACATCAGAAAAACATTCCCTTGCAATTCTGCAACTTTTTAAACTAAAAGTAATATTTGTTCAGTTCAGATTAATTAAACTTTAAATCAACTAATTTTCCTCAATAACATTTCCGAAAAGTATATATTTTATTTTTTGAAAGATATATTTTTAATAAAGAAAATTGTGTTGACAGATCCGTTGATATGGACAAATTTATAGATTTTACTGAAAAGAAAAAAGATGCTAATCAATTTAAATTCAGTTTGAAATACACTAAAGTATTTTACTTATTGGAAATATTTAATTTATTAGCTTGGAATTAGAACTGAAATTAAAGCTTTAAGATATTTCATATTTTTAAAATTACTTTAAACTTAGGTATCTTTCTTTTTTCTCTTTTTTGTGGGCATTGGAGGAGTATAGTATAAAGTATTTAAACCAAACTTGAACACTATGATGGCTTATAAATGGGAGTATGCTAAGAAAGATTATTGTTCTGTTTGCCTCGTTGACTGTTCTTCATTATCCAATTAATCTGGATTAATGATGAGTCTAATTGCATTCATTCCTGCAATATTTTATAATAAAGATTATTCACTGAAGGGTGGGTATGGGTTGAAAGTATTTTGAACTTATGGATTGTTTAGTGGTGGGTGAAACACTTTGGCTTATTCACTTCTGTCTACAGCCTTGGAGGTGGAGTGCCCGGGAGTGTCACTTGTTTAAGAAAATGGGTTAGACTGCCTGTTGTTGATTTTTCAAGAAGATTAACAAAATCATTGAATGAAAATCAGTCTTGTGTCATACTAATTGTTTTTAGTTTTATCCTTGTTCCTTTATTTCATAAAAGGTTAGTTTTATTCCCTTCTTACCATAAAACACAAATGGGCTGGAGGTTAAGGGGAGGAAAGTAAGATTTTTTTTCCCCCCTGCTTTTAGATATGACTTCATAACTTTTCTGTTCTTTCTAGAGTCTTTCCAGTGTAGCCTATAAACCGTGGACATGTAGCTGGCATTATTATATTGAAGGCACCTGTAATAAAGAATTTTAGCTCCAAGTAATCAACAGTTTAAAAAAACTTTGAAGCATTATCTCAAATTTCATTTGAGGATTGAGTGACACTGAAGTTGCTAGCAAATTTGTAAAAGTTAATAAAATGTGCATTGTAGTATAATGAACAATGGCTCAAAATAAAAAATTGGAGAGCAAATTCCAGTTGAGTTTATTACATTCACTTGCATACAAATGGCTTTGGGAAAGGTATGACTCTATCTCTTTTCCCTTCAGCTATGAGTTGAATAACACGACAAACTAGGTCCTATAGCCTTGGTTAGCAACCAGTCTACTACAGGAAGAAATGACAACCTACTGTGAGAAAATCTTTTGTCACATGAATTGAAAAACATGATCGCCCAAACGTATTACATATAGCACTTAACATGACTGAATAAAAGAATCTTTTCTTGATAAAACTAACTCTAAAATGATGTATCAACTTTTTTGCTTCTTCGGTATGCAAAAATAGAAAGGGGTGTAAAGTAGTGTCTTCTCCTCAAACTTATTCAGCCTATACGGCGAGCTGATTCTGAAAGAATTAGAAGTCCTACCAGGATTCATTATTGATAGCCTAACGTGTTCATTATAAATTCGAGTTAGTAAAATGAAACAAGTACAACAATTTAAATGTCTGGGAAGTGTTTTAACAGAGGATAGAAAGTGCAACATTGAAATGTGAAGTCACATTGGGATAGTGAAAAATGCCTTCCAAAAGATATGCAAAGTATTAAGAAACAAAAAAAAAAGTACAAAACTGTTAAATAATATCAATGCTCCTATATAGCAGTGAATGCTGGACTATCTTGCAGATGAAGACTTGAAGCAACAGAAATAGTAAGAGGAACAGAGGAAAACAATGCTTCACCTACCTACCTTGCAAGTCTTTAGTAAATGCATGGCAAAACCAGGTTTAGGAAAGATAAATCAAAATTTATTAAGAGCTACAAAGAGCAGGAAATTGTGGAGAACCATAACTGCCAATGCCCTGAATGGTTACGGCACACAGGTGAGGAATTAGACTGAATATCCCATGGTAATGAAGTTTTATATAAATATGTGAAATGGTTAGACGAAAGAGGAAGACAATAATACTGATGTTAATAACTTGTCATTTTTGGTTGTCTTTGTACATCTGGTAAAATAAGTACAATATAATTATTTAATATTCTCCCAATATAAAGCGCATTCATATTCTCTACTTGCTTTGGCATACTAACATAGCAACATTTTAAAATGACTGTAAGATAAGAACTTCCTCTTTTATATCAATTGATTGTGTGTGTGTGTATATATATATATATATATATATATATATATATATAAATAATAATTACTGTGATGATTATCCAAACTTGGTGTTTAGTGAAAGGTCATCTAACCATGTTGTGGTTGACTCAGTATGGCTTGGACTTTTCAAAATTCATCATTTTTCGTAAAACAATCCGTAATGCAGTCCGCCCACTGCCTCTTGTGACACTGCTAGATTTGCAAGCTTCTTGTGTGTCTCCATTGCTTGTAGAATAAAAATAAATAAATTTAAAAAAAAACAAAAAAACAAAGAAAGAAATGTTTTAGCTTTCACGTGATATTCTTGTTGTCCATATGATGACGCCTACAACTTGAGATAAAGTTTTTCCTCTCATGAGCACATGCATATAATTACCCACTAATTTTGCTTCAAGCTTTGTCACCTATGAATGCTATTAAATGTTAACTAATGAAATCTGAATTTGATCATTACTCAAGTGGCTCATTATACACCCCCTTCCTAAACTGGAATTATGTTTAAAAAGAAATTGTTACATTGTAGGAGCAGATGTACATTTTGAATGTGTATAACATGTATAGCAACAACAGCTGGTGGTTGGTCTCTCTGCTGAGAGCATTTGGCTGATCTCCCTACATTCTACAGGAATTAGCTTGCAAAATTTAGACTAAAAATTTTCCACTCTGTGGCTGTCCTGAAGTTATACTGATTAGATTGGTCTCAAATGAATCAGCAGCAAATGGTTAAAATGATGAACTTGTTTCAGTTCTGTCTTATCTTGAAAAACAGCATAAAATGTGCATGAGGTAGTGTTTGTGTATTCACACAAAACAATTTCCTAGTGCAGGTCTGGCTGACTCTGACAAAATCATCAGGCAGTCAGCATTAGACATTCAATGAACTGAGCATTCTATTCTTGCCTCAGCTAACCCAAGATGTCATAATAAGTGTAGTTGGTGAATACATATAATATACTTGCCAACCAAAATTACCGAGGAGACCAAACACAAATGCCCATTTGAGTTTTGCCTCCTTGGGTTAGCTGAGGTGAGAATAGAATGCTCAGTTTATTGAATGTCTAATGCTGATCGTCTGATAAATTTGTCATAGTCAGCCAGACCTACACTAGGAAATTATTTTGTACACACACACACACACACACACACACACACACACACACACACACACACACACACACACACACACACACACACACACACTCTATGTATATATTAATCTAGTTACATCCAGAAGATTGTAAGAGTTATAATTTATTGAAATAAATACAAATGGTTAAAGTTTTAAACCAGAGAAAGGAAAAAGCCTTTCATTCTCGGAATTTAGGCTATAGGTGCAATGACCATAATCTGAAGTTTTGCCAACTGAATTCTCTCTTTTTTTTTTTTTTTTTTTTTCCTTTCTCTTCAATACATGGAAAATTACAAGCATTTCTTATTTGCACTATTAAGATATTAAATTTAATACCAGAGCCAATCAGTTGCTCAAATGGCGCATAAATTCACTAACAGGTAATTCTTGTCAGTTAGATGTGGTGTTCGTTAATCATGCTTTATCAAATATGATTTTATCGGATTACCTTATGTTCAGGCTGTGTAGTCTGTATGCTTTTAACTCCAGTCATTAATACTACACACAATTCTTATAAGAATAATCATTTCAGGTCACTATATCAGGGAATGAAAATGGTCTTCATTTTGTATATGTATTGTTATTTTTCTTATTTTGAACTGAATGATATTGGATTTTTAATATCCAAAAATTCTACAATCTACTTTAACTCTAAGTGACCTCTCTAATAAAGTTCAATACCTGAGGGCAATGATTTACTAAGTGCTAAAACTCCTTGCAAAGAGATTGAAACAAAAATAGGTTAAAAAATAAAAATCAATGTAACTTGGGAAAGTCTCAAGACTAGATCTCCTATGACAATTACCTCCCTCATGCAAGACCATTTATTTGAACCTGTCACAAATTGAATTTAAACTAATACTAAAAATAATTGGCTTATCAAGATAATTTTTCATATGGCATCTAATTTTAGGGTCAGATTTGTATTTTTACCTGCCATTGTTTGCTTTAATATAGTTGGATGATGAAATTTCAGTACCTTTGCTCATAGTGTTGTTTGTGCTTGATAGTAAGTTATAGCTCACATTAGTTTTGTAATTGAAATGAAATATGTTTGCTTTTGTTAAGTACAGTTTCCTAAATAAATCTTTATAACACCAAGTTTTTGGAAGCATCTGCTTTTCTCAATGCTTCATTCAATACCTGGACATCAGATCTGATTGGGAGATTGGAGGTTTTGAGGAGCATGAAACCACCTCTTAACTGCTGTTTCCAGATCTACCCTGACCTGGGGTGGTAGCACCTGTTAGGGTCCCAGCTACGGGCAAATAGTGAACCCCCAAACAAAAATCAATAGTACATTTTTTATAATACATTTTATAGCAAAATGACCAAAAAAAAAATATTAAAAAAAAAAAAAATTTTTTATAGTAAAATTACCAGCAATACATTTTATCACCTGCAAATTATCTAAAAAGCATACTCTTAAAATATAAAATTATGTACAAAATATCTAAGTTGGAAGCCTAAAATTACGTACAAAATGTTTAGATTTCGGCATTAAATAACCCATAGAGGTTAATATGCCACTAAACAACATTGGGCATTAGAGCATAATACAAAGGCTAAGGTATTTGTCCCTGAATGAATCTTACACAAATTAAGAATAAGTGCTGACTTGTTAACTCCTGTAGTTTAGTGTATTGAATTTTTACATCAGTTTTGGTCAGTGTGTTTTCTTAAAATTTATTTACCTTTTCTTTTCTTATTTTTATTAACGTAAAAAACTAAATTTAAATTTTATTTTAAAATTCTGTGACAATCTCTTGCTGTAGACATTTGCCCGGTCATCATTTTGTGCATTGAGGAGATAGGATAAATCTTGATGTTTTGGCATTTGATACAAATTCCCTTTCACTTCCTTCTCGTTCCACTCTTTGTTGTGGGTAATGAAGGTGGGACTGCAGTTAGGTTGCAGAGAAAAACTATGGCATTGATGAATGGTTGTTATCTTCTTGACAATATGATTACAGGGCATCTTTTTTTTTTTCTTTTTTTTTTTCAATAGAACCTGTTCAACCTTGTTCAGAAGCAGATAATCATTGTGTCAGCATTTTATTCTTTTGTGTTTCTTTCTTTCCTTTTGTTCTTGATAATGCCTGGGAATAATTCTAATATTTTGTGTGTGTGTGTGTGTGGGGGGGGGGGTAAAGCTGTTGTTAGTGTGGGTACAAATTATACAAAGATGTGATCTCTTGTACGAGTCAGGAACAAAGAAAATTGGGAATAATGCTGCTACTTTGCTTATCATTAGATGTTGTAAAGTACTAAAAGCTATAACTTTGATTTGTTTTAATATCTTCTGGTTTTATTTCTTCCAATCTGGCATTTATGGGCCTTCCCTTAATTTCCCCCTCCATCTACCTGTGTTATGTCTGCCCTTCCAACTGCAGAATATATGAAAAATACATTAGACGATTGAATGCTTATGTCTGGTATAGTTCTTGATCTCCCCTGACCAAGGTGCATCTGTTGGCATCAAAGATTAGCATATTTTTTACAGTGAAAAACACATTGTTTTGGAAATTCTTGCAAAACCCAAATAATCATTTAATTAAACTTTCAGGATTTATTCACAAATAGATGAAATTATTTTATTTAATTATTATTATTATTATTTTTTAAATAGAAAATCTTGGTAAAGATACCTCCCCAACCTCACTTATTTAATTTTAAGTTTTAATTAAGTTTTTGAACCCCACAGATATAGCCACCGTAGAAAAACACTAGATAAACAAAAACACCCATCTGCCATCAAGCTATCAACACTTCTGTGATAACTTAAGTGAATTATGGTTCAAATCAGATTAATTATACTTTAAATAAGCTAATAGTCCTAAATTTAAAAAGTGTCCTATTTTTGGATTATTTTTTAATAAAGAGAACTTACATTGCTATGAATGAGCCTAAAATTGGTGCTGAAATTAGTCAATTAGTTTTGAAATAGAGCAAAGTATTTTGCTTATTGGTACTATTAAATTTAATCTATTAGTACATTATTTACATTATTCAGACTATTGTCCTCATCTTTGTCGCCATATTTATTACGGTTCGGCCGTTGTACGCTCCGGCCTTCTTCAGATGGTTGGAATGTCGAATTGAACACTTCATTTCACTCACTGGGGTAGACTGTTATAGTTCCACGTGCCATGTTTAATGGAATTCAGTTATCAGTTATCTCCTGTTAATTTTCCCTTTGAAAGTTCTCCACTGCCGTAACTGGGTATTGAACTCTCTCTCTTTGAGTCCTGTCACTGGATCTAACCAACGCCTTTATCCACTGTGCCACGTGTCTATTAGCTTGAAATAAAACTAAAATACAAATTCCATAAAGATTTTTCATTTTTAAAAATTCATTTTAAATCTTAGGTATTGCAAATCTGTGGAGGTACCTAATCTATTGTAATAAGCTATAGCAGTATTGTGATTTACTTTGATGGGGTGAAGGAGAGTGGAGTCTCTTTCTTTACTATAAAAATGGAAACTGTGGGTGTAGGCAGTGTTATGAATGACTGCTTGAAACGCCATAGAAAATCTTGCATTTAAGCATTTTGGCTGTATACAAGTTTAACCTTGTTTCCTCCTCCTTTTAGCAATGAACATGATCATAGTCATCTGCACTAAAAAAAAACCCTATAGTAAAAACCTGAATTCTTTAAGAAGTTTGAAATACTGTGTGAGGTAGGGGAAAAGTACTGAAATCATGGAATTTATTTCTCCTTCCTTCCTTTTTAAAGTTTTTGTCATCACCACTTCTCCCGAAAAGAAGAAAAACACACTTCACCTATCCAAAGTATAAAATCAGCTAAGTAAGGACTAAAGAACAACAATTCTCGTTTAAATTTTTCTTCATAGATTGACCATGATGGTTTTGAGAGCTTGTAACAAAACCTGCTACATTTCACCAAGTCTTCATGGGTGTAACTGACTGTAGGTCTCAATGAAAAGGTCCACGGCTTCATACTGATATTATGATGTTATTTAGGCAATACACCCGAAAACTAGAAACAAATTTTTCTCTCAATGGATAAACAAAATACATTTCAAAGAATTACACAAACATGGAAAACACTTTTCAAAAAGAAATAATTTAAAAACTCAAAGAACTGATAAAGGAACTTAGTGTCTTACAGGAGAATGTTAGACTTAGTAGTAGGGAGCAGAATTATTGTTGCCTTTTTGACCAGCAGTACTTTTTTTTTAACAAGTGGTAGTTTCCTTACACCCTAAGGGGGTCACACGGTAGCAGATTTGCAGAAATTACAGCTAAACATGTGTATATATGTGATAATTGTCTATTTTTACAGAACATTAAAAATTATTATAATTTTAACCCTATTGCTACTGCTACCATGCTACTACTAAGTAAGTCTTTCAGCCTGTGGACACACATACCCTGTTTCTTTCGGCAACCGTTACAATAGGTAGGTCATATTTATGATGGGACGAGTGTCACCTGGTGAGGGTTATTGTGTTTTTGCTTTTGTTGTTGGTATAATTTTTTTTTCTTCTTCCACCATTGAAAATACTTTAATTGTTCATCAGCAAACCTGCTTCAAATCATTGAACATGGCACTCGATTTTTAGGTAAGCATTTTCTGCACGTACTGGCAAAATACAAATAGAACTGACATTGCCTTCTGATGGTGATTTTCATTTGTTGGAAGATGATTACTGTTTTTGTAAAGGCTCAAAAGAAGCTGCGGCATTTGGAGTGGAGATTTTATTACAGGAAGTTCCTTGGCTATGGTTATGGGGTGGGGGGTGGGGGTAGACCAAAAAGCAAAGCTAATTCATTGGAAAATATTCAAGTATATTAATGTGCATTTTATTTTACTTATTTTTTGGACAGTACATAAGGTTGCGTATTAATTTTTGGCTATTTCGTTCATTTTATTTTCTATCACATCTGTTTTGTGAGTTTTAATTTTACAAAAGTAATGAGTGCTTCATGTAAGGAATGCAAAGCACTTCAGGCAATTGTATTCAATACTAATAATCTAAATAAAATTGTATCATGATCAAAGAAGAAAAGGGCATAGTGATCTGATTAATTTGAACACCACATAACTAGTAAGTTAATCTGAAGGATAAGGAAAGAGGGTTCAAATCTGGTTGCATACTTATTCTTTATTTCTTATCTGTGTTGTTTGCTAAATGATTGGAGAATAAATGTAAGAATTGCTCAAGTTTTCATAAAAGCAGTAGAAATAAAAGATAAGAAAATTAAATAAAATAAAAGCATAATGCTTTGTGTAAGAAATTCATATAACTTATGACTTATTGCTTCTAGTGTAAATAATGTTTTGCATTATGTATGCAGAAATCTTACACAATGTCCTAATGTGAAACTCTCATACAAACATGCATGAATATCCAGGCATATATGCAATGTTGTATCAATTCGATATATGCCTAGTACGTTATAGCAAACACTTGTCCTGATGAATTTTTTTATTTTTTTTTTTATTGATTGCTTTTGACACAACAAACAGGCCAAAGATGGCTTCTGTATTGAATTCTATGCAAAGCTATTAACTTAATAGCAGTCTTTAACAACCTCACCCAGTCCTATTCAACCAATCTTTACTTACTAGACATTATTGCTTATTCAACTTCTATTTATTGGGGGTAGAGGGAGGGGGTAACACCTTGTCACTCTATCACTTCAGTCAGCACATTAATTTAAGATAGAAGTTACACAACAAATCAATCTCTTAAAGAGCCCTGGAGTGAAGATGTAAACTTTAATTTTAAATTTTTAAAAAATCCCTTTTAGAAACTTTTTTATTTTTACTACAAAGGTTAAACATAATGGCATCCATTAAATAAGCAAGTAACCAAAGATGTCTCCATTTGAATGGAAATATGGAAGTGAATTCTTTCAGAAGCTTTCTGTAAAGATGTGGTTTTCTTTTGACAATACTATATTCATAAGGTTTGAATCTTTTTTTTTTCTTTTTTTTTTTTATATTGGTTCGTTTAATGTTTTGCTTGTAGAACAAGTTGACTCTTAAAAGGAAATACAAGTAAAACCCTATATATCTTATAGGCTATAAGTAGCTATTGTAGTCAGACATTAATACCAACAAAATTCCCTATACAACTTGTAACTTGCATAGATCAGTTTAAAACAGAACCTTTGAGTAAAATATCTGTAAAGTTGACTTTCCAAGGAAAATTTATGTTAAATAAAATCCTGCATCGTTGAACAGCTATTTATGGTTTTGAATTAAGGTGGTGTTAAATTGCTTATGTGTGCCTGAGAATGTAGCCCTAGTTAAATGTATTTGGGTTTTGTAAGGGTTTATTCAACTAAGTTACAAATACAGCCCAGGAAAGAAAACAACTATAAAGTTCTTAATAGTTCTTTCATTTACTTCATAATTATATAAACAGGTGGGATAATATGGTATCACAGTCTTTACTGTGTTCTGTTTAGTATGCAATACTTTTATATAAGAGAGTGATGCTGAAAAGTTCTATGCTCAGACCCCTTCCAAAATCTGAAGACTTCTTGTTCTGAGTGCCAAATATTTCATGCTTACAGTAATTGGTTGCTAAGTAGATTTGCCTATCATGTGTGTCCCATTCAGATTATGATTTACTCCATTTCTTACTGGCTTCTTAGATAATTTTGAAAATCCCAAATGTTTAACTCTGGTCAACTCCCATGAGTAATTTTATGTATCAATCATATTTTTCTTTATTTATCCAATATTGATTGGCTATAATTTTGTATGGTTGATGATATTATTAATATTATAATAATATCCACCACTTTCACCCCAGCTATGTGTTAAATAGCAGGATAGACTAGGCTATTGATTTCTGGGTGCCAGCCAGTCTAAAAATACTCTGAATTCCAAACTGTAAGGAAGACAACAGGAAACCACTACATTGTAGTCACTAAGAAATCCTGGAAATTTGCAGGTATTAAAAGAAATTGGTATCTGGAGAGCCATGGTAACCTACATCTTGGAGGAGGACATAGTATTTTGAGAAGATTGGCACTATACATACTCTTTCCTCTTCCAGTGTGGAATGCAGGCATTGAGGTAAAGGCACTTTGAACATCTGCCGGGGAAAGTGAAGAACAAGACCATACAAGAATATGTTCTTCTGTTAAGTGTTATCTGATACTTTTTTCTTTTAATTTTTTTTTCAAGTCCTGTTCACAGCTCACAGTGTCCAAATCTCATGAGATATAAAACCAAGCCCTCATAACAAAGAATGAAGATACTTGTCTGAATAACATGCATAATACTTGAAAATACTTCACCTCAAAACTGGATTTGCATTTATTAAAATCTACATAATACTTTAGTTTACTACTGGATTATTTTTTTTTTCTCAATAGGAGTATATAGGTTCACTTATCGTCCATTCACCCCCCCACCCAGAACAAGAATAGAGGCTTATCCCTTGTTTCTTGTTTAGGATTGGGTTACCTGTCCCTTTAAAACCTTTTCCTTCTCTTTCACTTTCAGTGACCCCTTGCGTCTTGGTGGCATTATCTCTCTGCTGGGGTTGGTTCCTCTTACTCTGTAAACCTCTACCTTGAATGGCTCTTTTGGCCTTGTACAGGGTGAACATCTTTGTTATATATATATATTTATATATATATAATCTGCAAAAGTTTAACATGAACAGGTTATTTGATTGCTCTGAAATTGGAGAGGGGGTTAGTTTTATAAAAAGCTGAGTAGGTCTTATTTCTTTTTGTCACTCATTTTTCACCTGCTCACTTGCTTTTGTTAATCTCTTATGTTAATAACTTAATCCAAAGCTGATAATTCCAGGTCTAATTAATCTGCTGCTCAATTGGCTACTTGCTGCTTTTGATCAGTGTTTTAGGATTTATTTATTTCTTTCATCCTACAATATCACATAATGACTTGTCAATAAACTTTGTTATTCTTAGATCACTAGCTAGAGTACTGGACTAGAAAAATCAGTCCTTTTATTTTTTTGTGAAAACTCATTAAACCCTTTTCATGTTGGTGATCACCATCTGTATGATTTACTTCCTTTATGGCCACAGAACTTTGGTGCAAGCCAGCTATGTTTTGTCATGAGCTTACATGAAAAGTTGGACAACCAAGATTACTGCAGTGAGTCACTGGTTTTATTGAACCCACATGATAACGTGTTTTTATATATATAAATAAAGGTATGCTATGTTTATTTGTAAAAGTGCTCTATATCAGGGATAAACTATACAGGGTGCGATGGGTAAATTATCATCTAAATTACACAAAAATGAAAATAACACTGACATCTCATTTTAACAGATATATTTTACCAAAATTACACAAAAATATCTTGAAATATTACAGAGTAAATTATTCAATAAATTCATCATTGGCTTCAACCATGGCCTCCAGACAACTTGGGAATCTCCTGCAACTCTTTTGGATGGTCTTGTTTAAGTTGATGAATGCTGCCATAATCTTTGCCTTCAGTTCAGCTTTGGTGCTACAGGGCGTTTGTTGGTCTTTCACTCAACTGTGCCACACACATAATAATAAATGTGAGGAGTTAGGTGGCCAAATGTAAGGGTGATGTAGTCTTGGAAATTGTCTGACAGCCATGACTGGGTTCTCCTGCATGTGCAGCATGGTGCAGAGTCCTGTTATCAGACATAGGGTCTTCTGACAGCCACTCTCTTGACACAGGGTAGCACTGCCTCTTCAAGGCAATTGATGTAGGCTTCTGTGTTGAGTCTGAGACTCTGTGGGAAGATGAATGGAGTTATAACATTGCCATCACTAGTGATCACTCCAAAAACCTTTGTAATCACCATTAGACTCATCCAATTCTTTCTGAATCTGCTGCACTGTCCTCAAATTGACACTCAAACACTCTGAAATGTTTATATTGAAGCTTCTGGCAAAAATGGCAAGCAGTACAGTCTCCAAATTTCTGGCAGAGTGAATTGTGCAATTGTGCTCATTTCTTTCTCTCAGATGGTGGCCAACTGACCCAACTATACTGGGCAGTCAACAAAAACAAACAATGCGCAGGTGCAAAATTATAAATATAAAATGGCAACAATTTACCCATCGCACATTGTATATAAATATATATTTCTACTCAATAGCCTCAATCATTTGGTATATAAGTGTTACCAGCTACCTAATGACCTAGGATAATGCAATAGATCTGGCTACCCATAATGCACTATTGACAAGCTAACATTGTAACTTGATGAACAAGGTTTGTTTTTCTGTGATTAAAGAATGAGCGATGAAATTTCCTATGCTTTTTGGACTATCAATTCATTATCTTCAAGTGTGTGTGTGTGGGGGGGTAATATTCCTGTTAAACTTTCTGCTTATTTAACAATAATAGGAGTAGATAGGTTTGCACTCCTGCCTAATATATATATATATATATATATATATATATATATATATATGACACTTTTACTTCATTTACTTCTGAAAGCAAATTTTTATGTTGATTTTATTTAAGGTAACCTGATGCCCCTTGACTGGAACAAGTGTTTTATAAATCACCAATGTTTGACAAAATGTAATTTTAAAAAGATTGTGTATTTCCCATGTTTAATTTGCCGTGTAAATTAGAGATCTGATGAGTTTTGGTACATTGTTTTCTGGTTGTTTTTTAACAAGCAAAATCATTACTAAAGCCTTTGAATAACATTCTATGTAGAAAAGAATAAATGAGAAATCAATTGACCTTTGTAATTGTGGTTCATGGTGACGTTCAAAGCAAAAGCTTGCAGTGACTTGCTGATTCCTTTTGCACTGGGGATGTTTAGGTTACTCTGTCCCTCCTCTCAGAAGTTCCTCTGCCCACTAGTAAACTGAGGCGCAGCTCCTATACTCAGGCTGGTGACTAGCTGATGGCCACTTGACACAGGTGGGTTGGGGAGAGGCATTCCTCTTCACTAGTTGGATTGGGAAATCCTTTTAAATACCCTCACACAGTTTAGCCGGAAGGTTGATACTACTGATCGGGGTGTGGCCATCTCCATTGCAGTGCCCATGTGACTTGGAGCCATGTGCAAGAGTCGGATGTAGGTTGTGTGGCAGTACAATTCTGTATCATGATTCACAGTAAAGCAGGTTTGACTGAGTTGCTGCAAAGATACTATCACTAATGAGAAGCATATACCCCACCTTCCCCAAAGGTTGCTATAGAATGGGTTAGTGCAGTAATAAAAATATAAAAAAATTCAAGAGTTCAAACATGTCTTGTAATGACAATAGTTCATCCTCTTAAAAAAAAATTATATAAGGCCCTAATTGTTGTAGGGTATTTGAACACTTTGCTACTGATCTCAAAACCAATTGTATATAACTTGATTTTTATTTTTTGCATTCAAAAGTCTCTCAAGGTTAAATCAATCTATAGCTTATAGCTGTCCATAATCTTTGCTTCTCAGACGTATAAAGTCTTTCTCCATTTTTGATGGCTTTGGCTTCATGCCCACTGGGTCAACAGCACCATATCACTTTACCAATGGAGCTTTGAGTGCAACAGTGCTTGTACAATCCACCAAACAGCTTGTATTTGCCTCTTACATGTTTGTCATTGAAACTTTGTTGAGGAAGCATCTGATAGATACCAGCAGTTGTGGTTTTGAGTTTCAGTATATAGAGCTTCTCTTTTCTTTTTTTTTTCTTTTAATATCCTTTCACTCTAAGCAAGGCAATAAAGCCATGAAGATGCAAGAGGTTACTGTGTGTTAGAGAATGGGAAAAAAAAACATTAATGTAAAAACAAAAGAACAGTGACTAAGAAAACGGAAGATAATGATTGACATAACTTTGATCTTAAATTTAAATGCTAACTGGAAAGCAAGAAACTACTTTCATAAGTGAGAAGTGCAAGAGAAGAAACTATTAGCATAGGACTTAAGGTTGCATCTAGCCATTTTAAACTGTAAAAATGATACCTTACTGCCAATCTATTACTTTTTAAATTCATAAAGTCTAGATATAGAGAAAAGTTCATCAGAACAATTACCATGAAAATATTTATAGAAAAGGCACATGGAAATTACATTACAGCAGATGGAAAGTGACTGAAGCTGTCAGGGACAATAACATTGCAAATTCTTCATTTTATTTTATCAAGAATCACTAAATCTATAGCAGATGCATCAAATCGGACATGACAGCAATATCTAATGCATGGATGAATAACACTTTTAAATATGGAAGATAGATTCTGGTGAAAAAAAATTGTATCGTACAACAGTGACCTAATTTTCCTAGCAGGAGACCTAGGAATTAATTTGATATAATATTTTCACTTCATGTCGGCAAACAGTGTCTGCCTGAGAAGGCACAATGAGTCACTTTCCTGGAGGTTAACATAATCCATCCTGATGAAATGCAAATAAGGTTCTCTGAAACTATTAAGAGAGCAGTTTCATTTTGGAGGTGTTAAAATTAACAAGCCATTTCTTACCCCCAGATAGATAGTGATAGATTGTAGGCCATTTTTGAGCTCAGCTGCCAATTTGATTTCTCGACCAGATCAAACTTACCATTAAGCTGTAAAAGTAATTGACTATTGTCTTAAGTAATTATTCTTCTTTGGCCAGTCTCTGATAGTAGCAATTCCTGTGAAAGCCAAAAATAAATATAAAATAAGATCTTCACAGATCATTTTATAAGATAACAAAATGAAACTGCAACAATATCTAACAAATGACTTTATTTTCTCTCTCCCTCTAAAACAAAATAAAGATGAGAAATAGAAATTTAATATTTGCTGAAAGATCTTTGAGATTTTAAACACTGATATGGCAAGCTGAAAATTTGGTGAGTACCAGTCAATTCATGAAATAAGGGGCATGACTCAACCTATTACATAATTTTTTTTTCTTTTTCTTTTTTACAATCCAAAGAATCTCCAGTATTGCATCTTAGTGGCTTTATTGCCTAGCTTAGGGTGAAATTTTAAAAAAAAAAGTATTTAGTTGGCTTTGAGGGAATTTTGTTCATTCTATGAGTCATGAATCTGAATATTTATTGAGCATTGTTTTTACAGTTTTTTCTCTCTTTTTTTAGTACTAGTTTACATTGTTTCTGATCCCCATATTACCTGTAAACAGTTGAGAGCCTATATCTTCATAAAATGGTTTGGAGCATAGAATTCAGTGTAATATGCTTCATACCCTTAAGAACTGGCTAAAATTCATAGCTGCACTCTATAAATAATTCATAGCTGCATTCTTTAAATAATTAAAAAGATTGTTATATCTTTACAATTGATATGTAAAGATATGTCAAATATAGTTGGTTGGTTGGTTGGTTGCTTGGGGTTTTATGGCATATCAACCACTATGGGTTATTTAATGCCAGATCCAGTTTCCACATGTAGTTTGTTGTCATACCCAGGACGCGGATGTAGTTTGTCGTCATACCCAGGACGTGGAAATGTGCTGGAAAAGACCTGGAAGTTCACTATTTGCCCATAGCTGGAACCCCAACAGGTGCTACCACCCCGGGTCAGGGTGGACCTGGGAACAACAGCAATTAAGAGGTGGTTCCATGCTTCCTCAAAACCTCCTGATCAGAGGCCTTGCTGTTGGATGCAGTTTAATGTTGTACCCAGGACGATGTCAAATATAGATATTACTATCATTTATATAAAATAAACATTTCTCAGCTGGCAGGACTGGCATACCAAAAATTTATGCAGTCTATCATTGTTAGGTAATTGAATGGAAAAGTGGAAAAGATTTTGTGTTTTGTCCTAAATTTTTTCCATTTTGGCTTTCAATTAACAGTTTTGATATATAGAAATTTATATATTATATTTTGGGAAGAAAAAATACAAATTTTTATATATCAAGCAATTTTAGGAAAGATAATGACAAAGTGAAAAGATTATGCACAATTAATTTATGTCCAGATTATAACATTTCACCTTTCTTGGCAGAGCTATTATCACAATATAGAATACTTAATAACAAAAGTGATAAAAATATAAGAAAAAAAGTAAATTAAATTGATTAGACTATATACCCAAACATATTTAAAAGAATTAAATAAAATTAAAAGTTTAAAATTTCAGCATCCCTTCCCTTTCATCTGCATATGTAGTCACATTGATAACTTTGCTTTGAAGTCCTAAAGGATGAAATGTCACGCAAAAATATTTTTCCATTTTGTCATAGATTTTCCTAATATATTAATGTTTTTCGTTATGCTAACGGGTCAGGATAATGTGGCTTAATTCTTGCCAGTTGCTGCTGATTTGTTCTGTTATAATTCACAAAATATTTACACAAAATTTCCAGAGATAAACTGTAGGTAAGTGATCAGGTTTCTATGAATTAAAGAATGATACAATTTCAGTTCTGTTCACACTTGATGATTAACAATCCTTACTTTCTGGCTATGCACTTAGGTTAATGTTGTAGATGTCGGAGTTAGCTCCTCCTTAATTTCTTAATTGTCACTAGGGCACACTCTCCCTACACTATAAGTACTGGCCAACTTCTTGTCTTGTTCTCCTTTGACTTTGCAATTTCAGCAGACACATTTAAAAATGTGATCTCTCGCAGACATCTGCATTTTCACCCACTTGTGGGAAAACACCATGAAACACACATACATGTACATGCAAACTTTCACTAATATACAAACTTTTTACGTTCACGCACAAACACAAATGTTAATGTCTTTGTCACTTGTAAATTTGTTGTTTAATACATATATTTGTTGACATATCAGTCTTGTTTGTTTTTATATCTTCGGTTGGACTCAACTTGAGTTCGCCATGTTCTTGTAGTTGGACTTTCTTCTAGCAGGAATAAACAGTACGTGTTCCTAATTCAACAACATGCTAACCCGCGGTCATCTACTTAGATATCACCATATGGTTTAAAAAATGATGTTGCAAATCTTGTAAACTCAAGAGACTGATTAAACAAGTTTGGCAACTTGGTTTTCTTTGTTTAATGTTGGTTCTTTACACTCATACTTTTGATGTAGGAACACTAGAAAAATTTCCTTGCATCTTTTTCTCTTAGTAGACTCTTTAGTGTTGTTTGTTCATGTTTACATTTGTGGTATCCATTTGTTTGTGACATGTTAGTCTCTGTAAATCTGTCACATTAGCTTGTCTTTGACAGGTTTGAATTAACTGATGATACATGTTGACCAATAAACAATATTATGTCATTTCACATTTATCTTGTTGCTTCTCTTTGGCTAGCAGGTAGATTTGTAAAGGTAATAAAAAAACAAAAACAAATATGTATCTGAGTTTTTCAGAAATGGAAATCTACTTTCAAATATTCTTGAATTTGCTATTCTCAAACCAATCACTGCCAAAGTTTCCTTTTTGCATTCATCAAAATGATGATTTAACAAGTTCTCTGGTCATGAATTTTGATATCTGGAAACAACCTTTTTTTTTTTTTTTTTCTTAAATCCTTTCTGCTTCAGCAAGGCAATAAAACCACTAAGATGCAAGGAGTTACTGAGTGTTAGAGAATATGAGAAAAAATAGCAGGGAGAACAAAAGAGCAAGACTTAAGACAGTAGATAATGATTGGCATTGCATTTAAATTTTTGGTGTTTATTTTAACTGAAGAATTGATTGATCCTTAGAGTAATTTGTATTGGTTCTGGGAGAATTTTATTCATCCTATGAACCATGAATATAAATATTTATTGAGCATTGTTTTACAGTTTCTTCTCTCACACCATTTTTCTCTGTGCACTGAAATGAACATTTCTCTTGATAATGCCAATATTAAGTGTTTATGTTGTTAACTAGGCTGTTATGGCTCTTTCAGTATTTAATGACCCTTGATGCAAATCATACCCATTTATACTGTTAGGAATAATTATTGTAGGGTGATTATAGTGTCAACAATTGTACTTGGTGACTTAAAATTGGTCAATATTGATTTCTCTTTGAAGGCTTTTATGAACTCTGCCCTTTTCCTAGATGGCAAGGTTGGAAACATGAAATGCCCCCCCCCCCTTCTGATTTTTTAAAGTTCTTTTTAAAGTTAGGCAAATCTATCAATGGTAACTAATTTGTACTGAGTAAATCTTCTTGCTATGCACTTTTGTAAGATTGGTTGGTTGGTTTGTATATCTCGATATTGTTCTTGATTTCAGATTTGGAAACTGATGGTGGCATATTCTTTTAACCCCATACCATACAATCTGCATTGTAACTATCAGCTCTGTGTTCAACTTGCTATAACACACCACTGTATACTAAGCTATAACATGATGCAAATAATGCGGGAAATCACATAAACAGTGAGACTTTGAGAACCTATATTTACAGGGCGGGTTTGAGTATGTTGAATGCTAATGAGTTTAAATATTCTTTGACATTCAAGTTAATATTTGGTAAAATTCTTATTGGAACTAAGATTTTACAAATGCATAAATGTAATAAAGTAAAACAACTAACTGCCTCATGTTGATTTTCCTGTAGCTAGTGTTGGTTTAGTTGAGGAAATAAATGGGGAGTAACGGCTAGAGATCCCCCCCCTCCCCAAATTTATACAAATTCTACAGATGCATACTGGGATTTTTTTTTTTTTTTTTTTTTTTTTTTTTTTTTCAATAAAAATAGACAATTCTTTGCCTTAGCCATATTTTTTTCTTTCTTGCCTTGAAGACAGAAGGCTATAACCACTTGACTGGATTCCGTTCACATATGAACACTGTTACCTTTTTATTATCCACTAATTGCTTTATTTTGCTATTGCATTATAATTTCCTTACTTTGTATTACATTGTACATTTCTTGTATTTTGCTCTGTTCTTATTTTTATTATTGTTACTGGGAATTTGGTCAATTCCACTCAAAAATGTTCAACATTAGCACTGGTTTATTTTTAGAAAAAATAAAAGGCCTTGATTTAATTTTATTTTTTTCAAATCTGATCACCCAGCCATATCAATAGTCAATCAAGAAATCCTTGTGGTTTACAAGGATTTCTTGATTAAATTGTATTTTTAATTATTTGTAAAAACTTCAAAATTTGGGCTAAAAATTTTGATTTTCTAGCATCAACTGGTGACCATAAATTAGTATAGGAAGTTTTAGCATCTTTTTATAGTGAAAACCCATTGATTTGGAAATTCTTGCAAAAATCAGTTAATTGTTGGATTTTAATGAAACTTTCAGGATTGATTCACAAATTATTTTAGAAATGTTTCTCTTAGAAAATCTGGAGAAATTTTTTCTTTTCTTTTTACATTTGTTACTTCCTATTAATTTTATGAAATTCTCTAGAAATTCATTAAGTGCTTTATATTTATATTTAACACACACACACACACACACACACACACACACACACACACACGCACACTTACAGAAAATCTGCTCTGAAGTGTGTTAAAAAAAAGCAACGAAACATTATATAATTAGAAAAGTTTTTAATTTCTTTTATGAATAATTTTGAATCATGAATTTTTACAAGAATTGTTTTTTTGTTTTTTTTATTTTTTATTATTATAATTTATAAAGTTTTAAATCTGATATAATTCTGTTTTTAATTTATTAATATTAAGTAAAAACTATATTTAATAATCCTAAATGGAAAAGCTTACTAAAATTCAGAGATATGTATAAATTTATAGATTTTACTAAGGGAAAGAAAAAAAAAAATATGCCAAAGTATTTTACTTGTTGGGAATACTAAATTTAATATAACACCTTGGAATTAAAAGCAAAATTGAAGCTTCAGGAAAGATTTTTCATTTTTTAATATGCATTTTCAACTTAGATATAGATTTTTGTTTATCTTTCTCTCTTTTCTGGAAGTAACTATATCTGGTAGTTTTTAGAAAAATACTTGGTTCTTTTTCATTTCCTCAACAGCACAATCTAAAATCTGTATAAATCTAAATTTTGAGCCTTCCCTCCAACTTTGTTCTTTTCTGATCATAATTAGTCTAACACTAATTTGTGATATTAGAAACCTTAACCCTTAAAAATAACTACACTTTCCTCTAGTTCACAGATGTTCAGCTGTATTCTTTTCATTTGTATGTTGTAGTCTGCCCTGAAGTGGTTCATTTATTTTTGCATATTTTGAAAGCCGGATGCATATCTTTGATGCTTAATTTAGTAACCAATCAGAGGTAACCTTATTGCATATGTATGAACATGCTTTCCTTCTATGGGATTTTTCAGTCAGCAATGTGAGGCCACTGTGTGAGATTGTTTACTTCGTCATGTTCATAACAAATGTGCATCAAGTTTTGATTGAAACTTAGTCATTTGAAAGCTTTCAAGGATGATTTAATGGACAAAACCCAGAATTCTCTCTCTCTCATCCATTTAAAGCAATTTACATTCAATAAGTAGAAAATGCAAACAATTGACTGCATGTAAGCTACAATTAAAATATTTTAGGCAACATGTTTTATTCTCTGGACTTTATCAAGGTAAAACTCCAACAGGATGAAATGTGTTGGTTAAGATAAGTTTTCCTGTCTCTTTTAGCTTTAAGCAACGTTTGACTTTTTACTATCTGTTTCTACTCTTCTATCCACTCAAACTTGTTGGCTAGTTTACTCAATTTTTCTTCTCTCTCCCCCTGTCCTTACTATCTTCAGTCTACTTTTTCATTAATATAAAGTAGTAAAAAAAAAAAATAAATAAATAAATAAACAAGCAAATGCTGAAAAGTTTTCAGCCTGGTCTACTTTTCAAAACCAGTATTTTAATGACCACATTTTAGAATATTGATCTGATTTTTTTTTCCTCCTCAAATGGGTTAGAATGAAGAAAAATATGCCTATTTGTTCTTTCAGCTGTTGTGGCTTTCCTACAGTATCTCTATTTAGTTTGAATTTGTGGTGGAGAAACATTTACTTATCACTGATTTTTATTTGAAAATTGCTTAATTATTAACAACTTCAGACACTAGTTCAGAGATGTTTACTGTCAGTACTAATCCAAGAAAGTAAACTGTTTATATTAACAAAGGTAAAAAGTGAATGCTTTTCTGTGCATTTAAATCTTTCACATGTTATTAATGAATTTAGCACATAATTGAGCTACTTCAATTCTTTTGGTATAAACTGAAGAAATCAAGATAACTTATTGAAAAACCGAAATTTGCATTAAAAAAAAAATTAAAAAAATGTTTTTTTTTTTAAAAAAAAAACAAGACAAAACTTTTAAACTTGAAAAAATTAAAATTCAATCAAGTAAAATTTTATTTTGTAAAGGCAATTTTAAGGATTTTATTATAATAAATGACAATTTAGTAAATGTTGAATTTATTTTTTATTAAATGAAAACTGATTAAATTATTTACATTTACTTAGTTTTTTATTAAAATAAAATAATTACTATAATAACAAAGTAAATAAATATATATAAACAAATAAGAAAAAATTCAACAATAACATTTACTCACTTTTGTTTATTAGGCATTAAATTACATCACTTAGCATCCCTCATAGTTTACCTTGACTTTCACAGTTAACTGTAGGAATATTTTGGAGTGTTCTTAAATTTAAGTATTTTAAAAACCTAATGATATTTTACTTTTATATATATATATATATATATATATTGCAAAATTAAATCACTATGTTTGCCTTGATAAAGTCCATCAAAGACGAAGCATGTTGGGAAAGAATACTTTTCCTTTTAGTCATAGTATTTTTACAGATATATTTGTTTTATTTATATGTAAATTTTTGCATGTATATAATTTGGAAATTTAATAATAATTGTCCATTGTTTATTAAATGTAAATTCATACCAGTGTGTTTATATAATGAATACCACAAATTCTATAGATAAGCCAGCAACAAAATTTTTGAAATTAGTAAAATTTCTTTGCTTTCTGTTTAAAAGATGTAGGATTGTAAAATTACTTATTTGCTCTTATCTACAATAAATTTTGTGACCTAATGATTAGTCACATTTTTTTTTTTTTTTTTTTTTTTTTTTTTTAAGTTAACAAAAAATTCTTAATTCTTTTTAATTACTTTTAATTAAAATTATTGCTACTTGACTTATTTTTTAACTTCTGAAACAGTCTTGAGCAAAGATCACATTCCTGTTATGTTTAACATATAGCTAGTGTGTTTTTTTGTTTTTTTTTCCCTAATCAGCTTCTGTCAGTTTTATCAGACTTGTACATTGATTCATTCAGACTAGTTTGCTAATTTTTGTTGTTTTTAAAACATTTCAGCTGATCTACTTGCCAGTCATTATTGGGTGACTTTTTTTTTCTTTCATTTTTTAAAAAAAAAATCATTTCACCTCTGATGCCAAAGGTTAATGACAGTGAAAAGAATGAGACTTTAGTGATGAGAAAGAACAATAACAGAACAGGGTTCAGGAAGACAGAGGATGGCAATTGGCATTGCATTTAATTTTTTGAAGATTGTAGGTATCAAGGAAACTAGAAACCAGAACAGTTTTTTACCAGTGAGAAGTGCAAGAAAAGAGGCTATTAGAATAGAACTTATGGTTAGATCTAGCTATTTCAACAATAAAAAGATGAGACCTAGCTGCCAATTCATGCGGTTAAGGTACCAAGGAGGTGAGCACATTGGAATAGTTGCCATGGAAATATAGAAAAGACAGAAGGAACCCATGGGAAAGGGACTGAAGTTGAGACGTCAGGCCAGGATTGATAACATTACAAACACTCAGTAGGGTTTTCTTGATAATCTCAAGAGATATATAGCAGAAACACCATACTAGATATGGCAGCAATATTGCATGGACAAATAGTGGATTTATAAATGTGCAAGATGGATACTGCCGATAAGAATTGTTTGGTACAACACTGTGAACCATCTTTCCTAGCAGCAGGCCTAGCAATTGATTCAACATAATTACTCCACTTCATGTCAGTGGAAAACATGAGACCAATAGGGCTCACCTGGATGTTAACATTAGCTATGCTGATGGAAAGCAAAATGGTTGTCTCTGATTAAAATATAGCAGTTTGTTTTAGGTGTTAAAATTTGAGCCATTTCTTGCCTCAGTTAACCAATTGGTGGTCATTTTCAAGAGTAGCTAACAGTTTTATTTTGTTGAACCTATTGGACTATTAAGATAGGAGTAAATAGTTGTATCATCAGCATAAATAGAGAGTTTGGAACTGATGACATCAAAAAGGTCATTAATAAAAATGGGAAACAATGTAGGTCCAAGGATAGAGCCTTGAGGTACATGCTGCATTAATGTGAAAAAATTTAACTGTTGCTGTTCAACATGACTTTCAACACATGATTAAGAACAATTGGATTGATTCAAATATTCAGCCAGAGACACTATAGTCCTTGAACTTGTGAAGAAGGCCAAATCCTGTCAAATGCTTTTGAGATATCTAAAGTCACAACCAAATACTCGCCATTCTAAAGCTTGAGAGACAGATTCAGTAATAACTGCTAATTCATTGGCAGTTGACCTACAGAAACAAAAGCCATCTTGATTATTTTGAAAGAAGGCTGTGTAAATTGAGATGCTTAATCAATTTGATTAGAGCTTCTCATACTTTGCCAAAAAGAGGTAAAAGATTAATAGGATAATTCGAGGAATCAGAAGGCTCACCAGAGCTAAAGACAGGAACTGCAGAAGAGGATTTCCAACAAGCTGGAAAACAAGAAGCAGCAAGGCATTTATTGTAATTTGGAGATAACAGAAACCATGGCCAGCATTATGTACGTATCACTCAGATTCTGTTCTAGGAAAAAAAAATTATCAAAGTACTCTTGATGAGTCAAGAGAAGTTGAAAGAATTTCCAAGCAAAGCATTCTGCCTTATGAGCAGTAGATTACAATACTTAAAACTGAATGAAAAGAGGAGAGTTTGAGGATTTACTCATGTTCAACACACTCTTACAGAGTCTGCTAGTAATTTTGAAACCCAAATTTTTGAGAGGCTATACAGTGTCTCATTCTGTCAGCAGATGATGACCTAGGACACACTTATTCATTATGTGTAGATACAAAGGGGCACCTGTTGTTTCACATTTCCAGAAATGTACTGAATCCAGCAAACCCAAGGAAAATGGGAGTGTAAAAGATCAAAATGATATGAAGACAGGAAAAATCAACTGAAAATAAACTATTCCAAGCTACAATTTTTTATTTATTTATGTTTTAGTACTGTCAGTCTGTATGCATTTATATGATACTTAAATGAGAAAAGTGCTAAAAAACCAGAGGAATACATAATTTGTATCAATCATTATTTACATGTGGCCTACTGTCCTCATCTTTCTTGTTCTCACTTTTATCATTGTGCTCTCTGGCTTTCATCAAGTGTATATTGATCTGGATAACCTAGAGAGAATTCTGAACTGATCCCTTCATTTAATCTATGAAGTTAGGCTGTTCTCATTCCACTGGCTATGTCTAGGTATATCTAGTTTAGTTCTTATTTTTAGGGCGAACAATAACTGAGCAGTACTATTTCTACTGAGCCCAAGTTCACACTGCTCATCCCAGGGATTAAACTCACGTTTACCATGTCACTGAATTTAAGAATCAGTGCTTTAATTCACTAAGCTATTATTGTCCTGTATAACTAGATAAGATATCCCTAGATATATGCAGTGGAAATCAGAACAGTTTCTTCCCATAAAGTAAATAAAGGGTTCCGTTCAGAATTCTCTGTAGGTTACCGAGAAGGCATAATGGCCGAAGCATTGTTATAACAACAAAGATGAGGATAACAGTCTGCATGTAAAGAGTGTAAATAACTCATTTCAGAAATTCAGACAGAAATTGTATAACTCATTTGAAAATTTTAATTGTACAATATTTTTAGATTCTATTTAATGATCTGCAGTTTTTTATGCACTTCAACACTTAATGGCATATTTGAGTTTTATTTTTGGCTTTCAGAAAATTCTTAAATTTTATTACTATAAAGAGCCTATATAAGATTGATTTATAAAAAAATTATAGTGAGTGAGGCTATATAATGTTTAAAATATATAAAATGGTTGGTTTCTACTACTTTGAACAATAGCCACTGTTAGGCTCTAACTTTAAGCTTTTGTTTCTTGTATGCTTAAGTTGGTTTTCAGTTAACCCAAAGCCAATAATAGACCAAAATGAATCAGTGTTGTTCAAATGATTGGAATTATTCTTTGTATTGATTTTTTTTTTTTCTTTTTTTCTTTTTCTTTGTTTTTGATTCAGATGATTTTGTCTGTCTTCAGGGGGTAGGTAGGATTTATATTATGTTTGTTGTTTTTTCGTTTTTTTTATTTTTATTAGTGAATGGTTCGTTTGAAATGGTATTCAGATGATGAGTTTGTATGGCTGAATTTTAAACACTCATGCACTTGAAAGAATGATTTTATGTTTGGGGTAGTGGGGAAAAGAAAAATTCATCATTAATTTGAAATATAAGTTCATTAAATTCTTAATATTGGGTGACAATGTGGCCTATAGGACACTAATTTGCAACTTGAGTTTGAATTGATCTGCTTAATTTATGTATCTTAAATATAATTTTGTGATCACTGTTTTCATCTGCTTATTTAAAATTTTTATGCTACTTTACACTTATCACCATTTGTGTCTTAAGAAATAATGAGTTCCTCTTAAAAAGTTCCATTTTTAGGAGAACTGATAGATAAATAGGTAAAATCTGCCAAATTATAGAGGGACAAAAACTTGCTTTTTCAATAAAATCAATTTTTATGATATTGCCATTGTTTGTCATTATTACAAAAAAGTTTTTAACCCTTGGGTATTATTAAAAATTAATGGTCATATTTTAATAAGATTTTTGTACATTAAAATGAAATCAGAGTTAACATATAAAATATTTTCTAATAAAAAGAAGTTATTTTAAAATTTTTGGTACATGTTAGCCTTTATCCATAAAACATGAATGCCAGAAATTGATTTAAATATTTAATATCTTTGGTATAAAAATAGATTAAAAAAAAAAAACTTCTTGCCAATGACCTGAAAGATAAACCTGGTAATGACAGCCACCCTGGCCAAGTGTTCAATTGATTAATTGCTTTGAGAGGCTTGGACAAATGTTTTTGTATCTTGGTCCTTCAGTCAATGATCAATTGTATATTTATTTTTCTTTTGTTGTGTGGATGTGAGATTTCTTTGTCATTGCTACCCCCCCCCCACCGCTGTATATAGGAATTTGTCAGTATTTAATATTGTCAAAGATTCTATAAGTTGACCTGGAATATATTTTAACACTTCTTTCTTTGTACTGTACCAACAAATCACTTGGATTTTATCAATTCCAACAATCTTTTTCAAACTCCATCTTTCTCCTTTCTGGTATGCTTCTGACCACAACAAACAATGGTTCCCGTATAATCACCAGTTAAGCAACGTCAACTCTGGTCAAACCCTAGATGGTAGACTGCTTGGTATTACCAGGTACAGTAAGCTTGGATGTGCAAGTGATATAATGTATAATGGTTCGGAATTGTTAATTGAAGAGTTGAGTTCCAATTCCAGTTGAGTTCATTATATTCACTTATGTGCAAATACTCTTGGGAAAGATATGAATACATCTCTTCCTCCTCACAGGTATGGATTTAGTAAGATTTGTATCACTAGATCATTATCTTTAAAAAAAAAAAAATCAAAAAAAATCTTACAATTTAAAAATATTTTCTGGCTTTAAATAATATGCAAAGGGTTAAACTGTAGAAAACAAATTCATTAAAAAAAATCAAGGTAGTAAAGGAAAGCAATAAGAAAGGACTAACCATCAATTGTCAGTAAGCGAAACAGCCTATGATGTGAAGTGAGAATGTTAAAATTGGGCTTTTTCTTTTAAAGCAATATTTAAGCACTCAAACTACTGATGTATGTCTGCTGTAATTGTAACATTGGTAGAAACTTAAAGATCTTTAAACTGAATAGGACCATTGTTTGACATATTTCTTAAACTGAAGTAACATTTTTTTCCTTTTTTTTTTTTTTTTAAACCTTTCAAATCCTCTTTTAGTATATATTTATATGAGCAATATATATATTGCTTTTGTTTTAGATTATAATCTCAATCCTTGCTAAAAAATACTGATAACTCATTTTGAGGATAGCTAGTTTTATGCAGACAAATGAGCTGAAATAAATTTTTAATTATAGATCTTATATATTTATAAGTATACCATTCATCCATGCTTTGAATGTTGCTGCCACATATGATCTGGTGCTCCTGATATATATATTTAGATACTTGATAAAATCCAAAGAATCTACAATGTTATTGGTCCTGATCTAGCATCTCACCTTCAGTCACTTTCCCACTGCCATAATGTAGCTTCCTTGTGCCATTTCTATAAATATTTTCATGGTAATTGTTCTGATGAACTTTCTTCTATGATATGTAGACTTTAGAAATTTAAGTGCAGTACTAGATTGATAGCAAGGTCTCATAATTTTACAGTTGAAATGGCTAGATGTAACCATAAGTTTTATGCTAAGTTTCGTCTATTGCACTTCTCACATGTGCAACTCCCTTCCGACTTCTTGATTTCCAGTCAACTTTGATGTTCAAAAATTGTAATGTCAGTCATTATCTACTCTCTTAATTATTTTTACTGTACTCTCTTTAATAGGTTTTTTTTCCATATTCTCTAACACTCAGTATATTGTCTTAGTGACTTTATTGCCTTGCTTGGCATAAAATGATTAAAAACAAAGATCAAAGATAGATTAATAAAAGATTTCTTAATCTGAAATTATTTTTGTATATTAATGAGATTTTAAAAATTCTAATCAGTCTTTCATTCATTGTTTTTTCTTTTTACAATAATTCTCTGAAGTTATCTTGAAGCTGCCAACTTTGAAGGACATTTTTTTATCTTTGCTACATTACTTTCTTTTTAATTAATGTCCACCCTTTACAAGGACCAGGAGCCACTTAAGGTAGAGTGTTACTAAATGAGGTGTTACCTAAGAATCACAGCACCAGAACAAGTTGTGTTGTTTGAAGAACCCAACTTTGACTCCAGCCATTAGTTCTATCCAATGTAGCTCTAAATTCATCACTAAGAATTACTTTTGAGAAATTAGTTTTCAAATACTTCTTTACCGACCTTAAACATTTCTTTTTATAATGTTGACAACCCATTAGCATTCAACATGCCCAAACCTGTCCCGTAAATATCAGCTCTCGATCTTCAACCCACCACAACCCACTCAATATATACTCTGCCATAATATGATGACATCATTGCAAATAATGCAGGAAGTCATGCAAGCACTGAGAGTGACCACAAACAGTGAGATTTTGAGAGCTAATATCTACAAGGTGGATTTGAGCATGTTGAATGCTAAGGGGCTAAATGTGTTAATTTGGTTGTTTTCATGTCTTTAGTTAATCTTTATATATCTGTAATTAAAAAATGAATATCAACAACTATACTATTATGTATCTTTATACATGAGCAAGTTGCATACAATCTCACACTACCAAACAAGTTATTATAAATATAATAAAAACAAATTACACAATGAAATTTGCATTGTCTATTTATTATAAATATATTCTGAAAATCTTACCAACATCAGTTTAATAATAATTCAGTGAGAAAAAAAATATTAAAGAGATATTAATACACCATGTCATAAAAGGACATAGTGTATTAATATCTCTGTCTAGTATAGCTTCTAGCATTTTCGTTAATAACCTGCTTTGACAGCATCTACCTTTTATTACGGCTTATTTATGTTCTATATTTCCTTGCAAACACCTGCTAGTTTCTAATTAAAGAAAACCTTCTTGTTGGATTTTCTTAATTTATTGAATTTCATGCATTAGAAATTAGTCTTTTTTTTTTTTTTCTTTTCTTTTTATTAACCATCTCTTATTAGTCATTTACATTGTGAATAAATAAGTCATACTGTAGCATTTGTTGCAAATTTCTCCTGTATTGATTTTTGACTCATAACTGATCACTCATGTTATATGTAATCTGTTGGAATTGGAGGTAATAAAATATCCTCAATGATTACAATAAAGCTATATATCTGTATATTGTTTGTTCCCCCCCCCCACACACCCACACAACTGTGTGCTAATTTCTTTATTGCTTGTCGGAGGAAGGTGACTTCTATTTAATTCTAGGACAAGCTTTGTTGTAAACAACATAGCAAGTTAGGTTTTGTTCATTGTTTTTCTTTTCTTTCACATATTTTATCTGAATAAACTTTGTAGCCCAGTTCATTTGTGAGACTTTTAGAATTAAGGTTACATACACTTGGTCATTTTTTTTTCCTTTATTAAACAAAGTGTGTTATTTTACACATTTGTTCTGTTTTGAATTGTAATACCTGGTACTTTTCAAGTAGTTACTTGCTTGGTACTGATAAAGAGTATTATAACTTGTATCTATAGGAAACTATGAAGTTAAGAAAACACATCTCTACATTAGGTTGTTTCTCAGAAATATTGAAACACTTGTGAAACATTAACCTCTAAATTAGGTACCTAAGCTTAGCTAAAAAATGAGCATACATAATGATTACATGCACCAAACTTAGTTTTTTTCCAAAATCTTTAAAAGGGTGGGGGGGACAACAAAAAAAATAAAAAACCAGGATTTTTTGATTATAAAATTATTTTTTAATCCTATTTTGAATTTTTTCTCTGAAAATTTTTTTTGTGAAATTTTAGCATCTTTGTGGTGCAAAATTCACCGGTTTGGAAAAATCAGATAATTGTTGGATTGTAATGAAACTTTTAGGACTTATTCACAAATGAATGAAATTATTCTTTAAATGTCTTTTTTTTTTTTTTTTTTTTTGTCTAGACATTTCTTAACCACCACTTATTTAATTTTATGAAATTTTGAGATTCCTTTTTTTGTAATGCTTAATGTTTACATTAGTTATAAGGACAAGTCCTTGGAGACTTTAAATCAATTTTTTGTTTTTTTTTGTCAAACAGAACCCCCAGTTACAGAAAATGTGCTTTGATTTGTATAATTAAAAAAATCCAATCAAACTAAGACATTATTTAATGAGAAAAGCTTTTAATTTCTTTAATTTATACAACCTGTTATGGACATAATTGTCTTATTACTATTTACTAATCGTTAATGGAAAAAGCCTCCTAGAATTCAATGAACCCCAATATTTTTAAAAGAATTTTGAATTTATGCATATAAACGTCAATTTTTGCAAATTCAGATGTCCAAACATTATCAGAAAATAAGAGTGGTAACTATAGTAAAGTTATTGGTAATTTTTTAACATTTGCTCAACAAGCATTTTTATAAGTAAGACTATAAAGCCAAAATACCTAAAATTTGCTAAAATATTACATTGGTTAGAATACTTTCTTAAATTTTCAAGAATACTGGGTAGTTTAAAAAAGAAAAGAAAAAATGCTGTTACAGTTATGTCTCCCTTAGAAAAAAAATTCCCAAACATAAGTCTAACGATAGTTGTCAACACCTTACAAAAACACCCACCTTGTGTTTTAAAAATGCTTTTTTGCAATATTTTAAATTAAATGTTTCAATTAATTAAACTTTAAATAGGCTAATATTCCTCGGTTTCAGAAGTAATTTTGTTTTTGAAAGATTTTTTTTTAATAAAGAGAATTGTTATGTTGACAAATTTATCAATATGGACTGTTTTAGCAATATTACTGATAAGAATAAACTCATTCCAATCAATTTAAATTCAGTTTGAGATACAACAAAGTATTTTGCTTATTGGAAATATTAAATCTACATGCACTTAACCTGTTAAATTAAAAGTTTACTTGTTATGGTCAAACAAGATGTGACAATGATAGTAAAATTCTTGTCATAAGTTTCCTGCTGCAGTTCTTTTGTCTTCGAAAGATGGCCAAGCAGACTGAAATAGAATCCTTTATTTCTGAATGCCTTAGCTGCTAAGGCTGGCGAGTGAAAATTGTACACTTTTTAATTCTTACAAAACAGAAAATTGTATGATGTGAGATTTTTAGGTTTTTACTTTGTATATTCTACTTAATTCTGGGGATAATTTTTATCCATGTTTTGTTATTACTAGTGATGGGACAACACCAATATCCCCCCCCCCCCCACAA
The DNA here is from genome assembly GCA_964036315.1 of Acanthosepion esculentum. Classification (NCBI taxonomy): domain Eukaryota; kingdom Metazoa; phylum Mollusca; class Cephalopoda; order Sepiida; family Sepiidae; genus Acanthosepion; species Acanthosepion esculentum. The sequence continues at coordinate 57,307,861 of OZ038502.1, forward strand.
TTCCTGATACTGTTCTAAATTTCCACTTCTGATACAATTCTGATTCATTATTTTCAGGCCCTACAGTTGGTTTGGGAAACTTAATGAACAAAGTACATTTATTAATAAAACATTTAGTAGGAAAATGAATAAAAAAAATGCTTATAAAATAAAGTTAGATATCCTTTTTATTTAAAAAATTTGGCAAGAGTTTAAACATTAAAGAGAAGAATTTCTTTATATAAATCACTCAAATACCAAACTATAGTTGACATATTGCTTTACTTTGTTTATCATCAGAAGTCTTAAAAAAAACTTCCAAATTACACTTTTGTGCTTGGCATTGGATACACTTGCCATAATTGCAGTCTGAAAATAGACATCGGTTAAAAATTAAATTTGTCATTGTAAGAAAAGAAATGTTTCTAGTTTTCTTGTGTAAAATTTGTAAAGATTCAACTAATGGTTTGCTATTAATAGTAAAATAAAAAAGGGTCTATTTTTGTCCACCTTTTTATAAGTTTTAACAAGCAAAGGCATCCTCAAAATATTATGCAATCACCTTAAAATTTTATGTGGCATTTTTCAAAGAATGGAGTAAATTTAGAGGTGACAATTTAATTTCAGCATGCACTTCAAAAATAAAACACTATATATATAATTTAAAAATTTAATAATTTCTAAAAAATCAAAGTGTTTTATTTTTTTGTTATAAGAAAAGTAAAGGTGCAACAACACAGTAAAAACATATGTTATTTTTTTTATTATAGAGATATAAGCAATTTTAGAAAACTTTACAATAAATTTTTTAAAATATTAGGAAGTTGAAAGCTAAATAACGCTGATATCCAACTTGATCATTTTATAAGATTCAATTGTTACAAAGCATTAAAATAAAAACAAAATTAAAAATGATTAAAATCTTCATAAGGATGAGAACAACTGTAAATGTATTTTTTTGCATGGGATGGGATAACTTTTTTTTTTTAGTTATAAGATTATTAGAAGATGAAATTTTAGTAGTTTTTAAAAGATGTTAAAACAAATCATGTTAAAAGTAGAGAAAAATTATAGCTTAATCATGCCAGATAAAAATGGGATAAAAATACTCATTTTTAACTTTTATTTTTTTATGCACTCCTACGTATAAAACTTTCATTTTGGGCTCCAAAGATAAATAAATGAGGGAAAAATTCAATATATTTTAAATGCCACAATAATTTAACACAGGAAAATTCAATTATGCCAAAGAAAAATATTAGTAAGATAAAATTAAATACAATTTTTGATGGAAATTTTAGGTTTTTTAATAGAAACTTTTGTGTGAAAAAGCTTTTTTTGTTTTTATGTAAATAAAGATGAAAAGCTATAAAATTTTAAGAAATACATGAATTTTGTAAAAACAAATTTGTTTCATAAAAATGTTTACTTTTTAAGTCTCTGTTATTGAAAGATTTATTTTTGTTTATGTAGTGAACAAAAATAATAAATCTTTTTAATAACCATAAGTAAAAGATGATTTTATGGATTAAAACTATTATAAAAACAAGTTGTTGTCGTTTAACTGCCTCACCATGTGGACAGTTTGATACAAGGTCAATTTTTTGTGAAGAAATCAAATGTGACATTGGCAGGAATTCCATACATTCATTTTTTTCTTTTTTTTCTTTTTTTTTTTATAAATTAAAATAAAAATTGTTTTAAGAGCCCAGCAGATCAACAATGTGAATTCATTTTGTGTTTATATTATATAATTTTGATTATAATTATTAAATTAATAAATTATAATATTAAATGAGTGAATTAACAATGTTTAAAAAGAAATTAAAAAATAATTTTATTTTGAACTAAAACCAACTATAACCTAGTGAACGTTATGGACAGTTTGAGAACTGGGTAGAAACTTGTATATTTTGACCACTGAGAACTGACCTAAACAAAATTGAAACTACCGGAGTTCTTGTCTTTTTGTTTGTTTTCTCTCAATTACTGATGAAGATTTAATAAAAGTGAAATCTGTTAGATTGATATACATTTCCCATGACTTTGTTATATGTATGTATGTATGTATGTATGTGTATGTGTGTGTGTGTGTGTGTATATATATATATATAATTTAAAAAAATTTTTTTTTTATCCAATGTTATTTCTTATTATAAATATTATTTTTAGTGTGTATACTTATTTGAGTTGATATTCCTCAATGTAATTTTTGTAAACAGTGAAATTAATATCAACTGACCTATATTAAGAAGTCCTAAAGGAAAATATCTCTCCTAACAGGGAATTGAACCAGTGTTACCCTTTTCCTTCCATGGGACTTCTCAATCTAAACCAATTGGTATTAACTTCACTGTTTAAGTAAATAATAATAAAAAGGGAGATCAACTCAGACATGTATTAACCACTAAAAATAACGTTTATAGTAATCATACACACAGCATTGTTGTTGCTTTTTTTTGTTGTTGTTTTTTTAAAAATCAATTCTGATGTAACACTGGTCTTACTGATATTGCTTGCTAGGGCCTTAAACTGTTTTAAAAATAACCTTTCTGTTATTTACTCATTTTTGCTTAGTTTAGCACAAGGCTATGGTAGTAGAGAATAAGACTCTATACACAATTGTGGAATTGATCTGAGTAATGAGTTTACAGCTTGCTTGCTGTTGCCTTATGGTAAGTGCCCAGTCTTAGACTGTGAATTATATTTTTCTCCTCTTGTAGCATTTGAAGTGTCTTTACCATTTGATCTCTTTTCCTTTTTTGGAATGAATTCTTTTTCCAGAATAAACAGTTACATATTTTTCCTACAGGCAAATTCCCAGGTTTTGTCTTAAATCCTTTTCAAACAGATTTTTTTTGTTTTTTATTTTCATCTTTCATAATAAGGATTCATCTCAGTAAAATGCTAATCTTTTAAAATGGGGGAATGCAATGTTTATTTCTTGCTTTAGACAGATGAGCATCTGATAATTTCTTATGCAGGAAAACTCTCTCTGGGGCAGGACAACCCTGCAGTGCACCTGACTCGTTTTCATTTGTGAGGATGGGAAAAAGGAAAGATGACTAGTAGTAAATAATTCTACTGAGGAAGAAAAAGACTATTTCCAAACAGCAATCCAACTCTGTGTGTGTGTCGCCAATATGATTTCTATTTCTTTCCTTTTAAATATCTAAAAACAAGTCGGGGAATTAGTGATGGTTACAAAGGCCACTTTTCTCTTAGAAACTTCTTCCTCTACGTATACAACCATATCCTTCCCTTCATCCCCTTCCCAGATATTGATTAGGCTATATTTCTTCTCCACCGATTCAGGTTCTAAAAGTGTTTCTATTGTTAAAATGCAAAATCATTAACATTAAAAAAAAAAATGTAAAGTATTTTGTGCAGTTGTCTGTCTTTGTTTTGTTTTACTTTTTATTAATCATCATATTTCAGTCTTCACTAACAATGAGATGTGTACATGTTAAGTATTTTTGTCAGGGAATGGTTACACATGAAAATTCACAAATTATTATGAAGATTCTGCTTAGATTTCAATCTTACCTGATTTTAGATCAAGAATGATCATTCTACCTGGTTTTATTTTTCAAATATGAATAACAATTTTGTTTGTTAATGTATTAATTTCTTGTTAGCTCCCTCTCTAGGCTTGCTTGCTTTTTTTTTTTCTTTTTAAAGTACATGATGTTAGAGCAATTAATAACAGATACTACACATTAATTCTAATGGAGAAGACCAGAAAATCTTCTTGTTCAATATTTCTGACACAAAATTTAATAGACACAAAAATATCACCTGAAGTTATATCCAAGTTTATAGACTGGCTTCTTGTAGTCCATTTTACACTTTAAATCCCATTTCAACTGTGACCACACTAAACTAAAGATGCCTGCAGAAATAGAATATATACCAATATACTTCTAATCATTTCAAAGCCAGCCTACAAAGATAATAAGGAAATTAAGCTATTAAAAAACAATGAATAATAAAGCATCAATTGATATTGACGCTGAACTTTTGAAAATAGCTTACTCTCTCCCTAAATTTAATAAGTTTCTCAATTTTATGTAAGATGTCTGAAATTTGAAATGTATCCCCAAAATGTGAGGTTTATCATGCATTAATTCATTATGGAAACAGAAAGGTAGTCTTCAAGACTCTCACATGTATAGAGGTACATATATCAATTGGATCCATCATAGTGAAAGTAACAACAACTGAAGTGGATAGTGTATGTAACTTGAAGAGAAAATAACAATCATGATGCTGACCTTTCACACAACTTCAAATAAAAGGTTAGGGAGAAAACCCCCATTAATGATGGAAAGAGTGATAACAGCTATTGGACATGAAAAACCTATTGTCTTAAATTGTTTTAAGAGAAAGATTTTATAAATTTCAACTGAAAGTGATATAGGCTACTTGATTAATGAATGCCAAATGTTTCTTTGTTGGGATACAGCTAATATTACCATTACAGTTTTGCATTTGTGTTTAAACTGTTTTTCCGGTGCTTTAACCCATTTTACTATCATTTCTTAAGGTATTTGATAGTAACTCCTTTAAGAATTTGCTCAGCAGCTAGGCATTGGTCCTATTGTATCCATTCTTTAATTTTGGATGCTTTTTGTAAATTGCTATCTTCAATTGGTCTAATTGAAAAACAGTAGTTGAGAGAAAATGGAATCACAAAGGAAACTTATACTTAACATCAGGGAAAGACAGCTGAAATCTCTAGGACATATGAGGAAAGAGGGCTTGAAAAATCTAATACTCATAGGACAGATTGATGGCAAGAGAGGCAGAAGAAAAAACTTAACATATTTAGTGAGCTTGAGTAAATGGATGGCAGAACAGGGTTTAGGAGAAATAACAAAGAATTTATTAAGAGCAACAAAGGACAGAAAATTGTTGCCAGCCACGATTGCTTACACCCTGAGGGGGACACTGCACATAAAGAATTTAGCAAACTAAATTGTTTGCTTCTCTGGAAGGAACTCCTGACTTTTTCCAATCCCACCAGCTTCAACTTGTTTGGGCAAAGACCATCTTCATGCATTGTTAGGGTTAGTTGTTTTACTTGTACTCAATGACCCTGTGTCCCATTTTGTTATAAAAGCATACATTTTTCATTGCTTTACACATTTCAATTTTTGAAAAGTTTTTTAAATATATATTTCAATATCAAGTTACACATAGTCCTACAGTCAAGTAGATTTTCTATTTACCTAGAAGTTACTTTTGAGAGACCAAGATAAGTCACTTTTAAGGCTGGGTTTGGACAATTTGAGCATGTTTTATACCAGTTCTCAAATAATGTTTTGATTTCATTGCTTTCAAACTGACCTGGTTTCACTCAGCCATGGAGCACCATTCAGTTATATATATATATATATATATATATATATATATCAACCCTTCTCATTCAATAGGAAACCTCAGGACAAAAATCTTGGCAAAATACTTTTGATGCATTCAATCCCTCATAATACTTTTTACACTTTAGTTATATTTTTTAACTTCTATGCTGAAAATGTTTGTCTTCTTCCAACTAAATTCATACACAAAAACTCGGCAATTTTTAAAAATACATGTTGATGTAGCTGTTAAAAGTAATTAAAGTTTTATGAAGTTTAAAATAAAAAAAATAAAAAACTTTGCTTGTCATGTAATGACAAGCAATCTTTGGCTTAATAAATTAATAAATGCCATGGTTCGTTTGTGAGTGTGTACTAAAAAAAAAAAACTGCAATTTACTCTAAATAATTATAACTTGGTATGATTATTATCACCAATAAATTTTGAATGAAGAAATGGTATAACAATTTGGACTTGTCCTCTTTTGTGGAATCAAACAAGATAATATTTTTAAAATGAGTCATCAATTTTGTCTAGTTTTTATACTGTCAGAGTGGCAAGATTACCAGTAAATTGGTTTTTCTTGTGGTCTGCAATCTAATTTGTTTGTAGCAGCACTTGTATTATAAATTTTGTACTTTAGCCAACAATAACATTGATTACAAAGAAGCTATTATCTTTAAAATTGGTATTGAACATAAGGGATTTGTGTATATGGCATTAGAGCAGTAGTTATCTATTTTTCAATTGGATGAATTTGTCTTCAGACTGTTGGATTAGTCTGGCTATTTATATGTATTTTATTTTACTTTTATTAGTAAATAGGTTTTGATGCTACAAGTTTGTCAAATTTGGCTGACCACAATATTTTATGATCAGTAATATAACATTTCTTTTTGCATGAGAAACAGATCTCTTGCCATTCTGGCTCTGTGATTTGGAGACATTTGGTTTTTAGCTATAACCTCATGCCAATGCTAAAATCACTATTATCTCACTTCATGTGATTCCTCTTGTATCAAGAAATTGGTCAGGATTTTCTGATGAAGGCATTGTCCTCCTGATATTGACATTTCTGCCCTCCCCATTCTGGTGCCTGCGATTTTGATATCTTTTCAAGGTTGTTAGACTAAAATATATGCATTATCTGGTCATATATAATATCCAATCTTACTGTCATGTTCCGTACATTATTGAAATATTAATAAAAATGGAGGTAGGGGAGATCTAAGTGAAATGTATGCAGAATCTTTTTTTTTTTTTTTTTTTTTTTTTTTTAAATTTTGGAATGGATTATAAGAATACTAAACCCTCTAATTCCTTCACTTGATTCTTGTGTATATAGAATTGAAGATGTATGAAGCTGTACAAATTCCATAATTAGAAAATGGTTTATTGTATTCACTACAGGCTTGTTGATAAAGCTCCATGCTCCGAGGTCATTATTTTAGGATGTACCTCTTTTGTTTGTGTGTGTTAAATTTGACAGATAAGCATATTTGTATTGTGTAATATGTCTGATGCCCTCAAGGATGTCAATATCTACATGCTTGACTCTGTTTTGGCTGGGGTATTTGAAGGGCGCCAGGTGCAAACAAGTCAGTGGAAGTCAACAAGGTTGTTTGATAATTGTTAGTTTATCTTCTCATTTGGGTCACCAACATTCCAACCAAGCCATGCCAGGACTTTGTCCCACCCACTCCACCACATTTCCTTTACCCACTGGACTTGGCTTCAATTGTGTGGGCAGTAAAAGATCAAAACATTCCTCTAAAATAAGTATATTGGCTGGGTGTGTTTTGTGAATGACAACCATTTTGAGGAAAAAGAATACTCACTCATTACATTCTATATCACACAGTCATAGTTGTGTAGAAAGCAATCAAGTATATAAAAAGAAAAGGTGGGAGGCTGAGTAGAGTTGGTTAATTTGACATCAGTGGCTGGATAGTTATCTCTTCACACATGAAGAAACTTGAAGCAATGGATATATGGTTCTACAGAAGGATACCAATGACCAAACATATGAGCAACAACAGTTTTAGAGAAAATGGAAACTAAAAGGACACCTACTTAAAATTAGAAAGGGATAACTAAAATTTCTGCAGTGCATAATGAAGAAAGGGGACTTGAAATATTTGATAATCACAGGATATATTGAGGACAGAGGAAAATGGCCCATAGCCTACCTAATAAGCCTGAGTAAATGAATGACAGAGCAGCATTTAGGAGAGATAACAAATTGACAAAATTTACCAAGAGCTACAAAGGACAGAGAATTATGGAGAGCAATGATTATCAATGTCCTGAAGGAACATGGCACATAGAAGACTGAACAGTTTCTAAAAGGTGAGAATTAATTTCTCATGACAGTCTTGTCCATCTGGATCTTTACAAAGTGGAAGTTCTATATCTATTAGTAATTCTTGATTACATTTTAAAGAAATTGAGCTGAAATTTCCATGCAGAATTTTTGGATTAAAGCTGAATTCTAAGGTTGGCAGCTATAACCTTAGTCATTTTTTAAAAATTTTATTATAGTACTAATTTCCTCACTTCCTTTATTTAATTAAAAATATCTATTTTAACCCATTGTACCTGTGGTACTGGTTGACTATAGCAGAATCTGTACTAGCATACATCTTTAAATTTGTAAGCGGGTGTACCTGAATTTTAAAATCTGTAAAACTAAAACCTAGTACCCAGCTCTGTACCCTAAAGAATAGGGTAAATCTAATGGCTGTAACTTTTGTTTACATATTTCTGCAGATAATCTATAACCTTTTTGCTTCCATACAGAGATGTATATAAAAAAGAAGCAGAATTAGCCTCATGAGCACTGATTAAAATGAAATGGTTTATGGTCAAGACTAAACCCTCTTTCTATTATTACTTTACCTTCCCAAGAATATTAACTTTTTATAATGCAAAACAATAGGTTCTGTCATGTATATAGAATTTTTTTTTTTTTTTTTTTTTTTTTTGTAATTGCTTTTATTAGGTATTTGAGCAAAATGTTTGATTCTAGTGTCTCCCTATTTAACAATCTGCTCATCTGTCCTTTTTACACAAGTGATGGTAGATGGGGAAACCAACCAAATGGTATCTATCTTTTTAAAACTTGGTTGATATGTAGGTTTGCAGCTTGATACAGACCAGCATATAATCTATTAAAATTGTTTATACAATTTGGCTTCATGAAAAAATTAATTCAACATGGGTGATTGTTTTATTTTATTTTTATTTTATTATTTTTTTTTTGTGCTTACAATTATATATGATTTTAACTTATATTAAAAAAATGTTAGACACTGGTTTGCTAATCATTGCTTGTAGAGATTTTGATGAGGGTATTTTAAAGTGTTTTTACTACCTTAATTGTATATAAATCATAGTTACTTTTTATTATGACTACCAACTGATCAGTTTGTAACTAGTGGAATTTAAGTCTTCTCTGACAATAAACACTTAGCATACTGTTCAAATGACTATTCTTACACCTTACTGCCAAAACTTAATTGATTACATTTTCAATAATTAAAGTCTTTGGTTCGTGTAGATATGGCCTATATTACTTTGCATAAAGTGTATTGCCTTTTTTAGGAGTAATATTTGTATATTTTTACCTGTTTTATGACTTTAAAACCAGAATTTTTGTGTATGTTGGTATAGAGTATATTTTTATTTACACAACTGGCTTACTTATTTAAAGGAGTAAAATATTTTTATTTTTTAAAAAAGATAAAATCAAAATTTCATTTTGCATAATTGCAAATTTTGCAGAACCACATTTTTTAATAATTACAGGTCATCTCTCTTGAAGGTTGCCACTTCTATCCATTGGCATCTTTGCCCATTGTTCAAGGTAAAACTGCCCCAGCTCTTTCAAGTTGGTTTAGTTCTGTTGGTATACAGCAGTTTTTAAGTTGTCAGAGATTCTCAATTAGATTTAGGCTTGGGCTTTGACTCAACTGTTCCAAGATATTTCCCTTTAAATCATCCAAGTGTTACTTTTATAATATGCTTAATCATTGTTCTGCTGGGAATTGAACTTTTGTTCCATTCCCAAATCTCTAGATAACAAACAAATTCTCCCCAGGAATTTGCCTGTAGTTAGCAACATCAATCATTCCTTCAATTATTACCAATGAGAAACCTTCATATTGCATGATGCAGCCACCGCCAGGTTTCACTGTGGGTTGGTGTTCTGAGTTTGATGATATGTTCAGCTTGCGGCATTTTCCTTGATGGCCAGAAAGTTCAGTTTTAATATCCTCGAACTAGAGGATCAGCTTCCATATTTGGGAGTCTTGTATAGGCCTTTTCGTAAACTCTCTAAATGTCTTTATTATTTTGCATTTTTTCTCTCTTCTCGTTAAGCAATTTTCTCCCCCCCCCCGCTTTTACATTAACCCATTGTTGAGCATAGAACTTAAAAAGTTTTCTAATCTCTGATATCTTTGTTGCAACTCTGATTACTGCTTCCAGTCTTGTTCATGAAATTTGGTGGGCAAGTCAACTGATCTGTACTTAACAACTTTTGAACTGTTTGGCAATGTTGCAAGCAGGTGGGGGTGGTCTTTCAGTGCTGGAATAGATGTTCTGAGATAATGTGAAAGTTGGGTTGATTTCTGAATTTGATTGGTTATATCAGATCAAAGCAATTGGGCACATAAATAAGCATGCCCTCTTTATTATTGTTGCTATTTAGCATTTTTAAAACAAGTTTTTTTGGTTTCTTTTTTCTTTTTTTTTATCATCAATTTTGACTATATTGTGTATGTTTTATATATAAAATCTGAATAAAAATCTATTAAAACTACAGATTGTAATTTGAAAAATAATTCCAAGGGATTGGCAGAGTAATATTTTTGCAAGGCATTAAGCCACTGTAAATGACAATAGGAAGCAATAATTTATGGTGAGCCAGTTATTCTAAGATCATAAGATATTAAGAAAAAAAAAAAACCTTACAGTCTCTGTAAAACAAATTTAATATAAATTTATAAAAATAAGTAGATGTTTGATTTACAGACTGAAAGCTTTTTATATCTTATGATCTGAGAATATTTTTCCATAACCCACCATTCTCTTCCCTTTCTATTATTTCAAGTTTTTCTCTTCCCAAAGCATCAATACATACAGGTTAACTTTTTATAGATTATATACTGATGCGCCATCTCTGCATTTGATTGCATCTGCTTGCTTGCTTTTTTTGTATATTTATATTAAATCTTTTTTCTTTTATTTTTCAGGTAAGTGGCTATCTTGGTTCTTCTGTAGAGGTAAGAAAATTGAAGCTTTAATATTCTGAAAAAGATTTTGGAGCAACCCACTTCCCAAAATCTCAGCATTTTTTTTTTTTTTTGTTAAAGGACTATTTTCAGTTTGGGTAGAGATCTTTGCAGAACCCCTTTGTATCTTTTTATCTTTTCTACTCTTTCAGAATATTTGTAGAAAGCAAACTCCAATGAATTAAATAATGCAAATATTGTTTGTTGATGCTGTTACTTTTGGTATGTGAATTCCTCATTGTCTTAAAGAAATGAGGAGGACAGAAAAATAGTCATGTGATTCTACATGCCTTCATTTAAATTCCTCTTAAACTAACTTTTCTTTTAAGCAAGAGTATAACTTGTCAATAGGGTGTGTACTTAGTTTGGTCAGCAGTACCTAGAAAACAAAAATAAGTTTTGTATAAGAGTTATGGCTTTCAGTTATTATATCAAGTATTTTTATGTTCAATTTGTGGCATTCTTTACTAGAAACTTGCTTGTATAGTGGAGACTTATTTTTTAACTTTTCTAAGAACAACGTTAATGTATTGATCTATAAAACGAGATACAAACTTATTTTTTTGTAAATATTTTGCAAGGTTCTCAGTATGGTAGGTGATAGTTTGAAAAAGAAGCTATAAAATATCTTAAAGTTTTAGAAACATTAAATAAAAATTCTTTTTCTCTCTCATCATCCTGAAATTTAAGAAATATTTTGCCTTTTTTGAAATTAAAAAAGATTCAAATTTACATATTTTCTGTTTTGTGCTTAGAAAAGGATATAGTTCTTTAATCTTGGCAGTGCTGTTTTCTGTCAATTATTGTAATCCTGAAGATGTAATATAATTTTATAAATTGTGCTTAGGTAACTTATTAAAATCAATTTTGAAGAGCAAGAAGATTGTGTTGCACCAAATCCACCTGTCTTGAAGACTGGCATTTTATCAAGATTCAAATACTAACCAATGATAACAAAGAAAATTCTCTAAACCACCAAGCAGACCCCAAGTAGTCATAATGTAAATATATATTGATTTATTGTCACAGATTTATCATTCTGGAGAATTAAGAGATTTAATATATTATCAACACCATACTAAATCAACAAGCGTCAAGATGCTTGAAATGTCTGTCAAGACATAGGAAGTGATGAATGCTGAGTAACTTAATATTACAAATTCCTTGAATTTTTTATTGCACCTTGTGTGTGTTTTATTTGGAGGGTTCTCTTACTCTATCTACAAAGTCTGACACAATCTCAAGGTATTTAGTACCTGGCATTCAAGCCCAGAAGTGCTCATATATTTTTCCTTCCATTTTTCTTTTTTTCCTCCCCCAAAATCATCCTATTTATGTTACTTTAGTTCAGTCTATTTACAGGTTTACCCACACCCACCTCAAACAAATAAAACTAACAGATAATCTTTCCCTTTTGAATAGTGTTGGTTGGAAGATATGTCCCCCTGTGTTTAATTAAATGTACATTATTTCTTTTCTTTCTCTTTTAAAGAGCATGAAAATGCCTCTGCCTGCCTGTGACCTGATCTCTGACTTGGCCCTGTCAGCTCAGAAGTCAAAAACAATGGCCTAGCATTTTTGGAATTGACCTTTTCATTCTGCTTATTGTTTGTAGTGTTGAAGGGGGAATAAAAGTTGAGCACCATTATATTGGTAGCAAGATAATTGGATGCCATGCCAAAAATTGTTAGTTCAACCCTAAGATGAAATCTCTTCATAGGGTTATATCACTAGCCCACATTTTTTTCTTCATAAGTTTTCTCTCTGCTAGTTTTTTTCTTTTCCTTTTCACCTCTTTCTCATTTTGACTTTTTTTATTTTTATTTATTTTTTTATTTTTTTGCCTGAAATAATTTTGGGGGGAGGGTTGGTAATGTTATGACTTTTTGAAGTTACTTTTACTTATTCTGGGAATACTGAATACTTCTGATTCTCTTTTGAAAGAATGACTTTCTCAGTTTTTTTTTTTTTATGCCAGACAAAAAATATTAGGAAACCATTCTCACATTTGCTTCTTCACTCTGTTATGCTATTCTCTATATCCACATCCCTAAGGAAGAGCATATATGTAGGGTGTTTTTTTTTTGTTTTTTTTTTTTTTTTTCTTTTTCTACCCTCATTTATCATTGTACCATGAAAACCTCTGGTTAATCACTAGCACAAGTTTTTGCAAGGAGCTTTTATTTATTTATTAAATATATTGAATTCCTTCACATAATTTGAAGTTATTTCTTTCTCTCTCCTTCCAAAGGCTTAAAGCCACATCACGTTGAAACACCAGTTCCCATACGATCACTGAAGTTAAGCAATGTTGAGCCTAGGCAGTACCTAGATAGGTGACCACTTGGCAATACCAGGTATTGTAATGCAGATGGTATAATGTATCATAGCTTGGAATTGTTAATCAGAGAACCAAGTTCCAATTCCAGTTTGGGTCATTATATTTACTTAGGTACAAAGGTATCAATCCACTTCTTCCCCCAGTTAGGTGTCAATTATAAGGTAACCAAAAAGTCCTTTTTTTTTTTTTTTTTTTTTTTTTTTTTGTGTAGAAAGAAATGATCACTGATATGCAAATGTGTGCATCATGTGCCAGGAAGGTGGTGGGGTAAGAGCATTGCTGTTGACCAATGCAGGTGTGTAACTGACACATCATTCATAGCCCAAGCAGCGATGAGGAAACATGGCGGTGTCAGAGCAGCTTGTTCAGGGCTGTCTGCTTCATGATTTTAAGGTGGGCCTGCATGCAGCCACATCAAGTCGACAAATATGACAAGCCTTTAGGGATACTGCTGTGAGTGAACGCACCACCAGGCATTGGTTCCAGAAGTTCAAGTCTGGATATCTGTCCCTTTGTGATGAACCCTGCATTTGATGGCCATAGTCCTGGATGATGACCTGAGGGCAGCTAGAGAAGAGGACAACAGCCAAACTTTTGGTGAGCTTGCTAAATACTTTCAGGTTTCTGTTGAAAGTCTGACTTCATCTGCATCGCATAGGGAAGTTGTGCAAGTTGGTACCCAACTCCCTGCAGGGAGCCAAGAAGCAACAATGAATGACAGCTTGTTTCTGGAACAACATGCCTATATTTGTGACGAAAAGTGGATCCTGTATGGCACTCCCAAGTGTGCCAAGCATTGGTTGTCACCACAAGACCATGTGCCTCACACCACAAGATCAACTCTACGCCCACACAAGACAGTATCTGGTGGACTAGTTGACAAAATATGACCTGCTACCAACAGGCCACACCATGGACACTATGGACCTATATCTGCAGCAATTAGAATGTATGCAACAGGCACTGATACGGGAGCCAGCATTAGTTAATCGCAAGGGTGTACTGCTCCACCATGACAATGCCAGGCCTTATGTGATGAGGATGGCCAGGGATACCATACAGCAACTTGGATGGGAGACGTACCAATTACCTTACTCCCTGGAATTTGCCCTAAAAGATTACAACCTCTTCCATTCATGGGAAAATCCTTCACAAATGATGCAGACTTGTGGCAAGCACTGACAGACTTTTTTGTATTGCAGATACTGGATTTATACCACCAGGGCATTGTACAGCTGAAGCCACATTAGCAAAAGGCTCTGGATTTTGATGGGATTGCTTTGAGGACTAACAGCATATCATTGCTGAATGCTTTTTTTTCCTTTTTTTTTTTTCCTTCCCAAACCAAATAAATGAAAGGACATTGTAGGTTGCCTAGTAGTAAGACTTGTATCACTAAATTATTATTGTTTAAGATAACAATATGTTACAATCTGAAAATATATATTTTCTGGTTTTAAATAACCTGCAATGGGTTGATAAGTTATATAAAAATGAATTGATCAATCCATCTCCTTTCAAAGATGGTAGAAAATATTTTGTGTTTCCTACAAAACTAACCTTGTCTAGCATCATGCATAATAAAATTAATTTTGGTATGGATTTCATTTTATTATAAAATATTTTCTAAAGATGGGGACACTTTAGATTATGCATTGTAGCCTAAACCTTAAATTTTTTCCTCTTTATTTAATACCTAGATAAAAAAAACTGTTTGCTTTCTATAGCTAAGCATTGTTAAAGTTTAATCTCTTACAGAAAAATATTGCACCAGTTTTTATAGATTTATAGGAAATGCTGTCTTTGACATGGACTGATCAAAGACAAGCCTACTTAATTTCCTAATACAAAGTCCTACATATACTAATTAAACTCAAAGTGCAGAAGTTAAAAACATCTGACCAATACCATGCATATGGAATGTCTGCAAGCTTCAAGCACATCCTGACTGTTGTGAATATTCTTTTAGAGATTACAAAGGCAATCAAGCAAGTACTGCTGGTTCTTACTGATTCTACCATATCTCACTTGTAAATAATATAGTCTGGTGGAGAGATGGTGATTTTAACAAAAAATATAAAATTATTAAAACCGGGTCATATGAATTTGGCAATGATTTTAGAAATTTTTTTTTAATTTTTAATTTTTAATTTAAGCTTACTGACTGTTTGCATTAGTTGTTGGGGGTGAGAGTGAATATGAAGATCTGTGAGCAGAATGTAGCAAACCTTTTCTTTTTATCCAATCCCAGTCTGGTGGTAAAGATTTTATCAACTCCACTTTTGGCATATCTATTTGAATTTGATATGGTGATATCAGAAAGAAGTATATTAAGCTCCAAGTTAAGCTATCTGGTATTCTTATATTGTTATTTGATCACTGAAGTTAAGGTCAAGCCTGGTTAGTACCTAGATGGATGACTGCTTTGGAATACCAGGTGCTGTAAGCTTGGATGTTCAGTTGATGTAGTGGATAATGGCTCAGAATTGTAAATTGGAGAGTAAGGAGTTCCAATTCCTGTTGGATTTGTTATATTCACTTATGCGCAAATACCCCTTGGAAAGATGTCTCTCCTCCCTCCCAGCTACCTGTTAATTAGTGAGACTTGTAACACTAAAACATTCCCCCCCCTCATTTAAAAATATCTTCTGGCTTTCAATAACCTGAAAAGGGTTCATATTCCATAGAAAACAAATCAATCAATCAAGTATATATTGTGATTGAGAATCAATATCATCTGGTCATGTTGGTGAACTATTGTGTTAACTTATTGTGTTAGTAGTGTATCAGCCTTTCACCATCCTAAAACCTTCCTTAACCACAAGAGATCCAGTGAAAGCTTTAGTGTATGTGTTACTATTGCTATATCAGTAAGCATATGAACTTTTAACATATCTTAAAAAAAAAAAACCTAATTATATTTAAAATTGTCCAAGCACAAATAACAGTGGCTTTCATTCTTTTTCATTGTCTTAAATGTATAACAGTAAAAGTTGTTGACATTTTTACATCCTATGACTATGAATTGATCTCCTGAAACTCAAAAGTAAAATATATATGTAAAGGAAATGTGCCCTGTTTTCTCGAGTACACAGACCAGTAGACAATGTTTAAAATAAATGGAATGGTATCCACTAAAAATAACATTTGAAATACTAAAAATGTCAGATTAAAAATAAAATAAAATGAATTTAAAAATTTCTCTGTCTATATTTTGGATACAAAACTTAGCTGATATACATTTCGAGAAAAATCTGAAAGAATACATAGATCTGCAATACTGTTTGTGTTGAATAACGTTAACTGCCTCTAGTTAACTTTATTCTGGTTTCTTGTTTCCTTACTACCTACAATCTTTAAAAATCTTGCCTTCCTAAATATTGCTCTTTTATTATACTTTTCATTCTCTTTCACTCTTAGTGGCATTATCACCTTGTTTAGGATTAAATGAATTATTAAAGAAAAGAAAAAGTATCTTATCACTTAGAACACAAAATCTATGGAAAATGTCAATTTTTATGAATTCTTTACAACTTAGAAATCAAAGCTTTATATTCTATTGAAGTGTCTGTAGTGTGTTGAGTGCATTTAGGTCATTCTTGTTGTGCAACATAATATTGATGCTATATTAAGATGACAGAACACTCTGAAAAAGCAGCAGTTATGAGATTGTTTAAGTGGTGAATAGACCAAAATGTTATACTCAAAAGAAAAAACTATTATTGTCATCTGATTATTACAGAAGTCAAGGTACTGGGTAAATTCGGATCGATTTTTAATTTTTAGTTAAAATTCAGCCCTCTTACCTGTCAATTCACTGCTTTCACCACAAAGCCTAACCTGCATATTAATCCAGGAAGTAGGTTGATAACTCCCATGAACTTTATAGCCTCATGAGAAAAAAAAATCCTGAATTGTGTTACTTCTCCCCTCTTCACAACTGATTCCTATAATTAAGAGTATTTACTTCATAAATGAAAGGTTCTAATGGTATTTTGGAACATTTTGTTACTCCTCCCCTCACTGGTTGCCTCGCTGGTGTGTGCATCAAAATAATAATATTGTGCTTTTATGCTGGGTACAGAGAAAGAAGATAGCTGTTTGATAACCCCGGTGGTGGTGGGTATCTTCAATCTGAATAGGTAAGATGACTAACAAAGGTTAAGTCTGTTAACTGGCAGTGTAATTCTAACCGGATAATTATTTTTGACTGGGTTAAGGTCTAATTACAAGCCTGAGGTCCTAGTTCGGGGTTTTTCGCTTTGCTATGTGAGGAGCAATAGATGTTACCTCTTTCTTGCTCTTTTATCAACCATGACGTTGTGGTACTTGCATTACTTGTTGCACCTTACCCATTTAATATTTGATATACCCCCACCCCCAGTGCACACACACACTTGGTTAGTAGAAAAGTGGTTCTTGCAGTTTGTAGAGCATGAAATTTAGTTCAAAACTACAGGAACATTCCTTTCAACCAGATATTATGATAAAAATATAGTTTTAGGTATGCTATATTTATGGGTAAAAGTGCTCAATAGAAGAGAGCATATGTAAATATAAAAGTGGACATTCAGGTCAACATCAAGGCCTGAAGATTGGATGAAACACTATCACTACTTGTGTGTGTGTGTGTATGTATGTATGTATGTATATTATATATATATATATATATATAATATATATATAATATATATATATATAATATATATAATATATATATATAATATATATATATATATATAATATATATATATATATAATATATATATATATATATAATATATATATAATATATATAATATATATATATATAATATATATATATATATATAATATATATAATATATATATATATATAATATATATAATATATATATATGGTACTTATTGGAAAGTGCTCAATATCAGTAATAGAGCTAACATCTCACATCAATCCAACTAAATATATAAAGTTTGGATTAAGGTTTGGTTGACAAATGAATTCATTAGATAATAATCAAGTCTTGCTTTAAATAATGCTAAGTTACTGTTGAGTGTAATTAAATTTAAAGAATTAATGACCATTCACACACACCCCATTATGATATCCCTCTGAATCATTTGGTCAATTAACAAAACAAAGACCAAAAACTCGAAACTAGTCATTCTCCTTTTTTTTTTTTTTCTCCTTTTTTTTTTTTTTTTTTCTTCTTTTTTTTCTTCTTTTTTTTCTTCTTTTTTTTCTTCTTTTTTTTCTTTTTTTTTCTTCTTTTTTTTTTCCCAGTGTGCAAGTATAATTGGACAAGTCAACCATAGCACTGACAAATAACAAACTTACTGAGGAAAATCTCATCTTATGTAGGCAGTTCTCACCAAGCCAATTGTATTCATGGAACCCAATGTGCTTGCTTAGTTCATTATAATAGAAGCACACTTCAACATTGAAAGAATTATAGTCCCTACTACCAAAATCTATTATGTTCTTGTATCGCTTCCTTCAGAAATTAGTGAAAATTCCTAAATCCGTTTATTTAAAATAAGTAATTACAATCGGTTTAAAGATGCTGTAATAAAAAAAAACAGATGCTTGAGAAATTGCAGACATTGCCACTGTAAATCTCAGTGAGTTGATATTATTGGCTGACCAAATTTGTATTGGTAATTGTTTGACAGAAGTTCATTCGAGCTTGGTGATGGAATCCAAGACAGATCTTGGGATTGCTTTGTCCTGGAAGAATGTCAGATGATGTAATAAATTTTAATTACCACAAAACTAATTTTTTGTCTGAATTTCTGGAATGAAGAGAAACATTATTTTTACTTTATGAAGGTCAAAGGGCATGAAGACTAAAACATTGTGATAACAAAAAAGATGAGGCCAATAGTCTACATGACCACAAAACTACATAGGTTCACCAAGTGTCACCTCAGACTAAACATAAGTAACCCACAAGTGCTTTGAAGTCTACAAAAAATAAAAAATATTAATTCCTTTTAATAAAGAGCCAATGCTTAGTTCATCAAACATGCTTACATTTTGCTGATTGTGCTCTGTTTTGCTAACTGTAAGTGGCCAAACAGATCATTAGTGACTATACCAACAGTTCTTCTTTGCCTGCACATACCAAGAACTCTTAAAACTAATTAGGTGTGGCTTGACAACCTCCACTGACTTGTCACTTGCTGTTTGGCTCAGGGCTTAATGAATCAAATTTATTCTGAATACAGGAGCTGCTATACCCATTATTCCTGGGATAGTTATCTGATAAATATTTTCATTGTTTCCATGAAAAAGCAGCAAAATGATTGTTCAGACTAAGCCAAGCTGAATGACTTTGCACGATATAAGTTATGAGTTTACATGGATATCTGTGACTGCAGAAATGATAAAACTTTTACATCATGACTTGGGCTGAATGTTGATTGCACCGTTTATCGACTAATTGATAGCACAACTAAAAGTGTAGTCAATATATAATCTTCACTATTGATCACGAACATAACATTGATTCAAGATTCTATTATTCTCATGTCATAGCAAGCAATTATCCATAAATTGTGTAACCTGGTCTCCAAATCAATTTGAATGCAACAAAACTAAAAGGCTTTCATTGAAACTGGTTGTAATCTACTAACATCTTGAAAATGTAGGCAACTATCAATTTAAAAGGCTTAACATAGCAATCATTCAAAACCCTTTTAAAAACCAGAATCAGACTCTCATCCATAGTTCATTAAAATCATATGCAATGTACAGACCCTGTAGAAATTATAGATTTTGGCACTCCGCCTATACCAGATCATCCTATACTAAATTTAAACTCCTTGGCTACAAATTTATTTTTTAAAAAAGTGCTTGTTGATGATTGACCCAGTATCAGCATAGCATCAAGTGCCAATCCTATTTTCAGTTTAAAATCTTTAAAACCTTTCTCTTAAAACAATTTTTCAGGAAAATAGGTTTTTCACATCCAGTAAATGTTACTGCTTTTTCCATTATTGATGGGGATGTGTTCTTTCCTAACCTTTTATTTGAAGTGGTGTGAAAGGTCAATATCATGATTGTCATTATTTTCTCAAGTTACATGTTCTATCCATTTCAGTTGGTGTTACTGTTGGATGTTCTCAAGTGATATGGTTTCTCTTATTTGGTACAGTTCTTTGTGATTTGGTGTCACCAGTTCACAATGTTTGAAGAAGTATGATCTTTGCCAAAATCTTCAATTTTCACTCACTCACAGCCTTTTATTGATCTTAGAAAGCAGTTGGAAATGGCTGACAGTTTCGATATTTCTGAACAAGTTTGGCACCATGCATGATATCCACATGAAAGTCTCAATCTGATGAAGCTATTAAAAAAGCATGACATGAATTTTCAGGTTAATGTTTTGGTTTTGTAGCAATTTGTCATGTTTGAAATAACACCTAGTGCAGCCTATTCTATATTCAATTTCCTCTTTACCTCTATTAAATTTGTTATCCATATGTCAAGGTATCTGAAATTTTTAATATTTATTAATTCTGCATCCTGAATTTTTATGATGGATTCAGGGTATGTGCCTTTACTGCTTTCTTTCTAAATCCAGATAATAGTCTTTATTTTGGAAAGGTTTATCTTGAGTCCTATTTCTTGGGACACTTGATAGAGGATGTTGATTTTCTGTTTCTTACCCTAACTACAAATACCTATGTGATAGGCATAGCCTCCCACTCTCCATTATTAGTACATTGGCGTCAAGAGGGAAAGCATGATTGTTGTCTTCTATTGGTAGATTTGTTTGGGATTTGGTATATAATACTTAAATGGTCAGTGCCCAACTCATCACATCTGTGTTTGTAAAGTTGAGGAAAAGATTAAATAGACTGGGGCTCATTTCCTCCTCGTCTTCTGGTGATGCTTGAAATGTTTCTATATTGGGGTTCTCGTCAGACATGTTAGATTCTGTTGATCAAAACAGTTCCTCTATTAGATCGATGCATTCATTGGATTTGTAGCTTGGAAGACAGTTTCTAATGGATAAGAGAAAGTCTGATGTGGTCATAAGCTGCTGTGAGGTTGATAAAGCAGGTATACAGTTTCCTATTAGAGAGGTAAGCAATTTCTTGGAGTTGTTTTGATGACATATATGCCATCATTGCATCCCTTACCAGAATGAAAAACAAACTGGGTCATGAAGAGTTGACTATCATAAAACTATGTATGTATGTATGTATGTATGTATGTATGTATGTATGTATGTATGTATGTATGTATGTATGTATGTATGTATGTATGTATGTATGTGTGTGTGTATGTGTGTGTGTGTGTGTGTGTGTGTGTGTGTGTGTGTGTGTATCTATCTATCTATGATATGTGGCTGCTGCTTCCAGCTTGTAAATCTTTTATAGTTTGTCTTTAAGAACTCTTGTGAACCTTCTGATCCCTCAAATTATTGCCTTATTAGTCTTTTACCTCTTTTTGGTAGAGTACTAGAGGCTCTAAACAACTCGGTATTGGTTATGCATCTCACTTCACACAGCTTTCTCTCAGACAAACAATATGGCTTTCACTTTTTTAGGTTAACCTGCCAATGTGTTATTGGTTATTACTGAAAGCATTTATCAAGTTTTAGATAAGAACAGTGAAGCTTAGACTATGGCTTTAGATATCTTGAAGGCATTTAATAGGGTTTGGCATGCTGGTCTTATTCACAAGCTTAAGGGCTATGGTGTCTCAAGCTAAATTGTTGATTTGCTCCAATCTTTAACAAATCATGTAATGAAAATCAAGTTGAATGGCCACTCTTCTAGATCCTTTCACATTAATATGGAGGTCACCAAAGCTCTGTCCTTAGACCTACTTTATCTTCCTAGAATCCATCTTGTGCATTTATCTACCATTCATGCATTGAATATTGTTGCCATATGGTGCTCCTGCTATACATATCAAGATTCTTGACAACATCCAAAAAAATGTATGTCATGTTATCGGTCCTGACCTGACATCAAAAGTCACTTTCCCACTGCTGTGACTTGGCTTTCTTATATCTTTTCTATGTTTTCATGGCAATAGTTATTAACTTTCCTTTTTTGTACCTCAACTCAGTGAATTTAAGCGTGCTACCAGATTGCCAAATAGGTCTCATTATTTTACTGTTGAAATAGCTAGATGTAGCTGTAAGTTCTATTCTAATAGTTTTTCTCACCTGTTGAGCCCTCTTTCTGATTTTTTACTTCCCTGTCACTTAATGTGTTAAATGTAGCCTCAACATCAATTGCCATCTCTGGTCTTCCATGAATACTGCTCTTTTATCATCCTTTCTCACTAAAGTTTTCTCATTTTCTTTCACTCTTAGTAACACTTTGTGTCTTAGTGGCATCATTGTCTTGCTTGCTGGTTGGTACTTTTCAATAATGGTTTCAAACCAACTGCCCAAAACTTACTGAATTCCTTTGTCCAAATGATTCAGTCATTGTGTAAATTCTTTCAGAAATCAACATTTCAAATTAATCTTTCCACTCAAGGCCCAATTTAAAGTATATAAAAACATCAGAAGTAGTAGTAAAGTCCTTCGAAAATGTTCAAATATTATTATATGATCTCTCCTACTCTAGATTATAAGTTAGATTATCAGCTTGTGACAATTTAAAGTATCATATTTCAAGCACAAAGATTATAATGGGATGTTAACAGATCATGAACCAAATAAGGAATGCTTTTAGAAGCCAGTCTCTGTGAAATCCAACAGAATATCCTCTCTCCATCATAACAATATCTATCAACAATATTTAATATATTAAAGCTGTTAAAGATAGTTTCTGGTTGTTTGCTAATGTAATAAAAATTGATGTGACTTGCAGAAATCATTAAAACATGACAATAATGAATCATTAAGACATGATCATAAAATTAAAAAAAAAATGTATAAAATTCAATGATACATTCAATTAAATGAAAACAGATGGAACCTTGTGTGACATGCCATTACCTTACCAAAATTTTATGAAAAAAGTCTTTGACGGTTTGTGTCTTCTCACCCTGGATTAAAATCTTCATTGAAAATAAGATCTCATTTTTATTGGCCTAATAGGGGTCCTATGATCAGAAAATGGTTTCAAGAATATCATGTCTAGAGGCAAAGTTTATCAAGCATACAAAAAGTGCATTTCAATTATCTTGTTTTCAGACAGTGCATTTGTATATAGTAGACTGTCTTCCTCCTGTTAAGTCTTTTTTGCTTTTACATTTCTCCCTGTCACTATTTTCATGTGTGGTTTACAGCTATCTTACATTGAAACACCAGTTTTCATATGATCACCAAAGTTAAGCAATGTCTATCCTGGTCAGTAGCTAAATAGGTGATTGTTTCGAAATACCAGGTGCTGTAAGCTGAGATGTGCAGGTGGTGTCATGGATAATGGCTCGGAATTGGAAATCAGAGAACCAATTTCCAATTCCAGTCAGGTTCGTTATATTCACTTACAGGCAAATACCCTTGGAAAAGGTATGAATTCACCTCTTCCCCCAGCTATGGGTTAATTAGTAGGACTTGTATCAATAAATCATTATGTCCCCAAAATTCTTATTCTAAAAATATTTTCTGGCTTTAAATAACCTGCAAAAGATTGATCTGGAAGGAACCATGATTATTAACACTTTGTTCTTCTCATCCTTTCTAATATGCCCAGCATGTTCTCCAGTTACTCTCTGTTTAGCCCTGTATGTGGTACTAATTTAACAAGTTTTAATAAATACAGAAAAATGTAATTTAATGTGTCAAGTTTATCAATGAAGAGTTGGCACATAAAACATTGAAATTGGATATATGCAAGTATTATCCAGCAGACACTTGTATTTAGATTCCCAAAGATTTAATTGTGAATGTGTAGTTAATAAGGCATTTAAGAGACCTTTTAGAAATATCCTGCCAAGTTCTAAGTTGCAATAACAAACATTTTAATATTTTTATTAGCTGATGTATAAAGTATTTAACAGTGAGCTTGCACAACAGAGCCAAGTAGATATTTGTGGTTTTTGAAAACACTGAATGATTTCCAGCTCAATTACAGAACTGTATTGATATTGTTTATACTTAAGTGGAAAATAAAAAATAAAACTCACATTTCTAATTAAAAAAAATAAGCGCTTAAGTCTAGAAACTTTGTAAAAAGCCAAAATTCATGAAAAGGACTTAAATTTTTCACCTTAACCCATTTGGACCAAATGAGACAATTGTCTTTTTCCGTATTTATTTATACTTGTTGCATTAATGCATGTGTCCAATGTGGAGGATGTTCAGTGTTAAAATTGAACTCAGTACCTCCCAAAACAGGAATAGAGGTCTATATCATGATTTTCTGCTAAATACAAGAAAAGCTGTATCAAAAGCTCAAAAGCTTAACATTTGATGCCCAGCATGCGTTGATGAAAGAGGTAATTATTAATTTAACAAATTTAAAATAGGCTCAGTTCTTTTCATATCTTTTTGTGTATAATTTTCTGATATTTTGCAGATATAAATTGTTTAAAATATTTGGGAAGTGACTCTAAAAGGGAGAAAAAAATTGTCTTTGGCATATTTTGTGTTAGCATTATTCAGAGACAAAAAGAATGCAGGCAAAATACAGTATAAAAAAATTAAGATGACTGAATTTTGTATTGTGGGTTGCAAAAGCCACTTGATATATCATTTTTGAAAAAGTGTGTAAAGTTAAGCCTGTCTCTCACTTATAACATTCAACAAGATTCCAATGACTTTTCTAGCAATAAGAGGCAGAAAAAGTAACTCTTTAAAACTAATCATCTATTCAGAAAAAAAGGAAACTTGTGCAAGTTTTGATTAACTTCAAATGATCATCATGTGACAAATACTTGGAGTTCAAACAAAGATCAGTTCTGAAATTCTGATACTGTCAACTTTTGGACTAGATATTTCACATGTCACTTGGGAAATATTCCAAAAATGCCACCATCTATTGTTTCTTTTGGTAAGACTTAAACTGGCAGTAATTCCAATGCATTTGAATGATAAATCTGACTTAACTATGAAATCAGATACCTCAGTATCTGATAATGATCAGTGACACTAGTTTATTTGACCATTACTACGGAGGAATGAGTTTCATCCTCCCTAGGTGCTGCATGCAAAATTTGATATTAAATAACTAAATGTCATAAAATCAATTCTCTCAACCTTATAAAATAAGAATTCAGTGAGTCAGTATCTTGCTCTAATTCTAATAATTCTAATGTGTCTACAGAAAAATCTAAATCTGGTAGATCTATTAAGTTGTGGGGGTGGGGAGAAAAAAACTTCTCATTATTTTAAATTCTCTCCATCACCACTTAATCTGGTGCTTCTATTACTTACAATGATTTACTAATTTCATAAATGATATCACTAAAAATGATATAAATTGGATTTTTCTGTTACAGGGATTAAGACTTGGTTGCTGAGTGACTCCTTTAGTAGATAAGTGTTGCTTGAAATAATGCTTAGATTTTATAAGGATTGTTTCATTCTATAATTGAATTTCAAGAACTGAGGGGTTGCTGTTCTTAATTATTAGATATTTACAAGGATCCAAACTTTTCAATTTCTTTGAGTTTAGACTTGATCCATACACATAGACATGTAAGGTTGACAATAGCAATTCTGTTCAAAATAAAGCATTTACTTATAAGCTTTTTATTGCATTTTCTACTAAGAAGGAAAGAATTGTTACTTTGTGACCCTATACAAATATTAATGTGGCAAAATTTTAATAGCTTGGTAATTACTTCATGAAGTAATTATCTATTTAGCATAAGTACAAGTTGTTCTAAGTTATTCCCTTATTTTTTACACCCTTCTCGAATCTGTATATCAAAGTTCAGACTGCATGTATGTATTGCATAATTTTGTTAGTGAAAGATACTAATATTTGCAGATGCCTAAAAGCTAAGAAAAAGACAGTCTTTTTTTTTTTCTTGCTATAAAAAAAAGTTTTTAACAGTAATAACTCCCCTTCTTAGCAAACTACTTAATCAAGTGATAACTGTATTTTGTGAACACTGTCATAAGAGTTATCACTTTGCATGAGTTTTTGATACAAAGCCGAGTTGAGTGGTTTAAGCTATAATTGCAGTCACCTGTTTTAAATTAATGATTAAGTATTGTTAATTACAGTTGTACCTCTTGAATTCAGCACTCACATGGTTTGTTTGATGCATTTTAATTTCCTTTCATTAGCAAGAAAAAATATCAATGGAAACTCAGAATAAAAATAAAAAAATCTGGGGTCATAATTCCAAAGGTCATGAAGAAGCAAGAAATTTCTGTGTCATACAAAGTAGCATTCTTTTATTGGGAGTAAGAAACTTAGTGATTAGCCGAGACTTGTAGAGTCGTGCAAACAATTTTCATATTTTGAGCTTGACCCAATCTTAATTTTGATTTTCTTTTTCAACAGATGGCACAGAAAACTTTTTTTTTTTTTCAAAGACTTGGTTTTCTCCTTATTGGCACACTTCCCTCTGATCTCATGATCACACAGGTGACAACTTAGAGTGGGACTCTTTAGTCTTGTGCTTCATCTTAGTGGAACAATAACATTTGAAGAATATGGCCTTCAAATGGTCAATTATACTGACTAAATCCTTCCAATGCAGCTATCTCCCAATTGGTAAATCGTGTGAAACCACAATCAATGAGCGTCAGATAGTATTTGTCATTGTAATGAACAATGTCTATCCCCACTCAACTGCACATGTCACTTGGTTCTAATTCTCCATTTTTTCCCAGTGTGTCGGTGATTGATCAATGAACTGGCACTTCTGGTATCCCATGACTACTGCCTTCATTGCCAACTAAGAGACTTCAGGATCAATCTGTCTTGCAAAGTACAGGATTTGTTTGATGCCAGTATGTCCACTTTGGCAATAAATAGACTTTATTTAAACTAAACTGCACTTGCTCACTGATCTCATACAGACATGTTGCATAGGTTTGATCTCTTTTCTTAAGTCAAGCCATCTCTGCCACGTCCCTCATCAGTTTATCCACCCGATTCGGATTTGATTTCACATGTAGTGCCTCTTTCATAACTTGTGAGGGGACAAGACTGGCACTGAAGTCATATCCCCTAGTCTGATTCTTGGATAGTTCAATGCAAGATGGCCGCCTTTGTGACATTGAAAGCATCATACGTCAGGGTGTGCCTTTTGCATCAAAGAGATACAAGTCTCACTGCATCAATACTGACACTCCTTGGCAAAATAGGTGGGTCCAGGGCATCTGTAACAGATTATGACAGTTGGTAGTTAGAGGTGGGTCATCAGTTTTCTATGCATTGAATAGCTGCAGTGACTGGCTCCACGGACTCTTCTTCCTCGGTCATGATGGTGCAGGATCTGGGTTAAGTTGGCTTAAGATCATGTCATCCATCCTGGATGATGCTTGAAGTAACCACCTGATATCTTGGCAATCCCAACACAAATTCACATGCCATCGATCGTTGATTAGTACAGCAAACTTCTGAAGTTCTGCAAAAACCACATCTACTGTTTTACTGGGGTGCAAACACCATCTCATAAATTGTTTGTATGGCATCAGCAAAAGACGTAAATTGTTTGTATGGCATCAGCAAAAGACGTAAATTGTTTGTATGGCATCAGCAAAAGACGTAAATTGTTTGTATGGCATCAGCAAAAGACGTAAATTGTTTGTATGGCATCAGCAAAAGACGTAAATTGTTTGTATGGCATCAGCAAAAGACGTAAATTGTTTGTATGGCATCAGCAAAAGACGTAAATTGTTTGTATGGCATCAGCAAAAGACGTAAATTGTTTGTATGGCATCAGCAAAAGACGTAAATTGTTTGTATGGCATCAGCAAAAGACGTAAATTGTTTGTATGGCATCAGCAAAAGACGTAAATTGTTTGTATGGCATCAGCAAAAGACGTAAATTGTTTGTATGGCATCAGCAAAAGACGTAAATTGTTTGTATGGCATCAGCAAAAGACGTAAATTGTTTGTATGGCATCAGCAAAAGACGTAAATTGTTTGTATGGCATCAGCAAAAGACGTAAATTGTTTGTATGGCATCAGCAAAAGACGTAAATTGTTTGTATGGCATCAGCAAAAGACGTAAATTGTTTGTATGGCATCAGCAAAAGACGTAAATTGTTTGTATGGCATCAGCAAAAGACGTAAATTGTTTGTATGGCATCAGCAAAAGACGTAAATTGTTTGTATGGCATCAGCAAAAGACGTAAATTGTTTGTATGGCATCAGCAAAAGACGTAAATTGTTTGTATGGCATCATCTTTTCAAAGACAGCAGGAGGGCTCTTACAATCTTGGTAATCACACATGGTTCACAGATGAGCTCTACATGCTTGATCCACTCAACCACAGGCTGACTATTATATTACCATTGAATTCAAGAATCAACCTTATGTTGATAGATTTAGCTACCATTTTCTTAAGATTTTGCTGGAATAGTTTGCAATTAATATTGCAATGGGAGGTTCAGATCCCAAAATCCCAAATCTGGGGCTCTAATTTCAAAAGGTATGAATCAGTTTTGCAAGTGCAAAGTAAAACCAAACAAAATAAAACAATCTGTAACCAAAACTCACAAGACACAACTACGATCTTCACCCACGAAGAACCAAGAAATCCCTCTGTCATCCAAAGTAGAATTCTTTTATTGAGGTAAGAAAGGTTGTGATTGGTATATATATATATATATATATATATATATAGTTTACGAAAAACTAGGTAATCCGTATGGGTAGACCCAATGAGGATAAAATCCAGAGAGCTCAATGTAAATCAGCTAATAATTTAAATAAAAACAGATTACTTTAAGGTTCCATATAATAAATTATTTCACCACAGCCCTTTCCAAGGACAGTATATATATATATATATATATATATATATATATATATATGCCAAAATTTCTTTTAGTTTTGTTTGCTGTAAGTGTTTTGCACTAATCAGAAACTTATGGAAAAGCAGAAAAGTATTTTTTTCCTCTAAAATAGGAACTCTGTTCATTCCCCAAATAAAAAATATCCTATAGGTTTATTTACTTTATTTACCTTCTTCAGAGTCATTATTGCACTTCTATATTTTTGCAAGCTAATTTACTGTAGGTTGGTGGTGGATGTGCAGGTGGTGTAATGGATAGTGGTTTGAGAATGAGAAATTGAAGAGCTGAGTTTAAATTCCAGTCAGGTTCATTAAATTCATTTATGCGCGAATCCACTTGGGAATCACTTTCTCCCCTAGTATGGGTTAAACAGACCTGTATCTGGAAAAGAGTCAATATTCTCAAAGTTAACACAATATTCATTTGCAAAAAAAAAAGATTATTATGATCTAAAATGTTTCTCCTTTAAATAACCCACAAAGTTCTGATAAGCACATAAAAAAAAAAAATGCATTAATCTTGATTCTTAGTTGGGGTGCACAAAGAAACTGTATCCTGTTTGTCTCTCAGTTTCAAAGGTTTTTCTTTTTCCCTCCTACTTTTGTTTGCTAAATTTTGAAGAATGTTTCAGTAGAAAGAAAGTTGTCATTCTCTCTCCACTAATTTTAAGGACAAATACAATATGTTGCAAATTCTTTTATTTGTGCATTATGAAAATAAAGGAAGGAATAAGCCTTTCCATAAAATGCTGAATATTCATGATAACCGAGTAATATTTTAAAAATCCAGTAGAAATGTTTTATAAAGATATTGAGTAAATTTTCACTATTATACATTGATTCTTTCTTTGACAGTCAGGTTTTGTTTTTATCGGTGTGTTCCAGCTTCTATACTCTCTTGTCTTCCTCTTGTATCTGTTGTACTTGGTAACCTACTTGGCATCACGAAATGGTATCTTTTGGTCTTTGGGGGAATGTTCTCATTCTTGTAACTGTCACATCTGGGAATTTCAGAACTTGTAACCATTCTTCCTTATTCTAATCTGCTTCTCCACTCAACCTGTCAGCTTCTGTACTGCATGACCCAGAGATTGGACTCTTAGCTTTCAAAAACCCAAAAGTTTGTAGGACACTAGATGTGACAGGTGAAGGAATGAAAACAATGTACCACTGTGGATCAAATGAAAGGGATTTTTTTTAAAGGAGAAGCATTGAGTTGGTTATCAAATATAACATATTTAAGGAAATAACTAAATAAAAACAATGAAGATACTTCTATATTCTATATACCTTTCAAGACATTGATCATAGCTCTCCACAATTTCCTGTTCTGACATCCATTTACTCAAGATTGCTATGCAAGTTGTGTGTTTTCCTCTGTCCCTCTTGCTTTCAATTTTGTTTAAATTTTCTCTAAAACTTTGTTGTTCATGTTTCGTCCATTGTATTCTCAGCATCCTTCTGTAGAATCACCTTTCTGTTTTAAGACTATTTATCTGCAAAAGATTGCCCCATATTTACTGCCATTTAAGAGAACTGATATGTTACTCTAATGAAATTTTAATTTGACTGACATCCCCAACATTGTTTGGACAGTTGAACTTCTTCCTATTTTCTGTTAATAAATTTTGGCTGAAGTTTTTAGTTCTTGTCAGATGTTTTTGAGACAAGGAGGAAAAAATGAAATTTCTATACTGTGACCGAATCATATATTAGTAACATCACTAAAAAAATTCAAACAATTCTTTGCCATTTCTTAATGTGCCTGCTGTTTCCTTTCTTTCTTTTTTAATTATTTCGAGCTTTATTAAATGTTTAATGTAATTTAAAATAGCTTTGTTACAGAATATATGGTAGCGATAAAAGAACTTGAGTAGAAATTAGTTTGCCTTATCCTGGTATATGGTTCTAGCTGTCAGCAATTGAAACAGTAAGTTGGCAATGAACAAAGTAATAGTAAACAAATTTTGTGTATCCCAGAAAGAAGTAAGTGGTGAAATTTAGTTTCATTTATCCTTTTAAGAATATCCTCTTCAATTTGATGTCAGAATTATATTAATAAATTACAGATCTTGTAGGATGATAGTTAATTTATGAAATCATTTCTCATTAGTTTGATCCTTGTTAAAAGAATAAATATCTTGTACATCAGCAAACGGAAAGTGAGATTTCTGATAGTTATTTTTAACCAGGGCAATGCTAAGATTTGCTGACATGTAAATTGATGAATATTTATCATTATTCCCTTTACATCCTGGCTATATATCCCCTCTTACACACACACTCTTTGACACTTTATCTTTATGTAGTCATAGTTGTAGATATCCAGGACAAATGGTGACAAAAATCTAATGGATTATATCCTGTGTAATTACTAGTTCACTGTTGGTAGTCTCTCAATATTCCTCCAGCCTCTGTTGTCTCTTTTACATTTGAGTTGACAAGTAACCAAAAAAAAAAATACTTTGACCACAATTTCTGTCCATTTATCTTAAAAATTAGACATTGTAGGTTTTAGGTCACCATTAAATTGGTGACTACAGAAGAAAATGAAATAAAATTTATTTTCCTCTTTCCAATGGCAAAGGTTAACATTAAATCTAATTTAGTAAGTTGAAAGCTTGGGAAAATCACTGAGATTTAACACAAGCCATTGAATTCAATAGAAATATAATTCAAAGTAAGTTACTGTTAATTTATTCTTAATTGTATCCTCTGCATTCTTACTTACCTATGACATCTAAATTGATTTCAACAAGATGTTCTGTGTTACTATTAAGCATTACTTGATTAACTGACGTTTAACAGAAAATGGTCCCTTGACCTTAACAAAAAAAAACTTGTATTATAAGTGTTAAAACTATTGTATATGCTGGTTGCTTTTAAAGCAAAAAAAAAAAGTTAATAGGTTATCTTAGTCCATTCTTAATCCTTGTAGTGGTGTAGATTTACTTATTGGGCACTTGAATTCACCTCCTTCTGGATTTTAATTTCAGATGTCTCTTTTATGATGACATAGAGTAAATTTCTCAAATGTTCAGTTTAATTTATATTGGAATTTAGGTGAAGAATTATATACTTTTAATGATCCCTGTGGGTCTTAGGGAGGACTCTTGTTGAATCTTGCAGCTGGGACTACAGAATCTCAAAAAAACGTTACCAAATTAACAAAGGCCACATAACTTGAAAACTTTCAAAAGCAGCAACAGCTAAAATGGATAGCACATACAACTTAGAAAATAATGACAAAATAAAGATGTTAACTTCCAAACTACCTTAAACAAAATGTTGGGGAGGAAACTCATCAGTATTAGAACGATAACAGCTAAGGGACTTCAGAAACGTCTTTTTCTGAAAACTATTTTAAGAAAGATTTTATAAGTGTCAACCAACAATAATGGTGTTTGGTCAATGACTGCCAAATTTTTCCTGTATGAAAATGGCTAATCTTTCCATTTACATTTGATTGGAGTAGTATCTGCATCTTGGTTCTTGTAATCTTAACATTTTTGCCGTTATACTCTCCAACTGTCTTCAAGCGTCTGTCATATTTGTTAACCTCAGAACTTTTAACAAAACCCTTTTTCAATCAACAGGAGTAGTGTGCTTTCATTTTATATTCTATGCTAACAAAAAAAAAAAACATTCAAAGTAATACCTAATCTGTAAACATAACATTATTTTCAATGTACAGGGACCAACGAGGCAAGGATAACAATCAAGTTTGCTATGATCAAACACAAAGAGTACATCTGAAAAGATGCATTGGAACTGTATTCAAAGATAATTCAAACCTTCAGAAGTTTCTTTCAACTTTACCTAGGAGAACCTGACCAAGAACTGCGTGTATTACATCCTATGCAGTTGTTGCTTTCAAGAGTGGGAGAACATCAAAAGGCTGTAATCCAGGTAGAGAAATTGAAATTAGCCATGAATGAACATGTATGGAGGGGAAAGTATAGCTCTCAATACCTATGGAATGAAAACCAGATAGTAGATAGAACAACATTGGAGGATAAGACAATTTAATAAATCAATGTGGATGCTAGACACTAACATCTATAATGTAGAGATGAATGCTGTTTGGGATATTTTGATTAAGAAAAGAAGCACAATCTAAAGACATTTTGGTGTAGTAAATTAAAACATTGGTTAAAACCTATCTGGTACCCTAGCAGTTGTGAGTTCCATCTCTGGGTTGGAAGAGTCATATACTCAGTTCAATAGAAGAAATGGACAAGTGATATAAAAGCAAACCGATTGGAGAATATTAATTTATACAAGATTTCTCCTAAGCATGGTAAGCAAAATGAGAACAATTTCCCATCATTGATTGAATAAAGGATTTGTTTTAAAATTTCAAGTTTACAAGTATAATAGGAACTTGTAAATGGCTGAAGCATACAATGGCCGTGTGTGTGTGTGTGTGTGTAAAACAATGGTGAGTATACCAGTTTAAATGCAAACCTATTTGGCTTAATGTTTTTTGTTTGTTTTTTAAAGCAGTCTTATTTAAAGACTTTTACAATATATTTTTACATTTGGCTTCAGTGTTCTGGGAAAACTTTTTTTTTTAAATAGAAAAATGAAAAATGTATAACAAGATTTAAAAAAAAAAAATGAAACATTTTCATTCTGATACTAGTTTCAGTATTGTCCATTTTGAGACCTTGT
Source organism: Acanthosepion esculentum (assembly GCA_964036315.1). Classification (NCBI taxonomy): domain Eukaryota; kingdom Metazoa; phylum Mollusca; class Cephalopoda; order Sepiida; family Sepiidae; genus Acanthosepion; species Acanthosepion esculentum. Next base: position 57,341,388 of record OZ038502.1, read on the forward strand.
TTGTAATTTTTGATTTGGGACAGGTCCTGGTTAGATTTATCCAGTTTGAGCTGGGCTATACTTTGCCATCTGTTACTTTGGTCTCGCTCCATTGAGCAGACCATGTAACAGGATCTTGACAATGAGGTGTAAGGTAGGGAAGAATTGTTATGGCATCTGTTGCAGGCTATTAAAGAGGGGGATAAATAAAGTTAATATTTCTGTAATCTTCACACTGATATCCATTTTCTGTATTTGCTGCTTTTTGATATCTAATGTTGAAATTGCAAATTTTTCTTTTCAGTAAAAGAATCTATATATAAAATTTTATGACTTCTGTTAGTCCATCCATCCATCACACCCTCTAACATAGCCATACATTGACTGGTCAAAACCAAATTTTGTGTGAGAAGTGCAAACAGGTAAGGGGCTACAAAGTACAGATGGTTTTACTAGGGTGCATAGCTTAGTACCATAATTTTTTTTTTTTTTTTTAAATTAAAACTTTTATATTTAACATACAAAATACTCCCACAATATTAAAAACAATTTAATCCTAAGAAGTTATTCTTTGCTGTTAAAAGGGGAAAAAAGAAATGTTCTTAATAAATATTGTTTACACTAACGTCTTATAAAATTAAGTACAAGAAATTATTAAACCACAACATAGGGTTTTTGTCAAAGTATTTTTCCAAACAAATCAGCTTATTCAAATTTCATTGATTGGTTTGCGAAATTGAATGAAATGTAGGCTTTATAAATCTTGACAAAAATGTTCTCTATAAATTCAACAATACTAAATACTTTAAGATTATTATCATTCAAGATTATCAAGTAAAATTGTTGACTGGGCATTTCTTCAAGCTTTTTCTTTGCAGTATTTTCCCTTTTATCTATTCAGGAGAGAATGTAAAAATAATTTCAGTTGTCTACATGTTGGTCAGCCTTGTCTCTGTTTTTCTTTTGATCTTATGCAAAGAAAATGAAAATATCCCAATTTGACCCACATAAGTGATGATAATGCCAGAAAGCTTGTTTTTTTTTCTGTTTCTTCTTTGATCATAGATATTGAAAATCTGATCTGATCGTAAACGGTTCCAAAAGAAAATACTTGCTACTATAATTTTTATTGGCAAAAACTTAAATGCTGAGCAAGACATAAAATTTTATAAAATAGGATGACTATATCAATAAAATGTTCTGACTATTATTAAGTATTGTTTTACTATCATTGCTATGAAGTTGGTTCACTGTGTCATGCTAGACAATTTTTCTCGCCAGAATCTATCTTACATATTTATAAGTCGACCATTCATCCATGTATTGAATATTGCTGCTACATTTGGTCTGGTGCTTCTGCTATATATTTAGAGATACTTGATAAACTCAAAAAGAAGAATCTGCATTGTTATCACTCATGACCTGGCATCTCTGCTTCAGTCACTTTCCCATCAACATAATGTAGCTTTCCTGTACATTTCCTATAAATATTTTCATGGCAATTGTTCTGATGAGCTTTCCTTTTTGGTGCCTCGACTTATGAATTTAACTGCAGTACTAGATTGGCAGCTAGGTTTCTTCTTTTTACAGTTGAATTGGATACATGTAACCCGTAAGTTCAACTTCAATGCAACATTTTCTTAGGCACTTCTCGCTTGTGGAACATTCTTCTGATTTCTTGCTTTTCAGTCAAAAATTTAAATGCAATGTCAATTATCTTCTGCATTCTTAGTTCCCATTTTTATTGTTCTCTCTCCATAATGTTTAACTTTTTTCATATTCTTTCACATTCAGTAATCCCTTGTCTTAGTGGCTGTATTACCTTGCTTGTGGTGAAATGATTAAAAAAAATTACTACTGATATTTCTTGACGGTCACTAGAATCGGACAAAGTATTTTTGATTGGGCCCATTCTTTTTCAAAGTTTCAAATCGAATTGTCGTCTTAAACAACTCTTAATAATTTAACCTACAAAACTGCGAGATATTTATATGTAACAGAAATTTAGTACAACTCATAATAAAATAATAGAATGTTCAATTGTTTTTTTCTTTGAGATAATTCTTAAAAATAATCTTAATTTTTTCTTTCAAATAATAGCTCATGTACTATTTTTGTTGGTCAAACTAGCAAACAACTAGGAAGTTGCTTTTCTTTTGAGATAACTGTGCTAATTCAATAAAAAAGAAAAAACTGGTACAATTTATACATACATATTTCCATTATGGTTGACTTTGGTCAGATTCTGATTTTGCCTATTTTAACTGTCTACATCCTCTAAAGTCGGTCAATGGATGGTGTCTTCTATTGTAAATGATTTGGACACTAAACTACTGGTGACTTTTTTCTTTTAAGGGCCTCTTAGTTATTTTACCCCAAATTAATAGCCCAGTAGACAGCATAACAGAATTTATTTATGCTATCTTTTATATCTTTTCTCATGCCTCAAGAAAAAAAATTTGCCATTAAAGAAAAGCCCACCTTGGAAGATACTGAAGACAATAATTTTTGGCTAATTCTAACCGTCTCCCAGAAGATGGTCTGAATCCACCCCTGCTGTTTGTAAGAAGAATTAAACAGTTAGATAATTAACAATCAACTAATTTGCTTATTAATAGAACTCTAATCTGGAGTAGTGTCCAACATTTGGAAAAGTGAACTTTCTTTATAATGCAAGCTTCATAGCACTTAACAATATGCAACTACCAATATTTATGCCATTCATTAAAATTAATTCAAAGATTTAAGTCCGTCTTCAGCAGTTATTAGAAGCCATTTCATATACATTGAGAGCAATGGAATATTTTGTCTCAGTTTATTTAGTACATACTTGAAGCTTATTTCAAATTAACCTGATCTGTGTAGATAGTCATTAAGCCTGAATACTTATGATCTAGTCACACCTGTTGCATTTGTCAACCGTGAGACCAGCTGCTTTGATTGTTAAAGTTAAAAACTTTTTTTGCTGTCATTTTTCTCCCTCAACTTGTTGCCTTTGTGTGCTTATTTATAGAATGTTTATGTATAATACACACACACACACACACACACACACACACACGCACACACACAATACCAATCACCTTGAATGGTTTCTCTTTTATGTGCCGTGTCCCTTCAGAACATAGGCAATCATGACCCTCCACTCCCTCCTATTCCTTGTAGCTCTTAATGAGTTTTCTCTTGTTATTTCTCTCTAACGCTATTCTGCCCTCCATCAAGTATGTTATGTGCTGCTTTCATTTATCCCTCTCTCTCTCTTTCCTGTGAGGATCAGATTTCCAAGCCCTCCTTCCTCATTACATGCCTCAGAAATTTCAACTGCCTTTCCTGATGTTAAGTATAAATTTCCTCTTTATTTCCAAAATTCTCTCCAAAACCTTGTCATTGCTCACATGTTTGGTGCAAACAGTTGCTGGATGGCAGTCAGGTGACACCTGTTGCTCATTTCTAGGTGAGGGATCAGTTCTGAAGAATTTTATCTCCTTTACACTGTCTATGTTAACAGTTGCTGGATGGCTGTTAGGTGACACCTTTTTCACTTGTTGCTCCTTACTGGACGAGGATGTTATTCTTATAGACTTAACTCTCTTCATACAATTAAGTTTCATATTCTGTTTGATAAATGCCATGATATTTCTTGAGATTGATAGTGGAGTGGTTTCCTGTTGCCTTCTCCATTGTGGATTATTGAGACACTGCATCTATTTAGCTAGCCATTGACTTGTTGAGATAGGTCCAACAGCCTCACTCACAAGAGCCTGGAATGGGGATAGCCAGTTTAGTTGACGACAGTAGCATTCATACTTTTATTTATATATATGCCGGGGTAAAAAAAATGTTCCTGTATACCTCCACTCACCCCATCTATTAACAAAGCCTGGTCTGAGGGTCAGCGTTAGTAAGGTTGGGTAGGGCAGGAGAAGAGAGTTAAATAAGTTTGTTTCTCTAAGTTCATAAAAAAGGCTAATTTTGCATATTTGGATAAATAAATTCACCTATTGTGTATATATGCAAACCCTTATATAAAATTCAAACAAATTTTTCTACAAATTTTCTTATAAATTTATTTGCATAAGCTTTGGAAATTTTGTTACAACCTGATACCTTTTCTGAACTATAGAGCAGAAATTTACAAATATTTCAACTCCATTGCTTGGCAGAGGTTCAATTCCATCTAGTTAAAATGCCAAGAACTAAAGAGTTTAATATTGAAAAAAAAAAAGAGCCAAATTGGAAATTCTTTCTATAGAAGGGCGTCCAAACGTTAGATGGCTTGAAAATTACAGATATCAAAAATGGAGTGCAATATTGCCTGCAGCGACATGCAGAAACTGGCACAAATGTTGACAGAAAAGGATCTGGGAGGCCCAGAGTAACGTCTATTGCAGAAGATAGATACTTGATCATGTCTAGCAAAAAGAACAGAAGAAAAACGGCTTGCCAACTAACTGCTGGATTGAATTCTACATATCAGCATCCAATACCAGTTATGACTGTTAAGAGAAGACTTTTTTTTGTTGGGCTTAAAGGATGTGCATCAGTCAAGAAACCTCTATTAAAAAAGGAAAATAAGTTGAAAAGACTAAAATGTGCACAGCAGCACAAGGATTGGGCTTCAGAAGATTTGGAAAAGGTACTATAGACTGACAAGCTCAAATTTGAGCTTTTATAGAATTAAACAAAAAGTTTGTCAGACAAACTATTTCTGAATGAATGAGTGAAAATTCATTGTGCCAACTGTTAAGCATGGTGGTGGTGGGGGTGCTGTAATGGTTTGGGGATGTTTTGGAGGTGAGATTGCTGGAGACTGTTCAAATTAAAAGCATTATGCAAAAGGAAGAGTATCATTCAGTACTGTGGAGGCATACAATTCCTTCTAGCTGCTGCATTATTGAATGAAATTTTGTTTTATAACAAGTTCCAAGGCACATCTCAAAATCGTACAAATTATCTAAAATCAAAGGAATTTTGCAAATCATGACTTAGGCCCCCAGATCTTCACCACTTGAACTAGTCTGGGACAAAATTGATTGTAAAGTTTGAAGTGAACTGCCTAAGAATAAGCAAGAGTTGGTTACACATTTACATACTGCTTGGGAATCACTTCCACTTCAACGTACTTTTAGAAGTTATGAGAAAGGATGCCAAGAATTTGCTCTGCAGTAATAAATGCTTATGGTGAATTCTTTGATGAAAAGAAAATATAAATTTGCTTTATTTCATATTCATTTTGATTTAAATTATTGCTTAATTGCATGCAGACATAGAAAAAATAAATTTATTTCTTTAAATACATGAAACTCGATTCATTCTTTAAGTTTAGAGGGGGAAAAAAATCAATGTGGTCCCAAAGTTTTGGGTGGTAGTGCATATACACATTCATACACAAGATGTTAAAGCTTAGCCTGACTCAAATACTTGACTGAACATCAGATTTTTTAGGGAATAACTTCTTCATTGAGCCATGACATTTTTCATCCCCCCCCCTCCCCCATCTCACTCACTCACTTCTCATTTGAAAATATCAATGTTTGATCAACAAATACAAGGATCTGGTAAATATTGTTGATTCAATATTACTTTGAAAAATCATGCATATTCCCATAGTATTTTTCTTTAAATAGTGCATTTTCCCTTCTAAGAATTCACACTCTCTCTCCCATATTATCTGCTGAAAGTTTTCGTTTGGAATAGGTCTAGAAGTTGAATGACTTGTACTATGTGCATCCCAATTACCTTGAATTGCCCACAGATGATTTTGAATGAAAGATCATTTGACTTACATTACTGAAAAGAATGTTTTTAGTGTAAAATGTATTTTTTAAAATTGTTTGGATTTGAGTTGATGTAAATGGGTGTGTGAAATGACTGTTAAAGATTTTGATATCATTACCTCACTTATTGGTATTTAATGTATACCAATGGGTGTGTAGGTAGAAAGAAATCTGATACTTATGTGGGGAGCCGGGTACTTGCTGCTTTGATTTCTTTGCTGTCGAATTCTTGGCCAGTTTTGCACTTTGTAATTCTGAATAGTGCCAATATTCAAATGGTGGCTCGTTGTTCCTGAGCATTCTAGTGTGGCCAATGCAATGATTAATTAAAACCCAAAAGTTATGTCTAACTAAATCTTGGACTAACTAGAATCTAATTTTTCTAACAGCCTTAGAAGGTTGCATTACTTGGAGTTTTCTCTTTTTGGAAAGAGTTGGATTTTTACAATTTAGGCTTTGTGGAAGAAAAATAAAAGCCTCCTGCAAGAAGTAAATGACACAGTTTTTTGTCCTCCATAAACATTGTGACAAATTTGTTCATTCTTTAAAATGTTTTTTGACAAGAATATTTTACCATGTAAATTTAAATATACAGAGCAACCTCGATTTTTGACCATAATTCATTCTGAAAGTCTGTTCTAAAAAGGAATTGTTTGAGAACTGAATCATTTTTTTCAAATTACAATTAATGTAAAAGAGATTAATTCATTTCCAAGCACCAGATGAATGCTTATTTTCATGCTTACACTATATATTTTAATATAAAAACGTTTATTCAAACAGTAACACAAAATTGTAAATGAAAAGAAAAACAGAAGAAAATTTAACATAACGCTGTATTATGTACATACCTTTTTGGTTGCAATGTGATGGCATAAGTAGATGGAGATATGAGAGGGAAGAGGAAAAGTTATATCTTAGAAAGGGGGTCCCCTTCCATAAAAACTTCTGGTAACTGTCTTTTAGGGGTGGGGGATTCTTCCCTTCTCTGTCTCTTTGGCTCAGGTAAATCTTTCTCTGGGTTTTCTTTTCGTTTTTTTACTTCAATAAAAACCTGTCCAATATGACTTGTTTTTGCCTGCATTGTAAAATTTTTCTAAAATGAGATATGACATGGTCCTTGAAAAGGTTTACTGCTCTATTTGCTACCACTGTATCAGGGTGATATTTTCCTAAAAAACTGTTTCACTTCTCGAACCAGCGTCTACTAGTTTTGAATTCAAAAGTATCATTTTCAGAACTTGTACTAGGGGTTTTCTTTACTAGATCATTATAAATTTCTAATGCTTTCTCACAAATAAAAAATGCTTCACTGATACTATCACCTACTGTTTCTCATTTATAAAAATAAGCAATTACTTTTCGACTTCTTCCAGTATCTTTGGTTTTTGTTTACTAATAACAGTCACTCCTTTTGCAACATCAGCTGCTCTTAACACTTCCTTATTTTATTTTTTAGAATAGTAGATATTGTCAATTTAGGCATATTGTACTGCACAGGGAGATCTGACACGCGAAAGCCATTTTCATGTTGTGCGATGATTTCTTTTTTCACTTCAATTGTTTTTCTCTCAACTTTTCTTTTTCCTTTACCAGTATCACAGCTAGCTTTCTTTGAGGTCATGACTAAGGGCTAATGATGAGAAAAAAAGGTACAGTACAATAAAACTGGAAAAAAGCACAGCACAACACACGAATATTTACACCAGAATGATTCCGCTCGGATTAACTGGAATTAAGAGGTTGTTCAAGAACCAAAATTTTGTTTGATAACCAAGGCATTTTGATCTAGAAATTTTCTGTTCAAAAACAGATTTGTTCAACATGAGATTTTGAGAACCGAGATTGCTCTGTACAGTTATAGTATTTAAGAAAATGTCTAACAAATAAAATTGTTTTTGTGTAGAATGTTTTGTCATACTATGAATTTTGCATATCGACTCATTAAAACAATAATGATAACAGTGTAAAACCAGAAATGCTGTCGGTGGTGGTCTAAAAGAAAGGATATTTAAGACAAGCAGTCTTTGTAATAAAGTGCTTGAGACCAGATAGTGCATTAGTAGGATTAATACAAATAAAATTTGTCACTAAGATGTTATTTAAAAAACAAAAAAAAAAAAACTCACAAAACAACACTTGACGAAAAAATCAAAATAACTGCAGTTCTATGTGAAAGTAATGTTTACTTGTTCAGCTGAGTCAGTTCTTGCTAAACCAAATGAATAATAATGTCCGATATTCAATATCAAACTAAAATGACAACAACCTTCATTTCTAAATTTTTTTTTTTCTTTCTCTCTTCTCAGTGGTCATGACTTAATCATGAATAGCTATTTGATGATTGAAAAGCTGAATCATGTTAAATTACATTATGATTCCTTTCTTGTGTGGACTTTGAGTATGATTTAAGTACAATTTTTTATTGCTATAATGAATTATGTTGCATGCTTTTGATACAAGAGCTTAAAAATCTTAAATTTCACCTCATTTTTGATTGCCATATACAAACAAGTGCTGCTTTTATGAAACAAAAATATATTCTTGTCAGATCAAATATATGCCTGTTTTAATAACTGTCATCTTTACAAATTCCAAGTTTTCTATTTTAAAAATTTTCTTCAATGCTCATTTCCTCAAATTTCTATTCAATTTGAATCTTTAACTTGTTTCTTATAACCAATGCTTTCACAGTACTCTTAGAGATGTGGTTAAATCCAGTCTAGTTGATATTTAACCACAAACCCACATTGAGCAGAATGACACAAGGTCCAGTTAAAAGTTGTCCAGTATCAGTACAGAATTTGATGCAGCCCATTTGGCACTTCCCATTTTGAGGATGCTTCAGGTTCCAGGGTAACAACCCTGGTCCCTCTCTCAATGTGAAATAAAATAAGAAAAAGTGTACTTTGGATTTATCAGTGATTGGTTCACCTCAGCACCAAAGATAATAGTACTTTTTGATTTTGGATTGCACTGACTTTACAAAACCTAAACATTGCTGTCAACTTGTCCAAAACAATCTTGAAAATATTAGGTGTGCACAAAAGTTCTCAGCTTTTTTTTTTTTTTTTTTTTTTATTATACTAGAGAAGGAAGAAGCTGTAAGATTCTTTTAAATTTTTTCTTTAAAAAAAAATACTAGACATATTTGCACATACCTAATAAATTATTCATTACTTGAGAAAGTCCATAATTATTGGCAACTTTTTTAAGAGAATTCATGTTTCAGCTATCACCTTCAAATTCATTTTTACTGATAACTAAAAAACAAAATAGTTTAGCTGATATTTGAAATTAACTACTTGTATATTCTGCTAATTCTGAGTTGTGGTCATAGCTGAACTAATGTAATACTTTCAAATCAGTCAGGATGTTTTATATATATTATACACACAGACACATAACTGACAATCAGCTTTGTTCTAAGAGGATCTGAGTGGTTTAAGGGATAGTGTCTTGGACAAAAATTAGAAAGTTTGAATTCCAGTCAAATTTGTTATATTCAATTATGTGCAGATATCCTTGAGAAAGATACGTGTCTATCTCTTCCCTCTGCATGTTAAACAGTTGTAACTGGAAAAATTATCCTCAAAAAAATTAAGGCACTATTCATTCACAAAAAACAATTACAATTCAATTTTAAATAACCCTGCAATGGTCTGAGAGTAAAATGCTTTGATTGTTAGGCATGATTTTTTTTATTTTATTTGGTGAATATAGAATTTTACATATTTTTTAAATCTGACTCATTTGATGGATTTCATATCATTATAAAACTTTATATCCAGAAAAATAGGAAAAAAATTGAGAATCAAGTTTTCTTGCATCTCAAAACCCAAGGTTTTGACAGAATCTTCATTTTCAAAGCTATTTCAATTAAGTAGAAGGAAAGCAATCAAATAAAAACCATGTTTTCCTTGTCTCCTTCTTGGTTAATCTGATTTGCATATTGAAAAGGACACCCTCTCTCACATACACTAGGGACTTATAATTCAAGCATAGGATTAAAAGCCGTGTGAATTTAACTGAGCTTAGGACATGACAGGCACAAGAATGACTCAATCTAAGGCCTGACAGTTATTAGCAGTGTTGTAACTAAGCCAGTCAGACCAGAAACATTCTTGATATCATTGTGTATAGCACTCCCGGAAATGGGTTCCAGCATATTGGTTGACCACATGTATAAACAGAGTGGACTGTATGTGAGAAAGGGTTTGGTAGACTTGTAGTCTCACAATTTACTACAGCAGAATCTTGCATATGAAATTTTCACTCCCTTTTATAAATGTTGGATTATGTATACTAACAAGGAAGGAATGTTGGAAAATTTTGTATAAATCACATTATTTATTTGTGTTATATATATAATGGCATATGGGCAGAATTTTTGCTTTCCAATCATTAGACCCAGGTGTGAATCTCACCTCGGTTGATTTTTCAGAAGAGTCACTTCTTGATGATATCAGGCTGGGGAGGCAAAACCAGCATTCGCATCTTTTGGAAAGTACCAGAAAATCATATCCACAGCTTGAACCAAGTCTTGTAACTTGTAAAAGGCATCTGGTTGTGCTAGCACAATCAGAAGTTAACATGACTAAGGGTTTCAACATACTGGTGTTGTGCTAATCATGCAAGGTTACTCTCTCCCAGAAAGTTATAAAATAAAGGCCCACTCAACATAGTTGCTGTATAAACTGCAGGTGTTTACAACAGGGATTGGCAATGTATTAAGTTTGTAAGACAATGCTAGCATTTTGTAGTATTTATATTATTCTCTTCCTCTAAAGAGAATGACCTGAGGTTAGTATGCCTTTAAAACCAACAACCCAATCAAATCCTCTAAGCAGACTGTATCTCTTGGTCTATGGCAATTCTATCTTCAAGCATAAGTAAACAGTTGAAATAGTTTGTGCTTTGTTGATGGGCAGTTATTGATGTGTCATAGGATTGTCTTGTGAGTTTTTGTAAATATTTTTCAGCTCAAAAATTTCTAGGCTATTTTAACAGTTGCCATATTTTCTAAATCGGCTGTATGTATTTCTTCTCAAGGTCATAGAAAAAATAAAATAGTGGCAGGAAAAATTTTCATGCGCACACTTACACACAATATGAAATTAAGTTTACAGCCATATCACAAAACACCAGTTCACCAAAGTTAAGCAATGTCAAGCCTGGTCAGTACCTAGATGGTTGATCACTTGGGAATACTTGAAAAAAATTGTGCACAAAATACTTAGATTTTGGCATTAAATTACCTATAGAGGCTGATATGCTGCTAAACAAAACAACCAACAGTATGGATTTTGAAAGAAAATTAGGCTATCAATCTATTTAATAAAGAACTTAACATGTTCAGTGCCAAACGACATAACATGTCCCTTTTTAAATTTACACCTGGTCTCCACTTTGCCTTGCACAGTGTTGTGGTTAATACTTGTTTTCCAGCAATCTAATTTCATCTTTGGGGGAAATCCTTGTTCTATTCTTGGCATGTATATATCATATAAAGAAAAAAAGAAAATCCCTAGATATCTCAAAGTCATTTGACAAGTGTGGCATCTGGGTTTGCTGCACAAATACTTCAGCGATGGTATCTCTGGAATCTCTGAATGGGGTTTCTCAATTATCAAGTACTTCCTAACAGGTAAGTCCATGAAGATTGTTGTTAATGACCATTCATTGGAAGCCCATAAGATCAATGCCAGCATTTCCCGTAGCTTTCTACTCAGCCCTATTCTCTTTCCGCTTTAATGATCTGTGTAAGAACATACTCGGATGTTTAGTGAATATCTATGTAACAAAAGAAGCTGTTGCTGTTGAAAATCTGTCATTCATCTTTCTTTATTAGCAGTTCTTGTATTGTATTTTTTTCTTTGCTCAGCCTACTAAGGAGGTCCTCATAGCCTAGTATATACATCGATTCTTTCAGACTAACTCTCCAGTGTTCCACTTCATTCCACTGTACATGATTAGCCATGCCTGTTTTCATTGTTCCTCCTCTCATTACAGTTTTTTTTATGTTTCTTCAGCCTTACTTTTAATGGGAGACTAGTTTTGCCTTTATATTCTTTGCCATAACTGCAAGGAATGGAGTACTTATAGTTCTTGGTCATATTCTTCCTCCATGTTAGGCTGACTCGGAGATTTCTCCATAGAGTGGAACTGCTTCTGAATATTGTCCTAATGTTACATAGACTGCAGATTTTCTTAATCTTGATGTATGGGAGACACTGTGACAATTTTCTGGTTCTCGTCTTTGATCTTTGTTTCCAACTGTAGATGTTGATGCTATGTTTGCAGGGTACTTGCTATTTTGGAGGGTACACTTGATGCTGATTATTTCCTGTGGGTATGTGTCCAGGTCACCAAGTTATGATTTTTGTACTGTGTTGTAGGCATTGGATGATCCCTTTCTTCACACTGTATGAGGCATTGTCCAGTGATGTTTAGCTTGTGATATATAGATGTTTTTGAAATTTTCTGAAGGGCACAACAGCTGAAACTTTGTGATAACAACAACAAAGACAAGGACAATAGTACTCATCCCAGAAATTCAGACAGAAATTAGTCATAGCATTTAAAAACTGCACTATTAACATTGTGTTTTCTGGTAGTTAATAAAACCTAATTTGTATTTGTTAAATTGCATATTAATTTTTTTTAAAAAACTTCATTTCAACTGGTTATTGTTAATTTAGGAAAGTGACTTTTCTGTGAGATTTAGACAATTATGTTTACAATTATCAACCCAGAATAACAGCTTAAAAGGATAATTATTGCACCCCCTCCCCACATTTCTTGATTTTATATTTTCAATGAGGATGAAAAGATGGATATCATTTTAAAATACCTCCTCTTCTTTTTATATTGTTTACTCAAGATACACTCTTCTCTTGTTACTTTTAGTTAAGTACCTGCAAATATTTTGTCAAGAGTAGGTATATTTAAATATTTGGTCAGATTTTGGGAAGTGAGTCAGACCAAAAATTTTCAGCTCCCACCATCCTCATATCTATATGATAACCAATTTCAATTTCTATATGTTTGTCTTTCATTACCATAGCACTGTAAAAACAGCATGTCAGTGCTATCCTATTGAAATCTTAACTTGAAAACTAAAGCAATTTACAATCCAGTCAGGCCACTGGTTTCAGTGTGTGTGTGGGTGTCCCACCCAGTATAAATTGACAATCTGGTTAAAGGAGATAAATCCAGGTTTGTTAATTGCTAATTAGTTTTTTCCCCTAAAAAACATAAAAGGAATAAGCAGGGAAGAATCCTTTACCTTTTTACAGTCTGTCAACCATTTTGTCATGCTAGTGAAATTTGTTAATAAAAGGACCTAGTGATAAATAATTTTGGCAAATATAATTAAATAAATAAAAAAAAAAAATGAAGTAACTTCATAAGCAAAGGTTGCTAAAGGTGTAGATTTTAATTGAGAAAGAAACCTCAATTTTTCATGTTCAGTTTTATGCCAATACTCATATTTTCATGATATCTATATATAGTCATATGTTAAACAGGTAACTTTAAGTTTCATACTCTTGGTTCTTTTAAGGCATCAACATTTGATTGTGGTTGGTACTATTACCAGTGTCTTATCCATCTGTATTTACCACTGTAATGTGTGAAACAGTAAAAGAATGGAATCTGTAACTTAAGGCTGACTTGTATACACTTATCATGAAACAACTTTTTACAAGAATTTTGAGAAATTATATCACTTATTATTTCTGAATATATTTGCCTCTAGAAATGTTAAGTATTTGAAGGGAATTTGACTTCTGTTTAAAAATTCTTTTATTTGAATTTTTTGCCAAAGTATTGAGTATCATGCAACAGGCAGATTACAAGATACCAAAATCAAGCAAGTGCAATTTAAATATCTGGGAAGTGTTTTAACAGAAGACAGAAAGTGCAACAGGCACATTGGGATAGCAAAAGATGCTTCCCAAAAGTTAAGCAAAGTAATAAGAGACAAGAAAATTTTGTTGGAAACAAAGGAAACAGTAATAAAATGTTATGCAACATCAGTCCTATTATATGGCAGTGAATGGTAGCCAATCTGATCGTGGATGAAGAAGAAACTTGAAGCAACAGAAATGTGGTTCTACGGAAAGATACCAAGAATATCATGGACAACATGTGAGCAACAGTTTTTTGAGATAATGGAGACAAAAAGACACTTATAAATATCAGAAAGAGAATGTTGAAATTTCTAGAATATATGAGGAAAGGGCTTGGAAAATTTGATACTCACCAGACTTTTCAAAGGCGAGGAGGAGAGATGACAATACTTACGAAACTTAAGAGTGACAAAGGACAAGAAATTGTGTTGAGCCATGGTCAACATCCTGAAGAGGTACAGCACATAGAAGACTATCATCAAACTGTTACTTCAGATATATTGAGACTTATCTGAAGAGCATTATTTGGCTATTGATGACTCGAAGAGGTTTCATTGGTGAAATCTGTAATAATTTGTTTTCTTTGATGTATTTAACAAGACTCACAAGCTTGGGATTCCATTAAATACCATAGTTTTGATGTCATATTTTTACACATTGGGTACACAGCAAAGCATTTGTCAGATTGGATTTATTTTAAAAAAATATCCTTTTCTTACATTTTTAGAATAAAACATTGCAAGACTTCAAACTGCAGAGAATCAGTAAACAAAACTTTATACACTGCCTTGTCATATTTGCTTGTAAAGGAATTATTTTACATTGTAAATAATAAACAATATTTTTTTATTTTGTAAATTTGCAAAAGCTTTCCTTGTTAATTTCAAGTGTAATATGTCAATATAATGTTATAACGGGTAAGTGAAGACAAACATTTATTTGCCATTTAATCATTAAAGAAGAAAATATATTCATACACGCACATACGCATCTATATTTATCCAACAATCCCAACTTAAGAAAACCCCTAGAACATTAAAAAAAAATGAATTACCCAAAAAATGTCCTCTTTGTAATACTGGAAATGACATTGTTATATTATCTTTGGCACATTAGAGCTGAAAGAGAGAAAAAAGAATGATGAAAATGATGAATAAACATGCCATCATACGCACACACGCACACACACACACACACAATCAATTTCACACCAATAACTAGAACATAAATTAATTTGTAACTTAATATAAAAATAATGAAAATGAGAATCTACAGCCAATTGCTTAAACCTCCTGATGAGTGGACAGAACAATTACTAAACGGGACTCCAGGCTTGAGGTGCTGAAAATAACCTTAATCAGCTAAGTTATTAATTAATCATATATATATATATATATATATAAATAATCTGAATGTGCCAAGTGACTTTTGGTTCAGTGGGGAGAAATAGAGAAAGACTGCTCACTTTGAAAATGAATTTGAAGCATAGTCTTTGTCTGGACTTGAAACTACATTGAAGGTAAACTTATTGCTATTCTGTTCATGTTCCAGCATTTTGTATCTATAAAAGTGGGTATTTTCATGTGTTGGCCCAGGCTTTAAATCATGAATCATCAGTGTACTGTCAAATCTGACTTTTATTTTCTTAAACACTTGACATTCTAACTCCATTGCAAAATAAATCTTTTCTTTATTAGAAACATCCTGTTGATCATTCTTTTAATAAAAATTAATGAAAGGTATCTCACCATTACACACAATTTATTGCTGTCATTTTAAAATTTACAAGAGACATTCTGGAAGTAATCCCTTCTATTTATTTCTACAAACTACAACAAATACAAGGAACATAATAATACCATTGGATAGAGTAAATTCTCCACTGTTAAGTGACAGTGGTGGTATCTTCTTTTCAGAGATACCACCACTGGCTATGTATTTTTGGCACTGTTGAACACTAACTCTTCATTTCAAGACTTGATACACATTGTTGCTACCACTTCTCAAAAGAATTATCCATTACCTAGCTGTGCTCGCATCCATAATTTGGTCTCTAAATGTTCAGCATATATTTTTGCATAGAGAAAAATACTTCTGGTTCATATGTCACTTTCTGTGACATGACAAAAAGAAATTATGGATTGTTAGCAGGAAGGTTGTTTCTACCTCCATAATGTCATTGTAAAAGGCATTACTTTTGGAGGAACCCTCAGATTTTATAAGTTTGGGATTACAGTTTTCTTATGAGATGATTCCTGATTCAAGATATAAAAAGTAACTCTAAAAAACATGCTTATAGATAATCAGTATTTAACTTTCAAAAATTTTATGTTTGTTTTTTTTTTTTTTTTTTTTTTTTTTTTTTTTTAGATCCTCTTCAGAACTTGTCATTGAAAGAGTAACAAAATGAAACCTAGCTCGAACAATGTGACCAGCAAATTTGTCTCTTTATTGCCTTATTTGTTGGAACAAGGTTTTTGAGACAAATGAATATAAATGTTACAGGCAATATTTTTATTTTACTCCATGTAATAATGATAAATAGAAATCGTCTCCTAGTCAATTCACAATATCGCATACTCCAGGAGTAAAGGAATGCACCTTCTTGTAATTTGTGTTGAATTTTTTTTTTTTAATGAAGAATTATTATATGCCTTTCTCTTCATACTGGCATATTGATATTGGTTAATGTACTTACAATGTTTCAGCTGCCTTTTTTTTTCAGGTGTCTGTCATACTCAGTAAATATTCTTGGAATTTTGAACTGAACCTTTTGTTCAATCCATGTGGATAAAATTGTGTAAAGAGACACATTGGCTAGATTAAAGCATCGATTAAAACCTGTCTAGTTCCTTGGCAGTTGTGAGTTCAATCCCTGGGTTGGATAGTGTGGAAAAGTCATACACTTCAGTGTAGACACAGGTGAATAAAGTGAAAAATATTAACTGATGGTTGATTCACCCACTCCTAAGCATGGAAAGTAGAATGAGACCAATCTACCCCCATGAATTGGTTCAAAATTTCAAGAAAGTTAATAATTATGACACATTTGAAAAAAGCTTGAGTGTACATTTACCAAAATGTTTCACAACCAAAATGAGTCTGCTAGCCCAAATGGAAAAGCATATTTTTGGTTTATCTGGAAATGGAATGGCCCAATATAAAATAACACCAAAATTGGACATTTGCTTTCAACTGTGACAATCCCAATCATCAAATTCATTCCTGAAAAAGAGGAAAACATTTAACTGAACTATCAAAAATGTTTCTTTGAGCACTGAAATGGAAAATTGATAAGTAACCAGTGCAAAGTAACAGCCATAGCAATTTGTTGAAATAGTTTCAAGAATCTTTACTACACAGATTTTTCTTAGGGAAGAGCAGCAAGAAGAAAGCAATTTTATAAAACAGTCAACTTTTAAAGAAACCAGTGGCCAGTTGAGATTATGGACAGAGAATTGTAGATTTAACACATTACCAACCTTACAGATTGTTTTTATTTGCATATTTTCCAAACATTGAGTGAATATGGATCTGGAGAACTTGGCTAGGCAAGAATTTTGTTTCAACCACCTGCAGACCATTATTATAAAATGAGAATTTTCAGCTGAGAAGTAATCTGGAATACTTTTTGGTGCAAATTTATTAGTGTAGGCAGAATATTAATTCAAGAAGAATAGATATCAATTTTGCAGGAAAGGTTTTTCTCAATATTTAGATGCATATTTGAATAATTTTTTTTTTCTTTCTTAAATGGCTAACATGGCTGTAATATCTAGCTAAAAGGACTCTAGAATCACAGGGCCAAAATGTATTGAGTAACTCTTGTAGCTTAGTCTCCTGACATGATTTCTGTTGATTATGCTGTTGGATTATGGGAAAAAAATCTTACTAAAAAAAGTAATACTTTTTATAAATTTAATGACAAATTGACCAAATTTTCATCAAAAAGACAATTTATTAAGATTGACAAAGGACAGGAAATTGTGGAGAGCCATGAAGGGATATAACATATAGAAAATATTAAATATCCTCTTTAAAACATTTACTTTTGTCTCATCACTCTTTCTCTCTAAAGTCATGTATACATTATGTATCTGTGATAAATTTTCTTTCGTTATAGGTAAATAGCAGGACAGACTGGGTCCTATATCCTTTGGTTGCAACCAGTCTAAAAAGACTACTCTGAATTCAGAACTTCCAACTATGAGTTAAATAGCTTTACCAATCTGCAATTAGTCAAGCTTGGTGGATAGAGCAACACTCATGAAAAAAAATGATCAATCAAGGAGGGGGTTCTTCAACAGGAGCGAGAAGACCCTGAGTTTTGAAGTTTTAAGCCATAGTTTGTCATAGGAATTGTTTTTAGTTAGAAATATTTTTTAAAAATTTTATTTATCGTCTTTAACACTAAACTTGGAATATGAATGATTAATGAACTTTACCTATCTGGCTTGAAAGATGTATAAACCAGTGGCGTATAACTTTTGATTTCGATAATCAATTCTTGGCACTTGTGTTAATGTATATCATTTCTGTTGAAGAGTCTCTCCAACATATTGCTTTGTCTCCCCTCCTCAACTGACAAAGAATTCTTACTATGACCTCCTGCTGAGGTACTTCTCTCTCCCTAATGAAGAGAGCTGGAGAGATAAATTTTGTGTGTGAGGGGGATTTCTTGATGGTATCTGCTTGATTGTTTCTCTCTCTCTCTCACACTCACACACACACACACACACTCACACACACACACACACACACACACACTAATAGCACTCCTCAGTATCTCTTGTTGATATTGTGTTCCACTTTGCTTCTTCTATCTCCACCCACCCTTTTTCACTTCCAACATGTTAGTCTTCAGCTTCTCTGCTGGGGAGGCACAGATGCCAAAAATTCATCCTTCCTTCACCTCGCTCCCAAAGTCAGTCAAGGCCCTTAGCAACACCTGCTGCATCATGTCTGTTGATAAAAATATCTGACACCAACAACAATCATTAACAGACAGAGGTGGAAATGGGGTGGATGACATTCTCTTCTAGGTCAGCAATATCTGGAAGATAAGATATTAGGGGTTGGGAAATGGACTCCTTCAGGTAGTTTATAACATCTCAAATTGAGTTTGCCTCTACTTTGGTCATTTAGAAACAGTTACTCTCATCTCCAGAGCCACTGTATAGAAAATAAAACAATTTTTATGCAACTCATAGGTGTCGGGTGGGAGTTAAGAGAAAAGAAAATTCTTAATTCACTGACTTGATCCTTATATATATATATATATATATATATATATATAATTAATGGATTTATTTTTAATCAGACATTTTTATTTAAACTTTATTTAGTAGATACTCTTGTTTGAAATAGACTTTAGTTGAGCTATAGAATATTTGTATGATTGAAGGTTTTGGTACCTCTCTTTCTTTTTTTCCTTTTGTCTGCTAAGGGCACAAGTAAATGAAACATTTTCCTGGCTTCATCCAAAATTTATGCAAATTATTTTTAAATTGGATATTCTGATTTGGGGCCTGTTATCAAGTTATTTAAACTTCTTTCAGTTGTTATTAGGACGATCTTTGATCTCTCATACATTTTTGACTAAGCTATTATGTGCTTGTTTTGTGGAGTAGATATATCTTTCAGATATCATAAGATTGTTTTAATCCTTCGATTTTTGTTCCTATAACGTTTTTGTTTATTTCATACTTGGTTTGATTGAGACTATTTTTACACTGACTTTAAATCAACCTTATCCTCTTGTAAAATATTCATTTAGTTATGCAGTAGCCCTAACACACGGCACTGATGTTTCACAATATCAGTATTTCTTAATAAGAAAATCATTAAATAGAAGGATAAGGTTTTGACAAGTCTGGCTTATACTAATTGACTGGGGTAGTATTCTAACCACAGTATTCAAAACCCTAGTAACTCAGTGTTTATGATCTTTTTAGTCTGAGCGACTGAAATAGGAATGGGTTTGATCAAATTTCTCATTTGAAACTTATCTGTGAATTCTTATAAAACTCAAATTGAACTGAATTGTGAGGTAAGTGTCTCTTGTTGATAGGTAGTATAAGTTTTAACTGTAAAGTCATTTTGAAGTAAAACATCAAACTTGACCAATTTGACAAGTCTGGTGTTTAATGTGGCCATTTGTGGATTTCCCCAGCTTCCTCTTGTTCTTTCAAGGCCATGAGATGCAGTAAGATATTGACAAAATGACCCATACTTATTTAATCCTTTATATATATATATATATATATATATATTTTGTTTTTTGTATGAATGATTCATGTCATGTAAATTAAACTGCACCACATACTTTTTATATATATATATATATATATATATATATATAATCGGAGTAAAGTTAATAAATATTCTTATAAACTTTCTATATGTACTGTTTTAACTATGCTGTCAAAAATGACACCGTGTTTTGTTAAGTCCTTACTATTATTGGGTATTTACATGGGGTGTTAAATATTTTTTCACTATTATTGGGTTACTTTTTCCTAGTGAGATTTTCCACTTCTCAGCTTCATAAACATCTTGGAACCATTGTTGTTACAAAGACTGTCAGTGGCAGATCAAGAGAAACAACTTTAATATAGCAAAAAGTTTTTTTTTTAAGATGTAAAATACGGTGTGTGTGAAAAAATTTCAATATGAATAAAATATTTGTAGAGACTATTAATAAAAAAAAATGTGGAAAACCTGTTATGCATTTTATTTCTTGGGAACTTTATCAAGGCAAGTGGAAAGGAAAGGTAAATTATGGAGAAAGTTTTTAGAATATTTCAGTGTTCTCTAATTTGAAAACTTTATTTTTCTCCACATTACTTCTGTGTATAAATACAGATTACTAAATAAATAAATGTACAAGATACTTATAAATATTTTGTTTTTGCATTTTCCACTTTTTGTTTTTAATATCTCAACTTTTTTTTATAAATTTTTTTCATATTTTTCTTATCCCTTTTGTGATTTAAAAAAAAATTAAGATTAAACAAAAAAAGAAAATGTAAAAACAATTGCAAATATTTATATATATATCTTGTTTATATTTCTGACTTAATTTTAAGCCCATATATATATATATATATAAAGATCGGACATACACAGATCAGACATTCTCTCAACCCTTCTCTATGGTGCTGAAACTTGGACCCTGTACCGCAAGCACATAAATCAACTTGACACTTTTCACATGTGCTGTCTTCATGCCATATGTGATATAAAAAGGGATGACAGGGCCAAGAATAGGGCAATACTGAAGAAATGTAACATCACAGGCATTGAAACCATTCTAGCAAAGATACATCTTAGGTGGGCTGGTCATGTTGTGAGAATGGATGAGCATAGGCTTTCAAAAAAGGTGCTGTATGGACATCTACCAAATTCCAAGTGTTCAGTTGGATGTCTGCTCTTATGCTACAAATACAAATCAAAACTTCTCAACTTTGGTTTGAAAACCTGGGACACTCATGGATCAAATCGAAAGGAGTGGCATAAGACATGTTTCATTAAGTTAAAGAGTTTTGAAGACAGTAGACTGAAGCACTATGATGAGCTTCATCAAGCTCTGAAGCAGAGATGCCATCAAAATCCTGCTTTAGCAAATTTCATCTGTCGGTGTGGCTTTGTTGCCCGCAGTAAGGGTGGGCTAGTATCACACTTAAGAAAACACAAATGAAATGTCTTTCCCTTTACCTGATTTTCTCCACAATAGCCCCTGCTAGCATGCATAAGTGCCAAATAAAAAGCACTGTCCAATGCTGGCTCTCATATATATATATATATATATATATATATATATATAAAATTAATTTAGCAATGTCAGTTGCCTTGTCTTCCTGAATCCTGTTCCTTTATTGCTCTTTTCATCACTAAAGTCTCTTTCACACCCTGTAGCCCCCTGCATCTTAATGGTATTATCACCTTGCTTGAGGGTAAAATGATTAAAATATATAATGATCGTAACACAAGCAAAAAGTGTTCAACAGTTAACTAGAGCTATAATATTCAATCAATCAAAAGTTCAATGATTTGTCTGGTTAGCCAACTCCAGTGTTTTAGGTCAAAATGTTTATCACCCCCAAGCAAGGCGATAATGCCATTAGGACACAGGGGATTACAGAATCTTAATAAGAGAAGATTTTAGTGAGGGAAAGGACAATAAAGGAACAGGATTCAGGAAGACAAGATGGCAATTGACATTACAATATATATATATATATATATATATATATATATATAGGTAAATGGATTTTGAAATCCTTTGGTTGTGATCAATTTGAAGTTAGTTTTAATGAACCTATAACACTGGGTTATTGTGTCACACTCTACATAACATTTCTTTATGGTCTCTATAACCTCTGACTCTATATAAAATGTAATGCTGGGGATTTTTTTTATATTTTAGACAAGGCATTCTTATCAGGCAGTAAAAGGACTAATCTTAAATGCATGTGGATATATTAATATATATTATTTGTTTAAACTTGAAGTTATCAACTTCATTTTTTTTTCTTATTTTTATTATATCAATAAGTTACTCTCACATAATTGCCTTTTGTGAAAAATCATGCAAAACATGACACAGCAGGACAAGTGCTGATTTGATGAGGTTACTTTCAACTCCTATATGAAGTCATTGGAAAAAATGTGATTTTATTTTGTAGATAGATTCTCAACTTTCATTGATGTTAGTTACTACTTGGGTGCTTTCAGCTATTGTAGTCATATTATTGCTTATCTTGAGTGGGATATAAAATGGAAATAAATTACTAATAATCAGGGTGCAGCTGTCTACATTGCTGACAAGTTGAAGTTCCTTTTAAGCAAGAGAAATATTTGGAATACCAATCAATTAAAGTAATATCCTGGATAAAAATCACCTACACAATGGTTGTTCAGACAAATTGTGTCTCATGATGAAGTCAGAATTAGCTTTATCCTGGTGCTAACAATTATGTCTGTAGGTTTGCCTCTAAAATGAACTTCTCTTCATTCCTTATTTGTTCACAAATATATTTCCTGGTCACCCACTTTAACACATTTATCCTCCCTTAGTCTACATATCCGATTTATCTCCACTCCTCTATCCTGGAAGAGTGGATTAAGTAACATGGCCATCCTTAACATTTTACTAATTCTAAATTTGGACTCTCAGAATCCATATTTAATTTTCTTTTCTTCATTATCTTTACTGCAAAGTAATTAAGGTATCCATTTACATGATTGATTAAATGATGTCAAAAGTTCTTTTTGTGTTCAGTGTATTTTGCATGTGTCAGTTGTTTTTTTTTGGGGGGGGGGGTTGTTCTATCTTAATTCTTGTGTGATATATTACTGGTTTAAGCTTGCAGTATTTCAAACCCTGTATTTAAGACTTCTTTAAATCTTGTCTAAACACTATGGTAGAGGAGTCTCCTGTCCAGGTTGTTGCCAAGTAACTGCCTGGCACTCTCAGACACAGTGCTGTACCTGATACCAAAGATCTTTTACTGAAAAGAAACTACAGAAAGATGTAAATCATGTCGTACTACTTTTAGAGTCCAGAATGAGCTCATCTCCAGCTGTAATGGCAATGACCTTCGATTAAGATCTTTACATCAAAGATAAAGCAGCAACATAGGGAAATTAGTAGGCACAATTTAATAAATAACATTAAGATAAAATTACATTTTTTTTCTCATTTCCTTGTACCTATTGTATTCAATTGTTCTCATGACCTACTTGAAACCCATCCTCTCTTCTCATCTCCTCTGTGTGTGTGTATAAATGTGCACACACACACACACACAGTGGAGACATTTTAATGTTTGAGTTTTTTTTTTTTTGTTTTTTTTTTTTAATGCATGAAAGATGTCAATTTCATTCATAAATTTTACAATGTTTGGTGCAGGGGAATGAAATTGGTTTTAATGCTAGTTTAAAAGAATCTTTAAGACATAATGTTCATAAAGGAGTTTTTTTTGTTTTTGTTTTTTTAATTAGCTGATCTGTGAATACATCATTCCTCCTGCCAATTAAAGAGATATATGACAGACACATGAGATATGTTGGTTTTTATTGGGATATTTAACTTTCAAGTAATAATTATAGCTGTTTGATATTGGTTTACAGTGGAGAAAGTTTATAATGAGCATGTAATTATACTGCATTGGTGATCTTGGAAAAGACAATTTAAAAGATTTATAGGCAATGTTTAACCTTTGTGCTTGCAAAAAAAACTGTCAAAAGGACACTTATTCCCTTGACACTGCTATACACTTTTGATTCCTTTGGAAATGTTTGTTTTTAAAAAGTGATAATTAGAATTTTAATAAAACCCAAATACAGGGAAATGGATTTATACATTTTCTTCATTCATGAGAATTGACAACAAAGATATTAAACAGTATTTATTAGTTTGAATAATAATAATAAAAAAATTGTTTTCATACTTGTTTATAAAATGGTAATTAATAAATATTGCATTGTATTTGGTTCACACTTTTATAATCTAGTAAATAAACCTTACCAAGGTATTCACTATTATACAGTAATAGCAATGTCAAGGGAATAACCCATCCTTTTGGAGCACTTTTTTTTTTTTTTTCTTTTTTTTCTTTTTTTCTTTTCTTTTTTTTTTTTCTTTTTTTTTTTTTCTTTTTTCTCAGATACATTGTTGACATGAATTGGATTTTTGAATGATTTTCTTCAAGTTCAGCTTTTTAGATGATTTTTTTTCTTAAAGTATACAATTTCTATTTTTGTGTTTTTTTCCCCCTCCTTTTTAAAAGTTCTGGCAATATGTAAATTTACTTTAAGGGTAGGTTGCAAGTTTCCAAAATGAAGAATACATTCTCTTAAATCTCAATTTCAGGGAAGAAAAGTAAAACTAATTCTCTCCTCAATTACTTCTGATTGGTTTAAATAAAGAGACATGTTGGTTCCAGTCCTGTTGGGAACGACTGCTTAAAACATCCCCCTCTCTAAATTTATACATAAATCCTACAGATGCATGCTGGGATTTCTTCCTAACCAATAAAAATGGACCACTTCTCAGTCTCATCAGCCATATTTTTTTGTTCGTTTTTGTCTTGAAGTCAGAACACTGTAATCACTTGACTGTATCCCTTTTGCATGTGAACACCATTCTTTCTTTGTAAACTTTTTTGTCTTATTACTGTTACTTTGCCTAGTTTTGACTTGCAGATATATTGTTTGCTTAGTAGTATTTTGTCCTCTTTTTCTTACTGTTTATTGGAAACTTTATCAGTTCTGTTTGTTGAACATTTTGCCAATTACACTTAACAATGGCCAATTGCTCTGCACAAACCCAGGAAATTTTGATTTTATTTATAGATAACATTGCAAAATGTGTTTTGTTAGTTACAATTCTAGAACAGGTCTAAGAAAATAGTATGTAGTGTCAAAATTACAATTGTCCTTTGTCAAGTGAATCCTTCCTTGTGATCTTGACTGCAATGCCATGTGCTGCTGTCTTGATTAAAATAACCCAGGAAACTTTTGAACCTAACATTTTCAGAGATGTCTTCAAAAATATGTACAAGACACAAATGTTTCAAGGCTGACTGCCTATGCAAATGTGTTGAGTGATAATTAGAATTTCCCACACAGCTGTCTCAATAGAAAGCCAAGAATTAATGTCTGAATATCAAGAGGCTTCTTAAAAGCTTTATTAAGAATAACTTGGTTTGAAGAAAATCTTAAAATAGAAGGGAAAATATTTGGGTTATGTCATAAGAATATGTGTCAATGAGGTAAATTAATGCTATGCAACTTATTTTTTCTTTTGAAACATGTTGCTATTAGAAATAAACCTGTTTACCCATGTTGTCAAAATGATGTCTGAAATATTATTTTACTCTGCATTTTCATCGAGTCAGTCTAAAACTTCAATCCCTTATTTTTGAAAAATAGTCATTAGGCTATGAAGGCTAACCAGTAGGAGTCAAATTTTATTTTTCATTTATTTATTTTTTAAAGTTCACCCTTCCCAGGGGCCATTCAAGTTACAAGGTTTTGTTAAGAAGTTTATGTGGATAGAAGGGGAAGATGACAGTTAACTCTAGACTTGAACAGGTTAAGATTGTAGTGACAGGGGAGGAGGGAGGGTAACATCCTCTTGGGAGTTTTTCCAGAGGGCAGTTGTTTGTGGGACGGAGGTGGGGAGCTGTTTGAGTGGAACTTTTCACCAATGAATATGGAGGGCATGTGGGTGGTTTGCTATAATGTAAGTGGCATGGTGGGTCCTAGCTGTGAAGGTGAGACCTGGTGGAACCAAGGAATGTAGTTCAAGCTATTCTATACTTCTCTGAATGTCAATATGTTTATATTATATGCTGGTATTTTTACATTAAATTGCTTACAACTATATCATGTTGAAACATCAGTTCTCATTCAGTCATCAAGGTTAAGCAATGTTGAACCTGGTCAGTACCTAGAAAGGTGACCTCTTGGGAATCTCAGGTGCTGCAGGTTTGGATGTGCTTGTGGTATGATGCTTAGCAGCTCAAAATTTGAGAACTGAGTTTCAGTCAGTTTATTATTATATTCACTTATGTGCAAATACCCTTGTGAAAGGTATGAATCCACCTCTTCTCTTCCCAGTAAGACTTTTATCAAGTTGTTATCTACAAAAAATATTTTTTAGAATCTAAAATTTTCTGGCTTTACATAACCTGTAAATAAATCATAAAAACAACAAATCAATCAATCAGTTTTACATTAAACAGTATTTGAATTGTGATGATTTACTTCCAGTTATTATTTTTGACTCTTATTTCTATCTATATTCTTTTTATCCTAACTACCAGATTCAATAAAAACAAATACCAGTTAAAAATGGGTAGTAAATGGATTGAACAGTTGAAATGAAAAGCAATCTGAATATTATTCTGATAGAGAATTAGGTGCCTTTGCCCTTGTAGATACTTATCTGCATACACAATTTTAAATTTGGGCTCTATAGTGATCATGGAACTCAAGGCAAAAATTCCTCAAAACTGCTCAGCATTTTAATTTTAGGACAACCAAGCAGAAGGGTTTAAGGAAAGGTATTGCTTGCGAGAGCAATCTACTTGAGGCTCAAACACATACCACTCACACTTATACTCCCCTCCCTTGTTTGTTACTTTCTCTCTCACTTGTCATCACTTGAGTGCTAAATGCTGAAGTTGGTTGATCAGCTCTCAAATTTTATAATGAAGCTTTTAGCTTTTATTTGCTTGTGTCCTGTGATTGGTTTTTCATTTGCCTTTCAAGCTGTTAATTTTATGGTTATCTATTGATTAGTCCTAATCCACCCAATTCTTAATGGGCTGTTGTATTTAATCCACTGCAAATATTTCAGATTTGTTTGATTTGAAGATTGCTATCTGTTGAAATCAAATGTTGATGAACCAAAGGAAATGATTCATCAACTTTTTGACCTCAAGAAAGGAAAATGGTATTTTGATTCTAATTTTGTTTGATTTGACTTCCTTGGCAGAAGATATATGCCAGCATTTATTGGGAACTATATAAGAAGCAGGAGAATCATTTTAAAGAAAGTACTTGTAAGAGCAAAACAAATGGCCAAATGAATTACATTTTGTATATCAAGTGCAGCATTTCTTTCTTTTCTTTTAATTTTTTTATGAGAACACATTTACAAACTATGTATATATAATTTTGTACCTTTTTCATTTATGACAATTTTCCCTTTATCTTTGAAATTTTACTCAGGATTTTAATCTCTTTTGCTTATAAAAAGGGTCTTTGATATTTAGTTCCTGTAATTAATCATACAGTGCACATGCTTTTTGATTACCTTTCTTTCTTTTTTAAATAGTTCTATACTTACTAATTTGAAAGTAAACAATATCTTAAACATTGCAGAAATGTATCTGTTAATATGTAGTTTCCATCAATAATTTCTTGTTAAAAAGTAAAATTCTATAAGTTCCAGAAATATATTAATTTTGTTTAATTTTTTATTGCAACTTCCAGACTTGGAGTATCTTGCGAATAAGATTGCACATCACTCATTCATTTTGGCATTAATTGCATTTTGTCTTTTTACTCTCTAAGCCATCATCAAGTGACAGCACAGGTCATTCTTTATAAATGTCAACTCTTGTTTTCTAGTTTTTATCCAGATCAGTGGAAAATTTCTCTAATAAAAAGGATTCAGTAAAAAATGGTTTTGGTCATGACAATAAAATTATTACATCAGTCATAATTAGATAGCAAATTCATTATGTAAGACAATGGTGAGTAACTAGGTTTAAGTTACTGTGGTAGTGACATGTTTCTTTGTATTTCTTTCTCTCTGCATGTGTTATTTTGTTGACCAGATTGAAAAAAGTGCGACATTTAGGCTGATCAATCTATTCAACAAGGGAACACTGCAAAATTCTGGTCCAATCCATTTTCCAAAATCTGACTACATGACCAAACAATTTATTTTGAAATTCTTTCTTGAGCAAGCCAAATCCTTTTTAGTGCCCTTTCATATTTGATAAATCTGGTTCAGAGTGCCCCCCTCCCCCATGTTCAATGTCTAATGTTACTGTTTAATTGATGATTAAATCTGTTACACTTGTTTTAAATTCTCTGCATGTTGAAACTTGTTACTCCCCACTGTTGGATATATGCTTGAAGCTGTTGTTACATTTACTTGTAAATTTATGTGAAAGGATTTAGACATAATAAATTGATTCCTCTCTCTCTAGATTTTTGTAAGTAATCTTAGATTTGTTAGCAAAATGATCCAGTTCGGATTATCTGCCTTTGTGATTTTGAGTTTTTAAGATATATATATATATGGCTAGCCACTAGTTGTTTATTCTCTAAGCCTATAGTTAAGTATTGAGCAAAGATGACTTTTACACTGTTTTCTCACTTAAATAAAGAAATTTTTTTTTGCGGGGGAGGGGTCAGCAGGTTGCTGATATTGTCAGTTATTTTTGTTACCTGGAAGGTTATTGGCTTTTTTATTGTAAAAGAATTGACTTATATGCATAATACTTTTTTAGATCTTCATACAATGAAATGCTCTTTCTATGATATTCATCCTATTAATATCAGGTTCAGTTTGTACCTCACCACTGAAAAGAGGCATCATATAAAATGCCTATAGCTTGTAATGAGGTTTTATATTCACATACATCACTCAGTACATAATTTATTTTCTCATCATTAGGTTAAGTATTTTTCAATATAAGGTCCCTTGTTAGCACATTTAATTCAGGAGTGAAATTTAACTGTAGATAAAATGTTCTATCTATCTATCTGTCTGTATATGTGTGTGTATGTATGTATGTATGTATGCATGCATAAATAAATAATTGGAAAAAATAGTTCAAAATTCAGCTCAGTTAGGAAACACACTTATGATACCTCACTGCTGTAACTATATTAATTCAGAAAATATTTGGATGAAAGATGTTTTATTGATTAACTCCCAATCAGTTCCTCTGATGAGAATGGAGAATATTTTAAAAAGTCCTTCCATTAATTAAATTCATTGAATGTAGATAATGTTACATCTTTCTATGACTATTTTTTTATAATCATTTGACCCCAAGCAATGCCACTAAGATGTAAGGGGTTACTGGGAATGAAAGAGAATGAGAAGACCTTAGAGAGAAGAAAGGATAATAAAAGAACAAGATTCAGGAAGACAGTTGGCGATTGGTGTTGAAATTTGAAGATTGTAGGTGTCAGATAAGCAAGAAACCAAAAGGGAGTTCCAAGTGCAATAAAAAGAAATTATTAAAATAGAAGAACTTACGGTTGCATCTAACTACTTCAGCAGTAAAATGGTGAGACTGGTTTGACAATCTAGTAGTACGCTTAAATTCATGCTGTTAATGCACCAAAGAGAACAACCCATCAGAACAATTGCCATGAAAATATTTATAAAAAAGACCAAGGGACATCATGGCAATGGAGAAAGTGACAAGTCAAGATGTCAAGATAACTTGCACTACAGACCCATCTTTGGATTTTAGCAAAAACCTTGAGATATACTGAAGGAGCACCAGACCAGATATGGCAGCAGTATTCAATGCACAGATGAATGGTAGATTTATAAATGTGTAAGATGAATTCTAAGCAGAAAAGTTGTATAGACTGACACAGTAAACCAACTTGCCTAGCAATTGATTCAATATAATCTTTCCACTTCATGTCAGTGTAAAATGTGAGCAAAGGTGGGGTAAAGAGTTGCTCTCCTGGGGGTTAGTATCAGCTATGATGATGGCAGGTAGAAAAGGTTCTCTGTGGTGATTAAATGAAAAACTTGCAAGCTATTCTTTATCCTATTAATCATTGACTGGAGGTCATTTTCAAAAGCAGCTGCCAGTTTTACTTTGTCAAATATGTCAGACTTGCTACTAAGACGGGAGTAAATTGTTGTATCATCAATATAACTACCTAGTTGGGAACTGATGACATCAAGAAAGTAGCTGAAGTTAAGAAACAACATAGGTCCAAAAATAGAGCCCTGGAGGGCACCCACATTAATGTGAAATGATCTAGAGCACATAGGATTATGAGTATGTATCACACAGGTGAAAATCCTACATCATGTCTTAATGCTTCAAAATGTGTGTTTACACACACACACACACACACATACACACACACACACACACTACTAAAACATTTGTGTACTGTAATAATTACTATAGTTATTACTTCATAGTGAAAAATTTTTAAAATTAGGATCTGCATATATGAAATTATGTTGAATGCTTTTTAGAGAACACTGATACTAGACTGATCTTTGGTAGAAGTGCCAATCCATATGCTATCCTTTCATTTTTGACAGGTATTATACTAGTACATGTTATGGACATCAATTGAAGTATTTCTTGAATTGTATAAAGTTTCTAACTGCAGTCATGTCGATATTTACAATTTGTTCTTTCAATGAGGTAAGCTATGTGCTACTGTGCAAGGGCATTTTGAATACTTGAAAGATGTGTTGACGTAAGCATCTAATGTTTATCTTTCAAAACTATAAACATTTATTCTTATGAAATACCTGTTTCAATTTCAGGTATTAACCACACACACACACACACATAGTGAGTGCTATACTGCAGCTATATTAGCTGCATGAACATGTATAAACTTATTTAATAGAATTTGAATAATGTAAAATTATTAATCACTGATTTTACTCACACAGATATCCACATTTTGGTTATTACAGTCAGAATTTTTCAGCTGTTAGCACTTTATTAAAAATCAAAAATTGTTCATCTCTTTCTGCTAGGTCTGCTTTCAATAAATCTGGTACAATTACAAATTTTGCTTCAGGAAAGGAATGTACCACATTGGGGCACTTAGCTTGATTAACCAACTCATCTCGTTGGTTATTACTACTACAGAACAAGTTCAGTGTTCACTGTGGTTGCTCTCAAATTTGTGTATTGGGGGAGATTAAACATAGCTTACCAAATTGTGCCCAATGAATATAGATAAGTTCTTTCTCCATTTTGTTCAGTCATCAAGCAATAAAAGGACAATTAGGTATGAGTGAGAATCATAGCATTGAGCTTCAACAAGTTGTCAGCCTTCTTCCATCAAGGCCAAATGCTGTATGAAAAAACTGTAGAAGTTGTCATAATTGATTATTACCAAAAATGCACTGTAGATTATAATGGTAAACATCTCTACAAACCATATTTAATTTCTTTTTTTCCTTTTCTTTTTTATGAGCCGGTTGGGCATTACAATGTTATAGTATTGGGTAATTAGTTATATAACAGCCAAGATACTTTTTCATTTCACAAATGTTGTTCATTAATCTTCTTTCAATCTATTCTTGTTCACAAGTGGCAAAGCTATGTATTTGGCCAAATGCTCATTCTCCTTTTTTATGCTTATCAACATTGCTGCTATATCTATAGATATTGACTTACTTATATTAACCTGAGTCAATGAAGATAAAACAAATATCAGAATTATTGTTAAAAAGCTTTATTGTACTATATAAAATGAGTTTAGAAAACACTTATTTTTTTATTAAAGGAAATTCATGTTTCATCTTCATACCTCTATATGGCACTGACCATATAACAACTACAATAGAGTGACTGAAACTTGAACTAATCTTTATAAAAGTAGGACAGTGTATATCTTAAAACAGAGGATAACTGCAAGTCTTTCTCACTGTTATTCAATATATATACATTTCTTAAAAAGATTTGTTATTCTTGGAAATTTTAAACAATTTAAAGAAAAGCAGCAGAAGTTGAACTAGAAAACTCATAAATCTATTCCTTTAAGTGGTAGCTATTGTGTGCGTGCAAAAGTTAGGGTATATGTGCCTATCATGTAGGACCCCTCACCTAAAGTATGGTAAAATACAGCAACTTTGTGGCATCAATTCCACAAGTGTTTGTAAAACCTCTGGGGAGATGTTGATAGCAGTCTCCAGCTCCCTGAGGTGCTGGAACTTGTGTAAACAGACCTTTCCAACATGTTCCATAAATGCTTAATTAGGCTCATATTAAGTGAACCCTGTGGCCACAGCATTTGTTAGAAGCTTTCAGAATGTTCCTCAAACCAATTCTGAACAGCTGAAATGGTATGTTATCATACTGGAATAACCCATTGTTGTTGTTGTTTGCAGTGGGTGCAAATGATTGCAAAACACTGAAACAGTGGTCACTCATCAATGGCATATTTAAGCAGGTCAGTGCTACACCTAAACCTAGCCATCAGTTAGAAACAACTGGTACTGTGAGTAATAAAGCCATGCTACACATTACTATTTCTCCAGGGTCCAATTAGTGACTTTACAAACCCAGGTAAGGGTCTGTGTCTGGTGTTAAAAGTGATCCCTGGTAGGTCTTCTACTCACATGGAAGCTAAAGTACACTGAATTGATATGCTTATGCATTTGGTACTTTCTGCGTTCAAATATAGATATATAGATGATTTGAACCATCATCACTTGTCTGCTACTGCAGACAATTCTAACCAGCTACCTCCTTATTAATGAACAATTAAGGAATCTATTTTGGCCACTGCCCTGTTCACAGTGAGTGGTAATACCTTCTATCAGTTATTCCCACTACACACATGATGCTTTAGATTGAAGGATTTCAAATGCCTGCATAATTTCAGGAATGAAATGTCCTCTTTGTGTAGCACTTGCTATCATAACCTCTTCAAATTTTGATAATACCATGAACTGCTTAGTTGCAGTACACATTAACCCACCAGCCAGATATCAGAACACAATTGATTTAAGTCAGTCTACATGATATAGTGACACTGTCTCTCATTAACTTTACATATCACTCCCCATAAGTGAGTGAGGGTATGTGTATTATATATATATATATATATATAGAGAGAGAGAGAGAGTTGAATTTTTATTTTCTTATTGGTTTACCTATATTTATGATGTAATTATTTTAATTTAATAAGTTACGTATTTATTTGGGTTTGAATTTAAATTTTTTTCAAAAATTAACATTATGGCAAGACTCAATAGCTGCACACTCAAGAATTTTGTCTTATTTTTTCTTAAGTGTGGCATTCTTTAGATCAAAGCTGTTGGTGAACTTATTTTTGTGTATAACTAATGCATTAGATAACTTGCATATAAGATCCTTTTTGTGTTTATAGATATGTTTTTTCTTTTCTTTTTTGTGTTTTGTTTTAAATTTTTGCAAGTTTCCCCAATATGTTGTAAGGAACAGTTATGACTAATAATATATATATATATATATATATAATATGAACCGCCACTTCAGGTGCTGGGATTTACCAAATAAAGTGTTATGTAGATACTTATATTGGTGAGACATCTTGAAGTCTAAAAGCCTGCATCTGTGACCACAAGGGAGACTTAAGTTGGGAGAATCATTTAAAATCACAAAACTGGCCATAACAGTGATTTTTACAAATGTCACCCTAATTAAAAAAAAAGAACAATTATTTAAGTTAAAACTATTTTGAGGGAATCCTGATGAAAATTTTATCGACTATAGGCACATCAAAAACACTTATCACCAACCTTTATTAAATTAATTCTTAAAGAATCTAATGTATATTTAACTACCACAACCTGTGTTAACACAAAAATATCCCCAAATCAACCTGTGGACAATCTCAAAACATAAATAATTCTTGCCACACACACACACACACATTATCATCTGAACCCAACATAAAGAAACTAGAATTATGATACACACAAATTATGCATACAAACACTACTTGATTAGTCAAAGGCATGTGAAGTCTGCTTAACCAATAAAAATCAAACAAAGATAAAAATGCCAGAAAATTTTTTTCATATCTCATTCTCTGAAGAAGCTTTAATAAAAAGCAAAACAGGCTAGATTTATAAATGTTTCCTATTCTTTTTCTTTATCCTTTCTGTTAGATTACAATCCATATCTGATCCCAATTTTCACACACACATACATATATAAGTGAATGTTGACATGTACTAGATAATACTTATTTACTGTGAAGGTATTTGTTTCCAATTGATACTGTCACACTTCCGGTTACATGAACTGTAACTCTTGTTTTCACTGTCACTAAGTCACTTCAGCTTGTTTCACCAAATTGACACATTTGACATCACTTAACCACTGACCAATAATATAGCCTAACCCTTTGCTGAACCAAAGTGACAGATGGTGATGTAGGCTTCATTTGATTATCCAACACTTCCTGTTTTTTAAAAGAACAAATACTTTTAGGTTTCTGGAGAAGTACTAAAAAATATTTTTTACTTATTCGCAGGTAGGAATTAATGGCTATGATTGAAGTTCCTGGCATTTCATTTGATACTATCTGCTCCTATTACCTAAATAAGGATGGGCAGGAAGTGAAATTGGCAATCAGTTTAAATTCTGGCCTAGATACCCTTAGGAAAGGCATGAATCTGTCTTTTCTCATCTCCACCTCAAGCTATTTTAAATAACAGGGTAGACTGGGTTTGGGTGGCAGCCAGTCTGATAAAATGAAAATGTTAAATTCTAAAATGTAGAGAAGACAAAGGGAAACAAGTCCACAATCTTTCCTTAGAAGTCATGGTAATTAACAGATAATAAAGAAATATAAGCTGTGGAGAGTCATGATCATCTACACCCTGAAGAAATATGGTATTTTAAAAAATTTTGAAAACCTGTCACAATCTTCAGTCTAATACTTTGAACTACTCCACATGGCTGCAATAAGAGCCCAAACTGACCAAGTAATAGTGTACATCTCCATTACCAAGAATTGAAGCCAGTCCAATGTTCTAATACCTGACCTATCCTCATGCTGTAAGAAGTTTTGAAACTGACTCATCATTGAGTATTAACTTTCATATCTTGACTAGGTTTTGGCTAAAGTCCATTTCTGAAGAAGTCAGAATTTCTCAAGGTGGAAATAATCTGCCTGCTGTTTTCCATGTCTACACCTGTCAGGAAATGGTTAAATTGACCTCACCTCCCCATGTGCACACACATTGCTTTCTGCTCTGGGTGGGTAGAAATTGATTAGATGCTATTGGCATCCTCATGCCATATATAATTACTGTATTATAATGTTCACCTGGCTACTGCCATTATCCTCTGTTAGTATATGAGTAAAAGAAAAAAATCTGGTGATAAAAGGAGTCTTAACTATTGTTGGAGCAGTAATAGGCATAAAACCTAATTTTTCATATCTATCTCCCTCCC
The DNA here is from genome assembly GCA_964036315.1 of Acanthosepion esculentum. Lineage (NCBI taxonomy): Eukaryota > Metazoa > Mollusca > Cephalopoda > Sepiida > Sepiidae > Acanthosepion > Acanthosepion esculentum. The sequence continues at coordinate 57,376,764 of OZ038502.1, forward strand.
ACTTGTATCTTTTCCTCACCCCTAATATTTTATGAAATGATCAACATAAATTACACAATGCTGATTTTTCTGCCATGCTTTTCAGGACATCAGAAATCATGGCTCTCTCCACTTTTTAATTTCTGTAAATAATGTACGAATTGCCATGACAACTTGGAAAAGATAGTGGAATAGTTTCCCCCCTCCCCCATTACTTTCTCCACAGTTTTTGAATTCAGAAAAGTCCTTCTCTTAGACTGGCTGACACTCAAGGCTAGAGAACTCAACCTATACTGTTGCTTAACCTATAGCTGAAGAGAGAAGAAATGAATTAGTGCTTTTTTCAAGAGGCATTAATTCAAAAGCTATCAACAAAGCTAGAAATTGAACTTGCCGATTTCACTTCTTTCACCTGTAATTGTTTTTCCTACCTGGACATCCTTAACCTTTGTTTAGGAATGAAGAAAAATATAAATCCTTAGTTTTTATTTCTATAAGTTGAAAGATAATTTAACCTGTGAATTATGGGAAATTGTCATTTGGCTCAGCTTCAAATGATTGCCTGAAATCTTTGATACAATTAATACGTTAATTTACCAATCTGTGAGGCAATCTTTGATTATTCAAACTTTTGTAGCAGTATAAAATTTGCCATGATGATAAAAATGAAGAAAAATATTCTTTTCTCTTTCTTCAATGTTCAAAGATGTCAGATACTTTACTCAGCCTCCTCTTTTATTTGGGGTCACAAAGAAGGTCCTCTCTGGGCAGTGGCATTATTCCCCATTTTGAATTCCGCTGGCCTCAATCTAACAACAAAACATAGACATGATTTTCTCCACTCACAATTTTATTTATTGAATTTTTGTAACAGCTTTTGTTTGATTAGAAAGTTAAAATCAGTGTACCCTCTAGTAGTTTTATAATTAACCTTGGAATTAATAGGCAAGCTAGAGAAGTCTGCTGTTGTTAAATTTGACTCAAAGGCTCAATCCATGTTTGGGTCTTACAAACTTTGGCAATCATTCCAAAACACAATTGATTAAATTAAAAATAATCTATTGACTGTTTTCCTATCAATATAACTCTGCAGCTGCTTACCTCTTTGTAGGGTTGATGATGCATACCTACATACTTAACTACTCTGAACTTATATAAGTTATACCTCCAGATGTTTTTGTTGGCTGACATTTTTAGATCTTAGCTTTAATGATGCCATTTACAAAAAAAGAAAAAAAAAGATTTTGGGAGAAAGGGATGTAGTCAGGGTACTTGAAGAAATTTTTTTGTAATTTACATTGTGGCGCCACACTTAGGATTTGACAAATACTTTATATAATCAAAACAATAATAATGAAATTAAGATATTATAAGCTATATATTAATATATATAGGGCATCATGTTTGGTATAACAGATACTGGGCGGAAAAGAGAGAGCGGGTACATCGAGAGTAAAGCAGAAAGAAGGGAGACACTGAGGGATTCAGGGTAAGATCATCTTAGATAAAGGTAGCAGTTTTTAGTGATGGGTTAAAGCATGTTCCACGACCTAACAATCTATTGAGGATAAATTTACCCCTGAACTGCAGGTAACCTTTCAAAATTAAATGTTTCTGAAATCTAAATAATTATCATTTTGTAATATATAATAAATTAAAAAAATTTGATTAAACCCAAACGGTGTTGAGTATCCAAGAGGGCAACAGAAAGAAAGGGACATCAAAAAAAAAAAAGAAGAAAAAAAAAAGACAGATGTAGAGAGACAAAAAGAGTGTAACACAGAAAATGGTCGAGGTGTGTGTATGTGGGGGGGGGTCATCTTAGATAAATGTAGTTCTTTGTAGTGAGGGTTTAAATCATGTTTCAAGACCTAAGAATCTGTTGAGGCCAAATTTGCCCCTGAACTGCAAGTGACCTTTTGAAATTAAAATCTTTTTCTTTCTCTTTTTTTTTAAATCTATGAATTTTGTTACAAATAGAAGGAAGTAACTCTGTAAATGCCTTTTTGTGTGTATGATTTACAATGAATTTCAACTGCAAACAGAGCACCACTTTTTCAAGCATATAAATGTAGTTTGAGCTTATAACTTGTCTTTTCTATATATTCAGTAAGTCTATTACAAATGGAAGGAAATGGAAGGCCAGCAACAAATCAATGAAGATGATATCCAAGGCATAAGAAGACATGTTGATATATTCACTAGAAATTCTATGTATAAGGAAGTACTGTTATACCAATTAAGTTCTATAGCCATGTTAGGAGAACAACCAAGTTTACTTAGTTCTGGGTTTGCAGTCTTTGATAGATCTGAATGCAAGACCCAAGTTTTTCTCTGTATCCCATGGGCAGTGCACTATTGGTGTAGTAACTTCTATCCTTGTTTCTCTCTAATCATGAACCTATTAAAAATTCCATTCATTGCTTATGTTCTCATGACGTAAACGTGTGTACATATGTAACTATTACATGACATTAGAATTATTATTTGTAAGCAAGTTTATTGCATTTAATGTTTTTTATTCTCATTTATAAATGAATATAATTTTGTTTCTTTTACCTCACTCATATTCTAAAAATCATTGTAAGAACATCAAATATGCAACACTCTTTGGAATCTGCTTGCTGATGCATCATAAAAAAATCCTTTTTATTGCTGCCTATCTCTCATGCTTGCATAACATGCATCTCCAGATTGCACATGATCCCTACCTCAATTGAGAAGAGTTAAGACAAGTAATTCTAATATTACATTTCATGTGGGGGAGAATGTTATTAATTTATATTTATTCCGTTCCATTTTATTGTAAATGGTTTCATCTATGCATCATACTACATTTCAGTATTTTTAAGAGGAACTATATCATTTTTCTTATAATCTAGGAATGGTCACAGGTTGAAAAGTACAGTGCAACATTGAAAACTTTATTAGTAAATAAGTGTAATTTACATGGGTCCTGTTAGTTAACCATGAAATCTTGCCTGCTAAAAAATGTAAAATTAATGACTTGACATCTGTAGAGAATTTTGTTAATTTTTTTATGTAGGTAAGCCTAATGGAAAAGGTTCTATTCTGACATCTTTCTTTTCTTATTTTTTATTCTATTTAGCTTCCTAAATTCCTTTATCAATTATATCCAGACCACATTTGATTTGTTTAATGGCTGTAATAAAATGCATTTACCTCGGCATTTTTTTTTTTTTTTTAGATTTTGTTTTTGTCTTCAACCTTGCTTGAGAACCCTCTCTTGAATTTTCCTCTCCTCTATCACTCAATTTTTCCTCCCGTCTTTTCATTTCTCTCACTTGAGATTGAGGAGCATGGAACCACCTCTTAGTTGCTGCTGTTCCTAGCTGTACCCCCTCCCCCAAACAAAATACTATGAAAGTATAAAAAATACATTTATAGTAAAATGACCAGTAATACATTTCATCTGTAGTTGAAGGTATGCAATTGCATTCAAAATATTTAGATTTTGGCATTAAATAACTGTTGTATCTTGTGTTTTTGATATAATGGAGGAAAATAAGGAAGACAAACTCATAGGTAAGTAATGAAACAGAAGGTTTACTACAGGAAGGTACACTTAGCGAATGACTAAATGCTAACTCTCCTCAACTCTGCTTATTTACATAAATGGACAATTCCATTCATTTATGTCCTATATGACAATAACCCATAGAGGTTAATATGCTACTAAACAAAATTAACCAAACATTCTCTCCTTCTCTGTCCTTCTCTCTCCTTCCTGAAAATATTAATTTCTTGTGTTCACTGGTTGGCTTTAATTAAATTTTTATCTAACTCGGGTAATGAGTGACCATCATAAATAAGGTGTTATAAAAAGATGTTTTCTTTTTTGTATCAACCTGGAATTATTTAAGCATGTTTGGCATGCTAAATCGGATGTTTGCAACTTGGCATTATTCTCTTGCATCAACCACTTAGCTACCCATTGTGTGTATAACTGGCAGATTTTCCTCTTTGGTGTTCATCAAAGGAAGCTTATCTTTCCAGCGTAGCAGCAGGTCTTCCGTCAGCTTTTAGAAACCTCTACTTAATCTTATTCTATTAATATACTCTCTCAACTTGTGTAACATAAGCACCAAGGAATGGAAATGTTGAATGTATGTTGTCTTAGGCCATCAGAGAAAAGTATGTTTCATCTACCAAAGTGTGTTTCTTTACCAGCACCCCTGCTCTTGGTGCCATCATCTTCCAAGGATAATGCAAATAGTCATATCTGGGTCATTCCATGTCAATTTAACCAATCAGTGTAACCCCCAAAAATAGATTTTTTTTTTTTTCATTTTGACCTGTAGTCATTAGAAAATCCTGAAAATTTTAAGTGAAAATTCCTGTTCTCAATATATCACAAGTTGAAAATTTGATGAATCAGCATTTTCCATCAATGGATGTTTCCAGTTTCAAACTTAAGTTTCACAAAAAATCTTTGTAACTTCTGATCCACTGTCTGAAAATTAATGAAATTTGATACCCCAAAGAATCCAGGGAGTAACCCAAAAGTAGGTATTAGCAGTTTTCTGGTGAAAAAATGAAACTTAGAGATTGAATTCTCCAAATACTATATAATATTTTCCCAATGTTTTGTTACCAACGGACCTAATCACCTTTCGCAGAATGAGTCAGTATTAGATCATAATTACAAAATTATCATGAATCAGAATTTTTGATAAAAATACTATTACAAGGTGTAGAATTGGTAGCTTTGAGAGACAGTTGATGAAACTTATTGGGATTTATTCTTCAAATAATCTAGTTTTCAAATGTTGTGTCACCTCTTGCTACTTTTAGGAGCTGAAGATGATATTTCTCAATTTTTCTGTGTGGTCAGTTACCTATAAACTTTTTTCTTTTTTTTTTCACCAGAAAACTGCTATTATCTATTTTTTGGTTACTTCCTGAATTCCTTGACTAAAAATCTATCCGGATATCAAATTTCATTAATTTCTGGTCAGTGGATCAGAAGATACAAGGGTTTTTGTGAGATTGTTGAGTTTGAAAATGGCAACATCAGTTGACGGAAAATGCTGATTCAGCAAATTTTCAACTTGCGATATCTTGAACAGTTAGGGATTTTCACTTAAAATTTTCTAATGACTATAAGATCTACAACATATATCAAAATGAAAAAAAAATTTTTTTGGAAGGTTACATTTTTCATTAATTTCTGGTTGAATTGACATGGAATGACTCAACTGTCATAAGATAATACGTATGCTGCCGATAGAGCCAAATGTGCAGGTGTAATTCATTCCTTTTTCTGGTATAAAGATGTAATATGTAACTGTTATTCTCCCACATTCTGATATTATTTTTAGAAAAGGACACTTGAATTTAAGATATTTTGTGTCAGTTTTCAGTGTTATAATCAATATCATTTTTTTTTCTTAAGTTTATCCTGGTTGACCCCTATCTCTCTGTCATGGTCATAGAAGGATTCTTAAGTTTGTACTGAATAACTTCCTCATATTTTATTAACCTTTATAGTGTTGAAATCAAGACTTAAAATACATACACACTATTAAATGGCTTGTTTCTTGTTTATAGAATATTGAGACATTTAATCCTGGGAATGAAAAAAATAATAAACCAAGACATTTTTATCAAACTAAAGTTACTTGATTAATTATTCAGAGAAGTTTCTTTGGCTGTACACTTCATCAAATTTTGGCTGGTGGGTTCTCCAGCCTTCCTCAGGTGTACAGAAAATAAGTTTTAATTTCCAAACGTCCACTGAAACAAGATTGTCACAATGATATTTTTTTTTCTTTGTTTTTTGTTTTTTTGTTTTTGGGTTTTTTTTTTTAAAGAATTAAAGTGGTAATAACCAATCTGATATAACTGACCTTATCAAGAGATGACTAAAAGTGTTAAATCTGGTGTTTGATGTTTGACATGGAATAACTTAACTGTTTATCTAAACACAGTAAGTATAGTGTAACTCATGTCTAAAGTATTTTGAGGTTTCATAAGATTTTAATAATAAAGATTAATGTTAAAAATAGTGAATGAGAAAATGTATTTGGTGACTTACATTTATTTGGAAATATTTCAATAAATATTGATGTTAAATATTGCAAATCAGTGTATAACAAACACATGCTCAATACTTAAGAGTTAAGCTCTATAAATTTTGGTTGGATATAATTTCTGGAAAATAAATATTCAACCTATTTGTGTGCAAAAATGTGAGTGTTGCTGCTGACAGCTGTTCAGCCATTCAGAAAAGTGTGGATGTTAACAGGTGCTCTGCAGATGGGGTGAGGCAAATGAAGACAAAAGTATTATTGGCAAAAAAGACATCTCACCCCAAACCCCGCCTCCAATAGAAATGGCTTTTGCATAAAAGGAAGCCATATGTCATCTTGTTGTAGTTAATTATGATGGAAGACTTGGCTGACATTTTGTCCCCCCCCCCCCAAAAAAAAACAAAAAAAAAACTTGTAAACTTTTTTTTATTTTTTTTTTTTATTTTTTACTGGATTTCTCTTTCCCTTTTGGTTAGAGATCTTATTGGCTTTAAATGCAGGCTCTCCAGCGATTCCTAGTTTTTTTTTTTTTTTGGTCGTTCCTAGTTTTTCACAAAACCTTCCTAGTATTCATAGTTTTTTATTCTCAAAAAATGAAGAAAAAAAATTGTAATCCATTTTTAAAATGTGTTTGAAGTATTTTGTGGAATGGAATCATAAGATGTTAAGATTAAATATAGACCTATAAACTATAGATCTTAAAAGTTTTGGGGCATAAAACATGAAGATTTATTAGCAATTTGGGTTTAAAAACTGTGAAACTATATATTCTTTATAAATCAGTGTGGGGCTTCGCCTATTCTATTTGGTAACCCTCTGTTTTGCTTTGCTGTGATCAGTGACTGAAAATCAACTTAAGAGTTGTTATAACCTATAGTTACTGTAGCATAGCTTTGGTGGTGAAAATGCTTTTGCTTGTGTACTTGTCTGTGTCCTGTTTGCATGATACCAATCTTATTTTAGTGTTAACATGTAATCCCCCTTTAAGTAATAATATACATCATAGTTCTGCTTGGCTTGCATGTTTAATATATGATATTGTATAAATATCTAACCCTTTCATACTATGCTTGCTTTAAAACCACTTTCTTGTCTTTATCTTTCTTTTCAGAAATGAAGTAGTTTGCTTAGCTATCAACATTACTAATCATGCCTAGTGGAAAAACCAAATTTAACCATGCTTGGCTTAGTAAACTTGACAATAATGGCCAACTGCTGTTCAAATGGTGTAAAGAGGATTCTTCAAACAGCTTTGCCGGCTTTTGTGTACTGTGTAAAAAGAGCATCTCCAGTTCAACTACTGGAGCTATACAACTCATTGGTCATGCTGATGGTCAGAGATACAAGGATAAACTCTCTGATCCCAAGCAGAAATTGTTGATGCCAACCAGCCAAGTGGCCAGTACCAGCAAGCGAGGAGGAGGAGATGTGGAACAAAAAATGTATCTTCATCCGGTGTATGTCAGTGACCAAGTAACAGATGCAGAAGCACTGTGGGCAATGCAGGTTGCTGCTGGAGGGTACTTGTACACATCCTGTGAACATATTGCTGGACAATTCAAGGCAATGTTCTCAGGAACCATCTCTGACAAGTTCACCATGAGCAAATCGAAGGTATCATACCTGATATCAGATGGACTTGGACCATACTTTCGAAAAGAGACCACTGCAAAAATAAGTGCAGCACAATGTCCTTTCACAATCCAATTTGACAAAACCAGCAAGGCTCAACACAAGAAGTGATATGCTTGTTCAATATTTGAATGAACAAAAAGGTGAAGTAAGTACCATGTTTCTGAAAAGCCTTATGCTTGGACATGCTAAAGCAGAGACTGTGAGTAGTGCGATTATAGATGCTGTGACAGAAGATGGATTTGAAATGCCATTAGCTCAGCTGATATCCTTAGGTAGCGATGGTCCAAATGTTAATAAAACAATATGAAAAGCTGTACAGAGTCATCTGAAAACAGCTGAATTGCCAGGACTGATACCTTTTGTGCCATGCACACTGCACACAGTGCATAACTCTTTCAGGAAAGGACTTCGTGTTTACGGAGAAAATGCTGAACAACTAGCAATTGATATTTTCCAGTGGTTTAAGACGCACATCTGTCAAAAGGAGGACTACGGCCTTACTCTAGAGGATCTTGGTCTAAATGAAGAGTTCTTCATTCGGCATGTACAGTGTCGGTGGTTGACCCTTGTACCAGCATTGGAACGTCTTCTCAAACATTAGAAACCTCTTTGTAAGTACTTCCTAACAGATCTTCCCAAGAAGAGTACAAAGGATCGCACCAATGCACAGCTGAAAAAGAACACCAGATACCAAAGGATATGCCAGTTCCTCTCCAGCAAATAGTGCCTTGCACAGGTTCAGTTCCTGGTATGTGTTGGGCCTTTGTTTGATCCTTTTCTTAAGAAATTCCAGAAAGAAGAGCCAATGATCCATCTCCTGTATGAAGAGTCATCAACATTGTTGAAAACCTTCCTCAACAGATTTGTTAAGAATGATGTAGTTGGGAACAGAACAGGATGAACCAGAATGTGGTCGAACTCGAAGACATGGAAATAGAGGTGTAGACACTAAGACCTTAGGAGCTTTTGATGAAGGCAAACAGAAGGTGAAACTGTATGACAAGAAAATTCTACCAATCGGTTAGCACTTATCTCCAGATAAAACTACCCCTGAATGACACAATCATCAGATGTGTTCAATGTCTTCATCCTGAGGTTAAGGACCAAGACAAAGCCCAACAGCTCCCCAGAGAACTCTGCTCAGCATTGCCCTCCATAGAAGATTCCATTGTTTCAAAGATCATTGATGAATGGAAACTATACAGGTCAGAGCAAGTGGATGAAAGTGGGATGTACAACAAGGATGGCCAATTGATCAGGATAGACCACTACTGGAATGTCATTTTCAGCTTAAAGAATGCTAGTGGGGAGATCAAGTATGCTAATTTGAAGAGAGTTGTGATGACCTGTCTCTGTATTTCACATGGGAATGCTGATGTAGAAAGGAGCCTTTCTGTGAACAAGAAGTTGTTCACTCCTGAGAGATGTCGTTTGTCAGATGAGTCAGTTAATGAATTGAGACTCACAAGAGATGCTGTCACCATGTTCCAGCATGTCACAGACATCCCCATAACCAAGGACCTTCTGGCTGCAGTGAGACAAGCCCATCAAAAGTATGAAACAAGACGAGAAGCTGAAAGGAAAGAGGAGGCATTGCTGGAAAGGAAGAAAAAGGAAGCTGCTCTCTAGAAACAGGAAGAAAAAGAAAGGATTGAAAAACAGCAGCAAACCAAACGAAAGCTTGATGAAAAGGAGAAAGATGTTAAGAAGAGTGAATTGGAACTGAAGACAGAAATGGAGAAGGCGAATCAGATCTTTGAAGAAGCCAATTTAAGATTATCTGAAGCTATAAAGTCTACAAATTTCAAAGAAATGAATATTAGTCAGGGTCTGTTGGATGTTGCAAAGGCAAATCTTCAGGAGATAACAGCTGCTATTAACAAATGCATTGAAGATAGAAATGACATTGGAAAGAAGAGATTGCGATTGATAAACTCATTTATGAAGAAGTAAAAAGGACTGTTAAACTACCCCTTCAACTATAATGCTTGATGCTTTATATGTACCTGTTCATTTTATGTTTTACAAAGTACATGTTTATGTTTAATATACTTGTCTCCTTATGTTTAATTTTATTATGGAACTGTGTTCAATAATAGTTTTTTATGAATCCTGAAGTAGGGTATACTTATCATTATAAAAGGAATATGGCCCTGCTTCTATTTGTTTGAAATATTCAATCTTTGACTACATATTCAATCTCTGACTTAATAGAGTAATGTCACATGAAAATGGAAATATGTTTTATTAATGTTACTGCATTTTTATCATACCATCATTGTTTTGTATAAAGATTTTCTTTGCCTATATTTTAAAATAAACCTTTCAAATTGGGTTAGTGTTGCTGAATTAGAGCTGCAAAAGATTGTGTTATGTCAGCAGAACATCTGTATGATTGTCATAATTAATATCATCTAAAAGGTAAAATTCCTATTTTTTTCCTCGTTTTTCATTGAAAAAATTCCTAGTTTTTTTTTTCTAGTTTTTCAATATTCTTGGCTGGAGAGCCTGTAAATGACCCAAGTCCTTAGACTTTATATCATCAAACACAATTACTTTCCCTCGTCTCCATTTTGGCTTATATTCTATGTCAAATGCCTCCATCCTTATTGTTTAAACCTTATTTTCCATATACCACACATTTTGAGATTTCCAAACCTTTTAAAATAGATTAAATTCTGTGTCAATCTACTTGAGATAACTTGTTTTGGTGCTTCATGACCATTATAGAGGAATCAGCTTGTCTGAAAAAAATCACATGGTGTGATCTGAAAATTACTTGGTGTGAAACTGACAGGAATCTATATTGACTGTATCTACTTATCTCGCTTTTATTGAGCATTCTTCCTTCATAAATATAGTAAATTTTAAACATATAAAGGCTGCTCTCTTGCTTGAGGATAGCCAACACTCATAAAATTTCCATAAGAAGGATAGTGATATACATTAACACATTTCTTTGTTCTTTTTTTTTTTTTTTCATCAACATTATATAAATATTATTACTGCCAAAACAATGTTTGTAGAGTAATATATAAGATTGTTTTATTGAAAATGTCTCCATAATAATAATAATTCAATGATGAATTTAAACCAACTGTCTGAATTGCTATATATTCAATAATTTGGTGCAAGATGTACCATGGTTAAAATGATTGATTTTGTTTTTTATGGTTTGTTAACCCTTCGTAGGTTATTTAAAGCAAAAACGTTTTGTGGATTGTAAGAATTTTTTTTTTTTTTTTTTTTTTTTTTTTGCATGAATATTGCATCAACAGTTTTTGGAGATAATTTTTCCTGCTACTATTTAATCTATAGCTAGAGGAGATGGATTCATACTTTCCCAGGGGGGTTTGAGTGTAACTGAATGTAAAAAAGGTAGAAATCATAAGTTTTAATCCAGTTGATACTAATACTTTCAGTGTCAGTTTTAAGATGTTTTTCATTGACAATTTTTTTTTTTTTTTTTTTGTTTTAATTTTTTTAAAAGAATGTTTTCATACAATGGAAATGTTTGTTTCCTTTAGTTTATTTAAAGAATACTTCAATAGATGCCCATGTTAGGATACTGTATCAATGCTTTCAACAATGGCTATAGATTCAGCAGATATCTTGTTTACTACTCTGCTGTGTTTGCTTGGCTTTTTATGCTAAAGGATATTTTATTTTACTTTACTTTCCAATAAGGAATATGATCTTATCCTCCAACACAGGAAGTTCCATCAAGTGTATGTATGATGCATCCCAGTATGCTCCTAATTTTGGATCAGATTCCTCACCAAGTTGAGACAAAGCAATGCCACTTAGTTCACTTTTAGATTTTAACCACTTTGTTAGCATGAAAAATGTCTGCAACTTTTTTTTTTTTTTTTTTGCTTTTTCTATTAACCTGCTTAATTCCAAAGATTCATAACTGATGTCTGCACCCTGTTTAACTACTCCATTAATTTGACCTGTCAGTCTACAATGAATGTTGTTGTTTTTTTTTTTTTTTGTTCAAATCCAGTTTTCTTGATATAAGGTGCAATGGATAAATTGTCGTCTAAATTACACAAATATGAAAATAACACTGACATCTCATTTTAACAGATATATTTACCAAAATTAAAATTTTTTACCAAAATTACACAAAAATATCTTTAAATACTAAAGAGTAAATTTATTTAATAAAATTGCCATCGGCTTCAACCATAGCCTCCAAACAACTTGGGAATCTCCTGCAACTGAACTGGATGGTCTCCTTGTTTAAGTTGGTGAATGCTGCCATAATCCTTGCTTCAGTTCATCTTTGGTATTACAAAGAGTTTTGTTTGTCTTTTGCTCAACTGTGCTGCACACATAATAATCAAGGGGGTTGGCAGTCTAGAGAGTTAGGTGGCCAGATGTAAGGAGTGATGTGTGCAGAAATTGTCTCACAGCCATGACTGGGTTCTCCTGCTTGTGTGGCATGGTGCAGAGTCCTGTTGCCAGACATAGGGTCTTCCAACAGCCACCCTCTTGAACCAGGATAGCACTACCTTCTCAAGGCACTTAATGTAGGCCTCTGTGTTGAGTCTGAGTTCCTGTGGGGAAATGAATAGAGGCATAATGTCACCATCATTAGTGATCACTCCAAACATCATGATGTTGACTGGATATTTGGTTTTCATCACTCATGCTAAATCTTTTGAAGACACAGTATCCTCTGCACTGTCCTCAGATTGACAACCAAACACTCTGAAATGTTCATATTGGAGCTTCTGGTGTGAATGCCGAGCAGTACAGTATGCCATTTTAAAATTTCTGGCAGTGAGTTGCATCATGGTGTTCATTTTCTCACAGACAGTACCCAAATGACCTTACTATACTGTACAGGCAACAATCAAAAACAAAAAATGCACATGCGCAAAATTAAAAGTATAAAATGATGACAATTTACTTATTGCACCCTGTAAAAGATGCTTTAATTTGAATATATTATCAACATAAGAATAAATGTCCTTGATCAAAATTCTAATGTTAAAATGTTTGGCAAGGTGGCATATTCATATGTCTGTTTTGAAAGTCTTTTCTTAATAATTTTGTTCTAACTCTAATGTCATCAGCATGCATCAGAAGGAGCCTACAAAGTTGGATTTGTTTACATCCAAGTTTGTTTTTTTTTTTTTTCCTTACATGCAATGAGATAACAGCTTCTGGATGCATTGTTTAATTCATACACATATTTCTTTAGAAGCCATAGTTTTTCAATAGCATTGGCTTCATTTTTCTTGCTCAATAATATTTCCTTGAAAAACTGCTTTTAGATCATTTGTTTTAAATTTTCAATTAAATATAAACAGTTATTGCCTAGAAAATTGAATTTTTGTGTGAACTTCTGGGATGAGGAGTTATCATTATCAAATTTTATATGAATTTGGTGAACTAATAGTTGTCAGTGCAATCTTTAGGTCAGGTAGTGTGTACTTGAACTCAGTAGGAATAGGTTGCAATAATTGAACTATAAATAAATAAAAACTAGACAATATCCCCTATAAATGAGCAATGGAATGGGAACAGTCTAGTCATAGATTAAATAAAGGGTTCTGTTCAGAATTCCCAGAGTTACCCAGATCAATATACACCTGAGGAAGGCTGGTTTGCACAACAACTGAAGCGTAATAACAACAAAGATGAGGACAATAATTCAAATGTAAATAATGAGGGAAAAAAAAAATATATAAATTTCTTCCCTATTAGTAAGACAAACATCAAACTGTACATTTTCCTCCTTCTCAAATCCTTACACCATTGAACTTGCTTTTATTTCTGTGTTCTAATTTTTTTTTTTTTTTTTTTGTTACAGCCCACCTGGTTGGCTGCCCATATCATACTTTTATAAAGTTGTTTTTTTTTGGGGGGGGGGGGGGTTCTCATTACTCTAGTTCAGTAAGTTTATTTGTGTAAACATCTTCACGTTGGTATGAATATAATGTTCACTTTTTTATTACCTTTTCTGTCTATTTTAAATGCTTTTAACATACTCCATTAATCTATTTGTGGTTCAAAGTTTATGGTTTATATGGACTTATGTTAATGACTGTCCTGGATGTGACAAACTACATCTGGCAACAAGTCCTCTGATCAAAGGGTTTTTTGGAGCATGGAACTACCTCTTTATTGCTGTTGTTCCCAGGTTCACCCTAACCCAGGTGTCCCATCTGTGGGTAAATAGCTAACTCACAAACTGGGATCAAACACTGAAAGTATACAAAATTTTATAGTAAAAATACCAGCAATGCATTTGTCAAAGAAATTATTAATGCTCCAAAGAAAATTAAATTTCTGCATTAAAGGACACATGGCACAGTGGATAAAGGCGTTGGTTAGATACAGTGACAGGACCCAGTGTGAGTTCAATAACCGGTTAAGGCAGTGGAGAACTTTCAGGGGGAAAAATTAACAGTAGATAACTGATAACTGACATCCATTAAACATGGCATGTGGAACTAGAACAGTCTACCCCAGTGAGCGAAATAAAGGGTTCAGTCCAACATTCCAACCACCTGAAGAAGGCCGGAGCATACAATGGCCGAAACATTGTAATAAATATGGCGACAAAGATGAGGACAATAGTCTGAATAATGTAAATAATGTGCATTAAATGACTCATAAGGAGTTGATATGCTGCTGAACACACAAACAAATCCTGCATGATTTTTACTAGTTGCCTTACTATCCTACTGATAATTTCTTCAATCCAAATGGAACTAATTTGCAGACGGTCATTAAAGTTTTGGAAAGTTTATTTCATCAGTGTTATTTTGTACTTTTGATTTTAACACAATCTGTAGTAGACAGTTTTTGTTTACTGGATGATGATGTGTCATTGATTTAATCATTACAATGATGATTAATTTTTAACATCTGATATTCCATTTGAACAGTTTCCAAATTTGCATTTGAATTTTTGTCCCACTTCAAATAGCATCAATAATCACACATAAATACTACCATATCTGACAAGTACAATTTTTACATTTAATCCCATAACCTTTTCTGGACCTTTCTATTTTTCTTGTTGATAATGTATAATATCCTCTGTTTGCTGTCTAGAATCACTCTTGTTTAATGTTAGCCATACTTTCCTTAATCTTACACAATATTCAACTAGAATAAATGTTTTCCTACTGACATGAAGAGTATTAGATGCTTTGCAGCAACTTCACTTATTGTGCCATGGAGAGCTGGAGGTTTGTTGATTAGCACGGATGATAGTTTTGAATTCCTTACAAATACTAATTGATGTGGTGACCATCCATGTAGAGTTTGCTAATGTCTTTCTCATTAGCATCCTGGCATGAACAATTTCCAGATCAGTTTTTCGTGGTCAGCAAGAATTTTCTATATATGGTCAACTTAAGCTGCATGATTTCTTGCACTAAATCTGGCAATATTCCCCACATCAATATTCAGATTTTCTGCCATGTTTACAGTATTCTGTTTCAGTGTGTAAATTCCTCCTTGGAGGGATTTCTAACACATCTGCTTATCATCTCTCAGTTGCGTCTCTGTCTTTGGGTATAGTGCACTCAGGGGCTACTCTGTCAAAGGACAGAGGGGCAACTGAGGAAAATTATACTGAGAGGTGCCCAGCCCTGGGGAACGGCTGCTCGAGGCTGCACCCTCTCATTGCACTAGAGAGAGGGATCGGTGTTTTGTTAATCTATATTTTCCCCTTGTAGCTTAATAACGTATGCTGGTATTTCATTTAATATTTCATCTATACAATAATGACCTCATGTAATATTCTATAAGTTGGTTTGGCTGAAAATTGATGTTTTATCATTTTTCAAATCTAGGATTCCTTTTACTTTTTTCATGGATTATTGCTTAATAAAAGTGTGATGTCACTGTCAACCACATCAGAAATTATATTTAACACTTGCAATTTCTCCTGGAAATGTTACATTCTTAATTGATTTCAAACTTGCAAATTTTAAAGTTTAATTACTTTCAGATCTTTTAGCTTGATTGAACTGTTTAGTCAAATTATCCAGATAGCTAGTTAAATTATGGATGAACTGCTATTTCTATAGATACAGATAGAATCTTAAAATGTTGTTTTGAATAAGAAAAATGATGAAAAAATAATTATCTAGGAAGACTAATTGATGTGGGTGGACAGGATTAAAGCAGTTCTAGGACACTTCTGAGAATCACTTGAGTGCAGAATTGAAATTTACTTGGTTTTAACTTTATAAAATGGAGCAAAACTGACAACTCCAAAAATTGGGTAAAGATTTGGAAATTTCAGCTGGTAATCATAACTTTTGATAAATTTTCTGTTGATGCAAACTGGCTCATGAAAGTGTTATATGTAGTAAAACCAACATGTTGCTTTGTTTCTGAGGGAGAACTGACTTTTTGATGTGAGCAAGACCGTACATATGCATTTAAGTATGAGTCATGACAATAAGTAATTACCAAATAATTGAAAAAAGGGCACAGAACTAGAATTGAAATTATCAAAACCACGATCATTCCTTTCATATCATTTATTATGGCCACAGTTCTAATCCAGTCTGATTCTATGGTCTTGATCGCAATTTTAATCCCCAAAAACTTTGAAAGAAACCTGATTTTCTGAAATGAATTCAGTTGGAACTGAATTTGGTGCAAATTCTACCTGCCTCCACCAGCGAACATTGTGACATTAAATTCCTAGTGTTAAAGCAAATTCTCTGTGAACTTGTGCAGCAATTTTTCCTTGCATGGGTATCAGGATATAAACCACCTTCAAATTCTCACAAATTAATAAAAAAAAAAAAAAAAAATCTTTTCTGTATTATTTTGAAATTGGAGAGCAGTGTTTGAATTCCAGTTGGTTCATTATTCATTACAATCATGTATGTGCAAATAACCTTAGGAAAGGTATGGATCCATCTCCTCCCCCAGCTATGACTTAAATAGTAGAATTTGCATCTAGAAAAATCAGTATTTCCTGTAGAGTGAATGGCCATAGTTAAATGTAAATAAATGACAGAACTGCCCAACAAACAGAATTGACAAAGTTTACAATAAAAAGAAAACAGGGCAAAAAATAACAAAGCGGACAAATTAACAGTAATATAGCAAAAAGTTCACAAACTAAGTATTCGGGTTGACACACAACCAAAAATTCAAATAATCAAACGTAGCGTTCTGACTTCAAGACCAGGAATATCTTATTGGCTAGGAAGAAATCCCAGCATACATTTGTATTCTTTTGCTTATAAATTGGGGAGGGGTGAGTATTTTGCAATCATTCCTATTTGGATTGGGACCAACATTAGCAAAAAAAAAAAATTGTTAATGTAGTATTCACTTACCAAAAATAAAAATTCTTACAATGTTTCAGTTTTAAATGACCCACAAAGGGATGAAAGCCTTAAAAACAAATCTGTCCATCAATCAATCAATCTTGCCCAACCCTAAATTGTGATTGAATAAAATTCAGTTTGCAACTGTTCAATGATAAGTCATTCTTTGTTTGATTATATATGAGTTTTATCCATCTAAGCTGGCCAAACAAACCCTATGAAACTAATTTCACAAATAAAAAAAGAGTATAAGTCCATATCACCCTACTCAGATGACTATTGTGGCCAACAAGACATGGTTGATATCTTGGTAAGAGTGTTTGGTTTACATGCAGTATTCATTGATTCACTGTTTGCAGTTCTATTTGGGCTAAATAATGTTTTACCCACTTTATTTGTTTTTGTTTTTTAATCTCCAAATTCTCATGGGAACTTGGACAGTTACAAGCAAAGTGAAATATTGATTGACATATTTTGCATTTGGGCGGATAAACACCAAATCAACAAGGATTTGTTAATTGCTATGCTTTGTTCTTATAGCTTAATGATCTTTCTAAATAAGTAAGTACAGCATGTGCAATTGCCACTTTTGTAGTTGATTTCTTAATCCATACAATCTGTCACAACATCACCAATTGGGTCTGTCATAATGTGTATTCTTTGACAAAATCAGATTCCATTTCAATGTCTGGCTGATCACAAGTTTTTGATGACAGTCTGTTTTTGAAAATTTTCTTTAATGTAGAATAGCAAGTTCTTGGTGTCCTAAATTGTCAAATTCTGTGTTCGTAAATTTCGATTTTCCGTTTTTGTTCCAAAATCATAAAAACACGTGATAAACAGAGACTTGCGTGTAAAATATACAAATATATAGCCTACTTATATAGGCATCTTTATTTTTTGTACTTCAGTGATTTCTGATGATGCACAAACATGTCCCTCTGAGTCCAAACTGCAAAATAATCTATTGCCATCATGATAAAAATCATCATGGAAAGCTGGCTCTTCAGCTCTGTATTTTGTTGAAAGTATGCACCCACCAGGTTTTCTAGCTTTTCATTTACTCATGAAAGATAATCAAACCGGTATTTAAAAATTTAATTTAATTACTAAATAAACAACTTTTATTTTTACAACGCTTGATGGTGTGTGCCACACTATTCATATGCTAATATCACATGTGAGTATTTGCCCTGCAGTGACCGGTTTGACAAGGTTAATATCATGAATTAGGTTATGGTGCTTGCACAGTACTGGGAACAGTAGTGGAAAATACTCCATGTTATTTATAGAATGACATGTTGCAGTAATATAGGTTATAGTCACTTGCACATAAGTGACTGATTTTGCTGTGTATTGCAAATTTATGCAAAATAATGATTCTGTCAAGTTCCAACTCAGGAATTTTACCGTCAGAATATATAAAGTTTTGAAGCAATGACAGTGGATATGGCAGGCATACTACAAAGTAAAAACTACATTTATGTTCATAGTATGGTAAATTTAGAAAAAAAGAAAAAGAAAAAAGGCTCTGATTTTCACAATAACTTTTTTTCTTTCTCTTGCTCTCTACTTTTTATTCAGATTTTATTTTTTAAAAACTACTACAGATTTTATTCAGATTTTATTTTTTTAAAAACTAGTACAGATTGTAATTAAATTTAAAGCTATATGGTCTTTTCTCAAATTCACTTAAATAAGTATGTGTTGTCATTTTACTTGTTCACCTGAAACAATACAAGTCTGTATATAACTTGTATGCTGTTTACTAAAAAGATAACTGCTTGATAAATGGCGACAAATCATTGCAAATAATGAATATATATAATTGAATAAAAAGTAATGGTACTTTATGATTTTAAGAATAAATTTGATAAACAATAACGGAAATTATTTATGACTCAAACTAATATTTTCACCATTCTATATTTTTAATTTTGCGCATGTGTTTGTTTTTGATTTGGTCGACTGCACAGTTGGGTGAAAAAGAGCACCATGATGCAGTTCACTCCACCAGAAAATTGGAACATTTGAGTGTTTGGGTATCAGGATTTGGTAAGGGGTGGATGAGTCTAATGGTGATTACAAAGGTGTTTGGAGTGATCACTAGTGATGGCGGCATTATGCCTCCATTCATCTTCGCATAGGGCCTCGGACTCAACATGGAGACCTACATCAAGAGGTAGTGCTGCTCTGGATCAAGTACCTTATGTCTGGCAACAGGACTCTGCACCATGCCACACAAAGAGAACCCAGTCATGGCTGTCAGGCAATTTCTGCAACCACATCACTTCTTACATTTGGCCACCTAATTCCCTAGGTTGCAACTCCCTTGATTATTATGTATGCAGCACAGTTGAGTGAGAGACCAACAAAACTTCTTGTAAAACCAAAGATGCACTGAAGGCAAGGATTATGGCAATATTCACCAATTTAAACAAGGAGCCCATCCAGAAGAGATGTAGGAGATTCCCAAGTTATCTGGAGGCAGTGGTTGAAGTCAATGTTGATTTTATTGAATGAATTTACTCTTTAGTATTTCAAGATATTTTTGTGTAATTTTGTAAATATGTTAAAAATGAGATGTTACTGTGTTATTTTTCATTTTTGTGTAATTTAGACAATTCATCCATCACAACCTGTATATTGCCTTCATTTTCCAATAAGCACATTTGTTGAATGTTTGTCTTTTTGTCTCGTGTCTTTTCGGCATCTGGCCATTAGACTGTATTGTTTCAATTTTAAAGTTGTTTGCAGATTCATTCATGCAAATTTGGTATCTCATCTGGTTCCTTTTCCTTTCACAGATTGTCCATCTTGTGGATTAGTATAGAAAAATCTAAATCTTGAAGCCTGTTATCAGGAAACACTGACATATCTGCCATTTAATTGTTAAATGCTGTCTTTTTAGGATGTCTGATATTTTATTTTTGTTACTCAGTTATTGGTTACAAATACTTGGTAGTTGTTGAAAATAAGAAGTCTTGTTAGGAATTTATTCTTGAATAACCTCTATATTTGCAATCATTTTTGTACTGCTATGGCTGTAACTTTTTTCCTTTTATTATTATTTATTATTATCATCATCAGATAAGGCCAGTTTTCTTGTACAAAAAGTTAAGCAAGCAACTATTTTATGCCCATCAGTATTTGACAACCTAATCTGCTTTTGGCTGAATGTATCCATTTTCTACCTAGAGGTGACAAAAAATTTTGTTGCTAATATTTTTATCTCTAAAATGAATAGATAAACAATATCATCACACCTTTTTTAATTTTTCCTTTATCTTTGCAGGAAATATCGACTGCATCGACCAAATCCTGTCCCTTCTGCTGAAGATTTGCGAGGTGTCTCCATCATAAAGCCTTTAACAGGTGTTGACCCTAACCTTTACAGTAACTTAGAAACTTTCTTCAAGCTGGACTACCCTGCTGTAAGTATACAAATATAGAATCCTTTCTTTTTTTCTTCAAACCACCCCCCACCCCCAAATGTTTACTGGTGCCAGGTTATTATATATGATTGGGTTTGTGAGTTGGCTTAATTGATGACCTAAGTTTCACCAATTTGAAACTCTTGAGAGAATCTCTTTTTTGCTTCCTACATCTACCATTAAGCCACACCCAGATGTTAATGACTGACTAATGCTTTATTCTCTTATTGCCTGACCATCCAAAGATCTTTTTGTAAAGTAACTATGGTAACACTCTTTCAACCTTATGACATAACAACCTCTTTCTCTTTGGTTATTTTGATCATTATCATCAACCAAAAGGATTGTCTGGCTATTCTTGGCCAAGCATTCATTCGTTTTCAACAGTTTTGATTCAACTTTTCTTTATTTATTTTTTTCCTTTGTTTCTAAATCTGTATTTTGTTGATGTTCATTTCCTTATGCTTTTTATTATGTCAATAGGCAAAAACATTTTTGTGTATTTGTTTTAAATGTCGTATCAGAAAAATCCTGATCAGTGAATAGTTTTTTAGTCTGATAGTTTTCAATAAAAATTAATCTTTTTAAGTGTAAAACACGAGATGCTACTCAAAATTTCAGGGACCCAAAGAAAAGCAATGAATAGAGAAGGTTCTTTATTTCCTGATGGATTGGTTTAAAAAATGCAACAAGACACTGAAAAAAACTGAGTAACTTTATAGATAAACTATTGGCCAATACGTTAAGGATCTTTGAAATTTGTGTGGTAGCCTAATGTTTGTCTAACAGTTATTTAAACATACATACAAGCAAATATGCATTTTGTATACACTAATTAAATACATTCATTTTACATATTTTTGATATTTTGTATCAATCATATATAATTTGTAAGAATGGATTTTTATTTATAATCCAACATCATTTCTTAAAATGTTATTTTTAATGGATACAGAGGTTTGAATAAACTATTTTCTTTTTTCTTTAAAAAAAATTCATTAATTCGTTTAAAATAGTTTCATTTATATTTCTGGATACAAAAATGAATTTAGTATATATGGACTTTGAGATTTTTTTCCCCCTCTTTCTTCCCTCGTCTCTCTCTCTATTTCTTCCTTTGTCTCTCTCTCTCTCTCTATTTCTTCCCTTGTCTCTCTCTCTCTCTATTTCTTCCTTTGTCTCTCTCTCTCTCTCTCTATTTCTTCCTTTGTCTCTCTCTCTCTCTCTATTTCTTCCTTTGTCTCTCTCTCTCTCTCTATTTCTTCCTTTGTCTCTCTCTCTCTCTCTCTATTTCTTCCTTTGTCTCTCTCTCTCTCTCTCTATTTCTTCCTTTGTCTCTCTCTCTCTCTCTATTTCTTCCTTTGTCTCTCTCTCTCTCTCTATTTCTTCCTTTGTCTCTCTCTCTCTCTCTATTTCTTCCTTTGTCTCTCTCTCTCTCTCTATTTCTTCCTTTGTCTCTCTCTCTCTCTCTATTTCTTCCTTTGTCTCTCTCTCTCTCTCTCTCTCTCTATTTCTTCCTTTGTCTCTCTCTCTCTCTATTTCTTCCTTTGTCTCTCTCTCTCTCTATTTCTTCCTTTGTCTCTCTCTCTCTCTATTTCTTCCTTTGTCTCTCTCTCTCTCTCTATTTCTTCCTTTCTCTCTCTCTCTCTCTCTATTTCTTCCTTTCTCTCTCTCTCTCTCTCTATTTCTTCCTTTCTCTCTCTCTCTCTCTATTTCTTCCTTTCTCTCTCTCTCTCTCTCTATTTCTTCCTTTCTCTCTCTCTCTCTCTCTATTTCTTCCTTTGTCTCTCTCTCTCTCTCTCTCTCTCTCTATTTCTTCCTTTGTCTCTCTCTCTCTCTCTCTATTTCTTCCTTTGTCTCTCTCTCTCTATTTCTTCCTTTGTCTCTCTCTCTCTATTTCTTCCTTTGTCTCTCTCTCTCTATTTCTTCCTTTGTCTCTCTCTCTCTCTCTCTCTCTATTTCTTCCTTTGTCTCTCTCTCTCTCGCTTTATTTCTTCCTTTGTCTCTCTCTCTCTCTCTCTCTCTATTTCTTCCTTTGTCTCTCTCTCTCTCTCTCTATTTCTTCCTTTGTCTCTCTCTCTCTCTCTCTATTTCTTCCTTTGTCTCTCTCTCTCTCTCTCTATTTCTTCCTTTGTCTCTCTCTCTCTCTCTCTATTTCTTCCTTTGTCTCTCTCTCTCTCTCTCTATTTCTTCCTTTGTCTCTCTCTCTCTCTCTCTCTATTTCTTCCTTTGTCTCTCTCTCTCTCTCTCTATTTCTTCCTTTGTCTCTCTCTCTCTCTCTCTCTATTTCTTCCTTTGTCTCTCTCTCTCTCTCTCTATTTCTTCCTTTGTCTCTCTCTCTCTCTCTCTCTATTTCTTCCTTTGTCTCTCTCTCTCTATTTCTTCCTTTGTCTCTCTCTCTCTATTTCTTCCTTTGTCTCTCTCTCTCTATTTCTTCCTTTGTCTCTCTCTCTCTCTCTCTCTCTATTTCTTCCTTTGTCTCTCTCTCTCTCTCTCTATTTCTTCCTTTGTCTCTCTCTCTCTCTCTCTCTCTATTTCTTCCTTTGTCTCTCTCTCTCTATTTCTTCCTTTCTCTCTCTCTCTCTCTCTATTTCTTCCTTTGTCTCTCTCTCTCTCTCTCTCTATTTCTTCCTTTGTCTCTCTCTCTCTCTCTCTCTCTCTATTTCTTCCTTTGTCTCTCTCTCTCTCTCTCTCTCTCTCTATTTCTTCCTTTGTCTCTCTCTCTCTCTCTCTCTCTCTCTCTATTTCTTCCTTTGTCTCTCTCTCTCTCTCTCTCTATTTCTTCCTTTGTCTCTCTCTCTCTCTCTATTTCTTCCTTTGTCTCTCTCTCTCTATTTCTTCCTTTGTCTCTCTCTCTCTCTCTATTTCTTCCTTTGTCTCTCTCTCTCTATTTCTTCCTTTGTCTCTCTCTCTCTCTCTCTATTTCTTCCTTTGTCTCTCTCTCTCTCTCTCTATTTCTTCCTTTGTCTCTCTCTCTCTCTCTCTATTTCTTCCTTTGTCTCTCTCTCTCTCTCTATTTCTTCCTTTGTCTCTCTCTCTCTCTATTTCTTCCTTTGTCTCTCTCTCTCTATCTCTTCCTTTGTCTCTCTCTCTCTCTCTATCTCTTCCTTTGTCTCTCTCTCTCTCTCTATCTCTTCCTTTGTCTCTCTCTCTCTCTCTCTCTCTTCCTTTGTCTCTCTCTCTCTCTCTCTCTCTTCCTTTGTCTCTCTCTCTCTCTCTATCTCTTCCTTTGTCTCTCTCTCTCTCTCTCTCTCTTCCTTTGTCTCTCTCTCTCTCTCTCTCTCTTCCTTTGTCTCTCTCTCTCTCTCTCTCTTCCTTTGTCTCTCTCTCTCTCTCTCTCTCTCTATTTCTTCCTTTGTCTCTCTCTCTCTCTCTCTATTTCTTCCTTTGTCTCTCTCTCTCTCTGTCTCTCTCTCTCTCTCTATTTCTTCCTTTGTCTCTCTCTCTCTCTGTCTCTCTCTCTCTCTCTATTTCTTCCTTTGTCTCTCTCTCTCTCTGTCTCTCTGTCTCTCTCTATTTCTTCCTTTGTCTCTCTCTCTCTCTGTCTCTCTCTCTCTCTCTATTTCTTCCTTTGTCTCTCTCTCTCTCTCTCTCTATTTCTTCCTTTGTCTCTCTCTCTCTCTCTCTATTTCTTCCTTTGTCTCTCTCTCTCTCTCTCTCTCTCTATTTCTTCCTTTGTCTCTCTCTCTCTCTCTCTCTATTTCTTCCTTTGTCTCTCTCTCTCTCTCTCTCTATTTCTTCCTTTGTCTCTCTCTCTCTCTCTCTCTATTTCTTCCTTTGTCTCTCTCTCTCTCTCTATTTCTTCCTTTGTCTCTCTCTCTCTCTCTATTTCTTCCTTTGTCTCTCTCTCTCTCTCTATTTCTTCCTTTGTCTCTCTCTCTCTCTCTATTTCTTCCTTTGTCTCTCTCTCTCTCTCTATTTCTTCCTTTGTCTCTCTCTCTCTCTCTATTTCTTCCTTTGTCTCTCTCTCTCTCTATTTCTTCCTTTGTCTCTCTCTCTCTCTCTCTCTCTCTCTATTTCTTCCTTTGTCTCTCTCTCTCTCTCTATTTCTTCCTTTGTCTCTCTCTCTCTCTCTATTTCTTCCTTTGTCTCTCTCTCTCTCTATTTCTTCCTTTGTCTCTCTCTCTCTCTATTTCTTCCTTTGTCTCTCTCTCTCTCTATTTCTTCCTTTGTCTCTCTCTCTCTCTCTATTTCTTCCTTTGTCTCTCTCTCTCTCTCTATTTCTTCCTTTGTCTCTCTCTCTCTCTCTATTTCTTCCTTTGTCTCTCTCTCTCTCTATTTCTTCCTTTGTCTCTCTCTCTCTCTCTATTTCTTCCTTTGTCTCTCTCTCTCTCTCTATTTCTTCCTTTGTCTCTCTCTCTCTCTCTATTTCTTCCTTTGTCTCTCTCTCTCTCTCTATTTCTTCCTTTGTCTCTCTCTCTCTCTATATTTCTTCCTTTGTCTCTCTCTCTCTCTCTATTTCTTCCTTTGTCTCTCTCTCTCTCTCTATTTCTTCCTTTGTCTCTCTCTCTCTCTCTATTTCTTCCTTTGTCTCTCTCTCTCTCTCTATTTCTTCCTTTGTCTCTCTCTCTCTCTCTCTATTTCTTCCTTTGTCTCTCTCTCTCTCTCTCTATTTCTTCCTTTGTCTCTCTCTCTCTCTCTATTTCTTCCTTTGTCTCTCTCTCTCTCTCTATTTCTTCCTTTGTCTCTCTCTCTCTCTCTATTTCTTCCTTTGTCTCTCTCTCTCTCTCTATTTCTTCCTTTGTCTCTCTCTCTCTCTCTATTTCTTCCTTTGTCTCTCTCTCTCTCTCTATTTCTTCCTTTGTCTCTCTCTCTCTATTTCTTCCTTTGTCTCTCTCTCTCTATTTCTTCCTTTGTCTCTCTCTCTCTATTTCTTCCTTTGTCTCTCTCTCTCTATTTCTTCCTTTGTCTCTCTCTCTCTATTTCTTCCTTTGTCTCTCTCTCTCTATTTCTTCCTTTGTCTCTCTCTCTCTATTTCTTCCTTTGTCTCTCTCTCTCTCTCTATTTCTTCCTTTGTCTCTCTCTCTCTCTCTATTTCTTCCTTTGTCTCTCTCTCTCTCTCTCTATTTCTTCCTTTGTCTCTCTCTCTCTCTCTCTCTATTTCTTCCTTTGTCTCTCTCTCTCTCTCTCTCTCTCTATTTCTTCCCTCGTCTCTCTCTCTATTTCTTCCCTCGTCTCTCTCTCTATTTCTTCCCTCGTCTCTCTCTCTCTATTTCTTCCCTCGTCTCTCTCTCTCTATTTCTTCCCTCGTCTCTCTCTCTCTATTTCTTCCCTCGTCTCTCTCTCTCTATTTCTTCCCTCGTCTCTCTCTCTCTATTTCTTCCCTCGTCTCTCTCTCTCTATTTCTTCCCTCGTCTCTCTCTCTCTATTTCTTCCCTCGTCTCTCTCTCTCTATTTCTTCCCTCGTCTCTCTCTCTCTATTTCTTCCCTCGTCTCTCTCTCTCTATTTCTTCCCTCGTCTCTCTCTCTCTATTTCTTCCCTCGTCTCTCTCTCTCTATTTCTTCCCTCGTCTCTCTCTCTCTATTTCTTCCCTCGTCTCTCTCTCTCTATTTCTTCCCTCGTCTCTCTCTCTCTATTTCTTCCCTCGTCTCTCTCTCTCTATTTCTTCCATCGTCTCTCTCTCTCTATTTCTTCCATCGTCTCTCTCTCTCTCTCTCTATTTCTTCCATCGTCTCTCTCTCTCTCTCTCTATTTCTTCCATCGTCTCTCTCTCTCTCTCTCTCTCTCTCTCTATTTCTTCCATCGTCTCTCTCTCTCTCTCTCTCTATTTCTTCCATCGTCTCTCTCTCTCTCTCTCTCTATTTCTTCCATCGTCTCTCTCTCTCTCTCTATTTCTTCCATCGTCTCTCTCTCTCTCTCTCTCTCTCTATTTCTTCCATCGTCTCTCTCTCTCTCTCTCTCTCTATTTCTTCCATCGTCTCTCTCTCTCTCTCTCTCTCTCTATTTCTTCCATCGTCTCTCTCTCTCTCTCTCTCTATTTCTTCCATCGTCTCTCTCTATTTCTTCCATCGTCTCTCTCTATTTCTTCCATCGTCTCTCTCTATTTCTTCCATCGTCTCTCTCTCTCTCTCTATTTCTTCCATCGTCTCTCTCTCTCTCTCTATTTCTTCCATCGTCTCTCTCTCTCTCTCTATTTCTTCCATCGTCTCTCTCTCTCTCTCTCTCTCTATTTCTTCCATCGTCTCTCTCTCTCTCTCTCTCTATTTCTTCCATCGTCTCTCTCTCTCTCTCTCTCTATTTCTTCCATCGTCTCTCTCTCTCTCTCTCTCTATTTCTTCCATCGTCTCTCTCTCTCTCTCTATTTCTTCCATCGTCTCTCTCTCTCTCTCTCTCTCTCTCTCTTTCTTCCATCGTCTCTCTCTCTCTTCCATCGTCTCTCTCTCTCTTCCATCGTCTCTCTCTCTCTTCCATCGTCTCTCTCTCTCTTCCATCGTCTCTCTCTCTCTTCCATCGTCTCTCTCTCTCTTCCATCGTCTCTCTCTCTCTTCCATCGTCTCTCTCTCTCTTCCATCGTCTCTCTCTCTCTCTTCCATCGTCTCTCTCTCTCTCTTCCATCGTCTCTCTCTCTCATATATATATATATATATATATATATATATATATATAAGCAGGGATGTGCACATAGTGTAATAGAGATCAGAGTTGTAATTCCAGTTGAGTTCATTATATTATTTTATGTGAAAATACTCTTGGTAAACATTTGCATTCACCATTTCTCCCCACCCCAGCTATAGGTTAATTAGTAGGGCTTATATCAGTAAACCATTATTTCCAAAAAAAATCTCTTACAACCTAAATATTTTCTGTCTTTAAATAACCTGCAAAAGGTTGTCCTAAAAAACGAATCAATCAGCAACAAAGAATTTCAAAATTTTATTGCTGGAGAAAAGCAGAAAATGAATATTTTTTAAAGAAATGTATAATAATGGGCGCCATTCTTTGTTGGCACCTTTTTAATTCTGATTGGAAGACATTTCCATTTGATTACTATTCTGACTAAGTATAATACTTCACTCAATGATAATTTACTTTTCTTTTTTATATAGGTCAACCATCTTTTACTCTCCCTACTTTTCAAGATGAGTTCAGGCTAGAAGTGATAATAAACTTGCAATTTTCCTTGTAGAATTACTTTAATTTCCAAGTTTCTTGCCAGCATTTTCCTTTGCTTGAATATAATCTCAGTACCATTTTTTGTATCTTTTAAGAGCACTTCTTCAGATTGCTAGTTTCTTGCATGTCTTATGGAATGTAATTTATTCTGTAATGCCAGTAAACCTGACAATTTCTGCAGCCTTGGAAGAATTGAAGCAGATCTTTATGAAGAAAATTTACAAGCTTCATATTCCATCTTAGGATATCAATAATTGCGGATGGGCTTTGAAAAGTTAACTTCTAGGTGACAAGGAGTCTATTTTGATTAGATAAAGAAGATTGACCTGAGAATGAACAGATAAAAGGCTCAATCTAGAAGTTTAAATGTTATTGATTAATTTTCTATGGGTTATCAACCACTTGTAGGTTATTTAAAGCCAGAAAAAAAATTTTCTGATTATAAGAATTTTTTTTTTTAAGTAAAATACGAAAAAAAAACTAGGGCAACCAATATGAACTAAGTTCAT
Source organism: Acanthosepion esculentum (assembly GCA_964036315.1). Classification (NCBI taxonomy): domain Eukaryota; kingdom Metazoa; phylum Mollusca; class Cephalopoda; order Sepiida; family Sepiidae; genus Acanthosepion; species Acanthosepion esculentum. Next base: position 57,404,808 of record OZ038502.1, read on the forward strand.
TGTGCTAGCCAATTAGCCATCTCTTCTGTTTGAGATTTATTTACTTAGCTTATCAGTCTGGCACAGGTTTGTAATGGTTGGGTCACCCAGTGAGCATTAAAGTCATTAACAATGGTTTTTAGAAGAAATCAACTTACAACCAGTAATCCATAGTAAAACACTCTTTGATTGAGTATAAAGTTCTAATCAAGTCTATATATAAGAAATAATGCCAAAAGAAACAAAGTTTTAGAGACAAAACAAAAAGGAATCTTATACGTATCAGGAAAAGACAGTTGAAATTTCTAGGGCACATAATGGGGAAAGAGGGCTTGGAAAATCTGATAGTCACAGGACAGATTGAGGGACAGAAGAAAACAATGCACAAACCTACATAGTGAGCTTGAGTAAATGGATGATGGAACAAGGTTTAGGAGAAATGACAAAAAAACAATTTATTCAGAGCTATGAAGGAAAGAAAATTGTGGAGAGTCATGATTGCCCATGTCTTGAAGGGTCACAGCACATAGAAGAATAAAAAATTAAAGAGGTGAATTTATATCAACAAATGCTTGTTTCTCTCTTTACTAAACATGTTGTATGAATGTCTGCAAAAGTTCACTCATGAATGAAAGAGCTAAGCACACAAAAATAGAACTTTTATTTTCTGCCGCTGCTATGTATTTAAAATGACAATCCCAAGCAAAGACATCATTAATGAGAGTTGCTCAGTTAAAATAATATATTGTACTCTTAGCAGTGAAATAAAAACCTTCAAACAGGACATGGCATATTTTAGTAAATACTTGTAAATTCTTTTTCACAAATCCACACGTCCATTTTTTTTATTTTAATATATTAGGTGATCATGGCTGTCCACATCTTTGTCGCTTGTAGCGCTTAATAAGTTTTGTTATTTTGTTATTTCTCCCAAACCTTGTTCTATCATTCATTTGCTCATCAAGTACGTTACATGCTGCTTTCCTCTCTCCCTCCTTCTATACTGTGAGTATCAGATTTTCCAAGCCCGCCTTCCTTATCACATTCCCCAGAAATATAAGAAATAATGCCAAGAGAAACAAAGTTTTAGAGACAACTAAAACAAAAAGGAATCAACTGCCTCTTTCTGATGCTAAGTATTCCATTTTCTCCAAAACCTTGTTGCTCACATGTTAATCTATGTTATCCTCAGCATCCTTCTGTAAAACCTAATTTCTGTTGCTTCAAGTCTCTCTAACTTTGTCCAACATTTGCTGCCATTACAAAAATGAAAAATTATATGCTACTCTCATTCTTTGAACAGTTTACTGTAAGACCTTAATCTTGGTTCTTTCTTTCTGAAGGTGATAAAAGCCAATACTCAAACTGTTTGGAAAGGGCTTTGGTTCAAATAGTTTGAATGAAGAATGTGGGGAGTAACCACAATGAACCAAGGTTTTTATCTTGAAGACTAAGTGAGAAGCAAAACATTATCCATAGAGTTAACCTGCATGAATTTGCTGAAAATCCTATTTGTATACATTTTTTTTTGCTTTTTAGCACTTCAGCAAAATTAAAATCTAGAAAACATTTGAGATTTTATCTATTTCTCTTTTCTTTGCAGTATGAACTTCTCTTCTGTGTAGCACATGAACAGGATCCAGCCATATTTGTCGTAAAAAGCCTCCTTGCTAAATATCCCAAACATGACAGCAAGTTATTCATTGGTGAGTTATTATTCCCCAATCTTCAAACTTCCATTTGAAGATTTTTATTCAAACTTAGACCTTTTTCATAATTCACTTACACCCAAAAAATAATTTTAATTCTATGTTGTATGAACATTTATGGAAGTTTTAAGACTTATTTAGAATCATAAGAATAACTTCAAGTTAAAATTATGAAAATCTTGAATGAAAATTAAACAAAAAAAAAAATCCAGATTTCTTATACAAAAACGATGGATATGATACCAGCTTATTTGAAATTATTTAAAATTTGCATTAAAAAGTGTGTAGTAGAATCACATACATATGAGTGTGTTTTATATATATATATGCATACATACACAGCGCTGTTCGATAAAAGTGACTCACCTTATCCTTTGAATTTAGCTCAACTTTTGTTTCGGCGGAGAAGAGAACATTCTTCCAGTCTTCTACGGTGAAAGTTTTGTAATAGTGAGCCCATTCAAGTCTCTTGGCTTTGCTTATTAGCAGTTTAAACCTTCGTGTACAAGATTTGTAGCCTTGTTCTAACAGCCACCGACAGGCTGTTGAAGAGGCAAGACTAACACCTTGCTCTTCGCTTAGACTGGCTGCAATTTCTTGACTAGTTATAGTCCTATTCTTCGCAATTTCTCTTGATTACCCTGCCAGTTCTATCATCAATGTTTTTCTTTCATCCCCTTGTTTCCTTAGTTGGAGCAGGAGTGGCATCACTATGTGCCCTAAGCACTCGAGAGACAGTTGATTGCGAGGTTATAGCAATTTCTGCAATTTCTCTTGTAGACTTGCCTGCTTTTGAGGGCAATAATAGATGCCTTAAGTGGTTCTGATGCATGTTTGTACCCTTTCATCTGGTTAGTGGCTATTTCAAGCTGTTTTTATACTGTATGAGGCTTTCTGGAATATTCTAGATTTAATTTAAGCTGTTCTAGAATTCTCTAGAATATTGTTCTGAGTGTATTGTAAAATAGTTTTCAATATTTTGTCAAAAGCTCTTTAAATTTATCAGTTTAATCATTAGAATGTGATATCTGAGCCACTTTTTTTTGCACAGTTTTTATCCTGAATCTCATTTATATCCAAATTTATAATTATCAATAGAATACCTTAGGGTGAATAAACTTTTTTCCTAGGTGGTCAGGAAGGGGCCTTTATATTAGTAAGATTAAAAATTATTTTAACCCCAAAAACAATAGACAAAAAATATTTTTAGTAAAAAAAAAATCAGATGAGTCACTTTTATCGAACAGCACTGTATATGTAAATGTGGATAAATCAAATAACTAGATATTAGCAACTGTATATACGTGCGTTAGCATGCATACACAGGTAAGTGAAAATATATATATTAACTTACCTGTGTATAAGTTAACAATTCGTAATTTTATTTATATTCTACAAAAGATAAAATGGAATATTTACTTATGTAATTTTAAATTCAATCTATTTAATTAATGGCATTACTATACTGATCAACTTTCTGTGTTTATACTTTTTGTTACTGTACAAAATGACTTAATATTTAGGGGGAGGTGAAGGAAATGTTTTTAATTTCATTTACATTCAGATAAATTTCACATAAGAGCGAATATGTTGTTTTGTAGTAAGGATATTTTCAATGTGCTTAGGAAAACAGTTTGCAAGTAAATATTTTGTAATGAACTGTAAGTATTAAACATTAAGTTAAAATGCATTTGTGAGAATTTCAGCTCTATCGGATATTCAGTAATTTTAGAATCTTTCACTGTTTTCTCTCTTCCTCAATTTTTTTCTTTTAGTATTTTTTTTTTAAGTTTTGATCATTGTTTCGTAAATTTTTTTTTTTTTTTTTTTTTTTTTTTTTTTTTTTTTTTTTGTTGCAAATTATCTATTAACTTATTATCCAGGTTCCAAAAATGTGGGTCCCAATGGGAAGATTAACAATATGGTGCGTGCTTACGAGGCAGCAAAATATGAACTCATAGCAATCAACGACAGTGGTATGAGAAGTAAGTACTTTTCTGATTCTTTTCGGGGGTTTGAGTATTTGACTTCTTTTGGAAATTGTAACTATTTTTACATTCTCAGTTTATATTTTATGTGACATTTGTGCTTGCATGCACACACATTTTAAAACAACAGTCATTTTGTGTCGACCAATCTTAATGATTGACTTTTCCAAACTAATAATCCTTTTCAAACAATGCAGAAATTCCATCAGATATTATCCAAAGTTAATTTTGGAAGAAAAGTACTGGAAATATTGTCCAAGCTTTTAGCTTAAGCCATCATCATAGAGACAGTTGGTGAGATTCAGAACTGGTGAGTGTTGTAACTTAGACAAAGTGTTGTAATGTAGGTGAGGTGTGTTTTTCTTTCTTTTTTTTATATATACATTAGTTATAATTGTTTTTATTTATTGATGGTTGTTTTTGTTGTATAAGTATTTCTGATGGAATTTTCTCTTTGTCTGAGAATTATTTATAATTTGCAAAAGTCAATCATTAAAATGTGTATTTTTGACATTTATCTTACAAAACATTTGCTGTCTAAATACACAGAATGTGTGTGTATATGTATGTATGTATGTATGTATGTGTGTGTGTATATATATATATAATATATATATATATATATGTGTGTGTCCGATTAATAAATAAAAAATCCATTACTTTAGAAATTATATATGGGGCACTTTGTGGTGTAGTGGTTAGCAGGATTGTCTCATTAGATCAGTTATGACTGAGTAATGAGTTCAATTCTTACTGGATGCTCCATAATTTCAACCTTGTGTCACATCTAAGCTATGCATAGTAAATAATTATATACTGGACTTTCACATTGTTTTTGAGATATGAGAGTGCAGCAACTCATTTCTTAGAACTGAACAGCTAGACTACTTGCACATATCATTTGATTATAGTGGTGAAATCTTGTGCAAAACCAACTGCACTTTTTTGAAGAGCCAAATACAGAGAACTAGTGCACATAGTGCCACAAAATCCCCAAATGACCCTCGTCAGGTTTTGAATTCAGAGTTGTCCCTCTAGACTGGTTGGTACCTAAGGTTATAGGATCCAGTCTGTTCTGCTATTTACCCGTAGCTGAGGGGTGAAGGGATTAGTTCATGTTTCCCAAGGGTATTTGCATATAAATGAATCTAACGAACTCAACTTGAATTCAAACTTGGCTCTCCGATTGCTCAGTTTAAGCTGCTATCCATTACTCCACTGTGCCTCCATACACACACACACACACACACACACACACACGCACACTAGCTTAAAAGTCACCCTACTGGGCAGCATTTAAGCTAGCTCCTACGAAGGGATCTTGATTTGGCCCTTCATCACAATAGGTAGGGAATAGTAGATGCGATGGGCAACAATAAACTACAGAACTCAAAATTGATCATTACATTTAAGTATTACATTAACATTTAAACTTTTAAAAGTTGAACAATAATTCTGCCGCCACTTAATTTAAAGATAATTTGATGTACATAAGTTCTTACTTTCTGTACAAACAATTATTTTTATTTCATGGATGACTTTCACTGGATTTGTTATTGCAAAGTTTAAAAAATTTTTATCATACAAAAGAATTTGTCACAAAACAAACAAATCCCAAATTTCACGATTATGGGTCCTGATCCAGCCCAGAATGTTTTTAATTTGCTCACAGTTGACCTGATTCCAAAGTGATATATGTTGGGCTATGGCCTCTAGGAGTAAAATTGAAAAAGTGTGACACACTGACATTCACATTTATTATATAGGTATATATATATATACACACACACTATTTAAGCTTGATATATTTTTATGAACACAATGCAATTAGAAAATTACAATCCACTTAACTGCAAGCTAAAAATAATTAAATAACTTAAAATGTAAATTATGCCATTTTTATATATCGTATAAAATGAAAGAAAATAGTATTTCTTTCACTCTAACTACAGTTGGGCAATTCACCCATATTTGTAGCAGACACTTTTGGTAATAAATCCAGTGATGTTAGACACAATATATTTGGTGGATACGCAAGCATATTTAATCTATGGTGATATATATGCACACACACATTATATATATATATATATATATATATATATATATATATATATATATATATATATATATATATATATATAAAAATTGGATGTTTTCTTGCCTTTTTCAGTAGCGTAAATGCATCAGCTAAGAAAGTAGCTTCACTATGTCAGGCGAGACAAATTTTCTCTTCAAAATCTTTCTACAAGTCTATCATTCGTCCATGCTTAGAATGCTGCTGCTGCCATATATGGTCCAGTGCCCCTGCTATTTACCTTGAGCTCCTTGATAAGTTCCAAAGAAGAATCAGCAATATTATTGGTCCTGATATGGTGACTCAGCTCCAGTCACTTTCCTGTTGCCATACTCTCTGTGTTTTCTATAAATATTTTCAGGGTAATTGCTTGGATGAGCTTTTCGCTATGGTACCTAGACTTTTTGAATTTAAGCACAACTCTGGACTGGCATCAAGACTTCATCATTTTACAGTTGAGCTGGCTAGATGTAGCTGTAAACTCTATGCTAACAGTTCCTTTTCTCGCTTGTGAAACTCCCTTCCAACTTCATACATTCTAGCCAATTTTAATCTGCAAAAATTTAAATGCAATGTCAATCACTATCTACTGTCCTCCTCATCATTATTGTTTCTGTTCATAATTCTTTCAAACCCTGTATTCCCTTGTGTTTTAGTGGCATTACTGCCTTGCTTGGGGTGATACCAATTAAAATCAAAATAATTCTTGAATTCTTTTTAGGACTGTCTGCTTTATCCTTGGAGGTTTTTAAGCTATTCTTTCATCATCTATTAAATATGCTATCATTGACTAGCTTTTAACATGGCTAGTTTTCTCCTGTGACTAAAAAAAAAAATAATCACTTGTCTTCATATGTGTACCTACTTGATTTCCCAAAATGACATTTTACAATTTATCATAACCTCAATAAAACTGAGAATCTTTATAAAACAATTGAAAACTTGTTAGAGAACATTTCATGTATTATGCTATCTTCTGTGTATTATGTGGACAAGGGGAGCTATTTTATATTTTTTTTGCACACACAAATTTTATTCATGAGAAAATAAAAATGACGATAAATTGAATTCTGTGTGCCATGTTCTTTCAATGTATGTGCTCTCTACAACTTCCTGTTCTTAGTAAGGTTTGGCTTTTTGCTATCTCTCCTAATCTCTGTTCTCCCAACCATTTACACAAACTCATTAGATAGGTTATTCACTACTTTCCTCTATCTCTCTTACCTTCAATATGTTCTATGAGTGTCAGATTTTCCACACCCTCTTTCCTCATGGGCCCTAAAAATTTCAACTTTCTAATTTTAAATGTCCTCCTTTTTGTTTCAATTTTCCTTAAAACTTCATTATAATACTATATAATTAGGATCTAAGTTATCTCCCTTAGAAAATCTTTTTGTGTTTAGTATCAATGAAAATCTGTAATTTGATGAGACCTTGCTGCCAATCCAGTACTGCACCTTAAATTCTAGGTACCATAGCAAAGAGTGCATCTGAATGATTACCATGAAAGTGTTTATAGAAAAGGCACAGGCAAGCTACTTTACAGAGGTGAAAAAGTGGCTGAAGCCAAGATGCCAAGTCAGGACCAATAATATTGATGATTCTTCTTTGGATTTTATCAAAAAATTCCAAATATATAACCGTCCTGGGTATGACAATAAACTACATCCGTGTCCTGGGTAAGATGATAAACTACAGCAAGGCCTCTGATCAGGAGGTTTTGAGGAGCATGGAACCACCTCTTAATTGCTATTGTTCCAAAGTCCAACCTGACCTGGGGTGGTAGCACCTGTTAGGGTCCCAGCTATGGGCAAATAGTTAACCCCGAAACTGAGGTAAAAAGCATTATAAAAGTGTCAAAATGTGTTTTAATACCAGAGATACTTTGTAAAAGAATTGTTACCAGAAATAAATTTTTGAAGAAGAAAAAAAACTATTACCAGCAATACGTTTTGAAAAAAAAATATTACCAGCAATACATGTTTTAAAATAATATTATCAGCTATACATTTTTGAGGAAAAAATATTACCAGAAATAGATTTATGACAAAACAAAATATTACCAGGAAAAAAAAGTTGTCGGCATTAAATAACCCAATGAGATTGATATGCCATAAAACAAATCAAACCAAATATATAATAGGAGCACCAGACCAGATGCGGCAGCAATATTGAAAGCATGGACAAATGGTAGACTCATAAATATGTAAGATAGATTCTGTCAAGATAAATTGTCTAACACGACACAGTGAGCCAACTTTCTTAGCAACAGACCTTGCAATGAATTCAATATAATCTTTCCATTAGTGTCGGCCAAGAATTTTAGCCCAAGAAGGTACAAGTCGTCACTCTCCTGGAGGTCAGCATCAGCCATGCTGATGGGAGGCAGAATGAGATCTCTCAGATGATTAATAGAGTTTAATTTTGAAGGTGTTAAAATTAACAAGCCTTTCCTTGTTCCAGTTACCAACAGATTGTAGATCATTTAAAAATATATTTAGCTATTTGATCATATTTTAAGTGGTTTGGGCAGAGAAGTTTTTGGCACTTTATTACAGATAAAATGAATCTTTCTTGTAGAACAACTGATATTACCTGTTAATAATTTTTTTTTTCTGGTGTGAAAAATGTTTGATATATCAGTAAATGGCTTTTCCAAAGTTAAATGTTACTAATTTTTCCTTGTTCACTATTTGTTTCAGTGAATCCAGACACATTATTAGACATGGTATCTGCCCTCACTGAAAAAGTAGGCTTGGTACACCAAATGCCTTACTGCTGTAACAGGAAGGGATTTGCTTCTGTCTATGAAAAGGTAAGTTAAATTTTTATTCAACTTTAATATTTCTTTTTCTCACAATGCAAAAATTAAAAAGGTCAAATCTTAAGATTATATTTTCTTTGCTTTTTTTTTTTTTTTTTTAATTTCTCAATTGACATTTCTTTTTTTTTTCTTTATTTATATATATATATATATATATATATATATATATATATATATATATATATATATATATATATATAAAATGTCAGAAGACATTATTATTGCTGTTTCATGCAAACTAGAGTTCAGTACCCCTCCCTCTTAATTACTCAGCCCAGAAATAAGCCATTTTCCCAAGAGAATCCTTGAAACAAAAGGATAGGTTGAAGTATCTAAGATTGATGGTAAAAACAAATCTTCTTTAAGAATCTTAACTAATATTGAAAACTGACTTCCATTGTTTCATGTGGGCATTTACCCAGAGTTGATGTTTATACTTCTATTGTTGTTGGGCAATCCCACTGATATATTGCTTGCAAAAGGTTACAAAACCAACCACCATATTTTTTTCTTTTGTTTATCAAATTCAACCTATGATTGATTTGATTATTGGTATGTCATGCTGAATAATTGTGGTAGTGTCCATCTGCTCTCTATGTAACATATGACAGGTTGTGCTAGATTTAGATTACATTGTACAGCGGTGAGGAGAAATCTGACCTTCACCTACTAGAAGAAACTGAATCAATCTGCACCTTGGAATCAGTTTCATTGACTTTTTTTAACAAAATTCGCTGTTATTTATGCATACCTGGGTTTTGGGGTGGGTGTATTCAAGAATTTCCAAAGGCAGCCGTAGAAAATGGACACTCATCTGATATTTGAACTACTGTTACTTTATCTCTAATTAATTGTAATTAGATTGAATATAATTGTTTATTGAAGGTGAATCTAGCACAATAATAGGTGATATTACCATTTTTCTTTTTTAATCATTTCGCCTCAAGCAAAGTGATAAAAGCCACTAAGATGCAAGGGATTACTGAGAACAGGACAATAGAAGTACAGGAAAAAAAAATCATTATTATCAGGTTTTCTTTGAAATTCTTCTTTGTCACCATAATTATCAGCATTGTACATTAGGGCAGGTCAATTTGGGAACCATATTATTGCACTCAGTTTGAAAGGTGGGATTTGACATGATAAATAATAACACAAATTTTTTTGTTATTTGTTGTTTTTTTGTTGCTGATTTTTTTTTTTTTTTTTTTTTTTTTTGGCGGAGGGGGGGGGGGTTAAAATCATTACCGGTTTTTTTTTGTTTTTTTTTTTTGAGGAAACAAGTTTAGGTTGAAAATCATAGCATTGGAATTTCATTCCAGTAATCAATGAATGCCTTCTTTATAAAACCTTATAAAATTCATAATTTACTAAAGCTTTACAAAATGTATATGGACAAGATGCAAGGGTCACACACATTACGAAAACATTGTGCAGTCATATAAGACCCTCATTTACTTCAAAGGAAACTTATTTTGAACAATTTAGCAATATTATGTAATATATTAAACAGTGCAGTAGTTTTAGTGCTATTTTTAATAAACAATGCAAATTTAAAACTTTTTGTCTTATAATGTGTGCCCAGCAGTATTATGGTGTTATATACACTTTTATCAATTTTTTTTTTTCATTATGATCTAACAAAGCTTATTCCTTCAGTAGCTTTTTTGTAATCTTTACATTTTTTTTTATACAGTTTTTACCGATCAAATACAGTAAAAAAAAGAAAAAATGACATGCTTTGCTTGTGGTGATGATTCATAATTATAATTCTGGTTTTGAATATATTTTCAATCCTATGTATCTAATACAAAAGATTAACTTTATTTGGATTATTCTTGGAATAGTATAATTTTGAAGTCAGTTTGTAAGCAAAAACCTGCAGAAATTAAGTATTTCTGTACCTTTCTTTCAAGCAATCTTTAAAACTAAATGCTCAAAAATTGGTAAAAGCTATGAATCTAATATTTGCTCTCAGTACTTAGGACATCAAACCCCAGCTTTCAAACGGAGTGCAATGTTGATTTTTTTATTAAAAAATAAAATAAAACAAGTGAAAAATCAACCTGCCCTGTTGCTCATGTGTTTATCAATTCCATGAGTCAACCGTTCAAGTGATCTCCAGGACTGTGTACTTGGTAGATGGTAGTTAAGCCAATCTTTGCTTAATCCTTGAGAGCATTGACAAAAATGAAAGGGAAAAATTTTGGCAAAGATTAAATCTCAGATTCTTTCAACAAGTGATATAAAATTCATCTCGCAGTCATCTTTTGCCATTACTGATAATGGTAATTGTGTTCTGGACTAATAAGTTTAATTTTATGTCTGAACAAGTTTTAATCATTTTCTTTGGTTCCAACAATTTAAATACATTTACTGAGGGTCTTCATTTGTTTTGCTATGGTCTTCATTTGTCTTGTTATACTATTTCAGCCTTCTGCTTTGTTAATGATTTTTTTCTTGTCTCTGTTTCAGGTGTTTTTTGGTACCCAGCAGTCACGGCTTTACCTGAGTGCCAACTCAATTGGAATCAATTGCACCACAGGGATGTCATGTCTGATGAGGAAAGACCTGATTGACCAGGCTGGTGGCATGTCAGCATTTGGCAAATACCTGGCAGAAGATTACTTCTTTGCTGAAGCTATTCGAGAAAAGTGAGCATCAGTATTCTTCTCTATTGATTATTTACTGGTTCCTTCTTCAATCCATTACACATAGATTTTTATTGCTTGTCTGGAATAATTTAATCACTCTGACACAAGCATTCATCCCCAATAATCATAACCATTGAAAATTTCCTATTACTCCAGATTCTCAATCTATTTCTATAGGAAAATTGTGCAGTTTTCTATAGCACAAACATAGCGCTACATGAGGATATCCCTGTCCCGTTAGCGCTACATGAGGATATCCCTGTCCCGTTAGCGCTACATGAGGATATCCCTGTCCCGTTAGCGCTACATGAGGATATCCCTGTCCCGTTAGCGCTACATGAGGATATCCCTGTCCCGTTAGCGCTACATGAGGATATCCCTGTCCCGTTAGCGCTACATGAGGATATCCCTGTCCCGTTAGCGCTACATGAGGATATCCCTGTCCCGTTAGCGCTACATGAGGATATCCCTGTCCCGTTAGCGCTACATGAGGATATCCCTGTCCCGTTAGCGCTACATGAGGATATCCCTGTCCCGTTAGCGCTACATGAGGATATCCCTGTCCCATCAATAATTCTTGTATTAATTCCTGACTACTAAAAGTTCTTTTCTTGATTTACAATGCACATTAAGTTTGAATGCCAAAACTTGCTAAAATGAATTTTAAGTGGAAAAGATGTGCTGGTAAAATTTCACTTTTAAATGCTTTTCTTCTCATTCCATTCATAATCGTGTGATAAACATTCACCAAGAGTTTCCTCCCTTTACAAATTGTTCCGTAAAGGGAGAATATGCTCTTTTTCTCTAACTTTAAAGCAGGTCTCTAAAATTAAGTTTCCATAAGTGTTTTTTAATTGCAAAACTTGGCTAAGTATTAACTGTCAATTATTTTTATATATGCTATAGCTATTCACATGCTAAATGTATTATAGAAATTGACAGCTTTTACTTTCTATATATGATTTCAATATTTGTTGTAGCTATATAAGTAATTATTAGAGTGAATGAATGTTTATGTATTTGTAATATTACGGTTTACATTGTGTGTGTGTGTGTGTGTGAGAGAGAGAGAGAATTAATACCAATTAGAGATTATATCTTATTACAAATTGAACCAAACGCGAAAACATGTAGATCAAAAATTGATTTAATCTTTTAGCTATTTTTCTTAATATTCTAAAAAGACCTAAAATTTTAATGTCAATTTTTACTGGCCTTGCAGTGAAACTTTGCACTTTTGTATATAAAGTTTAAGTCCTCGTCGTTTGTAAACACTTCAATCCCTATTCCTTTATTGAACTTTCTATATGTTTGTTCAGATGACAAGGCCAAACAAAAAGTCCCAAAGTTTAAAATATTCAAGATTAAACATGGTTATTTTTATATTTTTCCCCAGTTCAGACTACTAGTGGTTCTGTGAGTGAATCATTCTTGCTTCTAAGAATATTTCTGTCCAAAAAATAAACTAAAAAATGTTGCAATAGATTCCTACAAGACAAGTGACATAGTTCCAGGTATTTTCAAGGCTGTTCGATACCTAATTGAGTTCCCCAAGTCTCTTGAGCTTGTATGGTGTTCTTGCCCAAATCATGCTCCATAGAAAATTGACACTTTTTTATTTTTTTTCTTTAGTTATTTTTTTCCAGTCACTTGTGAGTATCACTGCTAGTCTATAATATCAAATTTACAAGAGAATTTTAGTTACTAAGGAAGATCTCTTTACATCTCCCTTATTGACTAAAATTCTCTTGTAAATTTGATATCTTCTCACTTGGCTAATAAATCTTTTTGGCTCCAAATTGGTTGATCTTTTTTTTTTCCCCCAGATTCTTTTCCTTGTCTTAATATTCATTAGTCTTTAAATTCTTCTAGTTTTCCATCTGTTCCTCATTTTCCTATCATTTTTTTTCTTCAGAATGTTTTTGATGCAGCCACTACTTTTTTTTTCTCCCCTTTTCTTTTTAGGGGTTTCCAGACTGTTATTTGCAGCCAACCAGGAATGCAAAATTGTGGGAGCTATTCCATTGCAGAATTTCATAAACGACTCATAAGGTTCGTAAAAAGTTTTTAAATATTTTTTTTTCTTTTGTTTTTTGATCTTTCCTTTATTTCTTTTCTTAGGATTTGAATTTTGAAGAATTGCATAAAGAATTTTTTCTGCTAATCTCAACTCTGCAGAATCAGTTTCTTTGGAATTAATGAAGAAAAATGGTTAAAAGCTATAATAAAAGTGTAATATTTCTTTTCTCTTTTTGTGTGTCTTGGTTAAAACTACTTGGAGAGAAAAATGAAAAACTTTATTCCAAGTTTTAGTGCCCATCATAAAAATAGTTTTGGAATTAACATGACCTATCAGTTATTTGTTTATACAGGCAAGAAAAATTGTTTAACAGTTTCAAGAGCATAAAGCATTGTTTTTTGTTTTTTTTAACCCTTTTATGACTTTGTCACTCTAATTCATCAAATACTAAGTTCTCTCTGTGCAAATACTGGAGGTTGATAATGTCTTATGTGAACTGTCAAAAAAGCCTTCATATCTGGGTAATGTTATGTGTTACTTAAAAAAAAAAAACAACTTAGATGTGTGAAAAATGGACAGGTGCCTTGTCATAATGAACATAAAATTTAAATCTGTCTTAATTATTGTTCTTTTATTGTCCTCTCTTTAATAGTTTTTTTTCTCTTGTATCCTTAACACTCACTAACCCCCTTTGCATGTTAGTGGTTTTATTGCCTTACCTGGGGGTGAACTGATTTAAAAAATAAAAAAAATTGTGCACAAGCTTAGTGACATCTCACTTCCAACTGAATAACTTCATAGAGTATTCACACATGTTATAAGATCCTGATTGTGTTACATCAAGGCCACACAACCAGTTCTTGAGATATTCAACATAGTTGCATATGATCGAGACACTTTGCAAATCAATGGAAGATGTATTACAATGAACTTTTATTTCTATGAATTAGTAACAATCTTTATCCTGATGTGTTCATGGCATTTACAATTTGTAATTAATGATCTTGTTAATATGCCTAATTTTTTAGATTGGCAACTGCTGTAAATTGGCTTCATGAAATTGAAGCTCAGTAATTAGTATAGATATCCAAATTCAGCTATGTGTTTCTTTCTCTCTCTCTCTCTCTCTCTGCCTACATATAAATTTTAAAACCTTGTGATTCCCCTATGCATTGTCTATGGTGTCGCACTCTAGTTATAAATTATTAATCGGAAGTATGTACTGATAAATGATTTCCATTTTTTTTAAAAAGAAAATTAATGATTACTTCATAAGTACCATATTTGATGGCATATAACCCTTGCCATATTAGAATGTCATAAATATGTAATAACTGCACAAAAAGGAGCCTTGTTTTAAACTGGGCCATATTTGAAAAGTAGATAATGATCTAATAACATTTGATGAGCATCCAATTTTTTTCTTGAAATTTGTGGGTGGGTTGTTTTTTTGTTTTTTTTACAGTAACTGATAAATTAACAATTTCTTTAGTTTTGTTACTTTTCTGAAATAAAATAACAATCTTTAAACAACTATATTTGAAAATCTATATTTGATTTGCATATAAGACCAATCCCCCAAGCACCACCCCTACCCCACTTTGAAAATTTATAATTCTTTTCTATACATCCTTCCATGCTAATTGTTCAGATGAGTTCTTTGCTATGGTACCTCGACTTTTTGAATTAAAGAGCAATACTCAATTGGTGTTGAGATCTCATTAATTTACAGTTGAGCTGGCTAGATGTAACCGTAAATTCTAGTGATTTTCCAAGTGTAGCTTAGATGTGGCCGAAAGTATGGGGCACCCAGTGAGGATCAAACTCGCTATTCAGTCGTAAATGTTCTACCAAGACAAGCTTACTAACCATTACACTTCCTTGAAGTGCCCAGTAACCGTAAATTCTATGCTAACAGTTTCATTTCTCACACTTCTCACTTGTGGAACTCCCTTTTGTCTCCATGCTTTCCAACCAACTTCAATCTACAAAAATTTAAATGCAATGTCAATTGCTATCTACTGTCCTCCTGATTACTCTTTTTGTTCCTGTGCATTATTAATGTTTCTAATTCTTTCACACCCAGTAACCCTTTGTGTTTTAGTGGTTTTACTGCCTTGCTTTGGGTGAAATCAATAAAAAAAAAAACTGCACAAAAACTACATACAAACTATTATAGAATAATATATTAAAACAATATCAGGGTTAATCTTTATTAAATATAATTTATATTATCTTTTATTCACTCTAGTAATTAGACTTACTTTTACATGTAATAAATAGTAAGAGACCTACTTTTCTTCTAAAGTTCACTGAATTTGTAGTAAATGCATGAGAAGGAACTTGTTTTGAATTGGGCTAAATAGGAAACATGGATGATATCTGAATAACATTTGATAGATCATCCAAACATTTTGTTCTTGATCGTGCCTGGCGAGAGAAGTTGTTTTATGCTATCAGAGTATCTAGTAATTTGCATGACCCACTTTTCTTGTTTTGTTTTTCCATCCGCTGTTATTACAATTTCATAAATTTATAATAACTGCATCAAAACAAACTTGTTTTGAACTGAGCCAAAGTTGGAACCTGGGTGAAATTCCACTAACAACTGATGTTTCATCCAACAATTTCCTACATAGTTCTTGCTGAAAAGGAAATTGCCATAAACTACAAGGTATAAATATTGTACTGATAAATATAGTAATTGATGATTGTTACCATTCACTTGCTATGCAAGTGTAGATTAAAGGGTTCAGAATTTTTAAAAAAAAAAAAAAAAAAAAAAATCTTTTTAAATTGTAAATAAGAGCAATGTCACTTTTCATGAATAAAAATTAAAGCATGAGTATTTGTAATGCTTTTTTAAAATGTTTTTTCTATTTTTAATTTTTTTTTTTTTTAATTTTTCGAATGTTTTATGCTTTTTTAATATACCTCTTTATGCTCATGTATGTTTTTAAAAGTTAAAGGAAGTCTTTTTCTTTTCTCTAAGGTAAAAATAAATTGGTGTCCTTTGTTTACCTGTATGTTTTATTCTTTGGCAGATGGTCTCAGTTGCGTACATCTATGATTCCAATGTTCATCATCTTGGAACCATTATCAGAATGCATGATGCTTGGGGTGCTTGCCTCACTAGCAGCAGAATATATGTTTGATATCAGCCCCATGGCTTTCTTTCTACTTCATGTCCTTGTCTGGTTTCTTCTCGACTATATTTTAATGCAAATTGTTGAAGTAAGTTCATTTTTCCTTTTGATTTCTTTTTTTCTGTATGAAATGCTTTCATGATATTAATGAAAATTGTTGGCCATTAGTTAAATTAAGAGTTTATTAATCTGTTGCAGTGTGTCTTCAAGATTTAAAAAAAAAACCCTGCTGATCATTTCTGAGTAGTTGAGCTCACTGTATATTGTTTTTGCAAAAAGAAAAAAATAATTATTTTTAAAAATTTTCATGGTTGTCTATGCAGTAGAATAGTATATGCTATGCACTGGTGTATAATATATTGTTAATCATTATTAATCATTAACTAGTATATTTCAGTTGCTTTTTATTGCAATTCATAGACCACCATTCTACAGTCATTATTAAGTAGTTTGGATTAGAAATTTAAAAATTGTCCCCTAGTAAGATAGGAATTTGTATTCCTTTTCCTTGTGAAGCCCACCTGTCCGAAATAATTGCCTTATTAGTTAAACCTCAGAATATTGTTTACTCAAATCTAACCATATAGCTTTTGATTCCTTATTTTCCACAAACACTCAATGCACTTTCATTTTCTGTTTACATGCTCCTTGTAATATTTTGAATTTATAAGATCCAACATTTTCAATTATTTTTTTTACTAGAATTTATTTCATCTTATTTCAGTTGCTCTTTATTACAACCCTCAGAATGAAAGCTATATTGTTAGATTTGAGTTTCTCTAATGGATATGTCCTCTACCCAGAGGCTTATGGAAACAACAGAAATAAGTAAAAAAAAAATAAAGGCAAAAATTGTATAATATGCACTCCTGATTTGGCCAGGGACTTGTATAACTAATTGATAATTATTAACTCCAATTAATCTATTTAAAATGAATTGTAGCACCCAAACTATTAGCAAAAAGAAAAGTGTATATGTGATATATCTATTCACCTGATTGGTGTAAAATGACCCATTAGGGTTGACAAACTGTTAAACAACATATAACCAACCAACCTAACTCCAATTTGAGCTTTTGTTAACAGCTTGTTTTGGACAGAGAATATATCTTGCTTAGAATAAAACTGGATTATTTATGCAAGTAAAATGTGTTTGTGGGTACTAGTCACCCCATTTTGAAGACACTCCCCATCTATAATAAGGATATAATCCACAGTGTAATATTTTTGTTTCTTTCTCGTTAAACTGTAAGGACAGAGGTACCCAAATGAACCTTCAACTGAGTAGCACTGTATTTCAACACAGTGTTAACACCCATTACATAATCAACTACAGGTGCTAGAAATTACAAATTTTTGGCTTCAAAAACCATCTCCTAACCAATAATATCAAGGAAGTTAAATTTCCTTTGGCAGGAAAGAGCTATGTTAGATTTATTTTCCAATTTAATTTCCCCCATTATTATTCATTACATAATACCATATTTCACAGACAGAAACGGAATGGCTGAAAGGAAAAGGAATGACAAACATGCTTTGTTCTCGGAGAGAATTTTATACCTGAAAGACAAACACAAAACTATGTGTGTCCCATGCAGAGAATAATATATCATATATAGATATGAGCAGAGTGTAAAGGAAAAGGATAGATCTCTTATATATATATATATGGAAATTCTTTCATGCTTTTGGAGAGTCCATGTTTAGGATTCTTGATTCAAACTGTCTGGATTCACTTATGTCCCAGGCGAGTACATATTCCACAAAAGGGAAATGATGAGTCTCTGGTTTTCCCAAATTGAGGACTGCAAGCCAGTTTCTTTCTATATTTGGGAAAGATATATTCCTAAAAGGAAACAGCACCATGGACTTGCAAGCTGTAGCAGTTGGCTGCCCTGGGCAAAAGCCCAAGGCGGACAAACAAACACAATACACTTATTGACACCAATAAGCTTACTGATTGAATAACTGGCCACTCTCATCACTAAGTGACCCGTGTGATTTATCTCCACCAAAGGGAGGTAATTGTCTTTTGTATCCCTACAATTGGAAAGAGAAATTAATTTGTAATACATGCCTTCCAATGGTTTTTGAGATATATCAATTGCATTAATCTCACGCATTCAGATTTCTCAACAATTCACTCAGGATTCCAAGGATTTACCAATTGAAATCTCTTACGGGCTAATAGGGTTAATAAAATATTTGGGATTAAGGGAAGGAAGTGTATGGGAAATATCAATTTTTTTTTTTTTTTTTTTTTTTTTGTGAAAGCATATTTGGTTTTATTCTAACTTGCATTAAAATCCTTGCGTTATTATTTCACAATGCATTTCTATTGTTGATTTTCAAAGCAAGCCTATTATTTTTTTCTCCATCCTTCTCTTTGCAGAATCAATCCCTCCCAATGTCCAAGTTTGAGTTCCTTGTATGCTGGCTGTTGCGGGAAGTGATGACCATCTATCTAACAATACAAAGCCACCGTGATTGGACAATAGTATGGCGAAACCGACGCTACAAGGTTCGCTGGGGGGGGATAGCTGAGGAAGTGGTCTAGTAGATTGCTTTGTAAAATCTGCTTGGGCAGAGGACAAAATGTTCCCCTCAAATTATGGGTAGCACTGGTGATCCGTCCTGCACTGACTTTTGGGATCTGATTGCTGCAACTCCAAAGAGTTTTTAATGACGATTTTATTGTTGGTGCCTGTGACGAATAGGTTGACCACTTGGGTCATAAAATTGGTTGACCTTTCTCCACCTCCCCCTACCCCTGATTTGACCAGTCCATTGGGGCTGTTGAACTTGATGGGGCTAAATACCACCCACCCACTCCTACCTTCCAAAAATTAATGAAAAAAAAATTTATTTTTATTTAAGCATTGCGATACATAGATAATTATGTGTGACTGTATGTGTTTCTTGTTTGTGTATGGAAAGGTTTTCTTATGTGTGCGTGCATGTGGATGTATGTACATACCTGCCAAAAAGGAAAAAGTGATCTCTTGAGATTTTTTTTTTTTTTTTTTTTTTTTTTTTTTTCATTTATTAAAAGGGACATTCACTTTCTTTCCCTCTTCCCCATTGGATGGACTTAACTTTCTGCTAAAAAGAGGAAGGAATGTTCAAAGACCAAATAATTGTTAGCCTTTCCTTCATCAACACATATTTTTTTTAAGAAAATGACAATAAAAAGGAAATGTAGACTGATGACAAACATGGAAGAAATAAGCAGACATATTCACTTTTACTGTTTTCAATAGTAAACAAAAGAAGAAAATGAGTCTAAATTTTATGGATGTGAAAAGGAAATGATTGCGATTAGTATTATGGGTTGTTTCATGTTCATTTTCTTTCTTTTTTTTTTTTCTTAATAGCCTGGAAAGGTAAAACAAAAATTAACACAATCTTTCTCCCATCTTCAGAATTTTATCTTTGTTTGAATGTCCCTCCATATATTCTGTATTGTTTTTGTCTCTCCCACCATCTTGACTTCTCTTTTGACGAAGTAAGGTGAATTTTTTTTTTATATATATATATATCCTTAGGAGAGTAGGAGTCAGCAGATTTGTTTCATGAAACAAGTTTGACAAAAAACAATTTTTAGAAATAAATTTTTGAATTAAAAAAACAAAACAAAGAATAAATTTTTTTTTTTTTTTTTTTTTTTTAAGAATGGGATGAAATTTTTTCTTTTATCCCTCTTTCATTATGTCCATTGATCTTTTCTAGCACATCCTAACTGGTTCATGTTATTTTCTTTAAGTCATATATAACTTTTTTTTTTTTCTTTTTAAATGCCCCCTCTATTCATTTTCCACTTGACTGGCCTGGTTACCCTGTCCCAGGTAACACGAAAAAAATGGAAAAGCTTACTGTTGTACAATTCTAAGTGTGAAACATAGGGTAGACTATTTACAAGCTATCCATACCAAACTGTTAGAAATCTGTAAAATCATTTGTGGCTGATTAATATTGAAGCTTAGATGTTGGGTTGGGAAAGTGACTTTCAAACCACACCAAAAATCAAATCCGCTTTTTCAACGATACTCCTGGAATCTCTTAATAGTCAAGGAAAAAAAAATGTAATGTGAGTTGGGTGGGGTGTTTTGGATATTTTCTTGGCTAATTAATTGGGATAGAGAGGCTGCTAAGGCCTAACCTTGTATTTATATAGTTAGTGAGATCATGTGGTTCTCATACCATACAATTCTTGCAATCAACTGATTGTGTAGAATAAAAAGATTCACCAACTTAACACTCCTCCCACCACCCTTTTAAAGCCTCCTCCCACAATTGAAATGGTGGCTTGCCATAGTTTTACAAACTTTATAGATTGATTTTCTTTTTTTTTTCCTCCTCATCTCATTGGATCGCAATTTTCTCTTCTAGCAGTGTGAAGATTTTCATTGATTTTTTTTTTTTTCTATATTTCTAATCCCACTGTTGTTAGAAAACTGTGGGTTTCTCCACACGCATAATGCGCACATGCACACACATAAATATAATCATTAATATTAATCTTAGATGTTTAGATAAAATATGATTGCCTGAACTTAACCCAATTCAGATATTATCAAGCAAATACTTTAAAGGAATTATTCAATAAAATTCAACCGAACACAATATTCAAATTGTTACAAAAAAGTATATAACAAGATAGAACTCCAAATACTTGTACAAGGCTCAAGAGCCACTCGAGGTAGAGGATTACAGAGTAAGAGGCACAGTTTATGAGCATATATGGGGAAGATAGCGGTTAGCTCTAGACTTAAACAGGTTAATATTGTAGTGATCATGGAAGCCTCCTCTTGGTAGTTGGTTTGCAGAGCACATATATAGTATTGCACATTAGGGTTAATAAAATAGTGCTCAATGTATAAGACATGTAAAATAATAAATATACGTTTTGTTCCTTACTGGTAGCACAAGTTTTATGCACAATGTGCTGATTGAAAAGCATCCAACTTTACTTGTAAAACCTTGCCTTTTCAGTCAGCACTTAACGATTACATTGTGCATGAAACTCAGTTGTGTTACCAGTGAAGAAGAAGAAAAAATTATTTGTGTGTGTGTGTGTGTGTATATATATATATATATATATATATATATATTGGTTATAAAACTTTGTGGCATAATACAACAACCTGGTCAATAAAGGCCAAACAAAAAAAGCTTAAGATATTTTAGAAAATTCAGAAGATATATTGTTCTAATTAAAATTGATTTCATTACTGGCAAACAACTCTAAAAAATGTTGATGAAAATGTATTTTGGTTCTAAGTTATTTTTAGAGGTGACGTCATAGAAATGCAATGACAAAAATTCTTGTCACCTGCAGTTAATGGATAGAAAATTGCAGTTTCCTAAAGAGGTTAATTATCAAACACTATGTATGGGACTTTATTTGAAGTCTTACGTTCTGAAGTCTTACATTCAATGCAATGTGGGCTAAACCTTTCTGAGACGTCTGATGGCATGATATGGTTGAATACAAGCTGTTTGAATATTGTGTACATTGACTTCAAGTAAAATAGGTTTTTAATCAAAGGTGCTGAGTTGATCTACACTTGATCTGCTGGCATAAAGCTACTAGCATGGGGACCTCAGTAAAGTTTATATTCATCATCATCATAGCCGTGTGTTTTTGTTGAGGCAGGACCATGATTAATCTTGCACAAGCAAGGTGGGTCCTGCTTGGCAGATCTGTTTACTGCTCCACATACACCTATCAACAGACTGAGACTTGTCATAATAATTTGAGGCAATGTTTTACAAGGCTTGATGCTCCTCCTGATGCCCTACCCAGACACTCAGGGTACACAGTGTTTTGATGAAGACACCATCTCTAGGAAGGTTGCCATTCAATTATTTAGCCCTGTCCTACCCTTTTACACACACACACACACACACACATATATATATATATATATATATATATATATATATATATATATATATATATAGCTCATTGGCTCCTATAAGAAGCTCATCCACCTTTTGACAGGTCTTGTTTTTTATCCTATAGGGTGACATGCCACTCTCCTCACCAACAAAAAAGCTAGTGGGGGAGCTGGTTTAGATGCTAATCACCCATCCATGTGGCAGATTGGACTGGGTTACATGTTACCAGTAGTAGGCCTAAGCCTGACCTGACATCAAACTCCAGTATTAATAATCTGCAAGACTCTCTATGTCTAGGCATTCAAATTATTTTATTCATCATTGTTTAAAAAACATACAATGTTTGTGTGTCAATTTAAAAAAAAAAAAAAAAAAAAAAAAAAAAGACAAAAAATAGAATTTATCTTCCCCCAAATATTCTCTTCAAGCTACTACTATATAATAATGAGGTGTGTGTATGTGTGAATACAGGAGAGAGACTTCTTGACTGTTCTAAAATGCTTTGGCTGGTAGGTGGGCAAAAAATATTACTTGAAATATTATTTTTAGTGGCTACCTATGTTTGAGTAAACACCTTTTTTAAAAGTGAATTATGTTTACCATCCTACACATTTCAGACTTAATAAAGAAAATGTGCTCTCTGGCATGGGGACACAGGTTTGAACTCTGCCAGAGTACATTTTTTTATTAAGTCATTTGAATGTGCAGGCTGCTAGACATAATTAACATTGAGAGAGAAAAAGACAGGGCGACTACTCAAACATGGTTATCCACTAAAAATAAAGGTTAGAATAATAAGAAATACGATCGGATTCAAAATAAAATCCATTAATTTCTTATAAATTACCTAGTAGCTTATGAAGTACATAGCTTTTCTTTTTTTTTTCTCTCTCTCTCTCTATAGTTTTGCTAAAATTTACAAAACTCACCCAAATCATATTGTTAATCCTGTTTGTTAAACACCCAGGATTAACATTACGATTAAGTTGGAGGAAGATTTTTTTTTTTTTTTTTTTGACACCTGAACATTTTATTCTTTATAAAACAATGATGACTTTTCTCACACTTCCCACTTGTAGAACTCCCTCTGTTTATTTGCTTCCCTGATAACTACAATCTTCAAAGATTAAAATGCAAAATCAATCGCCATCTTCTGTCTTCTTGAATCGCATTCATCTTTTGTACTTTCTTCAATTCTCCCTATTCTCAGCCTTCTCTTTCACTTTCACTCCCCCTGCATACTAGTGGCGTTTCTACCTTACTTGGGGTGAAATGATTAAAAAAATAGAGGTAGTCTTTCAGACTTAATACAAAGTGAGTTTTAATCTCCACACAGGTTTTGCCCAAGCTTTTGACTCTATTTTTCTTAGTCCAGCTGCTGTTAGTTGATATTATGACTTCTTGCAAATGCTTGTGGATGACTAATATAGATAATCTGCTGAAGATAATATATATCTTTACTGTTGGGTGCCAGCTTTCATGCTTTGACATAGTTAGATCTTATTACTTGTTCTATACTGCCAGCGTTTTCTTTACTCGTACCAAATGGCAAGCACTAGACAAATGCTATCCACTGAATGATCCCAAATGTGAACTCACTCTTTTGATATGTTATAGAGGTGCCCTTGTATTTCCTATTTAGAAAGCTTAAGTGAACTAAATAAAAAAAAAAAAAAAAATTTTTTTTAAAAAGCTATTATAGAATTATTTTTATCAAGCGCCATATCTAAATTCTTTGATAATTTTATCTTGATTCATTTTACAAAGGAAGAAATAATGCTTTCTCATACATGTTTGAAAGGGACAAATTTTTTAACCTTTTTCAAAAATTAGCAAAAGAGATTTTATTTTCTTATCTCTGCTGCATATTTGTTGTCATCAGTACATTTGTATTATATTTATATAATTATAAAATCGCTTTTGATTTTATAAGTATTGACATGTATAAAATGTCTCTCTCGAGCCAAATACCATCTGTTTCGGGTTTTGTCTATTTGTGTACTTGGAAATGTTCTGATAATCTAGTATGTTAACTCTTAACATCCTGTTGAAAATTTAGCAAACTTTTAAACCTTTAGAGTATATTAGTATTTAGTGATATAAAAGTCATACACATATAAGTCTGGATAAATATTTCTTGTGAAAATCTGAATTGGGTAGTATTATTTTCTTTTAAAATCTGTAATAACCTCTGTTTTTGTCTCTCTCTTGTTTGTTATAGGTATGCATGATACAATCATAAATCTTTTGCTGTTAAAGAGAAAATGTCAATAGTAATTGTATTTGTGTGATCTACTCCAAAAGCTTTTTTGGGTTTAAGTAAAAATAACTTTTAAATTACTGGATTTTATTAGATGAAGCATTGTCAGTTTTTACTTTTACTATTTTTTTTTTTTTTATTAAAATGAAATTCTTGTCAAAAATTAATTAAAAATGCATCATCTAATAATAAAATTCAAGATAACATGATGTGTGAATAATAAGCAAATCAAAAAAGATAGTTTGTCATTTGAATAAAATGAAGAATAAGATTATATTTGAGTTTCTATAACTGCTGGCATTCATAGACGGGCTTTTTGACAAAACAGATGCAAGTTTGATTTTTGACAAAAGCTTATTTCTGTTTCTTTACTAAGTCTTTGAATAAGAGTTGTGATTTATAAAAAGAGAAATTAAGAAAGAAAGAAAGAAAGAATTCAAAGTCAGAAATGAATGTATAAAATAATTCACTTTTCATTTTGGCTCATTTTTGAGTCTCTGGTGTTATTGACATGCTAAGATAAATGACAAACTTCTGTCAGATTTCAATGACTTTCAAAAGAAAAATAAGATCACTAATAGACAGACACCTTCCCCAAACTCCTGAAATAAACTAATATTGTCACCAAACAAATAATTAATAAAATTCATATGACTGGCACACAAAATATGCAACAGCTATTGCAGAGAAGAACATGAATGAAATTGTCCAACTTGTCTAGAATAAAAGCTCCCTTACTTTAAACAACAGGTAAGCTCAAGTGAAGATAGTCTGAGTAGATAGACATCAAACAAGTTCAGAACATCAGTCTATCTCCCCCCCCCCCCATCACTACACACACTCCTATTAAAACAAAAGAAGTTTTAATAGTCTTGCTTTTTGCCTTCCTAATTGCTTACATTCTTTTCCATCAAGGGACAAATCTCCTCCCTTGTTGCTGCTGGCACCATGAATCTGTTTGAGGTAGATGCCATAGCTTACCTGATATAGAGAGTAATCATTTCACCAAACCTCTTAAAGTGTGTGTGTGTGTGTATATATATATATATATACACACACACACACACTGCTTACAGCCATATCATGTTTAAACATTGGTTCTTGTATGAATCAGGACAGTTAAGCAACATCGAGCTTAGTCAGTACCTAGATGGCTGACCACTTGGGGATACCAGGTGGTGTATGGTTAGATGTTCGGATGATGTAATGGATAATGGCTCAGAATTGGAAATTTCAATTCAAGTTGGGTTTTGTTATATTCACTTACACGCAAATACCCTCGGCAAAGGTATGAATCTGCCTCTTCTTCCACCCACCAGCTATGGATTAATTAGTAGAATTTGTATCGGTTAAATCATTATCTTCAAAAAAACATCCTTACAATCTAAAAATGTTTTCTGGCTTTAAACCCGCAAAAGGTTGAGCCATTAAAAAAAAAAAAACATAAATACATTGTTTTATAGATCCATTAGAATATCTTATCTAGATATAGACTTTGTATAAGTTTTCCATCTGTATTTCCACACTCTCTACTGTTTGTAATTATCCATCTTGCATTTCCAAAGTCAGGTATGCACAATCCCTATCCATCTGCATTTTGATATTAAAAAAAAAAAAGAAAAAAAAGTTAACTGCAGTCAGTTTTAATACTCTGCAGAATTAAGATCTCTTGGAATGGTTATCTACCTTAAATATCTCTGCATTATTTAAAAACCACGAAATTCTTTGTCAAACTT
This sequence comes from Acanthosepion esculentum, assembly GCA_964036315.1. NCBI lineage: Eukaryota > Metazoa > Mollusca > Cephalopoda > Sepiida > Sepiidae > Acanthosepion > Acanthosepion esculentum. The sequence continues at coordinate 57,431,102 of OZ038502.1, forward strand.
GGTTAGGTTATACTACTACAGCTGCTTCTGCTAAATGTGATTATTACTAAGCAGGTGGGGTGAGGGAGCAGTAACTGCTTTAGTCAATGCTACAGATTGTACCTGAAAGAGTTCTTTGCATTTGTCTACTTGTAAAATCTACTTTGGTTTTTATGTAAATCCTAGTTCATTTGTGGCCTTTCTATAAAACTGACCCCCTATTGTAGGGTAAGGTTTGAGGCTACTGTCTTATCTTCAGTAATTCTTGCCCTGTTTCAATTTTGATTATTATTTGTAAAATCTACAATGGATTACTTGGTATAGTTTTTAAATTACTTTTCTCACATATCTTATAGAGGTGCCCTTGTACTTCCATTTTAGAAGGATTAAGTTAAATGAATAATAAAAAAAAATATAGAATTGGTCTCAAATACCATATCTAAATTCTTTGCAGAAGAAAAATTTTTATCAATTCATTTTACGAAGGAAGGAATTTTTTCTCATGTATCTTTGAAAGGGACAACAAATTTTGAACCCTTTTCAAAAATTAGCACGAGATTAAAAAGATTAAAGATAGATATTGTTTATATTAGAGAGTTACTTGTCTTTATAATTGTAACCTTTCATCTACTTGGTTTGATCTGAACACTAGCATTACCATTGTTTTTAGATTGCTAGGTTTTTTCATGGTCATGTTTTAAATATTGCTATTGAATTACCAGATTTTAAATTTTCTTTTTCTTTAAATCAAAAATCTTACACTGAAACAAAATGCAAGGCTTTCTTGATAATTAATAGCATTGAATTAAGGTAGATATCTGTGCGTGTGGGACCCCCAGTTTGATAACTGCCCAACAAACCATTTATTTGAATCTTTTGTATGACAAACCTTTTTTATTTCTTTTTCTGACCATATCAACTACGTCTGCCTTTCCTATCTTTGTTATTGCTGTTGTATATATGAAGTATGTAATCTCTGTTCCTGATGAAAATTTGTACGCTTTTTTTATACTTAGTATTTTTTTTAAAGAACAGGGATGAAGAAATCTTTCTATATGGCCATCATTAACTTATAAATCATAGCATAGCCAGGCTTGTTTAATTTCCCATACCTCTACGCTTCTATTTTAGATGTCAATATAAGTAATTTTTAAAGTAAATATGAACTTCTTTTTTTTTTTTTTTTTAATAACACAGAAAAGAACTTTAGCTTTTAGATTTGATTTGTGGAGAGGCGAGTGGAATGGACATTAGTTTCTAGTCTTTGAACTAAATGCAAATTGATAAAAGAATAAACAAAAATAAATTTAAATGAAACAAAAAAAAATAACTTAGTCAATAACTCTTATGTAAAATGTTCTTTTATTGTATTGTCAATGTATTTTTGTAGAGATGGCAAAGAAGTTTAAAAAAAAAAAAAGTTTTGCTTACCTTAGCAAGTGGTGTTGGAGGAGAAAACCAAATTTCCCTCCGCCATCACCCCCCTCCAAAAAAAAAAAGAAAAACTGCACTTATTACGCACAAAATCTGGCTTGTTTGTTAACTCTTGTTCAACAAAATTGTTATTGATAAATTGTGCTCAATTTCATTAACCTTTCTCACCCCACCCCCTCTTTAAAAAAAAAAAAAACAACTTTTACTTCCTTACTTCCAATTCCCAAAGGCTTATTGTCTTCAACCAGGTTTTCCCTAATTAACTTTTCTCTCACTTGTACAAATATCTGCTACAATTCCTTTTGCAATTCATACTTGCACAAGGAAAACTGAGTTACTTTTGTAACCAGCCGTGTAATATTTCTCCTTATCTCTCAATTCATTCACAATATGCCAAAATAGAGAATATCAAACCCAGTTCATTGATATGATGATTAATCAGAACCATGTATTTGTAAATTGTTATGGCATCCATACACACTCACAGCCATTTGCTTGTACTTATCAATGGAAATCTCTAACTTTTATTTAAATCATAAAACATCCTTCCAGCTGGTAGCACCAGCAATTTTTTTTTTTTTTTTTTTTTTTTTTAAGCCTTTTGACATGTTGGAATGAATCTTAAATCCATGCTTGTTTTCCCTAAATTTTTGTGGACGACCCCTAATACTTTGTTACCAGCATTGAAGTGGATGATAATCTTAAAAGGATTGCTATAAAAACCCTGCTCTTTAATTTCTTGTATAGATAATATTGTTAAATTCTCAATCTTTGTATCTCTTAGAAAAGTGAAATCTTCAGGCACAAAATGGAAATTACCCACCACCCAATTTCTCTGGAACAACCACCACTTTCTGAAATAAAGAGGGGAAAAAATGTATTTAACTCCTAACTGGCTAACTCTTCTCTATCCCCATTTCCTCATACCCCAAGAATACAACATTGGAAACAAGACTTTCTCACTTTTTGGGAGTATAAACAGCATTAAGATGAATTTGTTTAAAATTACTTTTTTGTTATGATCACAAATTCTGTTTCCAAAAGTATTTACAAAAATTTAACTTTTATTTCTGCATTGTTGTAAGCTGTCATTTTTAACAAATCTGACAATTTGTTAAATGTAAGTCTCCCCCCCCCCCCCCACATTCCCATTTTGAGTAATTCTTCAAATTAGAAGAGATAGTGAAGTCTGAACATTTGGGTAAACTTTATCTCTGAAAAGTTTCAATTGAAATAAAATGATCTTTATTTTGCTAGAATATGAGAAGAAAGTAAATTTAATTTTTTTAATTCAACAAATTCATATTCAATTACAATCTTTAAGATGCCTGGGCTCATGTTGTCGCTGAGCTGACATTTTCATTTCCATCTGCAAAAGTTGATACAGGCTCAGTCATAAGTCTCTTTTTCCAAATGCAGAGTTTCCTTCTAGTTAGTTGAACTATGTTGGTTTTCATTAACTGTCATCAGTTGATTATTTCCTAAATATTAATACTAATTATATAACAAATTTTAGGTTTCCTCTTAGGATTGCAATTTGGTTTTCCAGTGCAAAAGGCGGTTTGATGATTTTTTTTTTTTTTCTCTCTCTCTCAACCCCACACAGGGTGGGTGGAAAGAAACTCTTTTTTTTCTCAATTGAATTTACCCCAGTTAAGGCACAAGATTACCTAGTATGAAAGAATTAGAAACAGAGAATAATCAGGAAGACAGTAGATAACACCTGATATTGCATTTAAATTTTTGAAGATCAAAGTTGGCTGGAAAGCATGGAGCCATAAGAGTGTTCCACAAGCAAGAAGTGCAAGAAAAACTCAGCATAGAACTTATGGTTCATCTAGCTAGTTCAACTGAATTGATGAGACCTCATTGCCAATTAGTTCTGCACTTAAATTCATAAAGTCTACGTACCATAGTGAAGAGCTCATCCGAACAATTACCATAAAAGTATTTATAGAAAAGGCACAGGGAAGCAACTTTACAGCAATGGGAAAGTGGCTGAAGCTGAGATGCCAGGTCAGGATCAGTAATATTGCTGATTCTTCTTTGGATTTTATCAAGAATCTTTAAATAGTAGGAGCACTGGATCATATGTGTCAATTTAAACTTAAATTGTTAACTTGATTAATTATTGGTTGATTTTCATAAAAACCTGTTTTATTTTGAACAATGGTAGAAGCACAGATAAAATTCTACATAGGCACCAGCATTGTCCACCAATGTTTGTATTCATCTGGGTATATCCTTGTAAATTTCCTGTGCCATTTGCAAATTATCTTCTAATCTTGATGTTGAAGGACAACTGCTTCTGTTAGTATCTACCACAGATCCCATATACATCAGCTTAAAATGACAAATTCTGATGGCTTTGGCATCTACTGACACACAAGGTCTATGAACACTGTGCTACCATCTCTGCACGTGTACCACAGACTGCCACACGCTGCTGTAGTGTCAGGTGTTGTGCCATTCTGAGCTACAGTTGTCATTCTAAAATAAAAGTGGAAATTAGCAATGGAATTCTACCATTTTAGGGATTACAATATATTTTTTGTACAAATGTGGTTATATTAACAAAACTTATAAGTAACATATTTTCAACAGGGAGTTTCTTTCCAACCACTATATATATATATATATATATATATATATATATGTGTGTGTGTGTATGTCTACTTGCATGACAAACATGACCATTGCTGACAGGTTGACTTATAACACTGAATGTTTCTACGAACTTGAGGTTGACATTGACTCCTGAAGCCAGCAAGAAACCTACAGTGTTTGGCATAGAGACTGTAAACTAAATCAGTTTTATCAGTCTAATGGTTAGTCTTCTCAGGTGGAGGATCTTTGTGAGTTCAAAGCGGCTCTTGCAAACTTTGCTGTGCATATCACAGGTAAGCAGGATTGCAATAATGAATAATCTGTTGGTGAGTTGTCTGTAACTCCTGGGGGTGGCTTTGGAGTCTTGCAACATATATATATATATATATATATATATATATATATATATATATATATATATATATATATATATATATTGTGTGTTTATATATACTTTTTATACTTTTAGGTAAGTAAACTTACCCTCTAAGAAGCTATATTGATCATCTGTTGATTGTACATCTCGGCATGTATGTTTCTGAAACTGACAGCCATGACTGGTTAGCTAACACTCTTTCTAATAATAAAGCAGTGTGTGCATGAGTATTGCTAAAAATTATTCCTGTTCTTTAATTACATGTTTAATAGTAGAAACACAAAGTGTACCAAAATGAACTCAAAAGTCTGTATTCTAAATCTAGTTCTCAAGTTTCCTTCCTTCTCAATTGTGGTTTTCCACTTTTTGAATGAAGATATATACAACTACCTCGTAGAAGTTTCTTCATTGCTTTCTAACTCATATGCAAATTCACCTCATCATCTTTAGAGAACTGCTTTACTCTCAGTGCTTCCTTCATGAACACCCACAGAAAAGTCATAGATTGTCAGGTCAGGACTTCAGAAGCTCCTGGGCAGCAGCCACCTTCCTGCTCCTTTTCATTTAGCCATTTGTTTAATGTGGAAGATTTCAGTTTCTCATGTTTATACAATCTCCGCACACACATCAAAAAAAATAATCCTGGTATTCCAGATATTAGTTCCATCTTGTCTAAGAACTTCTTTTCTTCTCTTATAGGTAACTTACTAATTTCAACACGACATTGTGACTTTCCTCTTTTATTTAAATAACAATAGAAACGGTATCCATTTTGTTTTCCTATTAGTTCCATTGCTTGATTTTTTTTTTTGTTTCTTTTTTCCATATCAGTAAATTTCTCTTTTTATAAACTCTTCAGGAATCAGGGGTTTGGGGGGGGGGGGGTCTGTAATTTAGTTGAGTAATTTATCCTTTTAGTTTCCTAATTGTATAACATCTACTTTTTCCCCAATGTCAGATTCTTAATATTGCATTTAAGAAAAGTTTTTGCAAATTCTGTTGGCTTTACAATACCATATTAGGTAATCCCCAGTTTTAAGAACGAACAAAAATATCAGATCTTGTTACTTGGCCTTTTTCCTAGAAACGACGATCTCTTCTGTGTAGATGACTGTCATCAAGCAATTCACTGATATTAACTTTTCCCTTTTTTGTTTAATATCTCTTCAATCGCAAACTATTATTGATGAATTGTGTTCACAGTATGAAACTATAAATAAAATCACCCAAAGACTACGAAAGGGATTATCAGACAACTCGGCAAGATTTCATATTTCTACTGTGAATATCTTTGTTTTGACTCTATACCCATTGAAAGTTTTACTTGAATTTCAAAACCAGAAGCTCCCAAATCTCCCATTTCCTCTTGCTTTTTCTGTACACCCAAAGCACAAGACCTCTCCAAAATCTCAACCTAAAGATGTCTTCAGTCATTGTTCCCCACCCCACTCTGCCACTGGATTCCTGTAGCAAAGATAAGTGAAATGAGATTGGCACACCTTTTCTAGATAACAAAACAGTAAAAATTCTTCCAAAACAGTTGACTCAGCTTTCAACCATCTTCTGACTTATGGCCATATCACATTAAAGCTCCAGTTCGCATATGATCACTGAAGTTAAGCAACATCAAGCTTGATCAATACCTAGTTGGGTGACCAATTGGGACTATCAAGTGCTGTGAGCTTGGATGTGCAAGTGGTGTAATGAATAATGGCTTGGAATTGAAAATTGGTGTGCTGGGTTGCAATTTTTGAAGCGTTTATTATATTCACTTATGCACAAATACCCTTGAGGAAGGCATGAATCCACCTCTTCTCTCCCTAGCTATGGGTTAATTAGTAGGACTTTAATCAGTAAATCATTATCCCTCCTGCTAAAAAAAAAAAAAGCTTACAATGTAAAAATATTTTCTGGCTTTAAATAACCTGCAAAAGGTTGAAAAGCTTTTAAAAAAAAATCTATCAATCCAACTACTTACACTACAATTTTAGTATTCTCAATTTTCATATATAAGAATTACAAATCGTAGAATACTGCTTTTTATCTTCAACTGTGTGTGTATCCCACTCTATCCATCTTGGAAATGGCCTAATTGGCCATGTTGAGCTTTTTGTGCGAAGGAATGATAGTAATTGGATAAAGTAACTGCTGTAAGATTAAAAAAAACAAATTTTTTTTTTTTTTTTTTTTTTTTTTTTTAAACCAATACAAGTTATTCCTCTTAGTTGGATCTCAATCGTGTTTGAATTCCACTTCACAGTACCTTCATCTTAGCTTTTATTACTACTACTACTACTATTATTATTCACAGCGTACTCTCCGTTAGCTCCGAATGACACACACGCTTCTTTTTGCTTTCAGTTTTTATTTATGAGAATTAAGTTTACCTTCAATCAAACATCTTTGGCATGGAGTTTTGGATTTGTTCTTGTGACATCTAAAAAAAAAAAAAAAAAAACTCTCCATCCATAACAAGTATTTTTTTTTTTTTTTTTACCCAGCCCTTGTTCACCCATCTTTTGGAAGTATTTCATTTTTTATCTCTTTCATCTGTCTGATCTTATGGGGTCTGCATCGTGGTGTCATGGTAAGATGAAAATGATTTAAAAAAAAAAAAAAAAAAAAAAAAAAAATACCTTCCTACATTCTGTCAGCCCTATAAGATATGACGACAGTGTCTATAATCTCTCTCTTTCTCTCTCTCCCTACACCCTCATTTCATTTTTACTTCCTCCTTTTCAACTTTTTAATTTATTTTATTTACTGTATTTGTTCATTTCTCTCTCTTTCTTATGAGAAAAAAAATGAAAATAAGCAAAACTTTTTACTTTTAAAAAAAAAAAAATTTTTTTTTTTTTTTTTTTTTTTTTAAATAAATTCCCCAATTGAATTAAATGTCTTGAAATTTTTGGGGAAAAATGAATAAAAATTTGAACAAATTTTCCAAAAACAATAAAAATGCTTTTAAAAAAAGAAAAAAAGAAAAAAACACCTCCAGAAATGTTTTGTTGTTATTTTATTTTAACAAATTTAGAAAAAGAAACTGGTTTGCAGGTTTCTATTTCTCTTCTGAGCCAAGCGAAGGGGCGGGGTGGAAAATTTTTTTTTTGTCTCATCAATAAATGGGCACTACTTCCTTATGGGTTTACAACATAAGACATCATAACAATTCCCCCCTTTCTTAATAACTTTCATTAAAGAAAAAAAAATATAGTGAAAATGTGTATATTGTATTTTTTTTACAGTTTTGGCACAAGACCAAAGGGGATGTGGGATGAGGCTGGTTGTCATTGATTATCCTAAACAACCTAGCTAATAGGATTCACAACCCATTCCTACATTACAATTTACTTATTCACTACAAGAACACATCCCTCTTCACCCAATCGTACATTTACCAAAATGACACATACTCACAGGGAGGGGGGAGTACTACTAAAACCCACGAACAAAGCCACAACGTGCTAACCGTATTCGGAAATTAAAACACCACTACTACACACTACGACATATACATAATGCGCACACTCAATTAAGCAGAAAAATCAAAATCATCCTTGATAATGGCTAAAGATATAGCCAAAAGCGCTCGGAAAAATAAAACATTTGGACAGTTCTTACACACCCTTTGTCCAGCAAAGAAAACTCTTGTTCATACACAAGAAAAATTAAATAAAAAAAACTTAACCGCAGTACCTTGTCTGTCGTTTTTAATGAAACTTGCATATATAATCATAAAATGAGGGGAAGGGTGTTCTCAATAGCAAGAATAAAAAAAAACAACCAAATATTTTAGCAAAACTGTTGGATCTGCTCATTGCACAAAAATAGGAGTGGGTATTGTATTTTGCCAATAGTCAAAATCAAGACCTTCACTCACTAATGGTGAGGGAATGAGAAAAATTGTGTAGTGAGAAAATCAAAAGCTAACCCAGTTAAAATAAAAACAAACGGGAGATTGGGAATTTTGACAGCACTATAACAAAAGAGAACACCAATTACTCACATGAGTGAGGAGAACGAAAAGAGTCTAGCTTAGCCCAGGGAGTTGTCCCTATTGTGTCAAAAGGAGACTAATGAAAGGAAATAGAGGCTGGACTCTGTTCACACAAACAAGGGTCGCGACTTTTTTCACCTTTCGTGGAAATCTGCCAATAGCAAACGCTTTCTATCAGTTCTGAACTTGATGCTGAAAGAATTTAACCATATCCTGATGAGAATAATGATTTGTATTATAAGTCCCCCCCCCCCATCTGCATCATCCACACCACCATCCTTGCCATTCACTGACATAATCCCAGAAAGATGCAATGGAACAAATTCTCTCGTACATCAAATGCTTTCGGTCTGATCATCAGCATAAAAAAAAAAAAAGATATGAATCTGTACGCATCCCCCCCAGCTTTTGATTCCACTGTTTATGCTGAAGGAAAAGTTTTGAAAACCATTTCCTCTTTCACCCATATTGGCTCCATTGTTTCCAAATATGTTAAAATGATCAAAGAAATTGAGTGCAGGTTTGGAACGGCTCGTTCTGCCTTTGGTGATCTTTATCACAGGCTTTGGAATACCTGTGACGTTTCTCTAAAGGTGAAAATTGATGTGTACATGTCAGTCGTACCGACACCCCTACTTATAGCGTAGAATCTCAGACTCTCTGCTGATGACACATCAATCGACTTGATGCCTTCCATGAGTATTGCCTATCCATCATCTGCAACAGAAAACTGGGTGATCGCATCAGAAACAGTGAAATTCTGACTAAAAGCAACATGACACTTATTGAAGCCATCTTAATGAAAATCCAACTCGGGTGTACAGGACATCTTTCTCGTATGAGCGAGAGCAGATTTTCAAAACTGCTCCTCTTTGGCCAGTTTCTAACAAGCAGGTCAGTTGGAAGGCCACTCTTGTGTTAGAAACTCAGACAATCTGAAGCGATGCAGCATCCCGTTTTCATCCTGAGAAAACAAAGTGAAAGAACTGTCGCCTGTCCTGCTTCTCATCTATACAAAGGTTTGAGCAAGGCCTTGAACATCGGGGGCAATTGCGTGCAAATATTAAAGTTGGCAGCATTCTGCTCCCCCTCAATGATAGCCTTACCTGCCAGTGTGGCTTTGTCGCACGCTGTAAAGCAGGCCTTGTACACTCGCAGAAACATGGGGCAATTGATCCTCAACCACTCAACTAAAATGAATCATCCTCATGCTCCATGTGTCTTTAAGTTTGCAAAACATCTGCAAGACTTAGGCGACACATGTGCGTCCGTAATAGTTGACCACCTCTTTATTTTACTGGTCCCTCATTTATCGTCCGCCATAATACTCCAATGCTAGAAAGAGTAAACTTGAGATATCTATCAAAAACATAAGAAAATGGTTTTATAAATATCGACTGCTAATATTACTAACTTCGTTTAATGAATTGCGAATGTTTCCTGTATGGAAACGGTTGATTTTAGCATCAGCAATGTGAAGGCAAAATTAAGTTTTTTTAAAGATGTTATATCAAACGTTTGATTGCGACAGGAAAAGAATAACAAGGATTAGATTTTCAAACAGCATGTATTTGTTTAATATACATGATATATTTACAATTGTTAGAAAATTGGAGAAAATGTCGATTTTGGTTGCTGATTGTTAGGAAAGCGATTAAGTATAAGGGTGGTGCCGGGAGTTGTTTTCACTGAGGTCAGAGGATAGGTCCGGTGTGGATTTAGCCGTTGGTTGGGTCTGACGCATGTGTTGATCGATCGAGGTCACGGTTGATTCGTGGTAGGGTGAGTTGGTTGCCGAAGTGACGGCGGTGGCGACATTGAGGTGTTATAAATTACGATACTTGGCTTGGCGGTGTCGAAGCTGGTCTCTGTGGGAGGGGTCGTGTGAGATTAGTGAAGTCTGAGAGGAGTAACGGTTAAGTTGAAAGAAGCGGTCATGGTGGAGACAGCATGCATGCGTGTTGGGAGGTGGCCTTTCGCCCGGCAACTCTTTAGTAAGGTGCCTTGATTCGTTGTGAGGTGCATTGGAGTCACAATGGTGACGACGAGGAAGCCTTGCAACTGGGTGGTGACGACATCGAAGTGTTAGAAGCTGGATTGCCGGCCACATTCCGCGTGTGAAGAGTCAGGTGAGATTAATGAAGCCTGGAAGTGGTAACTGTTGTGTTGAGAGAAGCGGTGATGGCGACAGCGCCTTGCGTGTCGGCAGGTGGATTTCAGCCGGCATCTGCGCAGGTCGCTACGGGGGACCTGCTTTTAAGCAGATCTGGCAGTTGCCAGGGTCATCTCTTTTCCGACGAGGACGTTCACAATTGGTTGTATCTCTTTCATTGTGGGGACTTGCTTCGTGGACTGGACGTGATGCTCAGAGCCTATGCGCAGAGAACTACTTTTTTATTTTGTTTTCTGCATTCCTGTCGTTCACATCCGGCTGGCATGCAGAATGGATCAGAAAGAGACCTAATCGCAACGAAGTTTAACAAAGAGATATGATTGATGATATGCAAACGTTTATGAACTCTAAACAAAATGGCCGCTATATCTGGAAAATAGGAGCTGTTAGTTTAAACTGACACCTGGAGGATATGGGTTAAGTAGAAATTTTCGTAAATATTTTAAAATCTTTTTATTAAATGAAATTTATTCTCTGATTATTTATTTTCTTAATTTATTTTTGTTTTTTAGAATCGCTCTGTCAATTTTTGATCTTTAAAAATTTAAATGCAATGTCAGTCGTTATCTTCTGTTTTCTTAATTCCTGTTCTTTTATATGTTGTTTTTTCTTGATATTCTCTCATACTCAGTAACCCTTTGCGTCTTAATGGCTTTATTGCCTTGCTTAAGATGAAAGGATTAAAAAAATAAAAACCATAAAGAATGTGGGACTCGCAGAAACTACAGTAATAAACTGATACGACTTTAGAGAAAGCCGATGAAAAGTTAGTTTCAGAAAAGCGTTAACCCCGACACTGTGAACACCTACAATGCAAATATAGTCCATACAGAAAAAATAAATTAGTGGGTCACTAGGCGCGAGCCAAAAAAAACTCGGTGTGATTTTGAGCAGAAATAATTTGTTTATTTCCAATTGATTTAAGTGGAAAGAAAAGAAGGGTATAAAAGCTTGTTCGAAATATTCTTTTGAGCACCTAATAAAAATTAAGCTGGGTAGGATTCAGTATTGGTGACCACAATCATATCCATATAAGATACGCAGATGACACAGTGTTGATGGCAGACATGGAAAGTAAAATACAGACACTCCTGTAGAAGTTACTAAAGGAAAGCGTGAAGAAAGAACTAAGCATCAGTTGTAAGAAGACGGAATGTGTGTTTGTCAGCAAAAGGAACAATCAAAGATGAGAAGTACAAATTCGAGACACCAAAATCGAGCAAATACAAAACAGAAGAAAGAAAATGCAATATCGAAACCCGAGGGCGAATTGGAATAGCGAAAGATGCCTTCCAAAAGCTAAGCAAAGTATTTAGAAACAAGAAAATTCAATTAGAAGCAAAGAAAAGAGTGCTGAACTATTATGTAATAACAATACTCCTATATGGCAGTGAATACTGGACATTCTCATCACAGATGAAGAGGAAGACTTGAAGCAACAGAAATGTGGTTCTACAAATGGATGCTGAGAATACCATAGACTGAACAGGTAAGCAACGACAAATTTTTTAACGAAAAAGGAAGCTCATATGCAGCATCAGAAAGAGGCAGTTGATATTTCCAAGACACATAATGAGGAAAGAAGGCTTAGAAAATTTTATACTCACAGGACATTGAAGGCAAGGAGGACAGGGTAAAGCGGCGCATAACCTACCTAACCCGTGCTTGTGTAAATGGATGGCCGAACGGGGATTAGGAGAAACAGCCAAAAGGAACATTGCTAATAGCTATAAGGGACAGAGCTACTTCAATAGGCGTCGTCGAAATTGCAAGTTATGGAAATCTATTAGACATAACAGTTACTTAGCCGACATTAAATCGTTATTGCTTTTCCTATGCGGTCCCGATAAACGGTAGTCAAGCCTCTCGTTTTTTTTGTTATTTTGAATTATGCTGAAACTGAGAAAATAAAAAAATTATCTCAGGATGGTAACTGGTTAAGCTGCTTGGAAGTTCCAACTGAATTTATTTAGATTTGGTGGAAAATAAAACGATTTCTCAAATAAACTTGCTAAGGTAAGGGGCTATAACTGTTGAATTATAGCATAAAATATAAAATTTTGGAAATGTTTAATCATCGTGCTCGTAAAAAACGGTGTATCAAAATAACGTTTTTTTTCCCTTGACCCCACTATTATTTTAACTACCTACATTCCTCGATAATGTGCATTGTTTTAAAAAGCAATGATTAGAATTGTAATAAAACCTAATCATATGAAAGTGAATTTTTACATTTTATTTGTTCTTGAGAATTTACTATTGTTTATTGGAATGATTGGCAAAACATCGGCTAATTGCCAATCGATTCTAATTTTATAAAATGGCAAATAAGGATTTCATTATAGTTCGTATATTTTTATAATTTAGTAAATGTTTATAAATTTATGAATAAAGAAATTGTTTTTATATTTATTTCTTTATAAATTGGTAAATGATCGGTTCTTACTCCTCTCGGGTCTTTTGAACAGGAGTAGAGGTTTATCCCTTGTTTCCTGTTTGGGTTTCCGGTTCTTTCTAAAATATTCTCATTCTATTTCACTCTCAGTAGTTCCTTGTGTCTTAGTAGCCCTATCGCCTTGCTTGGGGTGAATTAATTTTTTAAAAAATTGCATTGCATTAGTTATAACATGGTTTTAAAATGTAAATTCTTACAAATAAACAATTTAATAAATAGTGTTTAATATTTTTGTTGTAAATTCTCAATAACAAAGAAAATGTATAAATTCATGTTTAGGTTTTAATAAAATAAAACTGATGAAGAGTGAAGGTAGACTAAATAATAGTAGTGTCGCAGTTAGCTCCTCCTCAACAGGGGTCTCTCTCCCCTGAGTATAAATACTGGCTGACCCTTCTCTCTCTCTCTCCCTCTCTCTCTCTCTCTCTCTCTCTCTCTCTCTCTCTCTCTCTCTCTCTCTCTTTTTTTTTTTCACCGAGGCCTTGGACCGCTACCTCACGTGGAGGTGAGGTAAAATCTCTCTCTTCTTCACTTAGGCCAATATGTGACCTCTCACAGATACAGCGTTTCCCAAATTCTGGGAACGCGCTAAGAACAATACACGTACGTACGAATACTTACTACACACGCACATAATTTCTCCATACAAACTCTACGTAACTGTTCATGTCTTTGTGTAACTCGTTATTAATATATATTTGTTTATCCATGTATATCGGTCTTGTTTGTTTTCTTTGTCTTCTTTGGACTTAATTAATGTCCGACATTCTGATGTAGCTGGACCGGCCAGCAGGAAAGTTTAACCTTCTGATATCTCTTCACGTCTTCACCCCCACGGGTCCCGCTACAGTAGCGTCAAGAGGGAAACCGTCTTTTGATACAACCTTTTTTGCGTGCACTAAGATTAAAATTTGCACCTTTTTTAAATTAATAATTATAAGTATACATATAAATACTTATTGATAGGTACTTAGTTGAGAGTGCAGGAGTTGGCTGAAACATGGCGCCTCCCCTGGGCTTTCCCCTGATTTCTGTCCGCTCTCATTATAGATTTCGTTTGTTCTCAACAGGCTTGTTACTCTTTCTTTAGTTGTATTTTTAATAAGACCACAACAATGACGTGAAAGGGGCTCAATGTGTTTTATGTCAAGATTCACAATAACAAAATAAAAAAGTTTCTTTTTTATTTTATCGGGGGGTGGGGTGGGCGCGGTCCATTTCTCCAGATAAAGAAAGATTCCAGATGCCCCGAAGCGTGGGTAGTGATTAATTTTGAAAGTTCACAAATTTGAGACATCTGAGCCTTCTCAGCAGTAAGGCCATTCCGAATTATGATTTCCACTTTACAAACGAGACGATCCCATTTGTAACTTAAAACCCAAAGCTTGTATACATCGCTACGCTAATCGGTAGAAAACATTTTTAGCAGACCTCACAAACTATAATAACTATCTCACTTGTTGGGTATTGTGGCATGTGGGGGTCTGTAGAATATCATTTTCTGTTTAGCCGAATATAAATACTTGCATTTATTTTTATAACTAACGTGTCATAATATTTAAGCTTATCTTGTATGCCGATAACGTTCCACCATCACCGAGCAGACCTTGAACCTTCATCGATAATGATGGCTGGGTCTTCTTTCAAAGAGGCTTTTTACCTCGAATGTCTATTGGGACACAGGCTCGATCCAGACCTCAAGTGGAACTTATATATATATATAAGATTTATAGCTAAAGATGCTGGGAAAAGTGTCCGGTTCATTGTACCGTCCTTGTTGTAAGTATCTGGTTTCTCTATCTTCACTAGAGCCAGATCAGACCAAAAGGAGTCTTGCTGCTGTCACATCTGGGGCTAGGGGTCCCCAGTTCTCACTTGCCTGTTTAGAATTCAAAAGCATCTACGTGGTTTTGTGAGTAATGAATTATTTTCCACCCTACAACCCACAGACGAATCGTCGCTACCCTATCGCTATCTTCTTTTCTTTCTTTTTTTACAGTAAGGTTCACTCTGTACAAGGCCCAGGGCCACTCGATGTAGGGGTTAAGTTAAGGGGTAGTTTATATGGAAGTTAACTCTAGACTTGAACAAGTTAAGATTGTAGTGATCGGGAAAATATCCTGTTGGGAGTCTGTTATTAAATTTTATTAAAATAAAACTGATGAAGAGTGAAGGTAGACTAAATAATAGTAGTGTCGCAGTTAGCTCCTCCTCAGTTCCTTAATCCTTCGACAGGGGTCTCTCTCCCCTGAGTATAAATACTGGCTGATCCTTCTCTCTCTCTCTCTCTTTTTTTTTTTTTCGGGCCGCTACCTCGCGCACAGGTGAGGTAAAATCTCTTTCTTTTTCACTTAGGCCAATATGTGACTTCTCACAGATACAGGCGTTTCCCAAATTCTTCCCACGAAGAAGCAGTTCGAGTGGAACTTACTTCTCATCGATGATATACGGAGGGAATGTGGGTGGTTTGCTACAATGTAAGTGGCATAGCGGGCCCTTGCCGTGAAGGTCAGACCTGGCGGAACCAAGGAATAAGACAGAAGATAAATGTACTTTTTGCTTTTTCTTACTCTCATACAACACCACACAGTTAAGCACTATCTTGAGTGGCTCTTGGGCCGTGTGAGCATTGATATTTAAAAAAAAAAAAGAAGTTAAAAACAAGTTCTTACAAGAGAGTCCAAAATTGCAATGCAGCACACAAGTCGATATCTTCCAAAATGTTTTGTCGCACAGATACACTGATCAGCTTCCATACTCCCCAGGGAGTCACGGATTCAAAAAAACCGTAAATTCTATACTAATAAGTTATTTTCTTGCACTTCTTGCTTGTGGAACTCCTTTCCGGCTCTATGCTTTCCAGACAACTTTAATTTTGCAAAAATGTTAATACAATGTCAATCGCAATCTACTGTCATCCTGGATTCCTCTTCCCGCTCATTAATAATGTTTCCGTCCTAATTCTTTCACACCCTGCAACTCCTTGTTGGATCTTGTCACGATTAGTGAACCCACTCCTGGCAGGGTTTGCCATTCTTTACCAGAAGATGATTGGGTTCGTTATTCTTTACATGAGAATAATCGGGTTCGCTGTTCTAAACATGAACATTTCAATAACCTTAAAGGTTCAATAGCTGTTTTCATATACTCTGGTTTTAATTTATTTATTCAGATATCCGGGAAACCTCAAGATGGATAGATTTACGTTCACGGAGGTTGTAAAGCCATTACTGGTGTTGGGGAGAATAGCTTACCAGTGATTGACTGGATGAAGAACAAATCAGTTATTCGACGGGAATTAAAATATGAATCATGTAATACATTTATGAACTGGACAAAGTGCAGTGCCTCTCCGCACGGTTATGTACGGAAATGTCAAATGAAAGACTACCAGGTTATTTTAAATCAGTTTATGTGGATGGAACGAAATACAGTTAAAAGGTTATTGGGGTTCTGTAATGCAATCACAATACAATATCCTTTCAATAACTAAGTTATTTAACTGGGTTTTTTTTTTCATGGAAAATGAATAACATGTTATTCTAATTGTTCATTTATCAATAAACGAGTTCATTTATATTTTCAACGTTGCTTTTAATAAACAGAACATATTTTGTCAAGGGTTCGCTATTCTTGACATTGGAGATAATTGGGTTCGCTGTTCTTTACATGAGGATAACAGTTTCGTTGTTCTTAACATGGAAATGTTGGGTTCGCTAATTTTGACAAGACCCCCCTTGTATCTTAGTGGCTTTACTGCCTTACATAGAGTGAAACCGATTTAAAAAAAAAAATTAAATTACCTCTTCCTACACATAAAGATCATAAAAATGTGCCATTTAATCACTAATCAATATTTTCCCCCTTCGATAACAATTTATTATGAACAAATGCAGCACGTTTTTCTCGATTTTTTAAAAAATACAATTGTGCAATGATCATTTGTATTTCTGTTCTTGAAATATTGAATATTTGTTTCTGTTTTATTCCCAATATTAAATAATATGGCCTAATGACGTCGAAATAAGGGACATGAGATCTCATTCATTTTTTTTAATTCTCAAATTTTATAAAAAAAAACAGACTTTGACTTGAAATTTATAATTTTGGGGGGTGAATTATTTGCGGTAAGTAACTTTGAAAGTTTACATTATTTGGGGTGAATTAAGACAGAAAACATCCGAAAAGTGAAATATATCGAAAAAATTATCCTCAATTATAACGTTGAATTTGACGACTTAATGGTCAATCAATATATAATCATTTAGTTGATAATTAAAAAAATCATACAATAAAAGAAAAGAAAAAAATTGATGAAGATTTTCAAGTCATGTAGGACGTAGCTGACCACGGCTCTCCACAGATTCCTTTTCTGTATTATTTACGAATTGCCATGACTTCTTGTGAAAGATAATGGAATGGTTTCCTGATGCGTTCTGTTAGTTCTTAGATTGGTTGCCATTCGAAGTTAAACGCGACTCCACTTGCCACGACAACAACCGTTATTCTAAAAGTTACACGAGATGCACATACCAAGGGAGATAATTCATACTTTAATAATTCCCTTTCACTAAATAATTCCGGGTTTTAAAAAATAACTCGGATTTATTTCACATATAAAGAAATTAACTGAAATAAAGTAATCCTCGGAAAGGTCAGATAATCAATCTCTCTCTTCTCTCTCTCTCTTTCTCTCTCTCTCTCTCTCTCACCGCCCCACACACCTGGTTATCCTTATTTTTCATAAATTAAAAAGTACTAAATAAATAAAATAGAAATATATGTATCTTTCAGATATGTGCTGCAGTTCCATGTCCCGTCATTATTCCCGATTTAATACGGAATAAAACTTTTTATTAAAAGCAACCAAAAATTACAATTAGAGATTTCAATTTGTTAAAGTGTCTCGGAAACTCAACAAATACCAACCTTGGAGAACAGAATTTTTGAAGGCGAATGCGACGCAGGGGGGAAAAAAGATTTTAGATAATCATTTTTTATTCTTATCATTTATTTATTAGCAGTTAGATTTTTTTTCTTTTAAACCTTTTCTTAACTTTGTTTTAATTTTAGTTTTCAATTGTTAGTAGAAAATCCATGAAATATTTAAATTACATTCCTCTGTAACATCATGGGATTCGCTCGATTGTTTAGGGGTCAAGAAGTCAAGTGGACTGTAAAGGATTTTATCTGAACCTTGTAGTGGACCGTGCGGGGTGTGAAAGTGAGGATGATGAGGATGTATCTCTGGGTTAAGATTTCCCGCTGGCCGGTCCAGCTACATAGGAATGTTGGACTTTAATGGAGTCCAAAGAAGATAAAGAAACAAACAAGACCGATATACATGTATGCAAACAAATATATATTAATAACAAATTACAATGACATGAAGGGTTACAGAGTGTTGTATGGAGAAGTTATGGTGAGTGTGTTGAGTGTCCGTACGAACGCGTATATTGTTTTTAGCGTGTTCCCAGAATATGGGAAACGCTGTATGTGTGAGAGGTCACATATTGGAATAAGTAAAAAAAAAAGAGAAAGTTTTTTTTACCTCGCCTCACGCGCGAGGTTGCGGCCCGAGGCCTGAGTCGAGACAGCTAGCCGCACGTGTGCGTAAGCCGTAAAAAGAGAAAGAGGCGAAAGGTCAGCCAGTATTTATACTCGTGGGAGAGAGACCCCTGTTGAAGGATTAAGGAAATGAGGAGGAGCTAACTGCGACAACCTTGATCAATTGAGGTTTTATGACAACCAACAATAAAATCGAGATGTGAGTGTTTCAAATCAAACACCAAAAATAGGAGAAAAGAAATGATATGAATAAATGAAAACTTTCAGAATCAAATGACATTAGAACATCTTAATTTCAACCAGCCACATGACACATCACGCACACCTATTTTCTAACAGAAAAAACTTACAAATATTTTTCTTCCTTTTCCAGCTGTATACACACAAGCATGTTTTCTGTCTTGAATATGTCATTTTTTATATAAAAATAAATATGTAAAATTCTTGGGCATGTTGAATTTGTTTTGTCGGAAAATGAAATAAAGCCAATGAATAATAAAAAGAAATATATTTTTCATCAAGCCAGCAATAAAGGAATCGGAAATTTTATTATCTACACTTGGTCATTAGGTGGTGCTGTTCTATAAAAAGACAAACATTTCTTTCCTTTCTCTCTCTCCAAGGTGTAGCGGAGCGTGGAAAAAGGCACCCCCACTTGAAATTGTTCCTTTCCTCAGTGGACTGATGGATGAAGTAAGAACAACCTTTACTTTGGTTGTTCCAACTCAGTGCAAGGCTGACTTGAGCTCGACCAGTACAGCTGTCTTTATCATGACTTATCCTAACTTACTTGTGAACCCAAAAGAAAACACCATTTGCCAAAAAGGACTAGAAAAAGAGATACTTTTCCCCTTTCCAGTGCATAGCGCTGGCACGTGTCTTCCAAAATATCTACTTAGGAAGTAAATCAACCTTTTCTTTGGTTGTTCCAACTGAGCGCAAGGCCTACTTGGGCTCGATCATTATAACGATGTTTATCCTTACTTATCCTAACATCTGGAGTACAAAAGGAAAACGGACATACCTAACAGTCTTTGAGAACTTCGTTTCATTAAAGAGAATGAACGTCCCGTCGTTTAAACCCAAGTTTGCGTATGTCTCTTCTTTAAGTGTTTACATCTGAACACGTACACACCGGCAGGACACCACCACACAAACTGTAAATACCGTAGTTTCTTTTGAAAATATTATATATGTTTCTTTTAAAATTTCACATCCTCTTCGTCACAATTCTTAAACAACCGGATTTATTACAAAGTGGCACTTTCCGCTACAAAATGATGACTAACAGCAAAACTTCACCCTTTTCAAATTGGTAGCTCAGCTGCACTACAAATTTAGTGATATGACAAATGAAGTATAGCTTGATGAACCATACGGTCAAACCAATAATTATGTTTCTAATGAACAGAGATTGTAGCAGAGTTAGATCCTAAGAATAACATAACTCTGTTCAAGATGCTGGAATAAAAATACAATTTTCATTCATGGGGAAATAATATCACCTCACGCTGGTTTAAGAATGGGTGCGCTATGGAAAAAAGGTTTATTCTACTATTTGTGTTTCCCTCATTATAGGCATTGTTATATCCATGATATAATAACAGCTTATTTAACGGACGGAGCGGAATAGCTAGAAGGAGAAGGAATGACAAACACGCTTTGTTCTCAAAATGAGATTTATACCACGAAATTGTACACAAAATTATATACATATTTAAACATAGAAAATATAACACATATCTACACAACAAGCAGAGTGAAAAGGGAACGAAAAAAGAGTCTTACGTCTAATTATTCTCAGCGATGAACTGGAGTTGCCGGAGAGTCTTCTGTGTTTCTGGAGAAGCTATATGTTTTATTTCAAATTCGAGCGGGCCGGATTCATCGCTATGTCGATATCGAGGACATATTCTTAAAAATCGGGAAACGGCAAGTCCTGGGTTTTTTCCCAACATGCGGGCTGCGAACCGGAGATATTTTCTTTATCTGGTGAAGATATATTTCAATAGGAAAACAGTGTCATGGGCTTGTAAGCTACACCATGTGGCAGTTGGTTGAAGGAGACAGATTTAGCCTCCACTCAGGAGATTTATATTAACAAAAAAAAGGAAGTCTTAATTAATAATCTACACAAGATTTTACACTCATTAAACCAACTAGTTAAACTAAAAAGAGAGTACATAGTAATATCTTTGACGTCGACACTAACATTTTGAATCAATGCTATCGAAGCATCTAGCTGGATTACGAGTTATGTATGCACAGGGAAAACAGGGATGTGCTTGTGAAAATATGTAAGTATTTATATATATAAAAACATATACGTAAAATTCCTTCACGTGTTGAATTCTTTTCCATTGAAAATGTTGAATTCGTTTACACTGAATGTTGCCAACTTCAGCCGTAACAAGACGTAACTACCGCTAGAAACTGGTGACGAACCTCGTATATTGCAATCCTATAGCAGACTGTGTTCTCCAACTTGAAGATATTTCTAATTGTAAGGTTATGTGCCGCTTTTATCAAGATGTGTTACCATATTGCGCAAAGTTGGCTGTGATACATATGCTTGCTGTACCCTTATCAGGGTGCGTTTCGTATATTGATACCCTAGCATCACTTTTTTTGTCGTTCTGCTCTCAATAATAATAATAATAATAATAATAATAATAATAATGCACAGATATCGCGAGCAAAGACCACAAAAACAAAATGTGCGTCCTTATTGACATGACAGTCCTTGCAGATTGCAATGTATCTTTGAAGATCTTAAAAATAAACTATCAAAGTAAAGGACCTTGAAATCGAAATATAAAAAATGTGGACATCAACAATTCTAGTTGTAGTTGGAGCCCTCAGTTTGACTGAAAAAGGTTCCGATAGACTCATTGAAGGGATATCTGCTAGCCTAAGCTTTAAAGAAATACAAACAATTGTACTCACAAGTACAGCTCACACCTTACGAAGGGCTTTATCTCTGTAAAATATGTGTGATCTTCGTTTTTTTTTAAAAATATGTTCAGTGGAAAACGTCATTATGCCATTTCTGACTTAACTCTCTGGCTGCGAGCCGGAAAGAAATGAGTATACACCTGAAATGAAAGGAAATATAATAATAATAATAATAATAATGATAATAATAATAATAATAACAATAATAATAATAATAATAATAATAATAATAATAATAATAATAAAACCTAAATCACACCAGAGGCACTGCCATTTCCAACTGCCTGAATATCCGACGCGAAATCTTTCAAGGAGACACCCTCTCGCCCCTTCTGTTTTGTTTGTCCTTAATCCCCCTTACGCATTAACTAAACAACAGTAGCTATGGTTACAAACTAGACAAAAAATATTCAATCACCTACTCTTTGCCAAAAACGACAATGAGTTGAAGGTCCTCCTCAATATTGTAAAATGTTTCAGTTACGACATAGGCATGGACTTTGGATTAGATAAATGTGCAAAAGTAACATTCAAGAAAGGGAGAGTTATAGAAACACCCTCAATAGATTTAGACTTTGTCACAAAGATTAGGGAACTGGAACAAGATGAAGCCTACAAGTACCTAGGAATTAGCGAAGGAGATGGTATACAACATACCCAAATGAAGGAGAAGGTAAGAAAGGAGTACTACAGGCGTCTGTGTCTGGTAATAAATACCGAACTGAACTCAAAAAACATAATATCAGCCATAAACACCTTGGCTGTCCCTGTGGTGCAATACAGCTTTAACATCCTTAATTGGACCATAACTGACATTAAGCGAATGGACGCCAAAACGATAAAGCTTTTCACTTGCTACCGCATGCATCATCCCAAAGCTGATGTTGATCGCCTGTATGTGCCTAGATCCGAAGGAGGCAGAGGATTAGTTCAACTAGAACTGTCTTACAAACTACAACAATTGGCTTTCAAAGATACCTGGAAACTACAAAACACTGGATGATGATCTGTGTCAAAGAACATGAAAGTAGTAAACGTCTTTATTCCGTAATAAAAGAAGCCAACAATTTCAAAATGGAGTTTCAGATGTATTCAGCAATACAAGTTAAGCACAATACACCGACTGAAGCGGCAAAATATATAAAAAAAGAAAGCAAAAACAAATGCAACCGACCAGATACAGAAACAATGGCAAGATAAACCGCTTCATGGCCAATATCCTTCCCGTAACAAGCACACTGATGTAGACAAGCCCCGTACCCACCAGTGGCTACGTAGTGCAGAGTTAAAAGCTGAAACGGAAAGTTTTATCCTTGCTGCACAGGATCAGTGCTTGTTAACTAGAAATTATCAAGCACACATGCTAAAATACTGTGTTAGCTCAAAATGCAGGTTCTGTGATAATTACTCAGAAACAATCGATCATCTTGTATCAGGTTGCACGGTATTGGCACCCACTGACTATAAAACCCGGCATGATAGAGTTGGCCAATATCTGCACTGGAAAATTTGCAACTTCTACGGAAAGGAAACCGGAAGAAATTGGTATGAACACCACCCAGGCCCGGTTACGGAGTTTGGACCTGTAACAATTTTATGGGACTACACAATACACACAGACAGAACAATCAAAGCTAACCACCCAGAGATTGTTATTAGAGACCGCAAACAAAGAAAGTGCCTCCTTATTGATATGGCAGTCCCTGCGGAATGCAATGTATCTTTGAAGATCTTTAAAAAGCTGTCAAAATACAAGGATCTTGAAATCGAAATCTCAAAAATGTGTCACATGGGAACATCAACTATCCCTGTTGTAGTTGGAGCCCTCGGATTGGTTGGAAAAGATTCCAGTAGACTAATTGAAGGGATTCCTGGAAGCCCATGCCTTAAAGAAATACAAAAAATTGTTCTCACGAGTACAGCCCACACCTTACGAAGGGCTTTATCTATGTAAAATATTTTCTTTTTTTTTGGAGTTGGGGTCAGTGGAAAATGTCATGATGCCATTTCTAACCTTAGGTCTCTGGGTGAGTATAACATCGAATGCGCAGAGGAGAGGTATAAGCATTTCCACTGTCAGTAGCAATTGAATTCAACCATCTTGACTGACAAGCGCATGAAGAGAAATCGTCCTGATATCACATTTTTACATCCAAACTACAATTTTGGAATAGTGAAAATTTCGCTGAAATATGTTAGGAAAAAGTTTTCATCTGAAATCAAGAAAATTCGAACTTTAAGCAAAATGGTTGCAATATATGAAGATAAGGATCTTTTTTTGTTAATTCACCCCTAAATATTAATTCATCCCAAAATATTAATTTACCCCAAAATAAAACGAATTTATATTTATCAAAATTCACACCATTGGATTGGAGTTGTTGTGCGGCAAACTAAACAAATTTTAATTTAAAATTCATAATTTCAAAGCGTGGCAAAAATTTAACAAAAAAAAAACAAAAAACTTTGATTGAAAATTTATAATTTTGAAGCGTGCCAAAAATTTAATTAAAAAAAATCAAAAGTTTGATTTAAAATTTATAATTTCTTGTGGTGAATTAATATTTGCGATAAGTAACTTTGCATTATTTAAGGTGAATTAACAGGAAAATTCCAAAGATAAAAAAGAAAAGAAAAAAAAGCGCGAGTTTAAAATGAAACCAGGAGGATAGGGTTAATTCAAAGCAAAGCCAAAGCGACATCGGCGACTATAAATATCAATTATAAATATTTGCTTTCGTATCACCGGAGTTATTTCCCTTTGACTACGTTTAGCGTTGAAGATTTTTTTAAAATTAGGTATATTCGGTATTTCGCTAAAAAAGAGCATACCCTGACGTAAAAGGCCCCAAACGATTAAACAATTTTTTTTATCATCTAAATGTTTATGTTATTTTTAAGATGAAAGACCAAAGTATTTTTTAACGTTTTTTTTTTTTAATTTTTAATCCTTTCTAGCACGTCCGAAATTTTAGTTAAAAATCTTGTTTTTTTAGTCAGCAAAATTTACATAACAAGATTTTACAATTCAAAGCTAAAGTTTGGGCAAAAGGGCTTCTTTACAACAAAAAAAATCGATGATTTATATTCTTCAAAGTCTTCTGCATTTAATTAAAAAATTACAAAAATACACATATTCAAGTTTTGAGTTTTCATAAAATTAAGTAAGGGGTGTAACAGATGTAAAAAATATTTTTACCATGACTTTCTTAAAAACAAACATTTCTAAAATAATTTAATTCATTTTTTAATAAGTTCTGAAAGTTTCATTAAAATCCGACAGTTATTTAATTTTTGCAAGATTTTCCAAATTAATGTGTTTTTCAACTGAAAAAGCGCTAAAAAAATCTAATGCTAAATATTACGTGGTTAGTGACGTAAAAAACAAGATTTTTCAACCAAAATTTCAAACGTTCTAGAAAGGAATAAAATGTTTTAAAAATAATTTTAAAATATTTTGGTCTTTTTTCTTATTAATAACATAAACTTTTTCATTAAGTTTGGGGGCTTTTTTCATCTTGCTATGATGTTGTGGAATCTTCCACAACAGCCAGTTAACCCCCGCTGGGAAATGCACTCTTCCTGTTATGATTATCACCAACACCATACTTACAAAATATATAACAAGCATTCATTGATTAATCACCTTCAATATACTTGTTGATTGGTCAGTTTCGACCAATCAAATAGCCTGCACGCGACAGGTCTGTTTTGGCGCCAACTGTGTGATCCTGTCACGTGATACAACAGATTATAAAAACCAAACACAAATGATTCTCGTCCTCTTTTTTCTCACTCTCTTCGTCGATCTCTTCGTTCTCTCTCGCATCTCATCTCCGCTGCCAAAATGTGACACTTAAAGAACTCCCGTCTTGGGTGCAGTCAGACGTAAAAGAACTTTACAACAATCACGCAAGTACAACTCTTAACTTTCTGAACTCTTACCAACTTGTACAATACACAATTCCAAACATTCAACACGAACTCAATCTTCTAAACTACAGTTTAATAATTAATTCTACCCTTATGAGCTCAGGTACAAATATTTCCTAATCAAAGAGACGTAACTCCGTCTAACCTTTCAGTTCAAATGCATGTACATCAAATACTTAATAAATTCAATTGTTATGTTTCGAATCATTATTTTTGTCTTTTATTAATTGTTGTGGATAGAAGATTATGAACACGCACAATTTTAAGCCTTCTGATCATTCAAACCTTCTGATCATTCAAACCTTCTGATCATTCAAACCTTCTGATATCTCTTAACATCTTCACACAATCTGAACATAATTGGTGACCCCGACGCTTATAACAGGAACAGCAACAAAATTGATGACATCGACGTTAACTGCAACATAATTTTTTTCGACAAATTATTGACTATACCTGTTTTAAATGTATTTATTTTTCAGCGCGCCCTCCACGTCGGTACCGAATGTGACATAAGATTGAGGTTTAAAGTGGATTTAAATGCAAATACCGTGGGAAAATTGCCCAAACCTCTTCGGCACTTCCACATTTGGGGATGCCTTAGGCGCCGGACAATAAACCCAGCCGCTAAATGTACTTTATTTACTTTTAAACAATTCGAAATTATGTAGTTTGGAATGTCAAATATTTGCACGATTTTTTAAAATTTCTTAAAAGCGGTCATTTTTTTTTAATTTTAAGAAATTTGTAAACAAAACAAAATTATCAGTTTTAAAAATCTTCCAAAAATAAAATATATATTTCTGATACGTTAGTTGAGTAAAATTAGAAAATTTAAAGTTAAATTAATCTGATTTGAAATAAATACTTACAGCATAACAAAGCATTTCTTAACGATGGGTCCTGAATTTCTAAGATCTTTATTGACGTATCGATAAGTTCCGAGGTGATGACAGCTTTACGGATGGCCGGAATTGAGATAAATTTACGAAATCTAAGTGAACACATTTTTTTTAGTTTTTAACTACCTAGTAATTTTACAAATTAACATATTTTCAGCAATTATTTAATATTTTATTAACCTTTAGTTAGGTTTCAAGACGCTTTATGAAATTTGCATTTCATCTCTAGGTTCTTAATTTTATTAACTTAAACAAAAAATTAATTAATTGAAGTATGACACAAACTAAAATAAATACATAAAATAAAAACATTTAGTGAAATAGTAATTAAAAAAAGTAAAAGTTAGAAATTTTGCAAGGATGATTTGCAAAGACGTTAATGATAAAACAGAACTGAAAAAATTGCAGTGTGTCAGACGACACTTAAATTACGTAATCTTTTTAAGTATTATGTCATATAAAGCTTCCCATAGGTAGAAATTGGGAACGATTATACACTAGATTTTTTTTTAAATATTGGGTTATCAACGACTGCTATGAGCTTTTCAGTTTTTGATTCGTAAATGTACTTTTCACTTAGCAATATCAACAAACCGTCGGCTTGAAGTAATGTAGAATTTTAAACAATTTTTTAATATTTTAAATTATTTAATTAAAATGTTTTTAAAATGAAAACAATTCTTGTACAAATTAATTATTCATCGACAAAAAAATTTCTTCTTAAGACAATAATGTTCTTAATAAATCTTATTTATCAAAACAATTAAAAAAATTTTTGAATTAAATAATGTCATAGTTTATTGCATTTATTATTTTACAATTCAGAGCAGATTTTTGGTGAACGTGTTAACTGTTTTACAAATATAATTGATGATTTACTATCTCCAAGGAGATCTGCTTTTTAACTAATAAAAAAAAATACCCGCTATAAAAATTTAATTTCTCGAAATTTTATGAAATTAAGTTGTTGATAACATATGTAATAAAAAAAAAATTTTGTTACCATGATTTTCTAAAAAAATAATTTCATTCATTTCTGAATATGTCCTGAAAATTTCAATAAAATCCAACAATTATTTGATCTTTGCAAGAATTTCCAAGTCAATGTGTTTTTCCCCGGAAAAAGCGCAAGAAAAAACTAAACTTTTATCTTTGGTTCGGTAGAAGACGTAAACAAAACAAGATTTTTAACCAAAATTTCGAACGTGCTAGAAAGGTGTAAAAAATTCAAAAAAATAATAAAAAAGATACTTTGGTATTTCCTCTTAATAATAACATACACATTTTGATGACAAAACTTTTTATTGAGTTTGGGGCCTTTATTCATCATGTTATGCTGTTTTTCCCGTGGAAAAGTGGAGGTACCTATATATATATATATATATATATATATATATATATATATATAT
Source organism: Acanthosepion esculentum (assembly GCA_964036315.1). Lineage (NCBI taxonomy): Eukaryota > Metazoa > Mollusca > Cephalopoda > Sepiida > Sepiidae > Acanthosepion > Acanthosepion esculentum. The sequence continues at coordinate 57,458,890 of OZ038502.1, forward strand.
ATATATATATATATATAAATATTAATAAATACACATATACCTACTTGGTGTTCGACTTAAGTTTGGTTATTTACTCAACTCATTTATACCTTATTGTTTATTTAAAAATGTATACAGATGCTCATGGGATGGACGCTGATTCATAGTTCAAAATTGAAATAGCACAAAAATAGCACTAAAGCAATACTGGGGTTTAAGTGCAGGTGTCGTGTCCACTAAAATCTCAAATACAATATTTATAAACCAATCACGCTCAAGAAAACACTTACATCTTAAAACACACCAATAAAATCATAGAATACAAATCAGAATGTTTGTTGTATTAGTCATCATTATTTTTAGGTAGATACCGACCAAATATCGTACGGACGTAGTAGAAGACATATCACGTGCCCTTTTGGGGCCAATTAGGAATAAATAAATAATTTAATTCTGGAGCCGATTTTGTTCGGAAAAAGTGTATAAAAACATACGAAATCTGTTCCCAAAAAATATACACGCGGCTGTCACCAAACTCCACACAACTCTCGCTGATGATCTTCATGACCTCATGTTAAAAGCGACAGCGTTGACAAACTTCAGACTACGGCAACACCGCCAAAAGTAAGAAACAATTTCTATCTCTCGTATCCGTTTTTATTATGAATCACGCACACACATGTTGACTTTTTCATATAAACACACACATCACAACATTTTATTGTTTCTCACATACGTACACAAAGACAGTTTATATTTTATTTCAGAACTTTACAAACAAAAAGACATTACTTTCCAATCAATCATCAACTGCTTGTATTCTTGTCGCTATATTAAATTAATGTTTATTTGCTGAAACTACGTTGTCTTTTCAACTGAATTTTATTCCTTCAATGAAAATTGTGATTATTCTAGACGGCCAAATTACGAGCGACCCTGTAACGATATTTTGTTAATGTATCGAATCCCGACACTTCAAATTTGAACATTACATTACATCCTTGTGTTGCTTGTGTGTTATTTGATCATACTCTGATCCTATAGGTTGCAGGTGCGTCAAAAGCTTGAACCATATTTCTTTCGAAATGAACGTCGGACAATTTCTGTCAGAATTTCCTCCTTATCTGAGATGGATTATTCGTAATATGGAGAAGTCAATTAATAAACTTGATCAACACAAAATGTTTGATGTCTTTAATAATATTTACCTTAAAGAACATTTACTACCTAAATACACACGCGCGCACGCACTCACACACACACACATAGACACATTATACAGTAGAGGGAAAGAAATATTCGTACACATACAAATTTTTAATTTATTGTATTTCCAACTAATGAATAAACATAATTTTTTATATAATTAACTGAGACAAATGCATAACTAAATATGCATAGAAAACAGAAAAAAATGATTTGATAGAAATAAATTGTTTTCTACAAATATTTTTACGGCAAATGCTTTGACAAGAATTTTTTTCCCTGATGCCCCGTCTACATGAATTTAAGCATGCAACTAGATTGACATCTAGGTCCCACCCTTTTACTGTTGAAATAGTTAAATGTAACCGCCAGTTCTACTTCAACAGTTTCTTTTCTCGCACTTCCCGGCAGTGGAACTCCCTTCCTCACATTTGCTTCTCTAATAACTACAATCTTCAAAAAATTAATTGCGACATCAATAGCTCTCTCCTCTTGCCTTGATCCCCGCTCATCTTTTATCCTTACTTCAATCCTCCCCCATACCCAGTTTTTTTCTCTCACTTTCAGTTTTTGTAACACCCTGCGTACTAGTGACATTCCCGCCTTGCTTGGGGTAAAATGATTAATATGATTATATATATATATATATATATATATATATATATATATATATATATATATTGTGACGTAGCCACGATTCCATTAACCACATAGGCGTAAGGATAAAAAGCACTCCCAAAGAAAAATCCCAAATTCTAGACGAAAATTAGATATAAAAAGAGAGAAATAAATAAATAAATCAAAATAGATAAGAATCTACGAATGCTTTCAACTTGCGAGCGAATATGTTCCAGAATCAGTCATACCCTCCTCTTCTCTTCACAACTTCTTTCCCTCTTTACCTACTCTTCCACCCACACACCACGGGTCCACGACTTTGAAGCGACCCGATGCGAAAATGACCTGGTTCCAAAATCCCACAGCTATCAGGCGGTCGATCATAAGTGAATTCCAGGCATTCACGTGATCAGGCCATCCTAAGGGCAGATTGAAATTTTGGCCATCGCGCAAACGATGCGTGATCTGTGCCCCATCCTCCCGTGTGCCCGGTCAAGGACGAAGAAAACCCACGTGACTGTCTTTGGGGACAGCAAGAATCTAAAAAAGGATTTTCAGTTTCCGTCTGACCAGTGGCAGATGAACGTCGCTGAGCAAAGTCGTCCCAATTCCAAAATGGACTGCCCACTGAAATGAAGAAGACAGCAAAGTCTGTCGACTAGAGATGAAAGGGCTGCTACGAAAACTGAATCGACCAACGAAACGCCTGTACGTGATGCAGTGAAACTTCGAACACTTCCGAAAGAAAAAGAATCCAGGAAAATTGTCGGCCGACCAAAATGTTGTGTTAACATACGAACTCTCGCTTCGGCGAATCAGAATTCTGTGTGAACATATGAACTCGACTGACAGATAAGTTGATTCTCTTGGCTTGATCTTTCTTTTATGTATATATATGTATTCGCTCGCGCCTTCTTTTCTTCCATAGGTCCCTTCCCCTTTGTTAAATGTATTTCTTTTTTTTTCTTTACCTGTTTATATATTGATAAATAAATGTTTTATTTTGAGAACCATCGTCTTGCGTCTGTTCTTCGTTGACTCCCTTGTGTCGCTTTAATTTCTGAGTGAAGACCGAGAAAGGATCCCACGTTTCCTTTTTTTTTTAAACCCGTGGTTCATCTATATGCTACAAGTTCGTAACAATATATATATATATATATATATATATATATATATATATATAGTTAAGCCTAGAGAGCCAGACAAACCTACCAAGGTTTCACCTAAGCGGATCGTCAGGGAAAGCTTTCCATGACAATACGCTTAGGTGAAACCTTGGTAGGTTTGCCTGGCTCTCTGGGTTTAACTAGGTCGGCTCTACTTTTGTATTGAGCACTTTTTTAGTTAGTTGCGTACTCGTATCGGTTTTTTTTTGGGGGGGGGGGCTTTGGACCGGCATGCTGAACGATTGTTTTCGAGAGGCGTTCATGTTCTTGGCTCTTTCTTTTTTTATATCTTTTTTCCTTCGATATTGATTTGATCATTTGCAAATCAAGAAACCGAATGTTTTTCGAAGCGAGTGTAGTTACTTATGTGTGTGTGTGTGTGTGTGTGTGTGTGTGTGTGTGTGTGTGTGTATTATAATTATTTTTTTAAAATATGTTTCCATCGCGACACAGTCATTTATATATTTCAAAAGTGAAACTTCAATCCAAAATTTAATTATAAAAATTAAACTTAAAATCCGTTTCGTTCCATTGTCAAACTTGAGTTTTAAGTTAAAAAATAATTATAATATAATGCTCTACTCTTGTATCGAGCACTGTTTTTTTAAATAAAAATAAATGCTAAGAACTCTGGATTATAAATCTCACCGTTCTTTCCTTTCCTATTATATATATATATATATATATATATATATATATATATATTCCTTATGGCCCTATTTACTTATTAGAATGCACAATATGCCAGAAACAATATGTGGGAAAATCTGAATGGCCCTTTCACCTACAGAATTAATAATTATCGTAATCGAATTAACTCGGCTCCCAATGAAAGATTATTACCTGTAGAACAACATTTCCGCCTAGAAAACATGATCTTAATACCCATGCAAAATTCACTATTATTGAAAGAATAGAAATAGACACAAAAAAGTTAGTTAGGAAAATACTAGACAACGAAGACAAATGGATTTTGCGCTTCAAAACATTTTGTCCGGACGGATTCCACAACAAACTAAACAGCACAGATAGAATTAATATTTAACCCTATACAGTGACACGCATAAGTATTGGATACATGTTATTTTCTGTTATAACTCTAGTTTATGTTCGCCATTTTGCCTGATATTTGGTAAGTAATATCTCGTAAAGTTGTTTTAGTTGTATGTGGAAGGAAAATTAAAAACTTATGGTTGAAATCATTTTTTTTATCAAAGTTCAAAATTAACCTATGCAAAAGTATTGGATACATGACACTTTTTTCAAATTTCCAATCGAAACTTTGTATTTTAAAAGACTTTAAATATTCAAATTTTCGATAGTATTGGAATGTTATCTCTGACTAATCAGAGAAGCACACAATTGTTTACAAGATAGTGCTACATCTGACTCTTTGATGTGCATTCTGCAATTCAAGAATTAAAAATGGCAAAAACTAAAGAATTATCCAGAGATATGCGAGCGAGATAGAATCATTAAACGTCACAAAGGAGGACAAGGTTACCGAAAAATTAGCAAAGAAATGAATCTAGCACTAAGTACAGTAGGAAATATCATCAGAAAGTATAAGAAGTATGGCGACGGTACAGCAAACCTTCCAAGAAATGTAAGATCGAGAAAAATAAATGAGAGTACTTCGAGGTGGATCAGCAGAAATGTGCAAAAAAAAAACCCTTCATTACTCGTTCTGAAATTAAAACTGATCTTGAGGGTGCTGGAATTAATGTAAGTAAGGATACCATTAGCAGAGCTCTATATCGTACAGGCTTTCATTCAAGATCACCAAGAAAAGTGCCTTTACTGAAAACCAAACATGTCAAAGACCGATTAAAGTTTGTCTTCCCGGTACCAACCATATTTATATAGTCGGTACTCCACTATGCAAATTAGGTGGATCCTACCACAACACCCCCTCCCAAGCCTTGGAATCCCTTTTGGATTTCAACTGGCTTCCTATATGGGATGATGATTATGGCTATTTCTTTGTAGATCCCATTTGCAAACTTCATATGTATATGTCAATCCGCTTAATTTTAATATCTTTTCCGTTTTGGATTCACGTCCAATCGGTCCGTGAACTTTCGTTTCCTACCGGATCTTCTCAGTTCAGGAGTATTCTGCAGAGGTTCTACTTGAAAAATATCATACATTACATCAATGGGATCTTCCTCCTCATCCGGTATACTCTCTTCATGCTCTAGAACGTAACATTTTTTAAGTTGGTTCTGGTGCCTTTTATGAGTATTCTTCGGCCCTTTAATTATGTAAATCAGGTCACCGATTCTCTTGTCCACTATGCCTCGCTCCCAGAACTCAACGTTGTTTCTGTAGCACTTGAAAAACACTTTCTCTCCGGCGGTGTATCTTTTTCTAGCTGTATACATAGTATTCTTTACTCTATTTTTTCCTGGCAAAAGCTTGTCAAACACTGACAATTTTCCTAGCGAACATTAGTTCAGCTGGTGCCATGTTTGATTGTGTTCTCTGGTTTGGCGTGATTCTGTATACTTGTAGGAATTGCTGAAGCGCCTTTTCCGTTGGAACTCCTGAGGCTTTCTTCAGAGCGCGCTTTAACGTATCGACAAATCTTTCTGCGAGTCCATTGGATCTCGGATGATACGGCGGCGATATGTGGTTAATTTGATATAACTCACAAAATTCCTTAAATTCTTCAGAAGTGAATTGTGTACCATTGTCACTCACAATACACTCTGGCACACCGAACCGTGCAAATAGTTCATGCAAAAAAGTTGTTGTGGTATTGGACGTAGGCTTTTTGCAGCGTAGTACTTCCGGCCATTTTGTAAAACTATCTACCACTATTAAGTAGTAATAATCTTCTACTGGACCAGCGAAATCAATGTGTAATCTTGTCCGCGGATGATCCGTCTTGGGCCATGGTTTGTGTACTATAGGTGGTGCCTTAGCTGCTAACGCATACCATGTTTTCGATATCCATTCCTTTCCAATATACAAAGCTTCGCATTAAGCTTTTTGTTCTATTAATCCCCGGGTGACACATATGAAAGTCCCGTAGGATTCTTTTCTGCAACTTTTTTGGTACTACTACTCTCTCACCATATAATAAAATTCCGTCACATATTGAATAAATCTCCTGCCCTTTTTGGTCATTTGCTACCATTTTGCTTTTTATTTCTAAAATGAAATCATCGCTTTCAGCTTCTTTTTTGATTTCCTTTGATGTAACCGGTAGCTCTCTTACAATGTTGTTTACCATGCTTTTCACCTCATAATCTGCTCTGATATTTGCAATAATTGATTCTTCGAATCTTTCTTCTTGACTCGGTACGAGTCTTGATAAAGTATCCGCATGAATTATATTTTTGGATGATAGGTGCTTTATGTGAAAATCATAATTGAGAAGAATGGTTCCCCATCTTAACAGTCGATTTACCGTATAAACGGGTAACCCTTTCTTTGAACCAAAAATAGTGATCAGTGGTTTATGATCCGTTTCTAACATAAAATGTCTGCCGTAGAGATATCTATGAAATTTTGTTATGGCAAAAATGATACTCAGCTCCCCTTTTTCTATCTGTGAGTAACTTCGTTCTCCTGGGAGTAATGCTCTCGAAGCATGCGCAATTGGTTTTCTAGAACCATCTGGCATTATGTGTTGAATACACGCTCCTACCCCGTATGAACTAGCGTCACTTGCCACTACAATATCAAGTTTTGGATTGTAATGGGTTAAAAAGATGTCGGACGTAAGCATTTTCTTTATTTCATCAAAGGCTCTCTGACATTCTACCGTCCATTCCCATGCCTTGTCTTTTTTTAGTAGTTCATTCAACGGAGCTCTTAGATTGTACATTCCTTTAATGAACGCTTGATAATAGTTTGCGAGCCCCAGAAAACTCTGTAGCGTCGCCACATTAGTGGGCGTCGGCATGTCTCTAATCGCAATGAACCTTTCCGGATCTGGAAATCTGCCATTTTTTTTGATTATGTGACCTAAATACTTAATTTCCTCCAAACCAAATTCGCACTTTGATTCTTTGACTTTAAATCCAAAGTCCTGAATCTTTTTAAATACTTGATTGAGGTGCTCTCGATGTTCCTCGACGTTTGCACTCCTTACTATGATGTCATCTAAGTAGGCACACGCAAAGTCTAAATCATTCAACATGACGTCCATAGCTTGTTGAAAAATGTCTGGTGCCACTTTAATACCAAAAGGAAGCCTGTTGTACTTGAATAAACCTATATGCGTGTTTATCCCTAGTAACTTCGAACATAGGCATCTGATAAGTCGATTTTTGAAAAAAATCACTCCGCCATTTAGCTAGTTAAAAATCTCCTCCGGACTCGGTAACGGGTAATGTTAGTCCTTAATTACCGAGTTCAACCCTGTCGAAAAATCAACGCAGACTCTGATTTGGTTTGATTTCTTTTTTATGCACACAATCGGCGCAGCCCATGAATTAGATTCTACTTTCGAAATAATTCTCATTTTTTCCAACCTATCAAGTTCTTCGTTAATTTTCTCTACACTTGCGAAAGGCACGTTACGTTTCTTTTTAAAAATTGGCATAGTATTTTCCTTTAATTCAAATTTAGCTTCAAACTTGTTACATCTTCCAAGACCAGGTGTGAAGGTTTCCGGAAACTTTTTCTTTAATTCATCTTTAATGTCCTGTCTTGTTTGCGTATTACTTTCTACTTTTCTGCAGAATGAGTTTAACGGTTTATCCCACAATTCGAATGTTTCAATAAAATCTGTACCCATCAAGTTTTCTCCATTTTTCAGAATGAAAACTTTTATTTTTTTAACGATCCCGGTTAATTTCATGGGAAGTACATCATCGCCTTCGAAGTTAATTTCCTTTCCAGTTACCGTTCGAGCGAGTTTCGTTGACTTCATTATTGTAGGCCTTTTTAAAATTTTCCATGTTTTATAGTTCATTATTGTTAAATCTTAACCCGAATCGAGTTGAAATTTAATATTCTTTTTAAATATTTCAGTCGTCACATATTTCCTCAAATCTCTATCTGATTTGATATTCGAATTTGTTTGTCTAATTCGGCTATTGAATTTTTTCGTTTTACAACACGATCCTTTGTGTCCATTCTTGTGGCACACGAAACATTTCTTATTTCTATATGGGCAATTTACCTCCCGGTGTCTTTCGTTACAACGTCTGCAATTATATGGTGGGACCTTTTTTCCATCCTCTTTTTATTTAATTTTTCTTGTCTATACGCCGAATTTTTACTCCAATTTTTTTCTGATGGGTAATTTGACTGTTTTTTTGTTTTTTTAATATAAGCAATGCCAGCTTCTTCGATTTTTTTAGACTCTTTCTTTAAACTTACAGCTCGTTGACACTCCTCTGCTAACTTTTGCAGGGTAAGGTTTTGTTCAGATTCGAGTTTAGACAAACCTCTACGTCTTATTTCGGCACTCTTACTGGATACCAGTCCTTGAGCAAAAATTAAACACTTGAATTCTTCAACCGTAATCTCTGCCAATCTGAAATTGTCACAATGTCTATTCACTATAGATGCATATGTTAAGTAATCCTGATCGTCGGATTTAGAGACATTCATGCATAACCATCGCTTATGCCAAAGCGACATATTTGCTCCAAACAGCTCTTTTAGCAATTTCACTGTTTCCGAGAATTCCAATTCAGTTGTTTTTCTCGATAGAATAAAATCTACAAATTTGCTATGTTCTGCTGTACCTAGCTTTCTTAGTAATAGACTGACTTTTCTTGAATTCGACCAGTTTTCACAGTCTGTGTAGAAAATATCTTCATATCGTTTAAAGTACGCGTCAAACGTTTTTTCTTCGTCTGGCACATAGTTGAAAGTTTCCAGCGAATTAAATATGATGTTATTAGCATATGAAGAATTTCCTTCATTTGCCTGATAGTTGTTTAATTTCTCCAGTATTAACTTTTGAATTTCTAAAAGTCTTTCGTCTTGCCGTTCTTGATATTTTTGCTGTCTTTCATCTTGCTTTTCTTGATATTTTTGCTGTGCTATCTGTTGTTCCCTTATTAATAAGGCAAACTGTTCATGCTGACGTTGTTGACTCAACTGCTGGGATTTGAATAATTCAGATATGACTTTGGATAGTTCATCCATCTGTAGCTGATCGTGTTCATGCAACAAAGAATATACTTTTAATTTGTGTAACCACGGATAAGCTGACCAGAAAATCGAAACAACGTACGACTTTTTCATTTTATGTCTTGCTTTTATATTCACGCCCGTGATAATCAACTTTGGTATTTTTTTTTGTTTTTTTTTGTGTGTGTGTGTGTGAACAGAGACCGTCGGACTTTTTTTTTTTTTTCGTTTTCGACTTCTGTTCGCGTATTTTAATGACAACTTCTGATTTTATTATCAGAGGTAATTTGTCACTATATTGTTGAACAAACAAAAAAAATAATTTTTTAAAGTTCGTTACCTTTCAAAGTCGACACGGTGTATTTGTGCTCTTTTTAATCCCATGCATGTTTTGTAGTCGGCCAATTTCTTTTCTTTTTAGCGGGTGTCTCGTTGTAGATAATTTTTTCAATTAAAAATCACCGTAATTCGTTTACGACACATTTCAAATGTTTCTGAGTGAACTTCCTTTATGCTTAGTCGTCCTACATATCCAGAAGTTCAGAATCCTTCGTCGTTACGTTAATGTTGGACTTTTAATTAATAATTTTTTTTTTCAGCCTGGGTTCTTCAATGACTTGTCCCAATTGTTGAAAACTCTCAATTATTAATTCTTTTTTTTTTTTTTTTTTTTTCGTGTGGTTCTTTCTACTTCGTCGCCATTGTTGAAACTTGACTAATGCATGGAATAATAATGCAACACAAAATGTACTTAGAACAAAATGTATTGAAACAAGAAAGTGTACACAATATTTACATATAGTCTTTTGTATATTCCTGGGAAGACCGTTCCGGGAGAATGTGTTGACTAAGTCGCAGTCGGGCAGAGTCTCTAGTTGAATCTCTTGATTCGCCTCTGGATTTACTTGACCTCCCACAGGGCCAGGTTGTGACACAAGGTCAGGGTTTAACGTGGGAAGGGAGGGGGAATGGACCCGAATTTTCACCCGGGCCGCAGTGCGTTGGCTTTAGCTTGTCTTAGCTTGTCCAAGCTGGTCTTTAGCTGGTCATAGCTAGTCATGGCTGGTCATGGCTGGTCTTAGCTGGTCATAGCTTGTCCAAGCTGGTCATAGCTGGTCATAGCTAGTCAGACGTAGCCGCGATACTACCAGCGCAGGGACGAATCCCTGCGACCGGCCTGTATCGGAGAACGAATCTCTTGATTCGCCTTTATTTTTTGTTGGAATACAACAAATGTGGCACAAGGCCGAAAAAGGGGAGGGGTGAAGGCTGGTCATAACTTACTATCCTATACCCAGCTAATCAGATTCGCGACCCATTCATACATTACAATTAACCCATTCACCACAAGAACACATCCGTCGACATTCAAACCTTCATCCACCATAATACCACATCCACACCAGGGGAACCTACAAAAACGCGCCCCACATCATAAAAATTTTGATGATAATAAAATACATTAAAATTCTAATAATGAAAAGATGAAAGTGGGGAGGGAGATGAACCCAATAACAAACTAAAAACTCAACGAATATATAAACTAAACATAATTTGTGTTAGTAGGGCCCGTCCAACCCCCAAAATAGAGAGGCCGCTGTATTCTGCCCAGAGGACAGAATCAAGAAACACTCTCGCTAAGGGAGTGGGAAAGAGATAAAATAACCCGGACATGGGGAAATAAAAGGCTGACATAGTCGAGATGAAAGTGGGGGGGGGGGCAAAACAAACTGGGGAGGTTGGGAATCTCGACTTGGATCATAACTAAAAAGATAGCCGGGAAACAGGCCGGAAACAACACTTACTCACATTAACTAGGTACACTTAAGCTTGTCTAACCTAACCAAGGGGAGGGTTCCACAGGAAACCACCCCGATGTGACTTAGATTGACCTAGAAAAGAAAATCAAGGCTAGCCCCGTTCAAACGAACCAAGCTCGCCTCTTTTACCCACCTTTCGTTGAAGACTGTCGAATCCAATCGTTTTCTATCAGTTCTAATCTTCATCCTGAGCTGATGCTCAAAGAATCGGATTAGATCCTGATGCGAAAGACGATTGCCTCGCAAGACTTCCTGCATGCGCGTCGTCCATATCACCATTCGAGTCGTGGCTAGCAGCGTCAGAAACACCATTCGTTTCACCCCGGAATACGGGGGCGACACATTGTCACACGCGTATGCGCGATCAATGGACACGAGTTCTTCGGGAGCGAGACGAGCCGTCAGCTAGCCGACATGCTCCCATAAGGGGCGGACCCGGGGGCAATGGTAGGAGGCGTGCGAAGCCGTTTCTTCTAAACCAAGACCACACCGTTCACAGTCTGGCAAATCCGCCAAGCCCCATATGAAAGCCTTGTCGTTGAGAGGCAGCCGATTCCGAGCCAATCGCCAGGTAAGCGAAAACTCAGGGTTACGGAGATAATCCGCCGCTGACGCCCAAGACCAGTAGGAGCGATACTCCTCTTCCGAAAAGCAGAGCGTATCACGTAGGGAATCCTTCGCGCGCCCCTCCACTAATCCCCTATAGAAGACTTTCCTAGGCCGTGACAGGTCACTGGACCGCGGAATAGCATTCAAGGCTAACCGACACTCGCGGAGGAAAAGCGATTGATCCCGGGGTCTACGACGGCGCTCAACCCTCGAGATGGGGGGACTGATGGTAAGGCCAGGGAACGCGTCCCTAACAATCCCCTCCAGAATCGGATCTCCTCTAGTCAATACGCGGCGTAGGAAAGCCAACCGAGAGGCACGGATGTGACTCAGCAAGTGTGGCATTCCCAGCCCCCCATGACACGGACGTTTAGTGCAGACTCGTCTGTCGACCCTGTTACCGCGTCCCCTCCATAAAATGGAGGATAGCGATCGCTCGAGCGCCTTCCTGTGGGCCTTACAGAGAGGAAGTACTGACAATCGATAAAGAACCAGGGGGGAAATGTATGTAACACACACGTCCGCCCTGCCCTTCACAGACAACCTCCGTCGATTCCAAGTCTTGCCGGCAGAACCGATCCATGCTAGTACTTCTGACCAATTCTTCTCCAGCTGGAGGTCGGGTCCAAACCACACTCCAAGAATGCGGACAGGACCGTCCGTCCAACCGAAGCGGCCTGGAAGATCACGACCCTTCCAGGCACCTAACCGCAAGCCGGACGACTTGTCACGGTTTATCTTGGCCCCTGTCACCTTCTCGTACCGATCAAGCGCCTTCTGTACCAATGGGACGACACGAAAGCAGATACGTCATCGGCGTACGCGGAAACCCTGGCTCGAGACCCTCCAGGAACGGCGATCCCGCGTAGGGCCGGACTGCACGTCTCGTCCTTCAGCCGGCGAAGGAGAGGCTCCAACGCCAAAGCATAAAGGAGAAGCGACAGCGGACAACCCTGACGAACCGACAGAACAAAAGCGCCCGACAACTTTCCGTTCACCTGAACCACAGCACTGGGGGAGCGATACAGGAGGCTAATCCACCGGCAGAACTCGGGTTCGAATCCGACGACCTGCAGGACAGGAACAAGGTAGCGATGGTCAACCCTATCAAATGCCTTGGACTGATCTAAATTGATCAGCGCGGCTTTATCGTCGTCTGCTCGGGTCCCAACAGAGACTCGGCAACTGACTGCAAACGCTCCTGCAGGATCTTGGCCATAATCTTTAACTCTGTGTTTAGCAGAGTTATGGGCCTGTAATCGTCTAGTTTTTCAATGCCTCGTAGACTTCGCCCTCCGTGATCTCTCCCTCGCAGCTAGCTGCTTCAGTCGGCGCAAGCCGAGGAAAGTCAGCCAAATAGCTGCGAAACTCCTCCTCACGGAGACCAGGCTCCTTGGTAAAGCGGCTCTCGAAATGCCGCCGAAACGCCCCACACATGTCGTCAGTCGACCGCAGAGTACGCCCCTCCGGGGTTTTGACTTGACGAATGTAACGATCACCACCTCGACGGACTTCTTCCCGACGCAGATCTGCGCCCAGGTTCACAGCTTCAGAAGACATTTTACTTAGCTTATGCCTAATTACCTGACCCATGTAGCGCTCGCTATTCGAACGCTGCAGGGCCTCCCTAGCTAGGGCTATCTCTAGGGGATCCCCCAGCCTCCGCCCGGGAAAAATTAGCCTTAAGCGTCTTCACCTTTTCAGCTCTATCTAGAGCGAGCCGTTTGCTGAAATCAGTGGTGAAAGACCTAATTCTATCCTTAAGTCGCTCCCACCACTTATTCCCGATAACCGCCCCCACTAGCTCCCGCTGCACTACACTAGTTAGCTGCCTCTGGAAGTCCCGCCTGTCCAGTAAAGACAGATTGAACTTCCAGTAGCCAGCCATTCTAGGCCTATGTTCTAACGCCACACGGGCACAAACGAGTTTGTGATCCGTGTAGCCTACCCAGTAGAACGTGGGACAATCTAACAAGTCTATGTCGGCTCTACGAACTAACATTCTGTCAATGTAGCTAACTACCTTGACAGACGGCCAGCTACGAGCCCACGTCCACATTTACCCCTTGGGATGATCGACCCGGTATCTATCGACGAGACTATAATCGTCGATCAGATTGACCAGGCTACGATCGCCCCTACACCCGCTAGCGCCCCGCCCCTGTCTAACTTGGGGTTCAGGATGGCATTCCAGTCCCCCATTAAAACTAGGCGCGATGACTCAACTAGGAACGGCCCCAACCGCCGAAAAAAGGAACCCCGCTCCTCCCAGTCGTTGGGCGCATAAACCGCAACGACCCGAAACGAACCACTTTTCACGGCAATATCGGCCACGATTAACCGGCCCTCGGCATCGGTATGCACAAGGTCCACCTTCGCATCGAGAGTACGTCTGACCAACAAAGAAACTCCTCTGGCCGACCGGTCCCCATATGCTGAATAGATGACAAAGTCATCCTCCAGCACACACGCATCGGAAGTGCAAACTAAGTGGGTCTCTTCGATCGCGGCAACATCCACGCCGAAGGACAAGAGATCCCGAAGCAGGCGGGCAGCCTTACCCCGATCTCTCAAGCCCCTCGCATTCAAACTGGCTATCTTTATTTCCATTTCCTAGGCCTGCAAAAATAAAAACGAGAGTTAATGCAACAACCTAAGCACATACGGGGCGGAAATCTGCAGGTGACAGGACATAATGGCGAACATAAACTAGAGTTATAACAGAAAATAACATGTATCCAATACTTATGCGTGTCAGTGTAGATCACCCTACCCGCCATTTCTCTCTCACACATTATAAACTCTGTATACATGAATGTAGTCTACTATTCCCACATAGAACATGACACCACCCATGACGCCCCTAACCCTCCACACTAAAACACACTGGACAGACATGCTCACAGAGGTGATGAGATCTCCTATACACATAATAACACAAATATATACACATACATACACTACACACACTCCCCAAAAATTAAAAGATAATATGCACATAACACACACATCCCCTTCCGAGCAACCAATCAAACTGTCAAAATAACTAAAGTGGTACTCATGGGTCTCCTGAACTCTCCTTGAAAAACAACTTCAAAAATAACTTTGGCCGATCCCAAAAGTGACGAAAAATTAACTATAAAAAATCAAATGAAAATGACAGGCTAATTTAAACTTCCTGAGAGAATGACATTCATCCCAATAGTTCACTGCTACTAATAAGCATGAATTTTTCTCCTGCTGATGGCCATGCTGACTAAAACTAGTCGAGGAACGTAATTAAAAAATAAAACAAAAATAAAATATACATCACAGTGTGTCTATCTCTCTCTCTCTCTCTCTCTCTCTCTCTCTCTCTCTCTCTCTCTATATATATATATATATATATATATATATATATATATATATATATATATATAAATGGGTGCTTCAGAAATATTCAGTTGTTAATATCTTATTTAGTTTATATCCACACTTATATATATATATATATATTTTTGAATTGGACATAGTCCGACAATTTATTTAAAGACATTTATATAAAAGAACGTTAAACATAATATAAATGTCTTTAAACATAAACGTTCGTTTTCTTCACCAAGACATTCATTTCTGTAGTTTACTGCTATAGCAAGCAGAGACATTTTTTCTCTCCCGATGATGGCCATGTTGGTCGAAACTAGTCGAGGAATATAAATGAAATAATAATAATAAAAGCATAAGAATATTAATCTACAACCCAGTATGTCTGAAGATTTTAATTGATTTTTCTAATAATTTTTATCGTTCAAAATATATATATATATATATATATATATATATATATATATATATATATATATATATATATAACCAAATGGTAGATGTACGACCGAGGATGTACGAGCGACTGATTGTATACTAATGCATATAAATATTCTATAGTGTAAGAAAAAAACAGTGCTCCATGTTAAATAACAGAACTATTTAATATATATTCAGAAATATACAAAATACGTAACATTGATTGCATTACCTGACGAATGCAGAAAGTATGAAACTCCGAGTTGTGTAATGACTGTAACGTATTATGTATATTTCTTATATATATATATATATATATATATATATATATATATATATATATATATATATATATATATATATATATTATAAAAAACAAACTCCCAAATACAGTTATTCAATTAATTTCTGAGGAAGGACCGAGGTGGTCTGAAATATCAAATATATAAAAATATAAAAACATAAATAAATACTTTCGCAAAAAAACACCCAATTTTTTTCTTTTAATTTGCAACTTTTCAGTTGTTTTAACCATATTATATACACATCAAGAAAGTATACGTGGCTTCTCGTTATGCTACATTATATATATATATATATATATATATATATATGTGTGTGTGTGTGTGTGTGTGTGTATGTATGTGCGGGCGCGTGTGTATGTGTAATGGTTAGCAAGCTTTTCTCGCTAGAACAATTACGACTGAGTAGTGACTTCGTCATCACTGGGTGCCCGCTACTTTCGGCCTTGTGCCACATCCACATGTAAGCTACGCTTAGAATATATATATATATATATATATATATATATATATATATATATATATATATATATATAAATGAAAAGGAAAGAACAGTAAGATATAAAATCCGGTGTTCTTATAGATATTTTTATTTTTACACAATAGTGCTCTATGTAAATTTAAATTTACAAAGCATTAATATTATATATATATATATATATATATATATATATATATATATATATATATATATATATATATATATGATAAAGAACAAGTAGGAAATGGAATTAACTTATGATAGCTTCCAATCACAGGTAAAATAAACTCTCCTAAAATATTTTAATTCTGGATAGATCATTTATCCATATACCATATGCTTATTACATATTTTAGGTTACATATTGATTACCTCCCTTTAACCATTTAAACGTCTATTAATGCGTAACAATCCACAGGGTGTCCCTCTTATTTAAACTTTAAGCTTGCCTCTTTTTTCCCAATATCCCCCTACCTACACGCGACATTTTGAATTTACACCCCAATAACGTATTAAGTTTATATTAACTTTGAGCTTTGAATCTGCGTTTAATTTAACGCTCCTCGCATGAGACCCAGTTTTTTAAAAAATACAACCGTAATAAGTATTTCATTCACCAGTTCGTGCCTGATGACTTGGGAAAACCATGAAACTTGCACTACAAACGTAGATATATGTATATTTATTGATATATACTTCTTAAGTCTGTCTCACTACACTGAGCACTGTTTTATTTACACCTTATATTAAATTAAGTAATTTTTTTTTCTTATCTGTGTATGCAACCTAACGCATGTATATACAGTTATTAATATTTATAAATGTAAAAGACAATAGGAAAATTGTAATATTAGCCGACGCGTTTCGTCCAATGTGGACTTTTTCAAGGCAAAAACGAAATGAATTTATTAAAACAAAGCAACTAATAATAACATAACAAAATGGCTCTAGCAACTGAAAGAATTTACAAAACGCTATTCATATTGTCAACTGAAAATTACGTCAATTACTGTCACGTGTTGAATATTGTTTTTATTGTTGTGTTGCGGATTCAACCATTTTCTTTTGATTTCTTGATACAGTTGTGTACGTTTGTTTGGGAGAGTAGTAATTTTGTTAGGAAAGGTAAAATAGGGAAAAGGCTTAGGCGTAGATTAATATTTGGATAATATTCAATGGCGGCACTCTCGAGGATTTTTTCTTCTGAGTGAGTTATTTTCTTTTTTTATGGATGTAGCATTTTTAAAATAAAAATTGTGATTGAATTTATTTCTATGTATGACTAGTGAATTAGTTAAATTGTTTTTTGTGAGGTCGCTTTTGTATTCACCAATACGTTTTTTAAAAATTTCTACTTGTTTCTCCAATATATTGGGAGGAACAGTTTTGGCAATTTATTTTATAAATGGGTGCTTCAGAAATATTCAGTTGTTAATATCTTATTATTTAGTTTATATCCACACTTATATATATATATATATATATATATATATATATATATATATATATATATATATATATATATATATATATATAGGTAACTATACTCGTGTCGAAAAACCTTCGAATTCTTGATTTAACAATAGCCAAATCAATCTCGAAGGGAAAAAAAGGGTTAAAAAAAGAAAGAGCCCGGAACATGAAAGTCTGTCGAAAATAATCGCACAGATACAGGTTCAAGGCCCAAAGAAAAAACCCTGATACGAGTAAACAACTAACTAAAGAGCTCGATACAAACGTAGAGCAAACCTAGTTAAACCTAATGAGCCAGACAAACCTACCAAGGTTTTACTTAGGCAGATCGTCAGGGTCAGCTGGCTAAAGAGGCAAAAGAAAATGGCGTATATATATATCAAAATCCAGTCCATTTAAATATATCATACCAAAAAGCTCTAATTACCTAAGATATATAGATGACATCCTCTTATTATATCCCTAACATACAAACCTATGAGACATAATAATGAAACTCAGTAAGGCTGAACCTACCATTGAATTCACACACAAATTTGAAATAAACAACTCTCTACCTTTTCTCTACATCTTATTAATATGCAACAATAAGAAATTAGATTTTAAAGTTTATCGTAAATCTACAAACAAAAACGATCTAATCAACTTCTATTCTCACCACAACCAAAGAATAAAATTAGAATCCCTACTAAATAACGACAACACCTACACAAAAACCAACGAACAAACAGTAAACACAGACACACAAAGGTTCAACAAAACAGTTAATAAAATATTAAAAAATCAGACCCATTTTGTCCGGTATCAACAGTGCATTCCACAACTTAGCTAGAGCCATTCCAAAAAACTCGGCTTATCTATAGGGTCACCTACCAGCGCTTGCGAGTTAGTCGTATTAACGGTTGAATACGCCGTAATTCATAGAAAGAGCAGAGGTAAACCTAACTTAGGAACTCAGACTCCCAATAAATGGAAAAGCATAACTCATGAAAAAGGCGGGAATGTACACTTAGTTAGCGACTGTCCCATCATCGGGCGGCAAAGCAGACCTATGGTATGTCATTACTGTCGAAAGACAAGGCACCGTATAGCAAACTCGGCAGAACAGTGAATCAAATAACTAATAATAAACCGAAAGGTGTTGTATCTGCAAATAAAGTAGCAGACGTATATCGACCATTCATATTCAAGGGACAGATTTCCCTGGTAGACGATTCTAAAAGGCAAATGCCGATCCGAATTTTAAGAGATACTGGCGCGTCACAATTTCTTCTATTAGGAAGATATTTACCAGAGAAACTAAAGTCAACGACTGGTAATACGAATAACCATTAGAGGAATTGGCGACAAACTTGTGAGCGTTCCTCTACATAAGGTCAATATACAATCGAATCTAATATCAGGACCAATCACCGTGGGCGTAAGTAATGAATGGAGAGTCGATGTTATTGGGAAATGATTTAGCAGGTAGAAAATAATAACCTCTTCTCCGACCAAACGGAGAAAATCTGTTTGCTTAAGAAAAAAGGGTTCATGCAAGAAGCTTAAAACAGCTAATGTAACTTCGTGCACAAGAAATTGTCGATAAATAGTGAAAGAAAATAAGCAAATAGACTTATCCCAAACATTTTTGAACCGTAATGTTAGTTCGTCAGGGTTGAACGGAAATAGAAAAGAGAGGGGCGTTGATAATGGTGAGCCCGCCTCAGGCATCTCTATATCGAGGAGGAATCTGATTACTTAATAACTCTCTGACCCTGGACTAACGCAATTTATTAATTAAGCGAGGCCAGGAAATAATCTAGATAATATACCAAAGTCCTACTATATAAAAAATTATGTATTAATGAAGACATAGAGACCACCTCCGATCCCAGAATTCTGAAGACTGGGCAACTTGTGAACAAATTGCAGTTCCAAGAGTTTATCGACGAGGCATATTAAGAACAGCTCATGAAATTCCATTAGCAGGACACCTAGGATTTAATAAAACTTGCGAAATAATTTTCTGACATTTTTATTGGTCCGGAGAAAGACATAGTGAAATTTTGCAGAACATATCATATATGTCAAATGGCGAGTAAGCCAAATGAGAAAATCTCAACTGTACTCTTACACCCTATTCCGGTCTTTGAAGAACTATTCAGTCAGGTAATTGTAAATTGCGTAGGTCCACTACCGAGGACCAAATCGGGTAATAAATACTTGCTGACCATCATGTGTGCGTCATCCTGAGGCTATTCCAATGCGGGATTTTTCCGCCAGGAATGTAGCGAAAGCTCTTATTAATTTCTTTACCAAGGTCGGTTTACCTGAAGTAATACAATCGAACCAAGTGTCAAATTTCATGTCAATGCTATTTCAGCAAGTGGTCAAACAGTTGGACATCCCTACTATAAAAGCGAGTGCTTACCAGCCACAATCACAGTGAGTTCTGGAGAGATTCCACTCCAACCTAAAGAATATGATGAGGACTTATTGCCGGGATAACTAGAAAGAATGGTACGAGGGCATTCCGTTCCTAATGTTCGCAGCTCGCAAATCAGAGTAAGAATCGCTCGGATTCAGTCCGTTTGGACTTAGATTTGGACATTCGGTTCGAGATCCACTGCAAGTGATAAAGGAAAAGTGGTTACAAGATGACCCAAACAGAGAGCATTTGTTAGATTACAGTGATGTTCGATAAAAGTGACTCACCTGATTTTTTTTTACTAAATGTTCTCTTCTCCGATGAAACGAAAGTTGAGCTAAATTCAAAGGATAAGCGCTCTAAAATCCGAAGAAGAAGCTTTGAAAGCTCTTTGAATTTAGCAGTAAGTACTGTCAAGTATCCGTTCGGTATAATCTTCTGGGGATGCTTTTCTTTTCATGGAACTGGTTTCTTAAAACCTATTGAAAAGACCCCCAGGAGCGAGCAGTACAAGAGAATTTTAGAGTCTTGTCTGCTCCCTTTTGCTGAAAGGGTGCAAATTGACCCCACCAAGCTCATTTTTATGCAGGATAATGCTCCCTGTCACAAATCAAAATTGATCAAGGAATACTTTGATGAGAAGCAGGTGAGTGTTATGACATGGCCGCCCCAATCTCTTGACCTCAACCCCATAGAAAACTTATGGAGCATTATAAAGTAGAGGCTCTCGAGAAAGCAGTTGAGCAACAAAGAGGATTTGATTGTGAATTTCATATCCGAATGGAATTCAATGCTTGGAAATGAGATTTGCCAGAACCTAATCAAGTCAATGCCAAAAAAGGGTTGAAAAGGTTATTCAAAATAAAGGAGGACCCATAGATTATTAAATATTTCGAACGATATTACCTATTATAAATAAAT
Source organism: Acanthosepion esculentum (assembly GCA_964036315.1). NCBI lineage: Eukaryota > Metazoa > Mollusca > Cephalopoda > Sepiida > Sepiidae > Acanthosepion > Acanthosepion esculentum. The sequence continues at coordinate 57,479,757 of OZ038502.1, forward strand.
TATACCTCTATTATTCTTTATTCAAAGCTGTTCGGTTATGTTTCTATTGATTACTAGTTGCAGGAAATAAGTGAGTCACTTTTTTTGCACAGAGTTTTTTCCTGAATCTCATTTATATCCAAATTTCTAATTATCAATAGAATACCTTAGGGTGAGTAAATTCTTTTACTAGGCGGTCTGGAAGGGGTCTTTATATTAGTAAGAGTAAAAATTAGTTTGACCCCAAAAACAATAGGCGAAAAGATTTTTAATTAAAAAAAAATCAGGTGAGTCACTTTTATCGAACAGCCCTATATGTAGACCGGTTCAGAAGACGAATATCTGAAGCAAATACGTTAGTTCGAGAGCATTTCAGAAGTATTCAAGGCAAAATGAAAAGGCGCTATGATAGGAAAACAGCGGAGCAAAAATTCAAGATAAGTGACAAAGTTCTAGTTTTATTACTCGCGAATAACCATCCGCTTAAAGTTAAATTTCAGGGCCCATACAAAATAAGAAGAAAGATAAGTGATCTCAACTACATAATGGATACACCTGATCATAAAAAGACGCAAAAATATCATGTAAATATGATTAAATCGTCTTTCAGAAGAATGAATGTAGATCTATATTTGCTCTTCAAGAATCTTGCGAGGATAGACACCGTAGGATAGAAAGGGAGTTATATGTAGATCGGGATCCTTCACATAAACTTAAAACTCTAAGTTATTAGCCGACCTTGATAGCAAACTATAGTACGTTTACCAACCACCGAGAAGGACGAGTTAATTGCCCTTGTCTTGGAATATGAGTGTTCATTTTCTGACGTACCTAGTCAGACGCCTATGGCGTCTCATGATGTAGATGTAGGAGATGCTAAACGAATAAAACCACACCCTTATCAAGTAAATCCGCAGAAAGCTAACTTATGGAGGACGAAATACAATACAGAGTAACCTCGGTTCTCGAATGTCTCACATGTCGAACAAATCGGTCTCCGAACAGAAAATTCAAGATGGAAATGCCTCGGTTATCGAACAAAATTCCGGTTCTCGAACAACAATGCCGAACCGAGTGAACCCGAACGGAATCATTTCTGAGTCGACCGCCGCATATACTGTATACACTCGTGTGTTGTGTCATTCTTTTCTTTTCCAATTTTATTATACTCTGACTCTTTTTTTCTCTACATTGATTCCTATTGGAAAAATAGTTTCGGTTTACGAACATTTCGGGTTACGAACGGCCTTCAGGAACGAATTAAATTCGTGATCCGAGGTTCCGCTGCATATGTTAAGAAATGGAATTATTGAACCCAGCCCAAGTAAATGAGCTTTACCCTGCGTTATTGATAGAAAAAACCGGTGGGTCAATGAGATTTTGTACGGATTATCGAAGGGTAAATAAGCTTACTATTAGGTTGGTGCAAAAATAATGTCGTTTTCTCACATGAAGTTGAACGTCAAAAAACGACATTATTTTTGCACCAACCTAATAAAACAGATTCTCAGCCTATTCTTAGAATGGATAATTGCATAGACAAAATCAGAAAGGCTAAATATATCACGAATCATGTGATCTTTTAAAAGGTTATTGGGCTGTGACATTAAACGAAAGGGCTAAACGGATATCAGTTTTTGTGACCTCCAGTGAAAGTTATTAGTATTGTGCTATATATTTTTTAAATCTTATTATATTGTGTCGAAACAAAAATTCGTAGCGCATCCAATAGGTAATATTTGAACACGTGATCTCGTTTCACACGTTACTGAAATTTAAGATATATATGCATATTCAAAAAAGGTAACATTTCAACACTTCTTTCTCTACGATTAGTGTGTGGGTTGTGAATTTAAAGTGTTTTTACATTAAAACTGATAATAGGGAAAACGAGATTGTGTTTGCGTCATTTGATGCTGTTTTATTTCCGGAAGAAAAAAAAGCTGTACAAACAGCACAAAGATAAGTGCCGTTTTTGGAGATGGTTCCGTAGCTGAGAGTACTATTCGTAAGAGGATTGCTAGGTTCGGAAGTGGATATCTTGGTTTGAAAGACTGAGAACGTTCCGAGGGGTCTGCAGTCATTGATGGTGACTTAATGGGAACGTTGATTAAAAAAATTCTGTCACGCGAAACGGGACATCGCAGAGATACTCCACATATCTCAAATGAGCGTTGTAAGGCATGTGGATGTTACAAGGTTGTGGTTTTTGTGTGTATTTTTTGGTGAAGGTGCGTGTTCAATATATAAACATAGAAGAAGCAAAAAACTTAAGTTTTACTACGGACATTTCTTCCTTTTATGTTAACTTATTGAAATAAAATTAAAAGGTCTCTTGAGTATTTCCGTTTCCCTTTTAATTCTAAACTGATATATGGGAAGTAAGGATGCGAATGGGTAAACATGGTCGAGCTCAAATCAGCCTCGCGCTGAGCGGGGAAGACAAAACGTCTACTTTATGAGTAGGGCTGCTAAAACACGTCCGCCGATGTCGTTGGTGAGTGGAAAAAGTTCAGTTGTCAGTGGACCAGGGGAAACTAACATTCCCCATTCCTGCGTGGTTCACATCTTGAAGTCAAAAAGGGAAAGATGAAGATTCTGTCCTTGCCGGAAGTGGAGTTACCCCTTTCCGGTTTCTTTATAACTTGCATAATGGGAAAATGGATTTTTTTATTCGTTATTATTACTTTATTTATTGTTTTTTTTTATTCTCTCTCTCCTCCTACACACAGACATTTGAAAATACTTGGGCATGTGAAACATTACGATGTTTGAGTGATTCTTGATTTAGCGTTAAAAACTAATGGACTACATGTCTGAAGATTTATTCATATAAAATACAAATTGTGGCACAAGGCCGAAAAAGGGGAGGGGTAAGGCTGGTCTTAACTAACTATCCTATACCTAGCTAATCAGATTCGCGACCCATTCATACATTACAATTGACACATTCACCACAAGAATTCGTCCGTCACCACTCAATCCTCCATACACCATAATACCACATCCTCACCAGGGGGGACCTACAAAAACGCGCCCCACACCATAAAAATTTGATGATAAAAAAAATACATAAAAATCTAACCATGAAAAGATGAAAGGGGAGGGAGATGAACCCCATAACAAACTAAATTTCAACAATTTTTTTAACTAAACATAATTGATGTTAGTAGGGCCCGTCCAACCCACAAAATAGAGAGGCCGCTGTATTCTGCCCAGAGGACAAAATCAAGAAGCACTCTCGCTAAGGGAGTGGGAAGGAGATAAAATAACTTGGACATGGGGAAATAAAAGGCTGATCCAGTTGAGATGAAAAGGAGGCCAAAACAAACTGGGGAGGTTGGGAATCTCGACTTGGATCATAACTAAAATGATGGCCGGGAACAACACTTACTCATATTAACTAGGTACACTTCAGCTTGTCTAACCTAACCGAGGGGAGGGTTCCACATGTGGGCCTTACAGAGAGGAAGTACTGACAATCGATAAAGAATCAGGGGGAAAATGTATGTAACACACACCTCCGCCCTGCCCTTTACGGACAACCTCCGTCGATTCCAAGTCTTACCGGCAGAAACGACCTTTGCTAGTACTTCAGACCAATTCTTCTCCAGCTGGAGGTCGGGTCCAAACCACACTCCAAGAATGCGGACAGGACCGTCCGTCCAACCGAAGCGGCCTGGAAGATCACGCCCCTTCCAGGCACCTAACCGCAAGCCGGAAGACTTGTCGCGGTTTATCTTGGCCCCTGTCACCTTCTCGTACCGATCAAGCGCCTTCTGTACCGCCTCAATGCCTTGGACTGATCCAAATTGATCAGCGCGGCTTCTTCGTCGTCTTTTACACCCTCTAGGATCGTGCGGATCAAATGCAGGTTGCTCTGAATTGTTCGGCCCCTCACAGAACAAGTCTGCTCGGGTCCCAACAGAGACTCGGCAACTGACTGCAAACGCTCCTGCAGGATCTTGGCCATAATCTTTAACTCTGTGTTTAGCAGAGTTATGGGCCTATAATCATCTAGTTTCCCTCCATCCAGACCGGGCGACTTGCCTCTGCCGACCTTCTTCAGTGCCTCGTAGACTTCGCCCTCCGTGATCTCTCCCTCGCAGCTAGCTGCTTCAGTCGGCTCAAGCTGAGGAAAGTCAGCCAAATAGCTGCGAAACTCCTCCTCACGGAGACCAGGCTTCTTGGTAAAGTGGCTCTCGAAATGCCGCCGCAACGCCTCGCACATGTCGTCAGTCGACCGCAGAGTACGCCCCTCCGGGGTTTTGACTTGACGAATGTATCGATCACCACCTCGACGGACTTCTTCCCAACGCAGATCTGCGCCCAGGTTCACGGCTTCGTTAGACATCTTACTTAACTTATGCCTAATTACCTGACCCATGTAGCGATCGCTATTCGACCGCTGCAGGGCCTCCCTAGCTAGGGCTATCTCTAGGGGATCCCCCCCAGCCTCCGCCCGGGAAAAATTAGCCTTAAGTGTCTTTACCTTATCAGCTTTATCTAGAGCGAGCTGTTTGCTGAAATCAGTGGTGAAAGACCTAATACTATCCTTAAGTTTCTCCCACCATCTATTCCCGATAACCGCCCCCACTAGCTCCCGCTGCACTAATCTAATTAGCTGCTCCTGGAAGTCCCGCCTGTCCAGTAAAGACAGATTGAACTTCCAGTAACCAGCCATTCTAGGCCTATGTTCTAACGCCACACGGGCACAAACGAGTTTGTGGTCCGTGTAGCCTACCCAGTGGAACGTGGGACAATCTAATAAGTCTATGTCGGCTCTACGAACTAACATTCTGTCAAGGTAGCTAATGGACTACATGTCTGTCTGTAATTATCTGCTCGAACGCAACAAAATTACCCATTTTTGAAAAGAACGAACATATGCAATGAAAAATAGATCACTACTTATTTTGATCCTTTCAAAATTCTCTTAACTATCCAAATCCCCGTCTTATGAACGCTTCTCTTAATAATTTCAAAATGATTCAGCTGACACTGTTATTTTATTTATGGTAACTGAACTTTTGGCGATTGGTTTTCCATCAGTCGAGACTGCGCGCCTGAAGAATTCTGCTGTTATCGCAGTCGCCATAATTTCTCGGCCTTTTGGCTAATATGAAAGTGTAGTATCTGTTCTTATCAGCTTAATCTGATTCCTTCTCTTCATTTCTATCTTCCCTTCTTTCTTACCTTTTTTCTTTCATTTTCTCATTGAAATAAAATTGTGGCTTTCCCCCTCTTTCCACGTAATCAAAACAGATAATGACAATAAAAAATACTTCTTTGGAAGACAATTTTTCTATCAGTTTGGAAAAAATGTTTATAGCATTTTTCAGTAGATGACATTTAAACATGTGATTTAGTTTCACACGTGACATAAATTCATGATACACATACATATTCTGAATGGTAACATTGCCAGTAAGGAAAAATGCTATATCAACAGCAAAAAAGATATTTGCTGTTCATGGATATGATGCCAGAGTTGAGAATACTGCTTGTAAATGGTTTGCTATATTCATAAGTGGAAATTTTGATCTTAGAGTTATAGTATGAAAACAAGAAAGTTATGGTATGCCTACTGCCATTAATGATGACCAAATCAAAACAAAGATTAAAAATAATATAGGTCACATGACAACAGAGATCGCAGAGATGTTTCACATATCTCAAATGAGCGTTGTAAGTTATTTATTTGTAAACACTTGAATATGTGAATCACTACAATGTTTGGGTACCTTACAATTTAACAGAAAATGTTTTAATGGACTGCATTTTCATCGACGATCCTCTGCTCAAATGTGACAAAAAATCTTTTAAAAGAATAATCATAGGCAATGAAAAATAGATTGTTTACAACAATGTGGAGTGAAAAATGTCCTGGAGAGAACAAAAAAGCCAGTCTACCTGCAAACAATATGATGCTGTGTACCTGGTGGGATTGGAAAGGCATTGTGAGTTCTTTCCGCAAAATCAATCGTTGAATACCGACAAAAAATGTTTCCAAAATGGACCGATTAAAACAGCAGTTGATGAAAAGCGCCGAAAAGTGGCCAATTTGAAAGATGCTGTCTTCCATTAGGACAACGCCAGATCCCACGTCTCTTTGTCGACGCGGCAGAAAATGGTAGTTTTGACAGAGTGAAACATTGGGCAACTCTAAATTTTTAATCGAATTTTTTCAGCTATCTCGATTTGTCTGGCCAGAGAATGGAGTTGATGAGCGAGAAGGTTACTTTTGTCGCCCTTGTTTGAAGCTGTGCTGAAAAATTCCTCGTACCTATGTAAAATCATCGAGTTCCACAAGTGAAAAGCTGGAGACAAGAAACTGTTAACAAAGAACTTACGGTTTGGCCAATTCAACTACAAAATAATGACACCTAACTTCCAATCTGTTTATTGTGTTCTGCATCGGATGTCACCATTCGTAACTTTTAAATTGCTGCTTCAAATATTTCTACATAAAATAGTAATCACTATGCTACCTGGAGTTTATGAATTTAAGCGCAGTATTAATATATGACCAATTTACATTTGAGATGGTTAGATATAGCCGTAAGTTCTATGCAAACAGTTTCTTTTTTCGCTTGTGGAACTCCCTTCCGGCTGCATGATTTCCAGCCAACTTTAATCTGCAAAGATTTAAACAACATAAAAATTTTATTTACGAATTTATACGCTTGAAGTTGTGTCAGTGGCTCGTTCCGGGAAAATAAATCAGTTAAGAGAGTTCTGTGACGTCTTTCGTGGCGTAATTGTGACAAGTTTTGTGATGACGTTCTCCGATCGTTCGTCACTCAATGCACCTGTGATGACAGTCAAAGGTTGAGTGTATTTGCATATACATCCAACTTACTAGATGCAAAGGTTTGTCTTCTCGGTCGTGTTTGCTTTCAACAAAAAAATGAAGACAATTGTTTTTAAAGACACTGGTTGTGAGTTCACAACAATACGATTTCTCACTTAACCGGCCATCTTTTCTTCGGCTCAACTGCTATCTCCCTAACTTCAGCTGGTTCCTTCCTCACTGGCCTCTGGGCTCGGCAACACCTGCTTCCTCGCTACTGGTCCTTCTGTCACTGGCCTCACTTCTCTGTTTACCTACATACTTATCTCACGGTCGGATCCACGTCTCTCTCGACTTTCTGCCTCTCTCCGCTTATATGGATAATCCTGGGGCCCCACCCACTCCATCCACTTATCTTCCGGAAGATTTTGGACCACCTCAAAGCCACATGGGTGGTCAAATCTCCAAGGACTACTTTTATGGCTATCTAAAATCATTTATATAATTTTTGTTTCCCAATTTAAAGGCGAACTGGAGACATGAATCCTGAAAAACTAATATTGAACTTCACTCAAAGATGGAGACAAAATTCTTATGAAACTCCAATGGCTGAGTGGACTTAAAAGGAAGGAATTTATCTCCTTATCCTCTGAAGAAGCGTGAGAAGTCATATTGTTACGGTTCCGTAAAAAGGGGGATAACTATATCCCTCTTTTAAATTTTGGATAGTAATAATTTTAATACCAATAGTTGTATTAAGAATTCTTCTACTTGAATAGTTGGGATGATAGCTACATATATTGTTTTGCATTAGACAAGGTTGTATTAGTCTGTTTCTTATTTTTCCAAGACGACAGGTCTTTGACTAAACCCTTCAGCAACATATCTTAAGAGTATACACCCATCTACCACCAACTACATTTTTGCCAAAGGTTGAGGTCGTTACTGTGAAGGAATAATTTTCCATTAAGAATTCAATTTCTTCGTCCTTTGCCATCACCAACAGATTATACAGCAGAAATGAAGATAGTGGAATATTAAATTATCTTCCAGTTAAGGAAGAGAGATAACTATATCCATAGTTTACTCTAACATATTCATTTCATAAGCAGATTAAATTAAAAAAAATATAGAATCAGAAATATTTAAAACTTAATTTCAGGTTTACCCATTCCATAGCTTTTTATTTTGTGACACTTCAGCTGTTTTTTTTTTTAATATACGTTTCTGGACAACAGAGTGAGCTGCCATACTTAGTTTATTGCTTGCCGTTCCACATCCGTTTATTAAGGATAATAGGAGTAGATAGGTTCGCCTGTCGTCCGTTTCTCACTTCTCCCCGGTCTTTTGAACAGGAATATGATTCCCGTTTAAAATTGTGTTTCCGGTTCCTTCTAAAGTCTTTTCATTCTCTTTCACTTCCAATAGCCCCCTTTGCGCCTTAGTAGCATTATCACCATGCTTGGAGTAAACTGATTAACTGATTAATATATATATATATATATATATATATATATATATATATATATATATATATATATATATATTTGATAAAAATATAGTTTTAAGGTATGCTAAAACTGCTCGATATCAGGGATATGGCGGATGTAAATATAAAAGTGGACATTAGTTGGCCTCAGTGTACACACACACACACACACACACACACACATACATATATATATATATATATATATATATATATATATATATATATATATTATAAATTAATTGATTTAAAATATGGTTTTTTCGCTACACAGTGATAACCATGTTTCAGAAATGGAAGCTAAAGCCCTTGAATTTAATTTTGTTATTAAACCAAAGACATTAGTTCCATTTCCTCATCAAGCGAAATGCTCTGTAAATTTAAATTTACATTGAGCACTATTGTGTAAAAATAAAAATATCTATAAGAACACCGGATTTTATATCTTACTGTTCTTTCTTTTATATATATATATATATATATATATATATATATATATATATATATATATATATATATATATATATATTGTCCAGTTTACACGTCTCCCCAGTATTTTGAACAGGAGTAGATGTTTATCTCTTGTTTCCTGTTTAGGTCTGAGTTTCCGATTCCTTCTAAAGTCTTTTCATTCTCTTTCACTCCCAGTAGCCCCTTGCGTCTTAATGGCATTATCACCTTGCTTGGGATGAATTCATTAAAAAAAAGATAGCCAGGTTCTTCGACGAAGAAATCTCGTTGATCAAATATTTTCCGCTGAAATTTGTCACTTAAAGTCCTACCCTCAGTTAAAGGAAAAACACGGATGTTCTTTTTAAGATTGTTCTTAATCGTTGTCTTCCTTTCTTATCCTTGTAGTTTCCAATCATCATAACTTCCTTTCAGGTTTTCGTTTGGCGTGTGAAATAATACTGGCAACTTAATGCCAATGACGCGGTCGGGATTTTTACAATTGACAACGCAAGTGGCGCTGCCTTCTTAGATTCTATTTTGAAATCTATAAAACCTGCGGAAAATGTAAGTTTTGAGAAATGGTTTTCAAAATCTGGGAGTTGAAACATAATCCTGTTCAACTCGAATTTAGGTTCTGCTGGGACACGTTTGATATCAAGGAGCGTTTTTTTTTAAAGAGTTTTACTATTTTTTCGCTTTAAACATATCGAAAAAGATGTGTTTCTAGAAGGTTGAGGATGGGAAGGATGACGAAGATAATGGTAAGAGGAAGGGAGGATGGAGAAGAAGAAGAAGAAGAAGAAGAAGAAGAAGAAGAAGAAGAAGAAGAAGAAGAAGAAGAAGAAGAAGAATCTTGAGGAGGAGGGTGAGGAGGAAAAGGAGGATGGAAAGAAGAAGAAAGGGTGGAGAAAAGAAATGTTGATGAGGAGGACGGAAAGGAGGAGGAAAATGATGGAAAGAGGAATAAAGGATGGAGAAAAAGAAGAAGTTTGAGGAGGAGTAGAATGAAAAGAAAGTGTAGAGATTGATTCGTTTTTACCACTTACCAACCCTTTGCAGTTTATTTAAAGCCAGAAAATATTTTTAGATTCTCAGAATATTTTAAAGAAAATAATGATTTATTTTAGTGATATAAGTCTTACTAATTAACTCATAGCCAGGAGAAGAAGAGGTAGATTCATATAAAGGTATTTGCGCATAAGTAAATAAAAAAAAAACGAGCATGAACGGGAACTCGGCTCTCCAAGTAACAATTCCGAACACGGTTCTCCGATTCCCGATCCGTTAGCTATTACACCACCCACACATCCAATCTTACTGCACCTGATATTCAAAAGCGGTCACCCGTCTAGGTACTGACTAGACTCGACGTTGCTTAAGTTTGGTGATAGTACAAGAACCGGTGTTTCAAAGTTATATGGTCGTAAGCACGAAAAAGTAGAGAAGGAGAAGGTTGAGGAAAAAGGAAGAAAGGGTGGAAGAAAGAAAGGTTGAGGAGGAGTATGGAAATATAGAGGGGAGAGGGAGTTGGAAGCAGAGGAGGAGTAGAAATGAATCTCCAAATTAATATAAATAAGAAATAAAACGGCATATAATTGTAACACTTAAACTTCGACTCTAGCCAATCAGTTATCGACCTTTCTTTCTTTCTTCTTTTTCTTCTTCTTCTTTCCTTCTTTCCTTCCTTCTCCATTTCTTCTTCTTCAAGAAGAAAGAACGATATCGAATGGTTAATTAATGAGCACCTTTACACTTGTCTCAGTTGACGGCTTTATTTCGGTCCAACCTGAATGTTTTATGTCACGCAAACCTACTAAGGTAGGGAGGGAGAATAAAACAAAACAATTACACCAAAGCGACATTTGCGCGCGCGCGCGTGTGTGTAGGGGGGGGGGCGTGTGTGGGGGCGTGGATGGGGGTTTCACGAGGAGATATGACAACATCATGGAATTAAAAAAAACGAATCAGAACATTGACCTCAAATTGTTCATATCCATGTTTTCCACTTGACTCATCTCATTTCCTTCTTTATCTATCTATCTATCTATCTATTACATTTCCTTCATTATCTATCTCTCTATATATATCATTTCCTTTATCTATCTATCTATCTATCTATCTATTACATTTCCTTCATTATCTATCTCTCTCTATATATCATTTCCTTTATCTATCTATCTATCTATCTATCTATTACATTTCCTTCATTATCTATCTCTCTATATATATCATTTCCTTTATCTATCTATCTATCTATCTATCTATCTATTACATTTCCTTCATTATCTATCTCTCTATATATATCATTTCCTTTATCTATCTATCTATCTATCTATCTATCTATCTATTACATTTCCTTCATTATCTATCTCTCTCTATATATCATTTCCTTTATCTATCTATCTATCTATCTATCTATCTATCTATCTATCTATCTATCTATTACATTTCCTTCATTATCTATCTCTCTCTATATATCATTTCCTTTATCTGTCTATCTATCTATCTATCTATCTATTACATTTCCTTCATTATCTATCTCTCTATATATATCATTTCCTTTATCTATCTATCTATCTATATATATATATATATGTGTGTGTGTGTGTGTGTGTGTGTGTGTGTGTGTGTGTGTGTGTGTGTGTGTGTGTGTGTGTGTGTGTGTGTTATAACTGCTGTTATAACGAAATAATCAAGATGAAAACCAGATATGTAACCAGTGGATGGGTGAGGATCGAATAGAGCCGTGTTTTGCACGTGTGTTTATGTGTCCGCCATTGTCGTAGTCTTCTCAGATCAAATTTACCGCTCAAGCTGATAAATCCGTGCAGTTATCTCCCTTAGTTGGCTCCGCCATACCACCTCCCTTTTCTATGTATTGTATCTTGCTAGTCTAGGGTTTACTTGAAAGGGTTTTAATTTTGGCCGAATGCGTTTCGATCGCCTTTGGCTTTATTCATCACTACTATCTGGTGTTGATTTGGTTAGAGGTGGGCTTGTAGCAATTTGAAGATGTCCATGAGTAAGTCGAAGATAATGGATGGTCTGTAAGGTACCGGGTCATTCTTTGTTTGTCGTGAACGAAGTTGCAGTTTTCCAACTTTAACCACGTACATTTTTTTTCTTTATCTTGCTTGTATGATACCGGATACCCAGCTTGAATTCCCAGGTCGCTAATTTCTAGCAAACACTGGTGTGTGTATATTTGCAGTGTCTTTTGTGGTTGTTGGCCCTGGACTTGTTTTTGTTGAGAATGAAAAGCGTCCAGTGTTGTACGGGGTTTCCGTCCCATGAGTGACTCTGCTGGTGTTTTTATTTTACCGACACATTCGGGATTGAGCTAATGGTGTCGTATTGTGACAATGGCGACCTAGCTACTACATTGCACACAGAGTTAAGAGAGGTGTCGAAGAAGCCCATTGACTCCATAAAATCTATCCCCAAAAGGTTACGGTCCGTGTTTGCTACATAACAGACACCTGACATGCTAATCCCATTTAGAGTGACAGTGGCTGTGAATTCACCAATAATACTAACACTATCTCCGGACGCACTCCATGCGATATGCGATGTTGGTTCTAATTTAGGTCGACCTATAGTGTTCCATAGTTTATTGAAATTAGAGTTATATCCGAGGAAGTGTCAATTTGAAGTCGCGTGTCATGGTTATTTAAGGTAACTCGAGATATTTATGTATCGACTTGGATTTGGGCACAAAAGTTGCTACCAGACTGTTAGATTGTGTACTTTTTGGAGAGCCGCCGCATGTGAGATATTGGTTTGCGTCGAGGTGACTGACAGAACGCATCCTTGTGTCCTGTTTTCTTACATCTTCAGCAGCGATGTGTCTTGAACTGACCGTTACGTGCAAAATGCCATCCAGCACAATTCCAACATGCGGAGGGGGCTCACCAGCCCTCTTGTCCGATGCCGGGCTTTCTGCTTGGTCTTGTTGTTGGACCGTGTTGACTATAATAGCAGTGGAAGGGGCTGAATATTGCACTATGGAGGAGTCATGTTTCAAGTTTATTAGACGATGGCGTTCAACTGCCACTTGTTGCAGTGTAATGTTGAGATTCTATTCAGTTTTTGACAGGATCTGTGTACGAACTTCTGCATCACTTTGTGAAGGCAAGCCACAGACCAAAATTAAGCATTTAAATTGGGAATCTGTGATTGCTGAGAGCCCGAAACGTTCACATTCCCGGTTGACAATACCGGAATATGTGGAAAAATCCGCATTATCACATAACGACAAATTCAAACAATCGAAACGTAAATTAAAAATAGACGTTTGCTCACCGAAAATTTGTGTCAGTATGTCCACTGTTTCTTTTAAGGAGTAGTCGCGTGGCAACTTAGGGAGAATATACTTGGTGTATTTCTCGTGTTCCGGCACTCCAAGCTTTCGTAGAAGCTTGGCTTTCCAGTCGTCAGCTTGCGCCGAAAAGTCCACACGAAAAAGATCTTCGTGGCGTTTGGAACACGCGTTGAAAATTGAATTTGCAACTGGGTCGTAGTGGAATTCTGTGATGAATTGTGCAATCAATTGTCTCTTGTGACACTGTTGTGCCGGAAATTTTGTTTGTAAACAGTTCCATTAATTCCAACTGTTTCTGAAGAAGTTGTTGAATTGGATCGTCTATGATGAAAGAATTTTCTTGTTGCGATGTTCTGATTCTCGACGCCAAATTGTTATAACTGCTGTTATAACGAAATAATCAAGTTGAAAACCAGATATTGTTATTATTTAAAACTTTATTTTTGGTAATACCGATATGTAACCAGCGGATGGGTGAGGATTGAATAGAGCCGTGTTTTGCACGTGTGTTTATGTGTCCGCCATTATTGTAGTCCTCTCAAACCATTATCTCTCTCTCTCTCTCTCTCTCACTCTCTATCTCTCTATCTATCTATCTCATTTCCTTCATGTTATGGTCCAAGTTCCTTGTACCACGGTGATGGTCCAAGGTAGAACCAATGAAGAATAACTCAAACACAGGTATGGAATAGCACAGATATATTACAAACAGAAATATATACAAAGAAGTAGAAGTATTAGTAATGACTATCAGATTTGGTTAGAGTGAACTATGTTGTCTCGACAGGTATCACTATTCCAATGTCTTACAGTAATCGTCTGACTCTGTCTCTGACTGACTCTGAACAGTATTTACTGCCCCCCCCCCCACGAGGGATAGATGTGACACAAGGCCGAGTTTACCGTGGATATTCCCGAGCCCGTAGGCTCGGCCAAAAAATGCCCGTAGAACCCGTATAAACGGGATCGGGTTGGTCAACCTCCCCGAACGAGGCTCTGCCCTTCGGCGGAGCCCCGTCCGGGTTCCTCTCTGCCCAGAGGCAGAGAGTTCGACCGTCTAGCCGAGGCGTCCAAAAATGACTGACTCTGAAGTATTTAGTGTCCTCCCCACGAGGGACAGATGTGGCACAAGGCCGGGTTTAAAGTGGAGTACCCGAGCCCGTAGGCTCGGCCAAAAAATAGCCCGTAGATCCCGTATAAACGGGATCGGGCCGGTCAACCTCCCCGAACGAGGCTCTGCCCTTCGGCGGAACCTCGTCCGGGTTCCTCTCTGCCCAAAGGCAGAGAGTTCCCCTCTGCCTCAGAGGCAGAGAGTTCGACCGTCCAGCCGAGTCGTCCAAAAAGGACTGACTGTGAACTTCTGCTCCCTCTTGAGGCGCAGTATTTATGATGTCCGGAATAGTCCATTATTATTATGGGTAAGTTCCCATAACACTTCATTATCTATCTATCTATCTAATTTCCTTCATTATCTATCTATCTATCTCATTCTGTTCATTGGTATCTATTTATCTATCTATTTCAGTCTCTTCATAACTGTCTATCTCATTCTATTCATATCTATCTATCTATCTATCTATTTGTAGCTGAACACTCACACAAAATGGACTGGTCTAAGATTATTTAAACATCACGCTCTCTTACTAAGGAAAACCAATTACAGTTAACTCTGTCGACTCACTGCCTCTTGGCAGAGAGTAACCCAGATGAGCCTGTGCCAAAGGGCAGAGTCTCGTCTGGGGAGGGAGACAGTTACCTGACCCCGTGTATACGTGGTCTACGGGATATTTTGCCAGAGCCTACGCGCTCGGGTTTTCTCACAAAAAATGGCCTTGTGCCGCATCCTGCCTCGTGAGAAGGTTGGTAAATACCGAGCACTAAACGATTACAGTTAACTCTGCTTGTCGGCTTTCTGCTCTGGGTGGAGAGGAACGCAGACTTGGCTATGCCAAAAGGCAGAGTCTCGTCTGGGGAGGTAGACAGCAACCCGACCCCGTGTACTCGGGATCTACGAAGGATTTTTGCTCTAGTCTACAGGCTCGTGTTACCCCACGTAAAAAACTGGCCTTGTGCCATATCTCGCCTTGTGGGTAGGTCTCAGGTTAATATCGAACAGTTAACAGTTAGATTTCGTTAAAGCCCTGTTAGTCGACTTCTCTGCCTTCGGGTAGAGAGGAACTTAGACGAGGCTATACCTACAGGTAGAGTCTCGTCTGGGGAGGTAGACAGCTGCCCGACCCCGCCTATGCGAGGTGTACGGGGAATTTTTACCTAAGCTGCCCTAAGAATAGAAATGGAAATAAAAAGAAATCACACGGGAAGTACATGTGACACTTGCGGCGATCAGGAACAAAGCAAAAAATAGATAAATATAAAGAGAAAAAGAAACAAATTATGGACCAAAGAATATATACTAAAAGAATGATGGTGAAAAGATTTTTTTCTATCTGTGATGGAATTTTTGATGTACGGCGAACGAATGGTGATAGCAGGAGCACCGCAAACAATAATATTAAAAGACTTCCATACCGGTCACCCTGGTATATCGAGGATGAAAGTTATATGTGTAAAGAGAGAATAATGCTTACAGTAAAAGATATAAATTATTTTCTTCAAATGACTGTCGAATGATCCACTGAAAATGATCCATTGCCTTGATTCTTGATTCAAGTAAAATTGAAGCTGCCAACGAAGGAATTGGTTGTCCTGCATTGATTGACAAAATATTAGACTCATTGAACCGGTATTCGTGTTGAAATACACACGGGAATATGATTATAAGAAAAGCGTTAAAGAGAGAGAGAGGGGGGGAGAGAAAGAGAGAGAGATTTATAAATAAAAGTTAGATGGAGAGATATAGCAATTAATAGAAAAAGGGAAAAATTCCGCATCGAGAAGAGAAAATGATAGGTAGAGTGAAATAAATAGATAAAGAGAATAACAAACAAACAAACAAACAGATGATGAGCGGTAGACAAATACAGTGAGAAAGGTAGATAAAGATTGGTGAAGAGAAATAAAATTAATTTACTTTCATTTAGGCCATCGATCAACTTTTCGTCTGTCTTCACGTGAACGACAATATTCATGTAGTGAGTCCCAATAAAATATAAAAATAAAATATATAAACAAAAGTAAAAAGAATTCCACTTAAAATAAGGCATTTGCGCTTTCCTTTAAAATCCTTATCTCTTTCTTTCTCTGTCTGTCTGTCTGTCTGTCTGTCTGTCTGTCTGTCTCTCTCTCTCTCTCTCTCTCTCTCTCTCTCTGAACTTTTCTTACTATATTTCTCTCAACTAATGAGAATCCAACCCTGAAATAAAAAGAAGAAAAGACTTATCCTGGCTGAAAGATGTTGG
Organism: Acanthosepion esculentum; assembly: GCA_964036315.1. Taxonomy (NCBI): domain Eukaryota; kingdom Metazoa; phylum Mollusca; class Cephalopoda; order Sepiida; family Sepiidae; genus Acanthosepion; species Acanthosepion esculentum. Next base: position 57,496,151 of record OZ038502.1, read on the forward strand.
ACATTTTCAGGAACAGAGCCTAATTTATGACTGGAAACTAACATAAATCAGGGAGGCTCCATGCATAACTTCCATTATAAAAAAAATGAAAAAGAAAGAAACATTGGAAAATAAAATAATTTGGGCTAATCAAAACAATTGACAAAAAGAGACTTTTGATGTTAGCTGAAACCAATGTTCGTGCCAGTCTCGGAGCCTGGTCAAAAGGATATGAGCTGAAAACAACCTGAGTGAAAAGAAGGAAGATGCTACTGTAAAGAAACCAGCCCTGTGTGGCACATGTAGAAATAGTTAAGAGGTCACCTTCTAATGGTATTTCTGCCCTGCTTAGGGCTGAGAAAAATACAGTAGATAGACACTGATCTATTTTTAATATTACTACTATCACTAGCACGATCTGACTTCAGAACTACCAACTCCAGATATAACACTGCTCTCAAAAGATGAATGATTGTTCTGTAGTGAGTCCCGATAAAAATAAAATATAAAAATAAAATAAATAAACAAAAATAAAAATAATTAAAATTAAAATAAGACATTTGCGCTTTCCTTTAAACCCCCCCCCTCTCTCTCTCTCTCTCTCTCTCTCTCTCTCTCTCTCTCTCTCTCTCTCTCTAAAACCTTCAATAAAAAGAGAAAGGCAGAAAGACTGAAATAAAAAGACGGAAAATAAAATAATTTGGCCAATCAGATAAATGGACACAGAGAGACTTTTTAATGTTCGCGCCAAATCTCGAGCCTATTGAAAAGGATTTAAAAACCTGACACCTCTAAGCCAAAGCAAAGATAGGACGCGGAGAAGAGAGGAGACCAGAACGACACCAGGAGAGACCGAACAAAGGAACGCAGTCATGAGTGACGCGTGAAAAAGCGGTTAAGAGGTCGTCGGCTACTGCATTTCCGCTGTTTCTGGGCCGAAATGAATACAGTAGATTGATACTGATTTAATTTATCACATTACTACTACCACTATCATGGTCTTCCTTCTAAACAACCACCAACTCAAATTTCTCCAGACTGCGACGAATATCCGCCTTATTAACGAACTTTTTTCTACGTCGACTACCAACAGACTCACTCATCACTCTAAAGAAAATAAATAAATATATTATATATTTTTAATCCCGAGTCAGTTCGCTTTAGTCCTATGTTTGCGATAAACATCATCAAAAATATCTACAATAACACAGTAACAAAGAGTAGAAAGCCAAATAAATAAAGACAAACAGCGAAGACACATAGCCTAGTAGATTAAATATATCTAGTTCTCTGACAATTGTTAGTTCAATCCTTGCATCTGGTAGTGCTGAAAAGTCACATGTCTCGGTCAACTGAAAGAAACGGACAAACGATTCAGAGATGAATAATGCTGGTGAGGATTACTGACATGAAAGATGCATTAAGCTTGGAGAACAATTTACCCCCATGGATTGAATAAAGTGCTTGGTACAGGATTTAACGTAGGTTACCAAGTATGAAGACAAACACCTTAAGAAGGCCGGAGGGTACAACGTTTAAAACGTCGCAAACTATAATAAACAAGATGAGCATGCTGATCCGAATAGAAAAGTATATCAGACAGACAGGTATTTTGACGCACGCCGCATGTCCAGTTATTCTTAATTTCTCAAAAGTCTACCAATATGATTCTTATTGTGGTTAACGAAGGATGTCGCCAATCAAGCAAGTCTGAAAAGCGAAATCCCTCTCGTTGCAGATTCTCGAAATTTCATATCTGCTCAGTTTGGTATCAGATTTTTATCAATTTAAACGTTATTCTTAGTGAATACACACACACACACACACACACACACACACACACACACACACACACACACACACACACATATATATATATATTATCTTTGTCTCCCACGTCTGCTGAAGACAGTCAGATAAACGCTTTAAGGCAATTAAAATTCTGAAGACAAAGTCCTGTTCATCAGCAGGTTTATTAAAGGTTAAAAGGAAGTTTATCTGGATATCTTGGGGTACGCACGCGTGCGAGATGGTCGCGTGCACGAGCGGCATAACAGTGAAACTACAAGGCTATCGTAGGGGATGGACCTAGCAGGATAAGAAAAATATGAACCGCGTGGTTGAGCGCTTTCTTTGTTGTGCCGCTTCCAGTGACAAATAAGGACTAACAGAAACTGACCAAAAACGGCGACTAATTTAAAATGTACTTAAACTAAAAAAGAGACGAACGCCGGTAAAAAAAAAAATATAGAGGTTTTGTACAGTGGTACCCCCCCCACTCCCCTCACAATTAATCCAAGCCCCGTGTGAAAGAGAAAGGACACTTTCTGAAACAGGACTGAGAAGCTATTCAGTGCCGTCTTTTTGGGAGATTTTGACTTCTACCTTACGCCCCTTTGCCATCTCCATTAGGAAAGACTTGTGTGACCAAGCCTAAAGGTCATTCGCATTCTTTTCGCTAGATTGTCTTTGAGAAGCACAATGCTTCCAGGTTTTAGGTTTTGATTCTCACGTGTCCTCTTCTTGCGTATCTGAAGGGAAGAGAGATATGGCTTTCTCCATCTAGCCCAGAAGGTCTGTGCCAGGTGCTGAACATATCTCTAATGGTGTTTAAAGTGGTCGTTTACCCCAAATTCCCTAACTGGAGTAGGAGTAGGAGGTGTGCTGACTTTCTGCGTAAAAAGAGTGGCGCGTGTGAGTATGAGGGGGTCGTCAGGATCTGTAAATACTGGAACGCGAGGTCTAGCGTTGATGATAGAAGCCACTTCTGCCATTGAGGTGGTAAGCATTCCATGTATTAGTTTTGTAAAACTTTGCTGATGGACCATCGGATCTAGAATTTTCTTGGCCACACCTATCATCCTTTCCTAAGCGCCACCCATATGTGAGGCGTGAGGAGGATTGAATGTCCAGGTGCAGCTTTATTCCGTCGGCTGTTTTTCAACGGAATGAGGCACAGTAGAGTAATGGTTAGCGGCTCGGATTGAGGAATCGGAGAGCCGAGTTCGAATTCCAGTCCAATTACGGGCTAATACCATTATCTCCTAAGCTATGGGTAAAATAGCAGGAAAGACTGGCTCCTATAGCTTTGAACAGCAATCAATCTAGGAGAAGAAAACTCTGAATTCAAAACCATCTGTTGCCGTGTAGCTCCTACCACTTTAGGCAAAGACTAGAAGAAGGTAAATTCAAAACAAATCCACCCCTGAGAGGAGGGACAGGGTAACCTCAGTATCCCCGGTGCAAAAAGAACCACAGTGGTCAGATGTAGGGGGAGTCGTCACCACAACGATGCAAAAAATGCGCTAACTGAACAGAATAAATGAATGAGTGTCGTTATCGGAAATGATTTTCAACTACATGCAGGCGCCGATGAAACTGGTACTGCAGTCTGAACGAATGTATTTTGCTGAGCCGCGAATGAAAAAACGTCTGAGGGTGCTGATGAAACTTGAAGTGTCCAGTGATTTAATCCCTTCGATGGGAATAGCCCTTGTGTTTATGCAAGTAAATATTACAGCCCATCGCTTTGCTGTAGGACAGGGGCCACTTCTTGTTCTACGTGGGGAGACATACCAGGGAGCAAATACGTTCAGCAGAACATTGGTGAGTGGGTGGGGCTCAGAACAGAGGCGATCTGCTGGCAGATTGGCCATCTTTGGTATTTCAGTAGGGCCACATAGTCTTCGGCATGTGAAACAGTGGGAAATGTTTCTACACACATATGTTGCCGCCGAAAATCCAGAATCCGGATCTGTACGGATAGTTCCCTCGGTCAAAAGACGCCCTTGATGTTGAGTTTGACTGTGGTAATGATTCACCATCAAGGTTGCTATGCGGTGCCTACCAGGAATGATTATCGGATATTTTTCGTAATTCCCAAGTTCTGATCTCCTGATACGATCACCATCTTGTAGCAGGCCATGTTCGTCGACAAAGGCATCAAGGGCCTTGAGCCGACTGCCTTTAGGTATTTCTTCGTTATTCCCAAGTTTTAATCTCCTGATATGACCACCATTTCGCAGGAAGCTGTGTTCGTCGACAAATGGGCCCAGAGCCGTGTGCGAACTGCATTCACGGTTCTTTACACGGGAAATCTCTCGAGCATAAGCTTCTTCTTGTACTGCCTGTTTAGAGTAAGTGGCCGTGGTTAAATGTAAGTGGCAGAACTGCCCAACACACATAATTGACAAAGTTTGCAATTATCAATACAAGGAAAAGAAAAGAACAGCGCAAAAATAATATAAAGTAAGCAAATTAACTGTAATAAAGCAGAACAACAGTAATGTGGCAAAAAATTTCACAAACTAAGAATTGGTGTTGACACACAAAAGCGAATTCGGATAAACGAACGTAGCATTCTGACTTCAAGACAAGACAGACCGGGGGGCAGTCAGATGAAACCGAGAACTAGCCTATTTTATTGGTTAGGAAGCAATCCCAGCATGCATTTGTGTGATTCTGCCTATAAATTGAGAAGGGGGAAACGTTTTGCATTCATTCCATGCTGGATTGGAACCAACAACCCGAATGACCAAACTTTTTGATCATGAAAGTTCTTCAACTTCGCGTGCTGTGTGACAGTGGTGCCACCCTTTACAGCTTCTCGTAGTTTCAATAGTTAGGGCCTTAGGGAACTTATCAATAACTGTTATATAGGAATAAAGTGTCGCTGCCGACACTGGAGTTTGAACACGGATCGCCAGAGAGCAAACACAAACGATCCCATTTTGAATAAGTAGATCATGTGATGGTAAAGGAAATGTATATATAGAAATTAGCGTGGCGTCTAACTGATCACTATTTCTACTCTATCCTCTCTTAGTATACAGTTCGCTATTCTCTATTCCATTCACTATATTTTTCTACACACTGATCACTATATGGATTATTATTCAGATCACTATTCAGTGGTTACTTTCCGAGCGAGTATTATCAAGCAAGTACTATTAGTGCGAGTGTTATTCGAAGGCGTCCGACACCAGAATTGTTCAACACAGTACTATAGTTTTATCACTTTGTATATTACAAAGTCACTACTACAACGAGCATTACGAAAGTGACAAGGAGTATTCGTTGACATTACAAAAATGGCAACGTGTGTTCGTTGACATCACAAAAATAACCTCGTTTCATTGACGACAAGGTTGAAAATTCTGTGAAACGTTGGTTACCTTGCTGGGTACTTGAAGAGGATTTCGCTCAGAGCGGACACTTGGGTCGGATCTCTGATGGTGGTTTGACCAGGTCGAAACTATTAGGTTGATGCAAAAATAATGTCGTTTTCTCACATGAAGTTGAACGTCCATTATTTTTGCACCAACCTAATAATACCGAATGTTTCCTTATAAGGAAACGGCTAATATTAACATTTCGATTACCATTACCAATATTGATAAAATAAATTCTTAGCGACAGATTGCAATATATTCACTTGTATAGTCAAATATATCAGATGAAGATTTTCATATGAATGCCATGCATGGCACTACACTCGTTCAGAAATATCTAAATTGTCAGCTGCATACGGCCGTTTTCTCAGACCAATGCTTAAAATAGCTTTGGGCGAATGTAACCTGTAGGTGTTAGCGAGGACCATCTTTCTTGTGGATCGATGCTACAGAATCTCAAACTAATAACAGAAACCAGATCACTTGAACTGAAAGGGATATCAAATGAAACGGTTGGTTGAATTATGCAGCGACAGGAAAATTGTTGTTGCTGCTCCTGGTGTCTTTTTATGCTTATTGAACCGAAGACAGAATTCTGTTCTAGTTTCTCCACCATAATTTCCTTTTTTGTATCGTGACAGAAAAGTACTTAAATATTTGTGTCTATAAAAATAACGTATAAACAGAAAATACCTTTATGTATATATATATATATATATATATATATATATATATATATATATATATATATAGAGAGAGAGAGAGAGAGAGAGAGAGAGAGACAGAGACAGAGACAGAGACACAGAGAGAGAGAGAGATGGTTAATTAAACGCTTTAATAGTAGTGATTGAAAGTAAATCTCATAAGATTTGAACTGTCATAATTCAGATCCGGTGGTTTGAATACTACGTGAGTGCCGGGTGTGTGAAATTGCTGTCAGTGATGATACGCCTACAGACTTGACATCGGGGTTTATTGCAGGTAATATTCGCTTGGTGAGACGGTGAATCATGTATACCGGTTGATGCTAAGAGTGTGTTTATATTGGGGAGCTGACGACTAGCGTGAAATAAGTTCACGCTGAATATTTTTCTAATTGTTTGATCGAGTTTTAAATACTGGAAGTCTTTGTTAAGATATGGGAAGCTTGTAAATATTGTAATTAAAATAAAAATCAAGGGAATACTGGAATCATTGTTTTTTCTTTCATAGGTTACAAGAGTATTTCTATTTTGTTTAGAAGCCTTAATGATTGATTTTTTATAATTTTAATTTAGTAATTCCTATTAAGAAAGTAACTGAATAGTTGTACTATGTGTTTTTTGCAATCTTCATTTCGTTTCAATTATATATATATATATATATATATATATATATATATATAACAGACTGACGATTGCGTCTAGCATGAAACAGCCTGTCGCCTCTGAGTGTTGACTTCAATGTTCACTTTTATATTTGCATACACTCTATCTCTGATATTGTGCACTTTATCCCGTAAATATAGCACATCTTAAAACTATATTTCTTCATATATATATATATGTTATGAAAATACTCCCATGAGTGCTCAGGATCGCCTCGTCAGTGATGTTATGACTTGGAGTCATGGCAAATTTCGGGTCTTCCACCATCATACTTGCTCGCCCAAGAGACCCTACCGAAACAGTACTATTCCGGCAGGCGATCCTGAAACAAACAAAAAAAAAATACGCGAAGCACGCAACAAATGGACTCCGCCAATAAAAGCCACTGCTGTCCAATCAGCGCCGACTTACGTCACTTCCTCCTCAGCTAAGACGATACAAAAAAAAAGGCACGACGGCCAGCTCGTCTTTTTCTTCGTCTTAGTTTGATCACGCGGATCGTCCTTCATCTTCAACGAAGATGAAGGACGATCTCTGATATTGTGCACTTTATCCCGTAAATATAGCACATCTTAAAACTATATTTCTTCATATATATATATATATATATATATATATATATATATATATATCAGGTCATCCCATAAGTTCTGTCCGAATTTTGAATAAAGAAAACAAGTGACCAAATGTTACATTTAATTACAGATACAATCAACAATGTATTTTCCCTGATTATCTATGACTTCCTTCCATCTATTAACAAGCTTACTAATTCCATTACTGTAAAATTCTTTTGGCTTTGATTCGAAGAACTCACACATGTTAGTTTTAACCTCTTCCTGTGTTACAAAAGCTGTTTCTTCCAAATGATTCTGTAAGCTACGAAACAAATGGTAGTCTGAAGGAGCAAGGTCGGGAGAATAAGGTGGATGAGGAATTTTCTCCCAACCAAGTTCTTCGATCTTTTGTGACGTGATTCTTGCTGTGTGTAGTCACGCATTGTCCTAATGAAACTTCACCCGTTTTCGATTCACTAGAGCAGGTCTTTTTTTCCTCAAAGCTTGATTCAAACGCTCTAATTGCTGACAGTATATTTGAGCATTAATTGTTGCATTAGGTGGTAAGATTTCAAAGTAGATTATTCCTTGGCAATCCCACCATATTGAAAGAAGAACCTTTTGCCCATGAAGTTCCCTTCTAGGCTGTAGCTGGGGTCCTTCCCCTTTACCAAGCCACTGTCTACGACGCTTAACATTTCTATAAAAGATCCATTTTTCGTCGCCAGTCACAAGTCTATCAAAAAAAAAGGTGAAACAAGTTGGCGAGAATGGAGAGAAGAGCAGATGTCAACTCGGCATTTGGGGTTTGTTTCCAGACAATTCTTGAGGCACCCATTTTCCAAGTTTGGGAACTCTTCCAAGTTGTTGAAGATGACGATGAACAGTTGTATGGTTTGAACTGAGAACCACTGCCAATTCCTTAACCGATAAAGCAAGATTTTCTTCAAGAAGCTTTTCGTCAAACTCAACTGGACGTCCGGTTCGATCATCATCTTCAAGGGTGAAATCTCCACCTCTGAATTTTGCAAACCATCTTCTGCAAGTTCTTTCATTCACACATTCCTCTCTATAAACTGAGTGAATGTTTCTAGCCGCTTCGGCTGCTGAGTTTCCTTTCTTGAACTCATAAAGCATTATGTGCCTTAAATGATTCTTGGGTACTTCCATGTTAGCAGGGTTTTAATCAAACAAAATTTTCTTTTATTTTTCTCTGAAATAAAATTTGATCAGTTTAAATGCATCTAAACATAAAAATAATGTTCAGCTCCATTAGAAATGATAAAATACTCTTTAAATTTCGTTCATTTTAACAAAAAGTTAAAATTCGGACAGAACTTATGGGATGACCTAATATATATGACGTCACACACTAAGAAATGGACAAAGTCCGAAAATTATTTTAAGATATTTTCTGTTTATACGTTATTTTTATAGATACAATTATTTAAGTAAATTCACATTTACCGGCCTGAATGCCCGAGAAATACAGGTTCGATTTTTGTCGGAGAACACATATTTTCTATGAAAATTTCCTCGAAATGATGTTAATACTGTTTATTGTAAACAGAGCATTTACTTAAATATTTGTATCTATAAAAATAACGTATGAACAGAAAATATCTTAAAATAATTGTCGGACTTTGTCATTTGTTTACGTTTAGATACGAGCCAAGCAGATATGAGCGTTCGAGAGAAATCATGGAAAATTGTAGTTTAAAAGCAGTAAAAATCGACCTTGCTAACCAGACACTCTTCTGTAACTAAATTGGTATAGCTCGTCAGGCTATATGGCGGTTCCCTGTAGGATACAGGTTCGATTCCTGTCGGAGGACACATATTTTCCCTGAAAATTTCTCGGACATTCAGGTCGGTAAATTTTGTAAATACTGTTTATTATAAACACACCATTTACTTAAATATTTGTGTCTATAAAAATATCATATAAACAGAAGATATCTTTATATATGCATACGTGTATATATATATATATATATATATATATATATATATATATATATATATATATGTTGTTAATTAAACGCTTTAATAGCAGTGAATGAATGTAAATGTTATATAAAGTATCAATTAAAGTCTAAGTAGTGTAATCTTCTCTTGAACTGAAAAAAATTCTGCCACAAAAGTCTACTGCC